>PVHT020000022.1:10037479-10071444 GCA_004024745.2 Catagonus wagneri
AAAAAAAAAAAAAAAAAAAAAAAAAAAAAAGAAGAGACACCAGAGATTTCTATCTCCATAGAAGAGAGCACTGCAAGCTAGTAAAAGGACTCTAACCAAGAATCAAATCTGTTGGAACCTTGATTTTGGACTCTCTAGCCTCCAGAACTGTGAGAAATAAGTACCTGTTGTTTAAGTTTATGCTGCTATCTCCTGCCCTGCTCAATCTCTCATGTCTGAATCCACTTTTAGCTATCTCTCTCTGGCCTGATTTTGTTTACCTAGTTTGAATTAATATCTAGCACTTTGCCAGTACTGTATCTGACTTGAGACATTCATATGTATCAGGTAAACAGTCAATTACATCTTCTCAAAAAAGCATCTCCTGTGATGCTCCAATCTGGACTAGTTGCCCTCAATGCTTTGGCGAATTAACTCTCATCCTGAGATTATGTCAGTTGTTTCATATACACTCTATTATCCTCTTCCTTGTTTTGATGGAGTATATATATCCTCCAGTAACTTCCTGGGAAAGGGTTACAATAGATAAAATATGATACCTTGCATGTATTAAAATATCTTTATTCTACTTTCACAGTTAATTGATAATTTATCTGGGTATAGAATTTTAGGTTAAATCTTGAAGGTACTGTTCCAGTGCCTTCTAGTGTTTTCTTTCTTTTGTTCTTTCTTTCTTGGCCACAACCACAGCATATGGAAGTTCCTGGGCCAGGAATTGAATTGGAGCCATAGCTGTGATCTGCACCACAATGGCAGCAATGCTGGATCTTTAATCCACTACACCAGGCTGGGGATTGAACCCATGCCCCCACAGCGACATGAGCAGCTGCAGAAACAACACTGGATCTTGAAACCCACTGCTCCACAGCAGGAACTCTTCCATTACCTTCTAGATTCCAGTACCGTGAAATATCTGAAGTCATTATGATCCCTAGCCTGCTGTATTTCACACCTCTCTTTTTCTCCAAACTTCACTTTGAGTTCTGAAATTTCACAATGATGTACCTTATGAAATTGGATTGAAATTTATTCCTTTAGTTCTAGGGGATTTTCTTGATTTATTAACAAATTTCTCCCCTCCATTTTCTCAGTTCTCTTTTTTGTCACTTTTTTTGGCCACACTCACAGCATATGAAACTTCCTGGGCCAGGAATCAAACCCTTGCCACAGCAATAACTCAAGCCACTGCAGTGACAACACCAGATCCTTAACTCACTGTGCCACAAGGGAACTCCATCAGTTCTCTCTTTTTTTTAATCTAACATTCAGCCATAACATCTGCAAGAATGACACTTTAATATTTGTCTTTTTCATTTCCAGTATTTTTTACTCTGTATTCAGAGATGTTTTCAGTTTCATTGCCTAAACCTTCTATTGAGTTTATCATTTTTGCAATTATATTTTTAGTTTCCAAGAGTTTTTTTTTTTATTCCTTAAATGCTCTTTTCAGAGTTCCCTGGTAGTGCAGAGGGTTAAGGATTTGGCATTGTCAGAGCAATGGCTCAAGTCGCTGCTATGGCACAGATTCAATCCCTGGTCCAAGAACTCCCATATATCACAAGTGAAGCCAAAAAACAAAAAACATTAAATATTCCTTTTATAGTGTTCTCTTCTTGTTTCAATATTACTATACCTTCTCTTATCTCTATGAAAATATTAATGATAATTTTAAAACATTTTTCTCCTTACATTGTCTCTTTCTCCAAGTTATTACTTACATTTTCATGTTTTGTATCTTTTGTGTATACAGCTTTCCTCAAATATCTGATATCTTCCATTGTCTTCCCATAGTTAAGCCAGTAGAACTAAAAAGCTAATTTGAAGTTGCCCTCTGTGAGCTTCATCATTAGATATTTATGTGATGCGGGGTGCCAAAAGCTGTTTAATAGCTAACCTTTCAACCATTCTTCCCTCCACTGTTGCTTGTTGCTAACAAAACACTGATTTTTTTCTTTAGGGTGGTAAATTTGCCCAAAGTATGAAATACAGTCCAGTGGAAAGAGCTGGACATTCTATAATACAGCTTCCAAAAGGCACAGCAATATTTGGCCATGGGTTAGGCAAGCATCAATATCAAAGGAGTACAATACAGGGGGAGAGAACAGAGCAGGGTTGGCAAAAAGCCACACAGGTAACTATATCAAGATTCGGTGGCTATATCTGTCCATTTGCAGCAAAACTACAGACAGTGACCGCTGGGGGGGGGGATTCAAAGGAAGTAGGATAAACCAAAATGCATCAGATACCAAGCACACTGGGGAGGGAAACTGAGGCAAAAGCTCACCCTACAAATAAAGCCAAAATTAGGAGATGGAAGAGAAAGCTACAACATAGGGATTATCTAGACAAGCAGGGGTCTTGTTAGAAAGCAAGCACTGGATTGCTGATATTACTGGTTAGAATGCCATCATCTTCAGGACTGGTTTGGGAACTGGTGAGGGCCTGAGCCTAATAGATGGGATCCATCCTCTACAGAAAGCTAGGAAAGGAGTTCCCATTGTGGCACGGCAGAAATGAATCCCACTAGTATCAATGAGGATGCGGGATCAATCCCTGGCCTCACTCAGTCAGTAAGTGATCTGGCATTGCCGGGAGCTGTGGTGTAGGTTGCAGATGCAACTTGGATCCAGAGTTGCTGTGGCTCTGTTATAGGCTAGCAGCTGCAGCTCCGATTCAACCCCTAGCCTGGGAACTTCCATATGATGTGGGTGCGGCCCTAAAAAGCAAAAATAATAAATAAATAAATAGCTAGGAAAGATACCGAGTAACAAAAATAAGGCAGTGATAGACAATATAAGTAAAACATAGGTTAAAGTAACATCTAGAGCATCCTAGAGAAAGTAAATAATTCATATAATGGCAATACAGTTAAAGCAAAAGGTAAGGCTCAGGGATGCTAATTATTTATATGTACCATTATAACCATACCTACCATAAAATATGAAAATACCTCCACACTAGTTTGCAAACAGCAGCTGCAATAAGCCTTCAAAGCATCCCCCTCCCCTCACCCAGTTCCTCCTTGACATCTCCAGTGTCCAGATCACTGCATGACCCAGCATAGAAACAGTCCAACGAAAGGCCTTCCAGACCCTATTCCAGCCACCAGCTACTCTGATTGTCAGTGCTCATGCGTAATCAGTTATTAAATATTAGCTACGTTCCTGAGAGGCTTAACCTGAATTATAAATACAATACATGTGTACCTGATTTATTAGATCATATACAAATGAACAAATTCATAAATGTTTTTGTATGAGCAACCCAAGAAAGCAGAGGGAAAAGTAGTAACTTATCGGGAAAACCTGAGAAATTTGAATCCTAAGCTGGTAGTGGATAAAGTCAAAAATCAAAGCAAATTACATTGCATAACCACTAAAAGGCTCAGAAATTGGCACCACCAGCTGTCTCCAGAAGTAGAAGGAGAAGGCTGGTGGTACGAAAATGGGTCTAAAAACATGAATACAGGTTGAAAATCCAATTAAGGAGTTAGATACCCCTAAAATTTTTCTCCCAACTGTGGTCAAGCAACTATGGCAAAGATCATCACAAAATACTAAAAGGTGACTGTCAGGAAAGATTTCTGGGTTGAAGGTACAAATAAGAGCAAGGATTTCGTACAAAAACAGGGAGATAATTTTACAAAATAAAGTCACAGATAACCAATGAATTTCTTTTTTATTTTTAATTTATGTTGGGGGTGCCACATCCACAGCATGTGGAAGTTCCCAGGCTGGGGATCAAACTTGCACCACAGCAACGACCCAAGCCACTGCAGTGACAATGCTGGGTCCCCAACCCACTGTGCCACAAGAGGCCTTTTCTTTATTTTTGAATCCAACTAGTAATCAAAGAAAAATAAATTAAAACAGCAAGATGTAATTTTTCCCTATTAAGTTAGCAAAGACTAAGGATAATATCTAGTACTAATGTGCACAGGGGGAGTTTACACTGTGGCACAGTGGAAACGAATCAGACTAGTATCCATGAGGATGCAAGTTCAGTCCCTGGCCTCAATCAGTGGGTCGGGGATCTGGCGTTGCCATGAGCTGTGGTATAGGTCACAGACTCAGCTCGGATCCCTCATTGCTATGGCTGGCAGCTGTAGCTCCAATTCAACCCATAGCTTGGGAACTTCCCTATGCTGTGGGTGTATCCCTAAAAAGCAAAAAAAAAAAAAAAAAAAAAAAACAAACAAAAAAATGTGCACGGGAAAACAAACTCATATTCTCCAGGTGGAGGATAAATTGTTATGAATTTTTCTGAAGGTTATATATATCAAAAATATTTAAAGAGGGGCCCAGCTACTCCTAAGAGTGTATCTTCTGGAAAGAAAAATTGGCATGCAAAGATTTAAATAAAATAATATGTATAAGATAAAAGAAAATCTGAAAGCGACATAAATGCTCAATAGATAAATAATTATATGTTTATACAATGAAATATCATTGAACTAAATATTCTGTTTGCCTCTGAAAAATCAATCCCTACCCTTCTCTTCTTTCTCCACTTTTTTCTTCCCTACTTTATGCCCTGAAAGGTTATTCTTCACAGACCGCACTGAACAGATTCCCTTATCCTCTGGTTTCAGGTTAGGTTGGGCAGACGGAAAGCATCAGCAAGAGATGTTATTCTGATCAAAGTTTAGAAGGAGATAGATAGGTCAGGATACTTACTTCTCCTGCTCCCTCCCTGCTGGGCCATAGTTTGACAGTGGCTATCTGATTCTCAAAATGTTCCTCAAGAGGTAACCACTCTATCCTATGTCCACTCAGGCCTAGAGATAGTAATGCTTTCCCTGTCACAGCCCTGGATGCTACACTATTCTTCAACCCTTCCTAAATTCTTTTCGATTACTCATTTTAAGTGACTCACAGATTTCCAGTTAGGACCTTGACTTTGCTAACATTGAAAATCACTTTTTAAGACATTTTATGGGTTTACCCCATATTACCTAACCAACACCCTATTGAAGAACATTTGAAGTGTTTCTAATCATAGCAAGGAGTCTGACTCCTGGCCAAAAAACTATGTGTAACTTACTTCATTTAACATGATAATTTCTAGGTCCGTCCATATTGCCTGACAATGGCATGATTTCATTCTTTTTATTGCTGAGTAATACTCCATTGTATATATGTACCACATCTTCTTTATCCAATTCTCTGCTGATGGACATTTAGGCAGCATGAATGGACCAAGAAATTATCATACTAAGTGAAGAAAGTCATATAGAAAAAGACAGGAGTTCGTTCCCATCATGGCTCAGTGGTTAACGAATCTGACTAGGAACCATGAGGTTGTGGGTTCGATCCCTGGCCTTGCTCAGTGGGTTAACGATCCGGCGTTGCCGTGAGCTGTGGCGTAGGTCGCAGACACAGCTCGGATCTGGCATTACTGTGGCTCTGGCACAGGCCGGCAGCTACAGCTCCGATTAGACCCCTAGCCTGGGAATCTCCATATGCCGCGAGTGCGGCCCTAGAAAATGCAAGAAAAAAAAGAAAAGAAAAAGACAAATATCATATGATATCACTGATATGTGGAATCTAATTTTTTTTTTGTCTTTTTAGGGCTGAACCTGTGGCATACAGAGGTTCTCAGAGGCTAGGGGTGGAATCGGAGTTACAGCTAGCTGCCAGTCTACACCACAGCTCACAGCAACACCGGATCTGAGCCACAACTGCAAACTACACCATAGTTCACGGCAATGCCAAATCCTTAACCCAGAGAGCAAGGCCAGTGATTGCCCACATCCTCATGGATCCTAGTCAGATTTTATTTTCCCTGAGCCACGACAGGAACTCCTGGAATCTAAAATTATACAAAAGACCTTACAAAACAGAAAGAGACTCAAAGATTTTAAAACCAAATTTATGGTTACCAAAGGGGAAATGTGAGGTGGGGGGGAGGATATATTAGGGGATTGGGATTGTCATATATACACTACTATATACAAAATAGATAGGTGGAAGTTTCCACTGTGGCACAGTGGGTTAATGATCTGGCTCGTCTCTGTGGAGGTACCAGTTTGATCCCTAGCCCAGCAAAGTGAGTTAAGGACCCAGCGTTGCTACAGCTCTGGATCACAGCTCCAGCCTGGATTTAATCCCTGGACTGAGACCTTCCATGTGCCTTGGGGAAGTGACCAAAAAAAAAAAAAAAAATTGGTAGGTAATAAGGACGTACTGTATAGCCCAGGGTAACTTACCCAATGCTGTTTAATAACCCATATGGGAAAAGAATCTGAAAAGGAATGGATATATGTGTATGTATAACTGATTACTTTGCTGTACACCTGAAACTAATGCAACTTTATAAGTCAACTATACTCCAATAAAATTTATAAAAACAAAAACAAAACCTATGTATGATCTCTCAGGCCTGACCATGGGAAATTACAAAGGCTTTACCTGACGGATCTCTTGGAAAAAGCTTCCCTCCCATCAGACTATTAATTCTTAGAAGGGAATTAATAGTCAAGGGTGGAGGTCCTCAACCAAACAAGTTCTAACACCTATCTGCATTCCTAGCTCAGGCACCTCCTTTTGGAGGCCTCTTTATCAGGTGTCTTTCCAGACACCTGAGACCTCCTCATGAGAGGCAGGGAGAAGAATCTTAAAGACACTTTGACTCGCTCTGGCTCAATACTCCACGAGAACAATTTTTCCATTCTTTCTCCTTTCCCCCTCACCTCCCCTCAGTCCCTGGGTCCATAAAATGGCCAGAGCCTTTAGTTGAGGGCTCCCTTGGCAATGAGAAGATCTTCATATGAATACTGATCACAAAGAGAGTGAATAATTCTTAATAATAAGCTCCAGTTTAACATCCCGATAACATGTTTGGGATTCAGAGATGAAAACCCTACTCTATAATATACCTAAATATTTTTCAAAGTTGATTAGGGCATGTGCAAGAGCTACTGAGGAGTTTCCGTTGTGGAGTAGCAGAAACTAATCTGACTAGTACCCATGAGGATGTGGGTTCGATTCCTGGCCTCACTCAGTGAGATAAGGATCTGGCGTTGCCGTGAGCTGTGGTGTAGGTTGCAGATGTGGCTCAGATCCCATGTAGCTATAGCTGTGGGTAGGCCAGCAGTTGTAGCTCCAATTTGATCTGTAGTCTGGGAACTTCTATATGCCATGGATGCAGGGGGTGGGTATGCTGAAAGAAAATGTCATACTGGTTCTAAATGGATCAGCTCAAATACTGAAATATGAGGGTTATTACCAATAACTCTTACAGCTATAAACAGTGCCAAATATTCCAGTTCATGATGGAGAATATAATATCTATGGAGAAGGTGACTCACTGCATACATTACTGATGAAGCTGGGCTATGATGTGAGATAGCAGGGAAAATAACTTGCAAAGTAAAATCAAATATAATATTATGGCTTTCCACAAGAGAAGTCCGACTACTAATTTTCTCCTCCTACTCTTGAAACATTCTAACTGGATTAGGTTTTCAACTACATGCTATATTTTCAGGCACAATTAAATATTTAAACATTTTTCCTGGTATTCAGATAAAATGAACAAAATGTTTGTGGCAGTAGTTCTCTCACAACAGATATAAAGTCTGAGAGAATCCACTACGGTTAAATCTAGCAGTGTAAATGACTAGACTATAGAGTGAGTTGCTAGGTCTTGAGAAGCAATTTGAACCACCACTGTGGATTATTTTACAAGACTTGATGTAATTAAAGAAGCTCCATATTGACCTTTTATAACAAAAGAAGTGGTTAAAAGTGCTGACACTGGTACAAGTCCATAATCATTTCTAGACTCAAGTATCAATTACTACAATCTGAATTCTCCTATCCCCAAACAACCCAGACCTGGTGAAGGGTTGCTTTTACACTCAAGTCCAGTCATTTACTTCTAAAACACAACATACAAGCTTCTAAAGATTAAGAGAAAAAAAATCATTTTGTTGTATCATTTATCTTTACATTTATAAAGGATTAGTATAAGTCCATCACCTTTACTAGAAAAATAATTCAAAGTTTATTCTTTACCAAAAGTGAGTTAATAATATCTTCTTTGGAAACAAAAGATATCAAACCATTATAGGATTAAAAAAAATTCTCAAGATATTTCTTCATAGGTTACTGAAGCAAATATTTTGGCTGTTTTTTGTATCTAAATAGCATCAAAAAGCTTTCCGTTTCATAACAGTTTTGTGAGCCTTTCTGTGTAATAGATTATTTCACTGTCTAATTTATAGATGTGAGGTTCCAAAAAAATCATGGGCCAGCAGTTTAGTATTATAAACCTTAAAAAGACAGTTTATTCAAATAATTGTCTAGAATCACTATAAATTAAGTCAAAATTCATTTGATAGATCTATGTTTTCAAAATACATGTGTTGTTTCACATGTGGTTATGCATAAACCTAATAAAATGGATTGTTCCATTGTGTTACTTATCTGTCCAGATCTACTCAGGAGGTCAGAACATTGCTTAGCTAGGAGGCCCCCTTCCAGAGGCCATGTTTTGACTTGGGATCTGGAAACAAAATTGTTGAAAGAGGTCAGATCAATTTCCCCATGAGGAAAATTATTACTCTACCAAAAAGAATAAAATTTTAACAAAAGATTTCATACTTTGAATTGAAGGATGAGAAAACCTAGATACAAGAAACCTAGATACAACTCACTACCTAGGCAGTGAGTTTGGTGGCTGAAACAATCCAGAGAAGGATAATCAAGTGCAAGCTGGACTCTCAACTTGGAATAGAAAATGCATGTTCCATATTATTTAGTTAATCCAGAGACTTCTTTACTCTGCACCCTCAGTTTTGAAAGAAGAGTACTGGTTCAAAGTCAGAATATTCCTGAAACCACTAGTGTTTCTACAGTCCAGGGAGGAAAAGTCCACCTTCTGGAACAAAATAATTTTTAGGCAGTCCCTTACTTCATTGTTTCAGGTCTTTTATATACACAGCTAAATTTCTCATCAGCCTTCATATTTCCAACAAGGACATTCTCCATTTTCTAACCTTGTGAGACACATACTTCAAGGTAAGACAATATAACTACTGAGTTATATGAAAGGGTTATTAAGTAAACACCCGAAGATTTGAAATTGGTTTGGATGCCCAACTAGATGCTTCACTGTAGATACACAAACATGAGTATGGCAAACTGCTGAAATCTGTTGAGAATTTTATCAGGTTCCACAAGATCATGCTTGCCAGGACAACCAGAATACCCCACAAAACCACCAGAAACTAAGACTTGCTCAAGGCTCTTCCCTGGAAATGGGCAGCCAGGCATGGAGCTAAGTGATACCTGACTACCTGCCCTCTCTGACTTTTCCAAAGTATAAATTATCAGCTCTGAATAGAAATAGGGGATATGCTGGATTGGCATCATAACAGAGCTTGTGCAACTACTACTACTTTACAGTGCAGACCACCTCCCTCAACTGACAACAACGTATGTGGGAAGACATGCCTTCAGAAATGTAAGTGGATATTTGGAAAAGAAAATGCAACTTCCATATTGAAAACTTTTGCATTGTCCATTTGCATTTGTCTTTTTTTTTTTTTGTCTTTTTGCATTTTCTAGGGCCGCACTCGCAGCATATGGAGGTTCCCAGGCTAGGGGTCTAATCAGAGCTGTAGCCGCTCGCCTTTGCCACAGCCACAGCAACGTGGGATCCAAGCCATGTCTGAAACCTACACCACAGTTCATGGCAACACTGGATCCTTAACCCACTGAGAGAGGCCAGGGATCAATGCCCGCAACCTCATGGACACTAGTCAGATTTGTTAACCACTGAGCCATGACGGGAACTCCAGCATTTGTCTTATTTCTTCTCTCCTAGATTCTCATAGTATGGTAGCCTTTGCCTTTATCAAGCTGAAACTTGACACAAGCATCATGGATTTATTCATTCTCCCTCTCTCCTCCATCCCCCAAAAGAACAGGCAATTGTGAGTCAACAGACTAACTTTCTGAGTTCCACTACTCCAAGCCTCTAGCACTGTTGATACTCATGCCATGGGACTACTGTTGGGCTTATATGTTTTGAGGAGCCTTCAAGTACACTTTATGAGAGATGGTAGGAATTTCTCAGGCCCCTTTGGGAACCTGGGGAGAAAAAATTGGGAGAGCACAAGACCAGGAGTTCTAGACTCCCTGCATCACTTTGGGGGAGTTTTTATTTATTTTATGTATGGGGCTTTGTCATAAATTTCTATTAACACAAAAAGTTCAACTGATTTTTCAGGGCTTTATAAATGGCTACTGTGGTGGAAAGAGGTCCGTTAGGGTAGTAAGACTTGGTTTGAAGACTAGTACCTACCTCACTGGGATGTTCTGATGTCGAAACACAGTGAGCATGAGAGGCAGAGAGGCAGAGCCCAGGTTCTGCCCTCTGCCACCTTCTGCGGATGTCCCACCTCTGCAACGCCAACCCAACGCTACCCTACCACCCCTCCCCCAACCCTACTCCCCAGTATCACCCAGAAGTGGATCTACTCCACCTGCCAGGACATTGATCCACCGGCCAAAGCATCCATTCCACCAGCCAAGATATGGATACATCCCACCTAGAGTCCCATCCCACAGGCCAAAAGTTTGACCCCAAAGGCCTAGACGTCAAATGTGCTGGCCAAGATTATTTCTCCTCTGGCTGTGAGTTGGACTTTCTCTACCAAGATTTGGACCTTGACTCTCTTAATGAAGATTTTCCTTCCCAGTCTGTGCCAAGAGCCATGACAGAGACCTCTGCGGGTAAGAATGGATCCCACCTGACTGCCAAACTGGAGGATCTCACAGAGGTGGAGCAAAAGGAGCTCAAATCTGAGCTCACTAAATTGGAGGCAGAAATTGTAATCCTATGCCATGTGCTGGCAGCCAAAGAGAGGCACTGTGTGGAGCTCAAGAGGAAGCTGGGCCTTATGAGCTTGGCGGGGCTGAAGCAGAATCTCTCCAAGAGTTGGCATGATGTTCAGGTCTCCAACACCTACATGAAACAAAGACATCAGCTGCGCTGTCCACCATGGGCTCTGCCATCTGCAGGAAGCTTGGAGACATGAAGAAGTCAGCCACATTCAGATCCTTTGAAGGTCTGATGGGGACAATCAAGTCCAGAGTCGCAGGCAAGCAGAGAGCTGGGCAGTGACTGCCTTCCTTCTTCAGCAGGGAGTGGGGATGATCTGCTCCCTGTTTCAGGGAGTGGCAATGATCCAGTTCCAGGAAATGAGGATGACCTACTCTCCTTTCTGGAGCCAGAATGAGCTCCTTGGTAACCTTGCCTGGCTGCCTAACCAGTGTAAATAGTCCCTCCCCCATTCCAGTTGCAACACTGCCCAGCAAAAAACAAGCAACCAAACCGCAATAGTAAAGTTAATTCAGGAAATGTACAGAGTCCAGTACTGAGAAAAGTAATACCAGAGTTCCATCGTGCCTCAGCGGAAACGAATCTGACTAGCATCCATGAGGACACAGGTTCGATCCCTGGCCTCACTCAGTGGGTTAAGGATCCGGTGTTGCTGTGAGCTGTGGTGTATGCTGACAACTTCAGCTCTGATTCAACTCCTAGCCTGGGAACTTCCATATGCCTCAGTGCAGCCGTAAAAAGACAAAAAAAAAACCCTACAGAGAAAAGTAGTACATAGATATTTGCTGGTATTGAGATAAAGAGCCCAACGTTTTGTACTATTATTTTACACTGAAATTTGTAGATGAAATGTATCACTATGTTAGCCTTCCTGGGGTAGCATTTAAATGGACAGGACAGTGGTTCCACAGTGGTTTTAGGTCAAAGCCAAAACTCCTTTTTTTGGAAAACTAGTGCATCAGGCCACAGGAAGTTTCTGATTAGAACTGAGAAAAGGTATGAAGTAATATGCAATTTTATCCCCTCCCCATTTTCTTCCTTCCTTCCCTAAATCTTAGGAGGAAGCTTAAAAGCCAAGCTTCTACATAGCCTATGATTTTTATTTTAAAAGTATGATCAAGAAAATTGTTTTTGGAGTTCCCGTCATGGCTCAGTAGTTAATGAGCCCAACTAGCAACCATGAGGATGTGGGTTTGACCCCTAGCCTTGCTCAGTGGGTTAAGGATCCAGTGTTGCGGTGAGCTGTGGTGTAGGTCTCAGACGCGGCTCAGATCCCACACTGCTGTGGCTGTGGTGTAGGCCAGCGGCTACATCTCCGATTAGACCCCTAGCCTGGGAACCTCCATATATGTGGTGGGTACGGCCTAAAACAGACCAAAAAGCAAGAAAACAAAGAAAATTGTTTTTTTCTCTGATACCCTCAGAAGGGGTGGGGAGATATTAATAGACAAATTCTCTGAATTTTATGACACTTGATTTTTCTTTTAAGCTCCTAATTAAGAAAGTAATTAGCTAAATTAAGGAATTAACTTAATTTAGCTTAAGTTTAGGAGATTGTTAACTACTTTGGGCTCAAGCTAAAACTGCAACTTTATGTTGCCTTGTGCTTTGTTTATAATCCATTTATATATCAAAATGAGGGTATTATAGTTTAACTCGTTAAATGCCACAGCAGCATGCTACCTAAAAGAAATAAAATTGCTTCTCTATTGTGTGGCAATTCCTAGTTATCAGAAACAGCATAGCCAAAATCAAGAAAGATAAATAGAACAGAATGTCTATTCCCTGCAATTCTGGCCATTATGCCTTTGAATGAATCTAACTGATTATATATCATCGGTCACCTTGACTCCAAGTTTGTCCTTGTTTATAGATAACCTCAACTGAGAAGGAAACATAACACACCCTCAGGGGATATCAGGATAATAGCACCTTGTAGGACCCTGGTTTGAGTTTGTTCAAACTTTCTCTTATCTGTTTCACAAGAGC
Organism: Catagonus wagneri; assembly: GCA_004024745.2. Taxonomy (NCBI): domain Eukaryota; kingdom Metazoa; phylum Chordata; class Mammalia; order Artiodactyla; family Tayassuidae; genus Catagonus; species Catagonus wagneri. The sequence goes on from PVHT020000022.1 coordinate 10,050,320, forward strand.
TATATTTCTGAGGGGTTTTTTTTTTAACCCCCATTTTCAGAATGCCAGGACCTGGCAGCTTCTTTCATTCCTCCAGTCACACTCCCTGAGTTAGAAGTTTGTGTCTTATATTGGCTTTTAGCAGAGGAACTAGGATTTTTGTTTGCCTTGGTATATACATATACACTGATAATGTCTCGCTACCTAAAGGTATTCCCTGTAGCCTAAGAAGGTGATCCTGTTTTGTTGATTTTTGGTTTTCCTATAAGCAAAACCAAATACCACTATAATTGCAAAAGCACTTGGTAAAATGTAAAGTCGCTTTATGTGATGTAAAGTCCACATATTTTTGAAGACAAAGTTTTGCTTGGATTAAAATAGGATGTTCAACTATTTTACTTCAGTTTGTTGTGGTTTCTATGCTGAAGACCTAGAGACAAACTTGCAGTGTGCATGACATCAAAGTAGCCCAAAAGGCAAAGGTTTTGACTCCACATTGCACAAAGCTTTGTGTTAAAGAAACTTTCCAGCTGACGTTATGGGCCAAAGTCAGAACATGTTCTATTTTTGTTCATCATTGTATTCCCATGCTGGGCTTAGGGTAGATGCTCAATAAACACTTGCTGGAGTTCCCTTCGTGGCTCAGTGGTTAACGAATCCGACTAAGAACCATCAGGTTGCGGGTTCGATCCCTGGCCTTCCTCAGTGGGTTAAGGATCCGGCGTTGCCGTGAGCTGTGGTGTAGGTTGCAGACGCAGCTCGGATCCCGCGTTGCTGTGACTGTGGCGAAGGCCGGCGGCTACAGCTCCTGTTAGACCCCTAGCCTGGGAACCTCCATATGCCGTGGGTGGGGCTCTACATAAAGGCAAAAAGACAAAAATAAATAAATAAATAAATAAATAAATAAATAAATAAATAAATAAACTAACAAACACTTGCTGAATTAATGAAGGAATCAACATCACATACTTCAGACATCAGTTCTTGAATCTAAGAGATAATCAACAACATGAATTTGCTGACAAGTTCCTCTTGCTTTTAAAGCACTTCACTTCCCTATTCAAAGACAATTTGAGACCCTACTATGTGTCAGGCACTGTGCCAGTCTCTGAAGTCCCAGAAATCAATTGGACATGGCCCGTACTCTCTAGAAACTGATTTTTAAATCATTACAATTTGTTGCAGTGAGGGCTAAAATTGAGAATGTCTGTAAAGAAAGTGTTCAACTCTGCCTTCATAGGTCAGAGAGTCAGAAAGTCTTAGAGGACAAGCAGAAATTTGCTAGACATACAAAAGTAGGACATTCCAGACAATATCCAGCGGAACTAAGTAATGAAGGAATGTAATAGAATGACATATTCCAAGAAATACAAATAAGTCATTGTGGCTAGAAAAGGGGGGGTGGGGGGTGAGAGATGAAGATGGAGAAGTAATCAGGAACAACATCATAAATAGTCTTATATGCTATCTGACAGTAGTATTTAATCCTGTAGGAAATGAGGATGCACTGAAGGTACTTAGGTCAAATTCATATTTAGATGGATCACTGGTCACCACAGAAATAGATTGAGAAGTATTTAAGAGATAGAATCTCGAAGACTTAGGAAACAAGTGCATAGGAGAGAGGGATAGAATAGATTTGCAGGACAATAAAGATGTAGAATTGAATAGACTTGATACTGACGATGCTGGAGCTGCACAATCATTTTGCTTTGGCTCTTTAATTAGATTCCAGTATACCTGCATCAGAAGTCATGGTCACCAAATAAAATGCCTCTATGAGCATGTGGACTCTAGAACAAAGGTTTCCTCCAGATTTTTTTTGTTCCACTTGTTTCTACCCTTACCATGCATTGCTAATCCTCATTCCCTAGCCTGTCTACCTTCGTAATTTGATCACTTCTGCTTACCTAGACCTATTTGGATTTTGTAGCCTAGCCTCAGTCTATTTAACTTTAAGAAGGCCACTTTAGGATGCAGTTTTCAATAGTTCTCAGAATATGCAAACCCACAAAGATGACCAAACTGGCTCAACCCCTGAGAACCACTGGTTGGGAGCGATGTTAGAACAAAATTCCCTGAGACTCTCAGTTTTCTTAGTCTTTCATTGTCCACACGAGTGAAGGGATTGGGATGGAAGATAGAAACAAAGTTAAAAGTTCTAACTCTCACAGATAATATTCCCACACATCTGGCAAGGATGGAAGTACAGTACCAAGCCCTTGTTAATTAGCATCATACATACCCCAGCATTTTGCAAACATCACCTCTGGAGAAATTCACCTGCACTTCTGAACCTCCTTTATTCTGAGCTCCAGATTTGAGAGAAACTATATCACATACTTACTCTCATGAATTGCATGGTCTTCAGAGAGGTGAGCAGTGATCCAGAACTTTGTGCTAGGCAATGTGCTTGATGGCCCTACTCATCAGGGGAGCAATGATGCCCTCTTTGTTGATTCTGCTAGGCAATAAGGTCAGTCACACTTACCATGGAATTTCAGTTCTTGCCTATGAATTCCAGCGTAAGAAAAAATGAAATTACTGGAGACTCCATGCAACTAAGACCTGAGACCATGTCCCATTCCCACTATTGGTGGGAGGCATGATGATGTCATGAATTCCAGAGCCTACAGCCTCATTCATATAAAGCAAGTGACAAATGGAAGAATGTCTTCCAGATGATGTGGTCAGCTACTATGACACATTACCATGAAACTTAGTCATCTCTCAGAAATTACTATGCAGGTCCCTAAAACAGTCAAAAACTTCTGGCAATCCCTAAGATTTTACCAGGTAATTTAGAAGTTCATTCCCTATTTATCTATACTACCCAAATAAATGACAACCTGATGAAGAGAGAGTTCTTCTGGAAATTGAAAGTTTCGGTTACCTCTACCCAAATCCTGGCTACCTTGTCTTGGACCCTTGGTATTAAAAAGAGTTAGATTGAAACTGGTCTAGGAGTTCACGTCGTGGCGCAGTGGTTAACGAATCCGACTAGGAACCATGAGGTTGCGGGTTCGATCCCTGGCCTTGCTCAGTGGGTTAACGATCCGGCATTGCCGTGAGCTGTGGTGTAGGTTGCAGACGTGGCTTGGATCCTGCGTTGCTGTGGCTACAGCTCCAATTAGACCCCTCGCCTGAGAATCTCCACATGCCGTTGGTGCAGCCCTAAAAAATGACAAAAGGAAAAAAAAAAAGAAAAGAAACTGGTCTATACAGTCATATAGATTTTTTCATGTTTTATTGGTAGCATGGCTTCAAATATCCTAATACTGACTTAAAAACCTGTAATGTAACCTAGGCCACCCACACTTTTGACTGAAGGGACAACATGTTTTCGAGACAACATGTTCTTAGTGTGCCTGTGTATAACCATTGTGCAAGCTACAAAATAAGTGCTTGTTGTTGTAAAAGTGCACCCGGATGCGTTGACATGGATACCCATCCATGGCTGAGTTATTTGTGAACTGCATAAAAGCTGCTTACTCTCGTTCCTCGGGGTTCACTTACCGGCTTGGTTTGTGAACCTCCATATTGATGCTCAATAAACCTTTCCTGCTTTGCCTCTCTGCATACGTTGGCTCCTCACTTACCTTTGGAAACTTCTTTGGAAACTGACCAACTGGCCACAGACCTTCAGGGGTTCTTATTACTCCTTCAGATATCATAATTTGCTATAATGACTCACAGAACTCAGGGAAGCCCTATACTTAGGATTAGAGTTTTATGAAGAAACACACAGAATGAGATCTGGGAGGAAACCTGAGGCTTCCATGTCCTCACGATGCAGCACCTCCCAACACATCAATGTATGATTACCAAGTTCTACTAAGTTCCAGGCATCCAGAGTTTTTATTGGAATTTTACTACATGGGTACGATTGATTGAATTGGCCAAATGAATGAACTCAATCTATAGCCCACTTCTCTCTCCAGAGATTGGATGTCAGGGTAATATAATGTGACTCAAATCCCCAAACCTCTAATCACATGGTTAGGTCTTTCCAGCACTACCAGTCCCCATCCTGAAACTATTGAGAGACCTGCCATGAATAACAAAGACATTCCTATCACTTGGTAAATTCCAAGGATTTAGAGGCTCCTCACAAAGAATCAGGGACAAAGACCAGCTTTGTCTGTATTCATTATACAGAAAAAAAGAGCAATAGGAAGCTGCCCTATAAAATGGTCCCTCAAGCTCCACAAACACAAGGAAAGGTACTGTGTCTTCCTGCTAGCCTCGAAATACTTCTTACACTTTGGCTGATCAGCATTCTTCACCACCACAAAAATCTCATGTAATAATTCAGAGCATTGCTTCATCACCCAATATATACCATCCCATAACTCTTACAGCTTCCAAACCAGTATTTACCCCAAGTTCCCAATCATTAGTAACACCCCAGTGGCTGGCACCTAGAAAAGCCATAATCAGCCAATGGAGGTATATAAAATACCTTCAAACGTATCAATAACCATTGGATTGAGGCTGATTCAAGATGAAACATCTACTCCACTCATCCTTGCACAAAGTTGGGATATGTGTTCCTTAGCTATTCAAAATCTATCTATCCTATGGAAGCTGATATTTAATCATTCCCATCCCTCAGTCCCATTCTTCCTTCCATTGATCCTTGCTGTGCCTGGTCCATCTAAATCTTTACTCCCAAAAGCTTTACAAAATATCTCCCAGCCCCAAAAATGTGGACTGGGAAGCCAGATCACATAGAAGTACTAGACACCTGCTGTCTGGTACCTTGGCTCCCTCCCACATGGTACTTGACACCATGGAGATGTTATGGAGCCAGAAAAACGGTAGTGGAATTGGCCTCTGACTGCGAACATATCCTAGACCCTGGCCAGGGCCCTTCATGAAGCTATTCTGATGAGGTTGGGTGGGAAGTTAAGGGAGTGGGGTGAACTTTTGCAGCAGTCCTCCTGGACAGCATCTTATTTATTTCTGGCCTGCTCTCACTCTGAACTCTCCTTCTTCCGCTGTACTCTGCTCCACCTCTGTCTGACCCCAACCCTTTGGCTCTCTATACCCCAAACTTTGAGCCTACCTCTGGCCCCTATGGATTTTTAAAATTCAAACCAGTTGTTCCCATTAAATGGCTCTTATCTTTTCCTAATAGACTTGGCTTTCCCTTTGAACTCTGACTCTGTCTTGTTACCTATGAAAGCCTAATAAGCCCATCTGAAGCATATAATAGGCAACCCACACATGTGGAGTCACCAAAGATTGGCTAGTTTGTAATGTATATGGTTTCCAGGAAGGAAAACATTTATGATAATAAGAGCTAACATTTATATGCCATTTATTATGGGCCAGAAATTATTCTAATGTATTTCATGCTTTAATCCATTTAATCTTCACTATAGTTCTTTGAAGTAGGTTTTTTTATAATCCAGTTTTACTGATTAGGAAACCAAGACTCAAAGAAGTAACTTTCAAAAAATACATATCTATCGGGAGTTCCCATTCTGGCTCAGTGGAAATGAATTTGACTAGCATCCATGAGGATGCAGGTTCCATCCCGGGCCTTGCTCAGTGGATTAAGGATCCGGCATTGCCTTGAGCTGTGGTATAGGCCACAGATGTGGCTCAGATCCTGTGTTGCTGTGGCTGTGGTGTAGGCCAGCAGCTACAGCTCCAATTTGACCCCTAGCCTGGGAACCCCCATATGCCACAGGTGCAGCCCTAAAAATACAAAAATAAATAAATAAATAAATAAATACACATCTATTAAGTGACAGAGCCATATGCAAGCCAGAAAGAGAAGTCTCACCAGAAACCAAACCTACAAGCACCCTGATATTGGACTTCCAGTCTCCAGAACTAAGAGAAAAAAATGTCTGCTATTTAAGCCACCCAGTCTGTGCTATGACTACCCATACCAGGCTAACATAATCTCCATCAAATTTTTACACAAAAGTCACCCCTTCTGGCCACCCTATGTACAATCTTAACCACTACATCCCTATTTCTGGGTTTAGCACCATGTATCATAGACTATATTTTTGAAATTTGTTTATCATTTCCCTCTTCCACTAGAATATAAACTCTAGAAGGACAGAAATTTTTGTCAGTTTTGTTCACTATTATATGCCCAACATTTAGTACAGTGTCTGGTATACAGTAAGTGCTCAATAAATTAATGACGGGTAGGAAGAAAGTCCAGGAGCTGACTGGGTTTGTCCTCCTCACATTTTGCCAAACCCCATAGGACAGGAAGGAGGCAGGGCTGGGACAATAAGTGAAACCTAGCCTATACACAGAATGGGATCAGCATGATGACAAATACCAACTTCGATAAACAGTCAGAGTAACCAGTCAGAAAGGCAAACTTGGAGTTCCCTTAATGACTCAGTGGTTAATGAATCCGATTAAGAACCATGAGGTTGCGGGTTTGATCCCTGGCCTTGCTCAGTGGGTTAAGGATCCGGCGTTGCCGTGAGCTGTGGTGTAGGTTGCAGACGCGGCTCGGATCCCGTGTGGCTGTGACTGTGGCGAAGGCCGGCGGCTACAGCTCCTGTTAGACCCCTAGCCTGGGAACCTCCATATGCCGTGGGTGCAGCTCTAGATAAAAGGCAAAAAGACAAAAAAAAAAGAAAAAAAGGAAAGGCAAACTTTAGGTCCACACCAAGGAGATGTGTGAAGTCATTAAAAACTTAAGGATATCTAGGCAGCCAATGACTAATTCTGCCATATACCTCATTATTAAGCATTGTGGCTTTTACTTCTGCTTATTTCACCCACTCAGATGTCTGCTTCCAGAATGCTTCAAAGGCTTCTCACTCTTATTTTAGCAGCCTTGTCCTTAGCCCAGGCAGGATTTATGAGGAATGATATGCAAGTCTACTCAGTGCCTTCAAAAGTTTCCTTCCCTCCTAAAGCATGAGAGACCTAGAAAAGGAACCGCTTATGGTGTTCCATGTAGCAGCTAGGAGTCTCTTCAGTCTCCACAAGAAATCTCTTGCTTAGGCCTAGCTTCCCCCACTGTCTATCTTGTTGCTGGCCCCCTAGATTTCACTATTCTCCCTGGTCTCTTTTGATGGTACCTTAGTTTTTGTTTCACTGCTGGATACTGTCTCTTGAATTACCTTAAATGCTTTACTTAGAAATTTCTCAGCAGCATCTTGGGATCTTGCTCCTGCAGGAATGGGTTTAGAGCAAAGTAATACAGACAAACTGTAAGACACTTCCTTCTCCTAGTACCTCCCTTCTACTCATAGCTTCTCTTCAACACTAGGGGGTGCTATTCACACTGTCATTTTGCTCCATTTTGTGCTATATAAAACCCACACTCATGCTCTTCATCCCTAAACCTCTATCAGTCACATTTTTCTTTCTCTCCCTTTTTTTTTCCTGCTTTTTTAGGGCCGCACCTGCAACATATGGAAGTTCCCAGGCTAAGGATCTAATTGGAGCTACAGCTGCCAGCTTACACCACAGACACAGCAACGCGGGATCCAAGCCACGCCTACAACCTACACCACAGCTCATGGCAACACCAGATCCTTAACCCACTGAGCAAGGCCAGGGATCGAACCCTCATCTTCATGGATACTAGTCGAATTCGTTATCGCTGAGTCACAAAGGAAAATCCTATCAGTCATATCTCTTGATGAAATGTTTATTATTAAAGCCTAAATATGTAACTCCTCACAATATATGGATAAACCTCACACCAGTTTCTTATGTTGAAAAAGACTTAACTAGGGTTCTAAACTTAACCTGTTGAATCTACTTGCAATACTGAGAAGAAATTTTTTGGTTAACTCCATAGAGTATCTGACTCCATGTATTCTGTGTATTCACTTCAGAACTAGACAAGTAGAGAGAACTCTTTGTTCTGATACAAATGAGGAGAGAAATCCTTTCTGAAGGGAGAGCTTGTTTGTGGCTATGGAGGAAGAAGTGGATCGATTATTGGGGTTAGTAGATGAAAAGAAAGAAAGTGTGTCAGGAACTACTCTGAAGCTGAGCAAGAAAGAATTCTCAGCTTCTCACAACACATCATCCTCCAGTCCCCACACTCTGAAAGCCTCCAGGTCCACACTTCAAATTACCTTCCTCTCAATCAGTTCTTAAGGAGATTCTCTGCCCTAAGCAAACCTAAGAAGTGGGGGATGGGAAGGAGGGAAGAGTCTCCAATCCCAGAATCCTTAGTTGGACCCCTGAACATAACTTCTGTAAAAATATTGCCATTGTATGACCAACTACCAGTTCTGTTGGAACTCTGGGTTAAATATAGCCAACCACTATGTACAGTATGATTTCTATGGAGAATGAATTCTGAGTTTCATGTAACTCATTTCTACAAATGAACCACTGGAATTCTGGCACTCCGACAGGAGAACTATCTGTTCAACTCTCAAATGAGAGAGGTATATTAGTGTGTTTGGGGACTGTTAGCTTCATCTGACAGGGAAAGATTTTGTGCCCTTTTTGCTTGAGAGCTTTCATATATAGCCTTCTGATCATTCTAGAGATAAACATATTCCCTTCCTTCTGGCTAGATCTTAAAGGGTTCTGAGGCCACTGACCAATACAGCCATTGATTCCTACAGAGTCAAAGCAAAGGTGTTGTATCTCACTTGCTTAAAAATGTAAGAGAACAGGAATTCCCATGGTGGCGCAGCAGAAATGAATCTGAGTAGGAACCATGAGGTTGCGGGTTCAATCTCTGGCCTGGATCAGTGGGTTAAGGATCTGGTGTTGCCGTGAGCTATGGTGTAGGACAGAGATGTGGCTCGAATCCTACGTTGCTGTGGTGTAGGCCAGCAGCAGTAGCTCCGATTTGACTTCTACCCTGGGAACCTCCATATGCTGCAGGTGCGGCCCTAAAAAGCAAAATCAATCAATCAATCACTGTAAGAGAACAGGAGTTCCCGTTGTGGCTCAGAGGAAATTAATCTGACTAGTATCCATGAGGGCAGAGGCTTGATCCCTGGCCTTGCTCAGTGGATTAAGAATCTGGCATTGCCATGAGCTGTGGTATAGGTCGCAGACACTGCCTGGATCCCACAATGCCATGGCTGTGGTGTAGGCCAGCGGCTACAGTTCCAATTTGAACCCTAGCCTGAGAACCTCCACATGCTGTGGGCGCAGCCCTAAAAAGACAAAAGAAAAAAAAAATGTAAGAGAACAAGTAAAATTCAGAAGGAAATTTAATTTTAGCTTCTTTGGGATTGTCATATCTGACAAAGTGAGTTCAGAAAAATTAAGTTTACCTAAATTCACATTATTAAACTGTACTTTAGCCATTTTAATATAGTGTGTGTGTGTGCACGTACATGCAAGCGTGCACATGCATACATGCACTTATTGGGAAGAAGTGGAGAAAACGACTCATGCAGTCTTCTCAGTGAAGCTGAAAGTCTAGTTAACTCTGAAAAGATGGCATAACTAAGTGAGCTATATAGCTTATTGTTTATGTGCAAGCTGGCCAAATCATATTTATTCTTTCAGGGGGTCCTTAGCAAAACAAATCTTTCAACTTCTACTACACAGAAATATTTCTACACTGCAAGTTTTTTTCTAGGGGAAAAAAATGACTTGAAAATAGCAAGTAAAAATGCTTCTTTATATGATTCTTCAGTAATTGACATTTTTACATATAAGTAATGTCCTACAAATAGTTAAAGAGCATTCATAAGTATCAGAACGGTGATTTTTTTCTTTAAAAGCCCAGTAAAACTTGACCTCATGCATTTGAGCATTTCCTATGTGCTAAGGACTATTACCTTCTTTAATCCTTACTGAAGTCCTTTAAGGGAGAAATTAATTCTCTCATTTCAAAAATGGGAAACTCAGAGTCCTCTTGCAGGTTAAGGATCTGCCATTGTCACTGAAGCAGCTGGGGTCACTGTTGTGGAATGGGTTCGATCCCTAGCTCAGGCACTTCTACACGCCATGGGTATGCTCGCCTGCCCCATCCCGCAAAATGGGAAGCTTGAGGAAGAGAAACTAAAAGAACTTGCCCAAGTCTTTGAAGCATGCAAATGGGAGAGAAGACACTTGCATCCAGGTGTGTCTGACTCAGAGCCAGGATCTCATCTACTCTGCTGTCTCTCAAATGTCAGAAGTGTGACTGCTGCTGTTAAACATTAGCCACTATTACCAAGAATGGCCCAAGGGCATCTTTATAGTGCAAGTATTGTGTGCAACATACTCCCAAATGGTATCTCTGTACAAAAAAGAATGCACTTACCTGAGGAAGGTGTTTCCCAATAATGCTGCTAATAACAAATCCTTAAAATTAATCTATACTTTTTGTGCAACAGACAATCTTTAAACAAGTACCTTTTAGACACAGACCATGAATAATTCAATCTGCATAAAAATGAGCGTAATATCTTACAGGGATATAGGTATCCTGTCTGGGGGAGCTGGCAAACAGAGGGAGATAGGCAAACAGGTGCATACGTGTGTACACACACATGCATGTACCTTGAGGAGTGGCGCCCAAGAGAAAGAGGGAGTCATGGTATATGCTAGTTCCATCTCTAGCCTTATACATAGGCTTGTTAATATTGGGAGGCTCAAGCCTGGTGACCTGAGCTAGCTTACTGCATAATCCATTTTTTGAGGCTGTGGCTGAACTGTGGTGGAAGTTGGATCACTTCTCCCAGAGAACCCATAAAGCTCTAGAGATGACAATTCTTTTTCCTGGTAGGTAAGCAATGTCCATCAGTTTCTGTGGTGGAACATTGTTGTTCCCCCTTCCCCTAGAAATGAATCTGAGCTTCTGGATTAAACTTTCCACATCTTCTAAAATGCTGTATGTCAGAAATGCAATCACTTTGCACCCAATAGCTTTCCCCACATCAATCCCTCACCAATTTCCAACCAGAGCTCTGGATATTCATGAATCATTATGACTGCCTAGTCTTAGAGAGTTCTGCTAAATTGCTTCTAAATTTCTCTGGATGGGTGAATAGGGATGGCTTAGTTGCCCACAGCAGCTGCTAGACCCAGTATCTGTGAAATCAGGGTCTGTGTCTATATTCCAATCTCCACCAGAAACCTATTGTTGGGACTCTGAATTTTCCTTCTGTAGTGTCATCTTGCCCAGATCCAGGGACTAAAGCAAAACAGAGTCACTGCCTTGAGTAACAAAAGCAGGTGCTCTGAATCCAGTGGTTCATTATTCTAGATTATTCTAGCCAGGGTAGAAGATAGATTCCAAATGGTGAGAACTGGAACAGTGTTCGCCATGTGGCATTAGGAGATGAGATAGGCTGGTTAAGTCATAACCCAATAGGGAAATCTTAAGTTGGAAAGCTGGCAAGACAAAGAGCTAATACATACTCTAAAGGCTGAGGTTAGGATTTCAGAACAAAGACTTAAGAACCACAGAAACAGTTTAAAGGAAGGCAGAGAACAAAGAAAGGTGTCCAAAGCATAGCTGTAAAGAACCTTAGAGTGTTCATAGTGAAACCAAGACACCATGAAACATAAAAGTATCCATGGGCAGGTTTATCAGCTTCACAGCAAAGTGTGCAGCCTTCCAACCCCTGCCCATTTCTCAGGGGAATTGGAACAAGTCCTCTTTCCAGTTCCAAGCCCAGGGGGGTGCATCAGTGAATCATAGAAAAGATCCTTTCTCAGAGCTGTGCTATCACTGTGGCTCCATCTGAATATTTTGGCCTACTTTGACCTCTGACCACACACTAGCTGAAATCTCAGATCCCTTTTTTCAGAAGGTCTCCTGTCCAAACACTTTCCAAATAAGCCCCAAACAACTCACACTTAAGGCTCTGCAGACTTAAGTACAGTTTGACTTGCAAACAGGATACCAATAAAACAGAAACTCAAAAGCCTTTTCATGGTCTTCAAAGCTTAGACAAGCAATCTTAACTTATTACCACAGTTTTCCATGCTTACCTCCTTCTAGCTTCATCAGTCTTTTTGTTCCTTGATTATGCTGGGTCCCATTCTACACCTAGATCTAGGCTCTGCCCTGAATCCTATACTCTATAGGGTTCCATCTAGCCTTCCTGCATTCATTCATCGCTCCTTACAGGGTGAGGTTCACAAGACAAGGGACATGCCCACAAAGACCCAGTACCTCCCACCCTTTTAGATGACACTTGGGATTCCTAGGACCACAGAAGACTCTGACCAAACAGTCTCAAGCCTACACCTAGCTAGCTGCAAGGACTTTTTTGCCACATTCATCCCCCAGAGAGAACCACTGCCACTAGTATGTACTTCTCTGTGTTACAGAGCATATCATGCAAAAGTGTAACGAATGTAATTATTGGACAAAGAAAGAAAGTTACTCAACATATTTGATTAGGTTTTCCCAGGAAAAAAATATTTAAATTAAAAGCAGTGCTTTCAGCTGTGTGCTGCCTGAAAAACAATTCATTAAGCCAGGGAAACTGAGAGCTCAAGTTAACACCAAGATATCCTTAGTTCTTGCCTCTTTTGATGAAAATCCATGAACTTGCTCCTAGTCTTCTAAAATACTCACTCAGTGCTTCAAGGTTTGAGGAATAAATCCAGCATTTCACAAGTCCATTGCCGAATTAATGCTACAACACAAACTTTATCATTGATGGTCAAGGCCATCTTTTTAAAAATATTTTTAAAAATACAATGTCAATCATTTTTTTATTCTGGTGCAGGGATTAGAGTATTTAGTACTTGCAATATTAAAAGAATTGCTCATGGACACTGGATTCCTGATACAAATTAAGTGATAAATAACAATGATCAGATGCCACATGGCTATTCAGAAGGTCTATATAGTGAAGAGCAGCAATCTTTCAAAACTTTTCTCTGCCTGCCTACATATTTATTTTTCCCTTTCTAAGTTCAACCACTTGGAGAGTATATAGGGTTATTTTCTTAACTTGGATTTCTTTTTTTTTTTCTCTTAATGGATTTTATTTCAATTATAGGTGTGCATAAATCATCACAAATCAATTTTACAGATTTTGTATCCCAAACCCCCAGTGCATCCCCCCACCCCCCCAGATTGTCTTATTTGAAAAACCAAGGTTTTCCAAAATCTGTGAGTCTTAACTTGGATTTCTTAGAAAAAAACATGAGGCAAAATTTTCTGGTAATTCTTCATTGGAGATTCAGTCCTAGGGAGGCAACAGTGAAAGGAAAAGGCAAATGAAGCAAGGAAGAAGGAAAAGGTATATACAAACTTTTCCATATTTACTGAGCTGACGATACCTTTAAAATAGGCTTAACAGGAGTTCCTGTTGTGCTCAGCGATAACGCACTTGACTAGTAACCATGAGGATTCAGGTTAGATCCCTGGCCTTCCTCAGTGGGTTAAGAATCCCACGTTGCCATGAGCTATAGTGTAGGTCGAAGACAAGGCTCAGATCCTGCGTTGCTGTGGATGTGGTGTAGGCCAGCAGCTGCAACTCTAATTCAACCCCTAACTTGGAAACTTCCATATGCCATGGGTATAGCCCTAAAAAGCAGAGAGAGAGAGAGAGAGAGAGAGAGACAGAGACAGAGAGAGAGAGACAGAGAGAAGGAAGGAAGGAAGGAAGGAAGGAAGGAAGGAAGGAAGGAAGGAAGGAAAGAAGAAAGAAAGAAAAAAAGAAAGAAAAGAAAGAAAGAAAGAAGGAAAGAAAGAGAGAAAGAAAGAAAGAAAGGGAGAGAAAGAAAGAGAAAAAAAATAAAACAGATGTAACAAGCTGTTTGGTAATGTAGGATATCTCCAGAAAGGCATTTTTGGAATTACTGCATCTTGATTATTTCAAGGGCAAGAAATTTATCTTCCAGATTTTTTTCCATCCCCTCTTTCCCATAGGGCACTAACTCAAGAATATTACTGCCATGTAAAGATAAAGAGATTTTGATACTTCTTACTGGTGGGGATTAGAAGAAAAGCATTTATTACACAGATATTGTATGGCAAATACCAGAGGATAAATTTATGTACTTCTGTAAAAATAACCATATTCTGCCTACCAACCATGACTGGGACTGTAACAAGACTGGATGTATAATGACCCACCATCATCCATCCAGTTTTGAGATAACAGAGAGCTGAACAGAGAGGGAATAAAAGAGACCATCATCTCCACATTCTTCAAGTTCAACTGGGGTACTAATTGCTACAATCCCTTCTCAGGTGAGGCCCTGTTTCTAATTTACATTATATTTTTAAAGTATAGTTGATTTACAATGTTGTGCCAATTTCTGCTATACAGCAAAATGACTCAGTCTTTTTTTAATGTTTTTTACAATCACGGTCTATCCCAGGAGAATGGGTTTAGTTTCCTGTGCTATACAGTAGTGTTGTTTATCCATTCTAAATTTAATAGTTTGCATCTACTAACCCCAAGCTCCCAGTCCATCCCACTTCCTCCTCCCTCCCACTTCCTCCTCCCTCCCATTTGGTAACCACAAATCTGTTCTTTCTCTAGGTCCATGAGTCTGTTCCTGTTTTGTAGATAGATTCACCAGGGTGATGGTGGCTTCATAGAATCAATTTGGGAGTATTTCCTCCACTTCAATCTTTTAGAATACTTTGAGAAACATAGGTATGATTTCTTCTTTACATGTTTAGTAGAAATCCCCTGTGAAGCAGTTTGGTCCTGGAGTTTTGTTTGAAGGGAGATTTTTTGTTTATTTGTTTTTTAATTGCAGAATCTATTTCACTTCTAGTAATTGGTCTATTCACATTATCTGTTTATTCTTGAATCATTTTGTCTGTTATTAGAAACTTTTCCATTTCTACATTGTTCAGTTTGTTGGTATACAACTGTTCATGGTATTCTCTTATGATTTCTTGTATTTCTCTGGTATCAGTTGTTAGTTTTCCTCTTTCATTTATTGTTTGTTTAGGTCTTCCCCTCTTCTTGGTGAGCCTGACTAGAGATTTGTCTGTTTTATTTATCTTTTAAGAAAGCTCTTGTTATGGAGTTCCTGTCATGGCTCAGTGGCTAATGAATCTGATTAGTATCCATAAGCACACAGGTTTGATACCTGGTCTTGCTCAGTGGGTTAAGGATCTGGCATTGCCATGAGCTGTGGTGTAGGTCATGGACGTGGCTTGAATCCCGAGTTGCTGTGGCCGTAGTGTAGGCCAGCAGCCATAGCTCCTATTGGACCCCTGGCCTGGGAAACTCCATATGTCTTAGGTGCGGACCTAAAAAGAGAAAAGACAAAAAAAAAGGAAAAAAAGAGAAAGCTCTTGTTTTTATTAATTTTCCCTACTTTTAATTTTTATTTATTTTCTCTCTGATCTCTATTATTTTCTTCCTCCTGCTGACTACATCTAACTGGTCTATTATATCATTAGGATTTCTGCTGCTTTGTTGATTTTCTGTCTGACTGATTTGTCTATCAATGTGAATGGGGTGTGAAAGTCTCTTATAATTGTATTACTATCAATTTCTTCCTTTGTTTCTTAGTGTTTTCGTAATATATTTATATGCCTATATATATGCCTATATTGTGTGCATATATATTAACAAGTGTAATATCATCTTGTATTAATCCCTTTATCATCATATAATACCCTTTGTCTTTCTTTAAGTCATTTTAAAGTCTATTTTATCTGATAAGAGTATTGCTTATCACATCTTTTTTGTCATTTTCATTCACATGATAAAATTTTTTCCATCCCCTCATTTCAGTCTGGTTTTCACCCTGAAGTAAGTCTCCTGCAGGCAGTATATTATAGGTTCTTGTGGGTTTAAAAAACTTTTTTTACTATAGTTGATTTACAATGTTCTATCAATTTCTGCTGTACAGCAAAGTGACCCAGTTATACATATGTATATATAGTCTTTTTCTCATATTATCTTACATGATGTTCCATCACAAGTGACTGGATATAGTTCCCTGAGCTAAACAGCAGGATCCCATTGCTTATCCACTTCAAATGCAATAGTTTGCATCTACTAACCCCAAACCCCCAGCCCATCCCTCCTCCTCCCCCTTGGCAACCGCAAGTCTGTTCTCCAAGTCCATAAGTTTGTTTCTTTTCTGCAGATAGGTTCATTTGTGCCATATGTTAGATTCCACATATAAGTGATACCATATGGTATTTGTCTTTCTCTTTCTGACTTACTTCACTTAGTATGAGAGTCTCTAGTTCCATCTATGTTGCTGCAAATAGTATTACTTTGTTCTTTCTTATGCCTGAGTGGTATTCCATTGTGCATATGAACCATATCTTCTCTGTCCATTCATCTGTCAATGGACATTTAGATTGTTTCCATGTCTTGGCTATTGTGAATAGTGCTACAATGAACATATGGGTACATATATGTTTTTCAAGGAAACTTTTGTCCAGATATATGCCCAAGAGTGGGATTGCTGGATCATAGGGCAGTTCTATATTTAATTTTCTGAGGTACCTCGTACTGTTTTCCACAGTGGTTGTACCAATTTATATTTCCACAAACAGTACAGGAGGGTTCCATTTTCTCCACATCCTCTCCAGCATTTCCTATTTGTATACTTATTAATTATAGCCATTCAGACCGGTATGAGGTGGTACCTCATTGTAGTTCTGATTTGCATTTCTCTAATAATTAGTTATGTTGAGCATTTTTTCATGTGCTTGTTGGCCATCTGTATGTCTTCTTTGAGGAAATGTCTGTTCAGGTCTTTTGCCCATTTTTCAATTGGGCTGTTGCTTTTTTTGCTGTTGAGTTGTATGAGTTGTTCGTATATTTTGGAGATTAAGCCCTTGTCAGTTGCATCATTTGAAACTATTTTCTCCTAATCTGTAGGTTGTCTGTGTGTGTGTGTGTGTGTGTGTGTGTGTGTTTTGTGGTTTCCTTTGTTGTGCAAGAGCTTGTCAGTTTGATTAGCTGCCATTGGTTTATTTACATCTTTATTTCTATTGCCTTGGGAGACTGACCTAAGAAAACATTTGTATGGTTGATGTGAGAGAATGTTCTGCCTATGTTGATATCAGAGAATATTTTGCCTATGTATGTTCTATTCTAGGAGTTTGATGTTGTCTTGTCTTACATTTAAGTCTTTAAGCCATTTTGAGTTTATTTTTGTGCATGGTGTGAGGGTGTGTTTCAGTTTCACTGGTTTACATGCAGCTGTCCAGTTTTCCCAGCAACACTTATGGAAAAGACTGTCTTTTTCCCATTTTATATTCTTGACTCCTTTGTTGAATATTAATTGACCATGGGTGTCTGGGTTCTCTATTCTTTTCCATTGGTCTGTACGTCTGTTTTTGTACTAGTACCACACTCTCTTGATTATTGTAGCCTTGTAATATTGTCTGAAGCCTGGGAGCGTTATGCCTTCTGTTAGGTTTTTTTTCCTCAGGATTGATTTAGCAATACTTGGTCTTTTACAGTTCCACATAAATGTTTATATTGTTTGCTCTAATTCTGTGAAAAATGTCATGGGTAATTTGACAGGGATCACATTAAATTGCTTTGGGTAGTATGGCCATTTTAATGATATTAATTCTTACAGTTCAGGAGCACGGAATATCTTTCCATTTCTTCGAATCCTCTTTAATTTCTCATGTTTTTAATCCAATCTGCCATTCTATGTCTTTTGATTGGAGCATTTAGTTCACTGACATTTAAAGTCATTATTATTATTTCATTTTTTGTCTTTTTGCCTTTTCTAGGGCTACACCCATGGCATATGGAGGTTCCCAGGCTAGGATTCTAATCAGAGCTGTAACTGCCAGAGCAGTAGCTGCCGGCCTACTCCACAGCCACAGCAATGTGGGATCTGAGCCATGTCTGCAACCTACACAACAGCTCACGGCAACATGGGGTCATTAACCCACTGAGCGAGGCCAGTGATCGAACCCATAAACTCATGGTTCCTAGTCAGATTCATTAACCACTGAGCCACAATGGGAACTCCTGAAGTCATTATTGATAACTATGTTCTTATTGTCATTTTAATCCTTATTTTCCAGTTCTTTTTTCTTTTTTTTTTTCTTTTTGCCTTATAGGGCCGCACCCGTGGCATATGGAGGTTCCCAGGCTAGGGGTCTAACAGGAGCTGTAGCTGCTGGCCTACTCCACAGCCACAGCAACATGGGATCTGAGCCGTGTCTGCAACCTACACCACAGCTCACAGCAACACCGGATCATTAACGCACTGAGCGAGGCCACGGATCGAACCCACCACCTCATGGTTCCTAGTTGGAGTCATTAACCACTGAGCCATGATGGGAACTCCTTCCAGTTCTCTTTGGTAGTCCTTCTTTGCTCATTTCTTCTTTTTGTTTTCCATTTTGTGGTCTGATGAGTTCCTTTTTTAGAATGAGTTTCTTTCTTTTTGGTTTTTGTGAATCTATTGCATATTTTTGATTTGTTGTTACTATGGAGTTCAAGTATGCTGACCCATAACTATATCTATTTGTTTTAAAATAACAGTCATTCAAGTTCAAACACATTCTAAAACATCTGTGCTTTTATACTTCCCTCCTCTGTATTTTGTGATTTTGATGTCATGTTTTCTATCTTTATGCTTACCCTCTTGCTGTTAATTACTGTTATGATCACTTAAATTTTTATTGTTTTTTAATCTATGAACTGGATTATTTACGTGATCTTCATTCCTCTTATATATTTGACTTTCCTATTATGATTATCCCCTTCCTATAGATTCTTTCTTCTTTTCTATTTCAGAAAGACCCTTCAATATTTCTTTTATGATAGGTTTAGTGCTGCCAGATTGTTTTAGTTTTTTCTTGTCTAAGAAATTATTTAGCTCTCATTGTATTCTAAATAATAATCTTTTGGGGTAGAGTATCCTAAGTTGTAGGGTTTTCCTTTTCAGGACTTTGATTACATAATAGCACTTGCAATTTTTTATCATTGCCTTGTAGGTTTTTGAAGTGCATTTATTTATCAGTGTCAAAGTAGAAAAATAAAAGGGGAGTGACTTCTCTTTTGCTTTGCATAAGCCAATTCAGAAACTATTAAAGTAAGGCATACTAGTATAAGACTTTTTTTTCTCAAAAAGATCACTGAGCAGCAATAACGAAAATATCTTACATCGATTTTCAACAAAAATTAAGACATTTACAGTGGATAATATATGTGGTTATAGTTACTGGAGAAAAGGAACAGACTGTAACTCTTTCTAACTGAATTTTGAAAAGTAAATTAAAAAGTCTTTTATGTCTACAACTTTATGTGATCGTGATATCATATTTTAAACCCTAATGAAAGGCTTGGATTTTCAAAATAGGGAAAAATTTCTGAGAACAAGCATACCAAAACTTGCCAGCACACAAGAGCCATTCCAGCCACTCTGAACTAACCAAGCAACCACAGGCTTCTTCTCTTGCAATCATGTCAGGAAAGCCAAATCAGAAAAAATATTTTTCAAAACACTTAGTACATTTTTTCTTCTTTTCCTAAAACCAATAGCTATTCTTAAGAAAAAACATACATTTAGCTTCTATATCTTTGGATTATACATACAAAACTCTTTCTTTTCTCAACATATTTTTAGAAATTATTGATATGAATGATTGAGTTCTTTGTTTTTTAAGGAAAAGCATTTCATCTTAATGCTCTAGCTTTAGAAAGCAAAATTCTTTACTTGGGCTATTTTAGGATTTAATGTGATCTATTAAAAGGAAAAAGGAACTCTGAAAAAAATCTCTCCTAGATTTTTTTGTTTTAGTTTTTGCAAAGTAAAAAAAATCAGATCATTGTATTCTTATTCACAGGAATTTTTTTCTATGCAGTTGTTTTTGTTATCTATTTGCCAATGAGCTTACTGAGAATTTAGATAACTGAATTTTCTAAAATTGATATCCAACATGTGGTTATAACTCATTCAGCTCTTAGCAATCTGAGGCCATACCTGGCTGAAGTAAAATTGAAAGTCCTAAATTAGTTCCACGTTTTTAAAATAGTAGTGTATCCTTTACTTAAGTTATTTTGCTATTTGTAATTACTAGTAAGTTGTAATCTTAAAAGGAAAGTGGATGGTGAGATTGGATTAAGATGGCAGAATAGAAGGACTGGAGTTCAACTTCTCTCCTGAAAAACAGCAAAACTACAACTAAATGCCCAGCATACTTCAACCAAATGGACTCTAAACTTCCAGGAAAGGTATTCTACTCCATAAGACAAAGAGGAGACCACATCAAGAGGTAGGAGGGGCAATTAAGCAATAGAAGCAACCCCATACCTCCCGGGTGGGAAGCCTCACAGACTGGACAGTAACTGCATCACAGAGACTTAGCTACAGGACTGAGAGTTCTGAGCCCCACGCCTGGGGATCGGGCACAGGGAGAGAGAGCCCCCAGAGCATCTGGCATTGAAGGCCAGCGGGGCTTGGGTGCAGGAGCTCCACAGGACTGGGGGAAACAGAGACCCCATTCTTGAAAGACACACACAGACTTTCACGTGCACTGGGTCCCAGGGCAAAGCAAAGTCTCCATAGGAATCCGGGTGGAACCTGACTGCAATTATTGGAGGATCTCCTGGGAAAACAGGGGTGACTGCGGCTTGTTGTGGGAAAAGGGCTTTTGAGGTGAACATTCATCAGCCTGCATTTCTCTGGAGGTGGCCATTTTTGGGAAAACCTGGTCTCTCCCATCAGTGCTGAGAAGCCCCAGGTCAAACAATAAGCCAGGTGGGACCACAGCGCCACCCATCAGTAAACAGGCTGCCTAAAGACCCCTCAGGCACACAGCCAGCCTCTAATCTCATCCAGAGACAAAGCCCCACCCACCAGAGGGATAGGAATCAACCCCACCTACCAGTGGGCAGGCATCACTCCCTCCCATCAGGAAGCCTACAGCAAGCCCCGCCCATACCAACTTTAGTCACAGGGAAGGCGAAGGCCAGAACTAAGAGAGGCTACAACTCTATTGTCTGCAAAACCAGTCACCACACCAAAAGCCTATAAAAATGAAAAGACAGAAAACTCTAACTCAGATAAAGGAGAAAGAGAAAAGCCCAGAAAAACAGCTCAGTGATGAGGAGATTATCAACCTCTCAGAAAGAGACTTTAGACTGTTGATGCTGAAGATGATGCAAGGCATTGGAAATAAACTGGAGGCAAAGATTGATCATTTACAGGAAACACTGAGCAGAGAAATACAAGCTGTAAAAATTAAACAAGAAGAGATGCAAAATACAATAACTGAAATAAAAAATTCATTAGAAGCAGCCAACAGTAGAATACAGGAG
>PVHT020000022.1:10072444-10227959 GCA_004024745.2 Catagonus wagneri
AAAAAAAAAAAAAAAAAAAGAGCAACAAAAACCCCAAACAGTTAACACAATGGCAATAAGAACATATATATCAGTAATTACCTTAAATGTTAATGGACTGAATGCCCCAACCAAAAGATGTAGACTAGCCGAATGGATACAAAAACTAGAAAACAACCAATGGATCACTGAAGAAATCAAAGAGGAAATTAAAAAATACCTAGAAGCAAATGACAACAAAGACACGACACTCCAAAACCTCTGGGATGCAGCAAAAGCAGTTCTAAGAGGAAAGTATATAGCAATACAAGCCTACCTCAGGAAACAAGAAAAAGCTCAAATGAACAACCTAACTTTACATCTAAAGCAACTAGAGAGGGAAGAAGCCAGGTCATGGAAACAACCTAAATACACATCAACAGAGGAGTGGCTAGGGAAGATATGGTATATACACACAATGGAATATTACTCAGGCATTAAAGGAATGGAATAACAACATTTATAGCAACATGGATGAACCTAGAAATTATCATACGAAGTGAAACCAGTCAGACAATTAGACAGCAACATCCAATGCTACCGCTTAATGTGGAAACTAAAGAGACACAATTAACTTCTTTGAAGAACAGACAGTGACTCACAGATTTTGGAAAACCTTGGTTTTCCAAATAAGACAATCTGGGGGGTGGGGGGATGCACTGTGGGTTTGGGACACAAAATCTATCAAATTGACTTATGATCTTTGTACACCCATAACTGAAATAAAATTCATTGTTAATAAAAAAAATAAAAAAAAGGAAAGTGGATGGTGAGACAATTACAAGTTCATGAATGCAGCATTATCCCACAGAATGAATTGTGTCCCCCTCCTCCAAAATTCATATACTGAAGTCCTAACCCCCAATGTGACAGTATTTGGAGATAAAGCCTTTAAAGAGGTAATTAAGATTAAATAGGTCATAAGGGTAAGACCCTAATCCAACATGATATCCTCATAAGAAGAAGGAAGAACACCAGGATGCACACATAGAGAAAGAAAACTATGTGAACACTGAGTGAGAAGACAGCTACCTGAAGGCCAAGGAGAGAGACTCAGGAGAAACCACACCTGTGGATACCTTGATCTTGGACTCCCATCTTTCAACTGTGAGAAAAGCCATCCAAGTTTGTAGTGTTTTGTTACAGCAACCCAGAAAACTAATACAACATCTGAAGTATTTAAGTCATCAAGTATTTTCAAGCCACAGATAATTTCCTATCAATGAGACAGAAAAAAAAAAAAACACTTTGGGAATCTTGCAAATAAATCAACAGAAAATAAACTAGTCTATACACAAAAGGAAATACAATGATCAAGCAGTCTATTCTTCAGTTTGTTAATGTGGTGTATCACACTGATTGATTTGTGGATATTGAAGAATCCTTGCATCCCTGGGATAAATCCCACTTGATCGTGATGTACAATCCTTTTAATATATTGTTGGATAGAATTCACCTGTGGAGCCACCTGGTCCTCCACTTTTGTTTGTTGGAAGTTTTTTAATCACAGTTTCAGTTTCAGAACTTGTGACTGGTCTATTCATATTTTCTATTTCATCTTGGTTTAGTCTTGGAAGATTGTACTTTTCTAAGAATTTGTCCATTTCTTCTAGGTTTTCCATTTTATTGCCATATAGTTGCATATAGTAGTCTCTTATGATCCTTTGTATTTCTGTGATGTCTGTTGTTACTTCTCCCTTTTCATTTCTAATTTTATTGATTTGTGTCCTCTCTTTTTTTCTTGATAAGTCTGGCTAAGGGTTTATCAATTTTGTTGATCTTTTCAAAGAACCAGCTTTTAGTTTCATTAATCTTTTCTACGGTTTTCTTCATTTCTATTTCATTGATTTCTGCTCTGATCTTTATGATATCTTTTCTTCTACTAACTTTAGGTCTTGTCTGTTATTCCCTCTATAGCTGCTTTAGATGTAAAGTTCAGTTGTTTATTTGAGCTTTTTTTTGTTTCCTGAGGTAGGCTTGTATTGTTATAAACTTTCCTCTTAGAACTGCTTTTGCTGTATCCCAGAGGTTTTAGAGTGTTGTATCTTTGTTGTCATTTGCTTCTAGGTATTTTTTAATTTCCTCTTTGATTTCTTCAGTGATCCATTGGTTGTTTAGTAGTATGTTGTTTAGTCTCCACATGTTTGCATTTTTTGCTATTTTTTTTCTTATTGTTGATTTCCAGTCGTATAGCATTGTGGTCAGAAAAGATGCTTGATATGATTTCAATTTTCTTAAAGCTACCAAAGCTTGATTTGTAGCCCAGGATGTGATCAATCTTAGAGAATGTTCCAAGCACCACTTGAGAAGAATGTGTATTCTGTTGCTTTTGGATGGAATGTCCTATAAATATCTATTAAGTCCATCTGATCTAATGCCTCATTCAGGGCCTGTGTTTCCTTATTGATTTCCTGTCTGGATGATCTATCCATTGCTGTAAGTGGGGTGTTAAAGTCCCCCACTATGATTGTGTTAATGTTGATTTCTCCTTTTAAGGTTGTTGCCAGTTGCCTTATATATTGTGGTGATCCTATGCTGGGTGCATAGATATTTAAAATTGTTATATCTTCTTCTTGGATTGATCCTTTGATCGTTATGTAGTGCCCTTCCATGTCTCTTAAAATGTTCTTCATTTTAAAGTCTATTTTGTCTGATAGGAGTATTGCTACTCTGGCTTTCTTTTGATTCCCGTTTGCATAGAATATTTTCTTCCATCCTCTCACTTTCAATTTGTATGTGTCCCTAGACGTGAAGTGGGTCTCTTGAAGACAGCATATATATGGGTCTTGTTTTTGTATCCATTGGGCTAGTCTATGTCTTTTGGTTGGCGCATTCAGTCCATTAACATTTAAGGTAATTATTGATATGTATGTTTTTATTGCCATTTTATTAACTGTTTGGGGTTCTTGTTGATTTTTTTCTTCCCTTATTCTCTTGTTATCTCCTCTCACAAGATGACTATCTTTGATGTTGTATTTGAGTTGATTTTTTTTATTTGTGTATCAATTGTAGATTTTTGGTTTGCAGTTACCCTGAAGTTTTGACATAGGAGTCTATATATAAATGAGATTATTTTAAGTTGTTGGTTTCTTAATTGCAATGCATCTCCAGTGTCCTGCATTTGTGCTCTCTTCTCACGATTTCTGATTTTGGTAACATAATTGTGAATGGATGATTTCGTATATTTACTGTATATATACCTTTACTGGTGAGCCTTGTGATTTGTGGTGCTGTTGTTTCTGGTTGTGGCCTTTTCTGCCTAGAGAAGTTCCTTTAGTATTTGTTGTAAAGCTGGTTTAGTGCTGCAAAAATATCTTAGTTTTTCTTATCTGTAAAGGTTTTGATCTCTCCTTCAAATCTGAACGAGAGCCTTGCTGGGTAAAGTAGTCTGGGTTGGAAGTATTTTCCTTTCAGCACATTCAGTATATCATGCCACTCCCTTCTGGCCTGCAGTGTTTCTGATGAGAAATCTGCTGATAACCTTATTGGGGTTCACTTGTATGTCATTTGTTTCTTTTCCCTAGCTGCTTTCAATATTTTCTCTGTCTTTAATTTTGGTCATTTTGATTAATATGTGTCTCGGGGTGTTCCTCCTTGGGTTCATTTTATATGATATTTGTTGCACTTCCTGGATTTGAGTGAGTGGTTCCTTTCCCATATTAGGGAAGTTTTCAGCTATTATCTCTTCAAAAATTTTTTCTGTCCCCTTCTCTCTCTCTCTTCTCGCTCTGGCACCCCCATAATATGGATGTTGGTGCGTTTAACATTCCCAGAGTTCTCTGAGACTCTTCTCATTTCCTTGCAATCTTTTATCTCTTTTCTTTTCTGCATTAGTGATTTCCACTAATCTGTCCTCCACCTTGCTGATTCGTTCTTCTGCCTCCTGTATTCTACTGTTGGCTGCTTCTAATGAATTTTTTTTTATTTCAGTTATTGTATTTTGCATCTCTTCTTGTTTAACTTTTATACCTTATATTTCTCTACTCACTGTTTCCTGTAAATTATCAATCTTTACCTCCAGTTTATTTCCAATGCCTTGCATCATCTTCAGCATCAACAGTCTAAAGTCTCTTTCTGGGAGGCTAATAATCTCATCACTGAGCTGTTTTTCTGGGCTTTTCTCTTTCTCCCTTATCTGAGTTTGAGTTTTCTGTCTTTTCATTTTTATAGGCTTTTGGTGTGGTGACCTTTTTGCAGACAATAGAGTTGTAGCTTCTCTTAGTTCTGATGTTTATCTGCCCTGTGGCTAAAGTTGGTATGAGGGGGCTGGCTGGCTGTAGGCTTCTGGATGGGAGGGACTGGTGCCTGCCCACTGCTAGGTGGCTTTGATTCCTATCCCTCTGATGGGTGGGGCTTTGTCTCTGGATGAGATTAGAGGCTGGCTGTGTGCCTGAGGGGTCTTTAGGCAGCCTGTTTACAGATGGGTGGGGCTGTGATCCCACCTGGATTATTGTTTGGCCTGGGGCTTCTCAGCACTGAAGGGAGGGACTGGATTTTCCCAAAAATGGCCACCTCCAGAGAAGTGCAGGCTGATGAATATTCCTGAGAGCTTCCCCTCCAATGCCCTTCCCCCACCACAAGCCACAGTCACCCCTGTTTTCCGAGGGGATCCTCCAAGAATTGCAGTTAGTTTCCACCCAAATTCCTATGGAGACTTTGCTTTGCCCTGGGACCCAGTGCATGTGAAAGTCTATGTGCGCCTTTCAAGAATGGGGTCTCCTCTTTCCCCCAGTCCTGTGGAGCTCCTGCACGTGAGCCCCGCTGGCCTTCAATGCCAGATGCTCTGGGGGCTCTTTCTCCCTGTGCCAGATCCCCAGGCATGGGGATTTGATATGTGGCTCAGAACTCTCAGTCCTGTAGCTGATTTCTGTGATACAGTTACTTTCCAGTCTGTGGGGCTTCCCACCCGGGAGGTATGGGGTTGCTTCTATCGCATAATCGCCCCTCCTACCTCTTGATGTGTTCTTCTCTTTGCCTTCTGGAGTAGAATATCTTTTTTGGAAGTTTACAGTCCATTTGGTTGAAGGTTGCTCAGCATTTGGTTGTAGTTTTGTTTTTTTGGGGGGACAGAAGTTGAGCTCCAATCCTTCTATTCCACCATCTTAATCCAATCTCCCAATGACGAGGTAGTCTAAATGCTTTAATGACTACATCGTGGTTAAACTGATTGCCAAATTTAGAGTTACCAACTTCATCACTATATATGGACTGGGGCCAGACCCAGAAAAGATAGAGCAAAAGCATACTCCCTCTGTAAACCACTACTACCTGTAGTATTGGCCTAACTGGACTTTCTGTTTCAAAGGAGACATTCAGGGTCATCTATTATATTTCTACTTAGATTCCAAAACTATGGGACATGTAAAAACCTTCAAGCAATATTTTAAGAGTTGCTTTACTAAAGTTACTGAATACAAAATCGGACAAGGTTATGACCCTGCCTCAATTACATTCACACTCCTGGAGTGTTGTTTTTTTTTTTTTTTATCTTTTTGACAATTATAATTCATTTAGCATATCTGCTGATTTTGCAAAAGTTTCTGAAAATATGCACCAATTTCAATCACATTCATTTCTAAACCATTATTCCCCCCATGGATCTATGAATAATTCAAAGTAATTGAAGTTCTCAAGGAATATATTTTGAGCATAATACCACTTTAAAAAATTTGTACTTTGCTTCAATTTGTCCCCATAATCTCATGATACAATGAAGCTAAATGCAAGTGCATTTTGGCTCTTAACTTTGACTTTTTAAAGTTATACACCTGAGTACCGGTGTGGAATGATCTCTAAGATATACTATGTGATAAAAGTAGAGTAGTGAGTTATAATTTTTGTAAATAAAAGATTGTGGGGGGGGAAGCCTTATGCAAATTTGCTTGTATATTTCTCTAAAGAAAGGTAGTAAGTTGATGATGCTGATTCCTCTGGAGGGGGAACTGTGTGGCTGAAGCATGTAGATGGGAGGGAGTCTTCACTGTATATAATTGAATGCTTTTTGAGTTATGAACTATGTGAAGGTTATTACCTATTCCCATTCTAAAATAAATAAAGTACACTTAAAAAGAAAAAAGTAATAAAATTATACACATATTTCAACACATGAATAAAAATCCATTAGTGCTCAATCTTTCCTATCTTCTCATTCACATGTCATTCCAATCTCTTTGTCCAAGATCCTAAACCACACTGTGAGCCAAGTATCTGCTTGCTCTCCTCTACCTTTCCCACCCCGCCTCAACTCAGAGTGTTGATCTCTCATTCCCTCCTTCATTTGTCCATGCTGCAGCAAGTTCTCTGTGGTCACATAACTCCTCACCACCACCTCCATAATGAGGTGTGGTTTACTTCACCACTAGTGGCCTTGTGAATTCTAGAATACACAAGGCCACTAGTGAATTCTCCTTCTTTACACCCTGTTGTTCCAGTTACATTGGCTTCAGGAAGGCCTGAGGTGGTAAGTCTGCTGTTCTGTTGTCTTGTCTCTTTATTCCCTACCCACTGTTCCCACAACACCACTAACATCAGGCTGCAGAATGGGTACTTTACTTCTCTGAAAAACTGTGGGAAAGAGAGGGTGAATTACAATGTGGGATAAAGCATAGAACTAGATGCTGTAGGTCCAAAGGAACAGAAATAAGGGTCCCCTTGAGTCAGTACCTTAGTTCCTAGACTTGCTTCCACTATCTGCGGTCAAATTTCACTTTTATCCCCTTTTTTGTTTACAGTGTGATGCTAATTCTTCTTTAGAAATAATCTACTCCTTAATACAATAGTAATGTACTAGTTCTAGAATCTATGCTTTATGCCTTGTCTCCACCTAGAACAATTCATCTGAAGCTGAACATTTACCCAAATTGCACTGTTATATCTGGAATAATAGTCCTTGGAATCTTCAGTAGAATTTTGGAAACAAAAGCATACAGCCTTTCACAAGACCTTTGCTATTTTGGAGGAAAGCTATGCCTCTTCACCCCACCTATGAGAATCTAGCAGAAAACACACATGTACATATATACACCTTCATGTGCATATATACATGCACCACATGTGCACAGAGCTTATGCACACACATGCATACATATTCACACACGTGTATGTAAGTACCATGCCTTTCCCAACCAATTTCTCTTCAATATCTTTAAGTCAGGAGCCCTGCAGAACACTTAAGAAGCTTTTCAGTTTAGCTTCTCTTTACTTTCAACCAGATTGTGTGTGTGTGTGGCCTCACCTATTGCATATGGAAATTCTTGGGCCAGGGATCAAATCTAAGCCACATCTGCAAACTGTACCACAGCTGTGACCTACACCACAGCTGCAGTAACTCCTGATCCTTAACCCACTGCACCAGGCTGGGGATTGAACCATTACTGAGTGCCTATGTAATAAGACTTACTCAATTCGTTCTTGTGGCACCATGAGAGGTATTATTATACCCTTTTCAGATATAGAACTCAAAGCTAAGAGAAATTAAATAAGGTTCCCAATGCCATAATGCTGGTAATGAGCAGAACCTAGATTCAAATTCAGGTGTATCTAGTTCTAGAACCCACGTTCCCTCCATCATGCTATTTAACTTTATTAAATCTGCATACAAACTAATTGGTATATGGATATGGATAAATTATATAGTATTTTTTATTCATGCAGCTACAGTGACAGCAACACTGAATCTGAACCATATCTGTGACCTACACCACAGCTTGTGGCAACACTGATCCTTGCCCAATAAGTGAGGCCAGGGATCAAACCCACATCCTCACAGAGACAACACTGGGTCCTTAACCTGATGAAACACAACGGGAACTCCTCACCTTGGTTTTCCTGTCTTTCTTCGTAAATAGTAGTAGTTTTGAGGGTGTTCAACACCTTAGAACCTGGGAATTTACTTCATAAGAAAATGTACAATAAAGTGTTTTCTATGTAAAAATTATAACTATCCTATAAAATAAGATGTGATTTATCAGCCTACCTGCAAAGGGGAGGTGAGAAGGCATGAAGGAATGCTCTCTGGTAAGACGGAGTAGAAAGATGAAGAGGGTATCCTCACTTTTAGAGGCCTACATATTATGCAAACTTGCTTCTTGTTCCAAGTAGACACCGAAATACTAGTTCCTCCCTCCTTCCTTTCCATCCTTCCACTACTTGTTAAGTGTATCTAGGTTCCAAGCACTCAGTTTTGTGTTGGAAACAAAGATAAACAGAGTAAGTCTCCGTTCCCTAGGGAATCAAAAATTTAATGGGGAAGACAGTCATGCAAACAAATAATTAAGCTTCGGAGTTCCCGTCGAGGCACAGCCATTAACGAATCCGACTAGGAGCCAAGAGGTTGTGGGTTCGATCCCTGGCATCGCTCAGTGGGTTAACGATCTGGTGTTGCTGTGAGCTGTAGTGTAGGTCACAGACACGGCTCCGATCTGGCGTTGCTGTGGCTCTGGCGTAGGCTGGCAGCTACAGCTCCGATAAGACCCCTATCCTGGGAACCTCCACATGTTGCGGGTGCGCCCTAAAATGACAAAGGACAAAAAAAAAAAAAAGGGAAACAAATAATTAAGGCTCTGAGTTGTATTAGAGATACCAACTAAGTATAAGAATATTGGAGGAGACTTCCTTTGGCTAGGAGGTATCAGGAACGGCATCCTGGAGGAAGAGGCATTTGTGGGAAATCTTGATATATGAACTGAAATTTTCTAGGCATAGAAGGCATGTAGAAAAAAGCCAGTGTGAGTTCAAAAGAGGGTGGCTAAAGGGAGCTAAAGGCAGGAGTTTGCTGAGCTTCCCCATCAAAAATAAAAAATGAAAAATGGAGTCCAGTGGGGCTTTTTAAAAATCGAAATTTACTAAATCAGCCCATTTTATTCCTAAATCAGTGTCTCTAAAATTTCTTCTTAAGGCATGGAAATATGCTAAAGATGGGATTGAGAATGGGTTATAACCTAAAACAACTTTCAGGGAACACAAGCTATCTAAAGTATCATAAATTTTATACTAGATCTGGGGTCAGCAAACTATGGCCCACAGGCCTATGGCTGCACTTTGCCATCTATATTTAGAAATAAAGTTTTATCAGAACACAGGTGCACCATTCATTTACATATTGAGTACAGCTGCTTTTGTACTACAATTGCAGAATAAGTAATTGCAAGAGATTATCTGCCCACAAAGCCTAACACACTTACCATCTGAGCATTATGGCTATACACCAACACAAATAAATCTCAGAAGAATAATATTGAGTTTAAAAAGTTTCAAGGTTAGAAAAAAAATCATATATAGAAAGCTTAAAAAGACTTCATATTTACTATTATTTAGAGATACATATATTAACAGTTTAAAGACAGGCATGGCAATAATAGATACCCAATTTAAGACAATGTTTATCTCTTTGTAAAAGGGAGAGAAATAGAAATACAAACAGAAAGGGGTCTTACCTATTTGAAATGTTTCATTTCTAAAGCAAGGTGGTGAATACACAAGTGTCTACTATACTATTCTCTATACCTTTTTGTATGACTGATGTATTTCATAACTTAAAAACTCTGGGTCATACAAAAAAAAAAAAAAGAGGAAGAAATTAGATGTAGGAGTTGTGATGCAGATTCTACTGCCCCTAAATGGCTACAACAAAATCTTCCATCCCATATGCTCTTACAATTGGCGTTGACATTGCTCCCATTAAGAGGTATCATCTCTGTCCCTTCCCCATGAAACTGAGTGGGCTTTTGAGAATGTTTTGGTCAAAAGAATACAGTAGAAGTGACATCATTTGACTTTTAAACTAGGCTATAAAAAGTGATACAGCTTACACTTTACTCACTGGAATTCTCACTGTTGAAGTTGAAACTACCTTCAAAGCGGCCTGACAGCTTTGAGGCAGCCATGCAGTGAGAAAGCTCAACCCAAATCAGAGGGAAGGACCATAGAGAGAAGTCCTGAGATTTCAGGGAGAGATGCCCAGCTAGCTCCTAATTGCTCTAGTTCCTATTCTTCCAGTTCTAACTACATCAGACTGTAATGGCATGATAGATTTCAAGCCAGAACTCAGGTTTTCCAACTAAGGTTCCTGTCCTACAGAAATTAAGAGGTAGTAAAGTGACTGTTGTTATTTTAAACCTTTAAATTTTGTTTTGCAGAGCAAGTTGTAAGTGGAAGTGGAATTCATAAGTTGACCGTGTCATCAGGAAATTTGACCCCTAATAACCTAATAGTGGAGAAATCAGGTGAACTGATCCAAAAACTCTCTGGGAAAAAGAAAAAAGGTTGAGCAATAAGAAGGATCAATAACAGAAGGCATGACTATAAGGCATGTGACTGAAAACAGGGATAAATGTCAAGTCTTGAGTGAGAATTCCAGGTCCCCATTCCTATTTGAACTATCAGGTATTCCAAAGAACAAGGGCACTCACTGCAGGAAGGACAAGGATTATTCAACAAACTAAATGGGGAAGCCTCCAGAGAAACAAAAGAGAGAGAGTTGAAGAATAAAGAAAACTGGCTAAAAAGAAAGGACATGGGAAGTTTAAGCTCTAACACTGTTACTCATTGATTAAATGTACTTGCCCAAATCATTTTCTCATTTTTTAAAGAGATTAAACCAGAACAATCACTGAAGTAGATTTCCACAGTAAAAATCTTTGATTCTATTGAAAAGAAAGAGCACATTCTTTAAAATATGACTAGTTTAAGTAACAAACCACAAGGTGAGGTGCTTTTTAGTCAATGGAAATTTTAGTTCACTTCTTACAGCATATAGTTCTTTTAAAAATAGCACTAGAGATTATAACAGAAAACTTCCAGTTAAGGTACATTTTTTCTTCTTCTTATGGCCACACCAGTGGCATATGGAATTTCCTGGGCCAGAGATTGAATCCAAGCTGTAGCTGTGACCTACATTGCAGCTGCAGCAAAGCCAGATCCTTTAACCCACTGAGCTGGTCCGGGGATTGAACCCACACCTCTGCAGGGATCTAAGCCACTGCAGTCAGATTCTTAATCCACTGTGCTGTGGAGGGAACTCCTCCAGTTAAGGTACTTTTAATGTCCCCCCCACACCTTCAAGGGACCAATTAAGAGCATGGACCTGCAGAGAACAGTATGGAAGTTTCTAAAAACACTGAAAATAGAACTACAATATGACCTAGCAATTCCACTACAGATATCTATTCCCCCCCAAAAAAACCCTGAAAACACTAACTAAAAAAACACATGCACCTCAATGTTCATAGCAGCATTATTTACAAATGCCAAGATATGGAAGCAACCTAAGTATCCATCAATAGGTGAACGCATATAGAAGATGTGATCATCTATCTATCTATCTATCTATACAATGCTATACTTCTCAGCCATAGAAAAAGATTGAAATTTGCCATTTACAGCAACATGGATGGACTTGGGGAGTATTATACTAAATGAAATAAGTCAGACAGAGAAAGACATACTGTATGATATCATATATGTGGAATCTAAAAAATAAAACTAGTGAATATAACAAAAAAAAGAAAGACATAGATATAGAGAACAAACTAGTGGTTACCAGTGGGGAGAGGGAAGAGGGAGGGGCAAGAAAGGGGTAGGGAATTAAGAGGTACAAACTATTATGTATAAAATAAATAAGCTACAAGTTAATATTGCATAATAAAGGGAATATAACCAATATTTTAACTATAAATGGAATGTAACATTTAAAAACTGTGAATCACTATGTTGTACACCTGAAACATGTTATTGTATATCAACTATACCTCAATTAAAAGGAACAAAAAGGGGTGTGGGCCAAAGTATAGGGAACTGAAGGAATATTTATGAGTCTAGTACTGTAAATATAATACAATCCCTTGACCCAGACAAGAGAAGGGAGAAGTTTTCAGAACATATAAAAGTGAGTCATACAAAGGAGGTCACTTTTGGAGGAGTAGAGACTTCAAAAGAAGCAGCCCAACAGACAGCCCACGGTGACCTTTCAGGTAGAAACCCAGAGGTATAAATATACTGACCTCACTCTCTTCCCATCCTGCAGTATCAAGTCTGTGTTTCCTCCCCATTGGCCAAACTCAGCTGAAGCCTGAAAGCACTGACCCCAGTGACAGACTCCCCGCCCTTGGACTCTAGGACAGAGGCAGGTGGAGAGTGGTTCTGGAGGAGCAAAAGGAAGATAATTAGCATAAATGTGTGGATGAAAAGATGGTAATCATAGCTTTAAAGATCAGATTGAAAAATCACTTTTTCAGTACATATACAAAAGCTTTAACTTTGAAATATTAGTTGAGAAAACAAGATATAATCAATCTTTTATGTTTCTGTTTTGCCTCTTTTGGCTTGAAAAAATATTGAGTCATGACTGATGATATAAAGTTTAGCATTTGCTTCTCATCCATGGAAATAATTCCTCTTTCCTTGTTCACCTCCAAGTTGTTTCAGCTACACATCTGATAGTAAGGCATGATTTGTCAGATCTGTCTGAGAACTTCTATCTTGTTTGTACAGCTGGGCAGCTTTCTAAGAAGAAAACAATAATCTTGAGGGAAAGAGAAAAAACCTTAGTTACAATCTGTACTGTGTGGAGAAACACAGAAGGTTATATTTTGTTACATACAGAATCACTATTTGCATTATTTATAGCCCAAGTAACTCACTATACACAAAAGCTTATGTTTCCAGATGTAATTAATTTGATCTGCACAGGACAAATATATCTTTTCTGGGTCTCACACCTCTGGTTAATCACTTGGGATCTATATTGACTAGACTAACATAAATCCTATACAGTCTCAGTAGATACCCAATTTTGACTTTGACAATAGTCTCCCCCAACCCTGCTCTCCTCACAAAGGATTCTCCATAAAAGACTCACCACATTAAAAGGACAAATTGTCTCATGGGAGTGAGTACAGCAGGTCTTGACTAGCTCTTCTTTCAGAACTTTTCTACTTCTCTTCAACACTTTGGACTTGTATTTCCAACTATTATTTAGATATCTCCATATAGGTATACTTTGGATGAATTTCAATGCAACACAATGCAGAGTACTCACTGCTTCCTCTTCTCTTCTAGTTCAGAGTATCATTATCTACCCAAACCATCATTTAAGTCTCCCAAACTAGAAACCTGGGAATTATTCTTAGCATTCCATTTTCCTCATCCCTCATATCCACACTTTCTACAAGTCTGATAGCCTTGATTTTCTAGAATACTCTAAACTCTAAACTTTCCTCTCTTACTGCCACAAATTTCACCAAAACTGATACAGTAAGCTTTCTGACATCTCCCACTCCTTTCCTTGTCTCTTAGTTTTTCCCTAAGGCATCCTTCACATTCCTTCTGCTGCCTTTGCAAAGGCATATTTAATCACATCAGTGGACTCTTTTAAAAACTTTAGTTTCTCCCTGGAACCCACAAAATCTATGGCTTTGAATGCTAATCTTAACACTCTGCCCCTCCCTATTTAGTCAACCCTTCTCTTATATGCAATCTCTTTTGACCTGTAAAAATGCATACCTTCTATCTTTGCTTAAGCACTCTCCTCTTTGGGCATTCTCTGCTTATCTAAATGCTCTCCATGATAATACTACAAATAATTTATTGTGTAACAGCAAGGGATAGGCACTATGCTAAACACTTTACATTCATTAGATGTTATAAGCACAATTTTACATTGAGGAAATTGAAACAAATAATTTCTCCAAGATCACATTTTAAGTAAATAGAAAAACTTGGTTTACAGTTCAGGTCTATCTCAATTCATGAACTGAACATTTAAATGCTGTCTTCTTTACAATATGCCATTTAATTCAGGTCAAGTTGTACCCCTGTTCTTAAGATCCCAGATCATTCTAGTCCCCCTTCTCTCATCTCTAATTGCTGTTTTAAGCAAGAGCAGACTATTTAGTGCTAAATTAGTCTTTAATATTTTCATTTCTTAAATTATTATTTGAACGGGATTGTAAATTCTTTATGGTCAGAGAATTAAAAAAAAAATTCTTAACATGCCTCTACAAGGGCATATTGTAGCCTATAATAGCAAACAGCTGTCCTTTATTGGGGCTGGATATTAGCGAACCTTATATTTATACATGTAAAGAATACCCAATATTTGCTTTACTTAAATCAGGAGCAGACAAAATGTATTTAGAGGGTACAGGTGAGTGTAAAATTTTCAACAAGGACAGAAACCAAAATGTGTATACATGTTCCGCTTTTTTCTGTCCCTTCCATGTTGGGCCATTTTTTTTTTTCCCAATGATATTAGTGTTCTTCTCTGTACTTAGAACTATTTTAAGTGGCTATTACAAAAACGTCGCTCTACTTTTATGCTAATAACCTGCATCAGTCTGAATAAGGTTAAGGATTTTGGCAAATATGAAATCCAAATTTTATACATACATACTTTTTGAACTTCCATATGCTCTTTCTTCTTAGGTAATGCTCCCTTGGGCCTATTTTTGAGAAGTTTTTCCTAGCAGGATTGCTGGAGTACTTTCTTCAGAGGTGGGTGTAATTTTGGATCCTTTAAAAGCCTTTCCAATGACCTCAGTCCTTTAGGCCAAATACTCGCTAACACGTAAGGTCCACAAACGGAAACGTCCGCCCCTGGCGAGAGGCCCTCAGAGAGGCGTCACCAACACCTCCGTGGCCCAAGGTCCGGTTGTGAGGGCAGCGGGCCGAGATGGGGATCCCACCCGCCCCTGCAGCCAGAAGGCCTTGGGCAGCCACCTCCGCCCAGCGGCGGGAAACCCTAGGAAGCCGGTTTCCGCGCGAAGACAGCTTTCTGCGACCAGCGGGAAACGAGTTCGCGGAGCAGAAGGGTCCCCAGGGCCTTTCGTGGGTGGCCAGCCCCGCCAGGCCGCGTGGCTGGAGGTGCCTGGCTGAGCGCGGTGAAACGGGTTCATTTCCTTATGGGCTTTCTCACAAATTTAGGCCGCGCCCGCACGCACTCAGCCCCTTTTCATAATCATACAAATGCACGTCAGAGTTTCTTATCTTTGGTGTTTTTGAGACCACAGAACCGAATTAGCTAAGCCTGAGAGGTCGCTCGCGCCCTTGGTCCCGAAATCAGGGCTAAAGCGGCAACCCGTGCGGGCGGCCTTGTAACCGCCAGCTACCCAAAGGCTAGAGGGCGTGACCAGGACCCAGGTGCAGGCGGAGGCGCAAGTAACGGCTCTCCAAAGCCCCGCCCCCCGCCCCGCCCTTCCTACCCCCGCCCATTTTAGTTTCCTCTGGTCTATGGCCACCTCCTGAGTTGCTTCCTCTTTAAGGCGGAGCCCGGCATAGATCTCGCGAGATCCGGGTTGGCGCCGTGACCTCCATGTGGGAGCTTGAGCTCTATAAGTAAACACTCCGCGCGGCGCAGACAAGGCTTCTTCCTATTTGTGAGGTGGGGGCTGCGGTAGCAGCCGCGCTTCCGACTGGTTCCGGTTTCCTTTCCTTCTCAGCTGTACTGGGTGGGCGCGCTTAGTCTAGGATTCTCAGCCGCTTGTCGGGCCCGGCGTCTGGTCAGTCTTCCTCTCTTGTGTGCGCGCTTGCCCGCCAGCCGCGGAGAGTCAGAGCCGACCGGGAAGCGTCGCGGGCCGGGCGGGGCGCGGCGCCCCGAGCGCAGGGGGAGACAAAGCAGGGCCGGCCACTTCTCCCGGCGCCGAGATGTGGATCCAGGTTCGCACCATCGACGGGTCCCAGACGCGCACCATTGAGGACGTGTCCCGCAAAGCTACAATTGAGGAGCTGCGCGAGCGGGTGTGGGCGCTGTTCGACGTGCGGCCCGAGTGCCAGCGCCTTTTCTACCGGGGCAAGCAGGTGAGGCGCGCCCACCGCCCCCCACGGGAAGCTCGAGCAAGGGCAGCGGAGCGCCACCAAAATGCTTGAGCTGGGCGGGCCGGAGGGTCTGGTACCCTCCACTTCGGGTGGGTGGCCCGCGAGGCTCAGCGCGGCCCTGGGGCGGGGGTTCCCGCCAGCCCCGAGTGCAGGTGCGCTTTTCCGGGTCGGGGGCACCCGGAGTGCGAAGACCTTACCGCCCTTTCTCAGTGGGGCAGCAGTTGCAGCCGCTCGCCAGAGCGCCTGGGTTCCTTCTTCCCGCGCTCGGTAGGGTCCGGGCCCCTGGAGGGCGGGGAGGGCAGCGGACTCTGGCGGCCATGCCAAAGTGCAGGTGGGGAGGGTTGGCGACTCTGAATCCCGGCAGTGCCGACCCGGCTAACGGCTCCTATGGTTTCCTTAACTCTACCGCGCTCCTGGGTCCCAAATAGGGGAAACTTAGCTATTGCTCGCTCTCAGGCACTAGACCCTAAGTCACTTTCTGTCTGTGGAAGGGGTTTGTATACATTGAAGGTTCGAAGGGTTTCCAGAACTTCAGCCCGCCCCCTCCTTTCCTGGAATTGAATCTGTCTTGGTGTAGGTTAGAGACCTGGGCTGGAGAAGCTTTTGATGTAACCTGGGACTGAGTTTAAACTAGCCAGTCTTGACGAGGGGTGCAGAGGTTAATATTCAGAGTGAAAAACGGTATAAAAGATGTGTTCTGCCCTTATTTCTCACCTTGGAATGGGTCCCTCACTCATGCTTTTAACACAACACTTGGAGCATAGCCAGTGGTACATACTTGAAGGTTGAAGGCTGGAGGTGTTTTTGGCGGTGAGGGTATCTGGGCGTCCCTGGTAGTTGTGTGGTACAGCTGTGGTCTGGCCCATTGAAGATTTTTCCTGTTCACATGGTCTGTATCTAGAGACCCAGACTCATCCCATATTTCTTGTGTCTTCTTTTTAAAGACAAAACAAAACTAAAGTTGTCATCCTCCAGTTGATAGACCATAGTTTTGGCTCCAATCCTGTAGTTTGAAATAAGTGTAGCTCTCTTTGATTTGGTAGAAGTATCCGTTTTCCTGCAGCCAACGGGTTTGAAAGGAATATTTTTCTCTTCATAGGCTTACCTTTTAAAACCTGTCCAGAAACTTCAGAGTACTAAGATTGCACTGAGAAAGAAAGAGCCAAGGGTTGTTAAAATTTGTTTTGAAATAAGTGATAATATCTTTGCTATGTATTCGCATCCAGTTTTATATTGATCTCTAGTGCTTGACTTATAAAAACAGGTGTTCAATTTATTTCTAAACTTTGCTTTAGAAATAAATGTATGTGTATTGAGCGCTGTGTGGCTTTATAAGGCTGATACCCTTTAATCTTTTGGTCTAAAGCGAAAAGCACGTAATCAAGTCTATTGAATTTTATTTTTTAGCTAGAGACAATAGTATATGAATTCCTGGGATACTTTAGTGACTTCACAAGAGACAGAAAACCATGAAAATGAATTCCTGGGTGAGCTACCCATACAGTCTAATTATCAAATAATGCCAAAAGGAAAATGTGCACCTGGCTGTCTTGAGGAAAAGGTAGGGATTGGGTTAAACTCAAGGCAGCCAAGCAGACCTTTTAATAAACCAGGAAGCTATTCCAAGCTCAGGGAAGAACTATTGAGCATAGCAACCTTTTGTACTTACCCCAGGAGTTGATAACTCACTACTTGATTTTACTACAGGGATAAACCAACAAGAATTAGGAATGGACTGTGGTTGTGGCATTGAGATGGAGACTGAAGGAAGACATTTCTCCAGCTGTATTTACTTCTTTATGATCTGACAAGCAGACTCTATTATTCTTTTCTTTTTGGAGTCTACAGCTTGTGGACAAGATAGTGTATCTATCACGCTACTATTGGATTGGTGTCACAGGGCTGCCCTTATCTTGTAAATTGCCTTTGTGCTTATTAGAAAAAGTCACCCCATCCTCAAGATACCTTCTTCGTAGTGCAAAATGTCATAAAATAAAAACAAATTTACAGTTTTCCATGGTGTAAGTAGTTCCCCTGCCCTCAGCTTTTGTGTTAGGTTTGCTGCTTTTAATCTTTGGTATGCATCAGAATCATTTGTAGCTGTTATAGATTTTCAGCTCACAACAGAATTGCAAGTGGTTGAATTTAACAAGACCCTGTGGAGGTTATGGTGAACACCTGAGTTTGATAGCTGAGTTGAAGAAGGCAGCTTTCTACCAGTATGTTAGTGTACAAAATGTAGTACCGGGATCAACAGGACCAGCAGCATCAGCTGCACCTTGGAGCCTCACACCAGCCCCACTGAAGTAGAATCTGTAGTTTAACTAGGTTCCCAGGTGGTCTGTATGCAAATTAAATTTGTGAAGTACTGTAATTCTGTGATTGACTCACTTTTGAGAGTCAAAATGGAGAGCCAGGCAGCAATTCAGGGTGTAAAGTTCCAGTTAGAGTAGGGTAGCCTCATTGGGATATTCTCTGGGAACTTGAGTGTGCACCCTGGGGTTTGTTTTTGTTTTAGAAAGAGATATATTGGGGGATCTCTAGATCTTGAGAGAATGCAGAGCTTTTCCTAGTTGGAAAGCATTCGCTCCCCTTTTTGCTTCCCTTGTACCACTGCAGGGACTCTTATTATAGATTGTAGATGTGGGGAATGAACCAGAGGTGAAGAAAAGCTTGAGTAGTCACCTTTTGCCCTTGGACTCAGTTTTCAAATGGGGTACAAAGTGTTTGCCCGCTTAGAGGTGTGTGTGTGTACAGTTCATTGTAAGAGATAGGTAAAGTTATTCATGCTCTCCATCTGCATCCTTATCAGTATCCCCTGGGAATGACTTCCCACTCTGCCTTCTCGGTCACTGCCAATTGGTGTTTGCTTCCTGGTTTTCCCTTGCATAAATGTTGCAATTGTTCCTGTTACTTGGAATTTATTCCTTCAACGCAATTCAAGCAAAAAAACTCTAGGACCGTTCCTGCCTCTCTAATAGCATAAATCCTGCAGGCCCCATCTAGGATAGCAGTTCTCAAAAACATTTTCAGCTGTGAGAAATTGATGGACCTTAGTTAAAAAACCTGAAGCTGATAGGTGTTTGTAATTTCCAAATGAATCAATCCCTTTCTCCCCCACTTGGAGCATAATTTAAGTGCAGGTAATTTTTGATCTATACTTTAAATTTGGGAGGGATTCGGTACTTTTAAAATAACAAATCATTCTAACAGTCTTTGCAACTCTTCCCAATAGCCTGTGTGGAACTGCTGGGCAATGAATAATAATCACTATTTAAGGAAAACTAGGAGGGTACCTATGAATTAGGGAAAGACTGGATAATTTGGGTAAAGATCGCTATCATAGCAGGCATGACTATTTGAGGAAAGCTGGTTACATGTTTTATGGCCCTAATTTCTGTTGGAGAGCTTCATGCCTTGATAATGCTTTGTGTTTCACTCTAACTTAAGATACTGTTTCCTTTCAAACTGGGTACCACTTTTTGCAGCTTGTATTTATTCTCATCACTTGGTCAAAACTAGTCAGAACGCTTGGGTATAAGAATGCCCCCCAGGTCCTGTAACTCACCTCAAATTTCAATGGAAAAAATTGTGTTTGGAAGTACTTTGAATTTCCAGTTATTTCACCAGCTTAACAGCTGTCTTGATTTTTGGGGAATGCCTTCCTAGTTAATTAATATGTTCTGTGCTGTTAAGTTGTTTTTTTGTTTGTTTTTTGCCTTGCTTCGAAATTTATGGTTTTTTGTGATCATCATAAAGTGGAATAGCTGTATGTTGATTCAAAGTTGTGGTTTTTCAGTTGTTCCAGATTTAGTGTGTTCTTAATGGGAGGAGTGAGCGGCTTTGGAGGAAATCAGAATGGAAGTGGTGGGAGTTCCCGTCGTGGTGCCGTGGAAACAATCCAACTAGGAACCATGAGGTTGCGGGTTCGATCCCTGCCATTGCTCAGTGGGTTAACGATCCTGCATTGCTATGAGCTGTGGTGTAGGTTGCAGACACAGCTCTAATCGGGCATTGCTGTGGCTCTGGCGTAGGCCGGCAGCAGCAACAGCTCCGATTAGACCCCTAGCCTGGGAACCTCCATATGCCGCAGGTGCAGCCCTAAAAAGACAAAAAAAAAAAAAATGGTGAATGTTTTTTTCACTTCTTGAGTTTTCCTAGGCATTCAGGATTATGAATTCATGTTATTTACATAAGATAAGCCATGTTAATTAACATACTATCCCTATAAAGTTTTATCTGCTTACAGACTTGGGAGACTCCTTAGACTTACTTGAAATAAGCAGGTTAACCAATCTGTGAGATAATGTCAATTTAATTCCCTCACTGGGAAATTTTTTTTTTTTTTGTCTTTTTGTCTTTATGTAG
Organism: Catagonus wagneri; assembly: GCA_004024745.2. Lineage (NCBI taxonomy): Eukaryota > Metazoa > Chordata > Mammalia > Artiodactyla > Tayassuidae > Catagonus > Catagonus wagneri. The sequence continues at coordinate 10,092,641 of PVHT020000022.1, forward strand.
AGCCGCACCCGCGGCCTATGGAGGTTCCCAGGCTAGGGAGCTGTAGCCGCCGGCCTTCGCCACGGCCACAGCAACGCGTGATCCGAGCCGCGTCTGCGACCAACACCACAGCTCACGGCAACGCTGGATCCTTAACCCACTGAGCAAGGCCAGGGATTGAACCCGCAACCTCATGGTTCTTAGTTGGATTCATTAACCACTGAGCCACGAAGGGAACTCCTCACTGGGAAATTTGAATTTCTAAGTTCCTTGTTCTGTTTAATAGTTGTGAAACGTGAAATGTGAAGGATTGTGCTCAGTTGAATTCTTTTTTTTTTTGTCTTTTTGCCTTATCTAGGGCCACACCCATGGCATTATGGAGGTTCCCAGGCTAGGGGTCTAACAGGAGCTGTAGCTGCCGGCCTTCGCCACAGCCACAGCAATGCGAGATCTGAACTGCATCTGCAACCTACATCACAGCTCACAGCAATGCCGGATCCTTAACCCACTGAGCAATGCCAGGGATCGAACCCGCAACCTCATGGTTCTTAGTTGGATTCGTTAACCACTGAGCTAGGACTGGAACTCCTCAGTTGAGTTCTTGAACCACTTGAGTGGAAGTTATCTGGTACATTAGTAGGTTTACCATTCAAGGACAGATTTTCATTTGTCTTTGGTTGACTTTTCAAACCTGTATGGTCTTACTGTGTTAGAGTCGTGGATGCTGACAAGTGTTACGTGGAGGGAAAAATGAAGAGGCATTAAATTGGTAATGTTTCTGGGGAAGTAATAGTTCTGATTTTCAAGGAGTTGAATGAACTAGCCAGCTGAATGTTACAAGGAAACAAAATGGAGATTTAGCTTCCTAGGTCTTCTGTAACACAGTATCAAATTGCAGGGGGCTTGAGACAACAAACTTCTCTGCCAGCAATTCTGCAGGGGGTAAACTGGAAATCAAGTTGTCAGCTGGTTCTTGCTATCTCTATCTGTAGGGGAACATCCCACCTTGCTTCCTTTAGCTTTTTGATGCTTGCTAGCAATCCTTGGTGTTGTTGCCTTGTAGAGGCATTACCCTAGTCATGTGGCTGTTTTCTTCCTGTGTGTCTGTCTGAAAACTTTGAGCAAGAATTTTAACTATTCCTGCTTCAACTTTTGTCTGCTTAATTTTTTAAAAAAAAATTACAATGTTTCAGAAAGATGATTAACTTAATGTCTCTATGAAAGTAAAGTCATAGAACAGTTCACTTTGAAAATTCACCTTTTCTTATAGTAGACTGAGGCACTGTTCTGTAATACCTGAAACTTGGTGAGAAATCTAGAGTTTTTCTGCGTAGGAGATGAGGTCATAGCATCAATGATACATTTTTGGTTTGGGTGGCTATTAGTGTTCCCTATAGTTAATATGAAATAAAGCTAAAATGTATTGAGGTCCTGAGAAGATGCCGATATCAGAAGCCATAAAGTAATAGGAATGATTTTAAAATCACCAAATTGCAGTGCTATGAACCATATTTTAATAATTTGACTAGATAATTGAGTAAGGATATAGATAGTTTTGAGAAAAGCATTTTAATTTTCTATCCTTTTTTTTTTCTAGTTGGAAAACGGATATACTTTATTTGATTACGATGTTGGACTGAATGATATAATTCAACTACTAGTTCGCCCAGACCCTGATCTTCCTAGCACATCTAAACAGACTGATGTACAGGCCAGACCCTGTTCTAATAGTCCACCTAAGGTAAAGAAAACCCCAAGGGTGGGACCTTCGAGTAAGCCATCTACATCAACTCATGATTTTCTTATTGATCCTGGCATTGGATTATATAAGGTATGTTGTCTTCTTCAGACTTCTTGTGAATTGTGAGAATATAGATCTGTTCTTCTCAGAATGTTGTAAATAAGTAAATGTGGCCACTTGAAAGTAAAGAGTGGACTGTTAATATTTTAACTTTTAAAAGTAATCTTATTTTTGCTTTGTAGGGCTGTACTTGTGGCAAATGGAGGTTCCCAGGCTAAGGTCAAATCAGAGCTACAGCTGCCAGCCTACAGCACAGCCACAGCAACGCCGCTTCCGAGACACATCTGCAACCTACACCACAGCTCATGGCAATGCCAGATCCTTTAACCCACTGAGCAAGGCCAGGGATTGAACCTGCAACCTCATGGTTCCTAGTCGGATTCGTTTCCGCTGCACCACTATGGGAACTCCTAAAAGTAATCTTTAAAAAATTGTCAAATATACATAGATAGACAAACATGTAAATTGTTTATGTACGGGTCAAAGAATTAAGCAATTACCTATGTAATTGCATCAAGGTTAAGAAGTAGAACGATGCCTTTTTAAAGCTTCCTGTGTGCCCCTATCAGAACACATCTGCCTCTTCCTCCCTAAAAAGTAAACTACTTGTTCTGACTTTTATGATCATCTTGTTTTTTAGTGTTAATACTTATGAATGTCATGTCTCTAAACAATGCTTTGTTTTGCCTGTATTTGAACTTTATATAGTAGACTGCTTTTTCTCAGTTTTGAGATTTCACACATACAGCTATAAGTTTTCACTATTACATTATTCCATTTTATTAACGTGCCACAATACGTTTATCTAATCCATGATTAATAGATATATGGGCTGTTTTAGCTGTTTTAGACAGTACTGTTCTGAACCTATTGTATGTATCCTGGTATACATGTTTAAGAATTTCTTTTGGGAGTTCCCTTCATGGCTCAGTGGTTAACAAATCTGACTAAGAACCATGAGGTTGTGGGTTTGATCCCTGGCCTTGCTCAGTGGGTTAAGGATCCGGCGTTGCCGTGAGCTGTGGTGTAGGTTGTAGACGCGGCTCGGATCCCGCGTTGCTGTGGCTGTGGCGAAGGCCGGCCGCTACAACTCCTGTTAGACCCCTAGACCCCTAGCCTGGGAACCTCCATATGCCGCGGGTGCGGCTCTACATAAAGGCAAAAAGACCAAAAAAAAAAAAAGAATTTCTTTTGGAATTTTTACCTAGAGGTAAAAGTGCTGGTTGTTCACTCACCAGGATACTGACAGATTGTTCTGTACTGTGTTTCATTGTTGGTTTATCCTAGTGTTCATACTGTACTAAGAAATGGTAGACTGTTTTGATATCTCCCTTTCCCCCATTTCCCATATATAATTGCTCTTCGTGGATGCCTTGGTTTTTAGCTTTTAACACTTGTGTGTAGAAATCTGAGAACTGTCAAAACTTCACAGACAAATAATACGGTGGGATTTTTGATGGGAAATATATCTGGATACTGTTGGAGAATCAACATCCTTACAATGTTGAGTCCTTTGTTCTTGGAAAAATAGATGTCAAAGATCTAAATTACTGATGCCATCTTAGTTTTCTTTTTCGATAGCTTTATTTCTAGTAGCTTTGTTCTTATGCTACTCTAAATGGTTTCCTTTTAAAATTGCAGTTTGTTTGCTGCGAGAAAATTGATAGATTTATTGACCTTTGTTACCCAACAGCTTCTTCAAATTCTGTTTTAATAAATTTTGAAGGAATAAGTGACAATTTTCTTACATCTTTTTCTATATTTTTCTTAATTCTTAATAATTGGGATAAATTGGGACCCAAACTTAATATTTCAGAGCATTTTCAAAGCTAAAAACTAAAGATTCGTAGAATGAATTAGTAAAGAAAATGCAAATAGAGGGAGTTCCCATTATGGCTCAGTGGGTTATGAACTCACCTAGTATCCATTAGCATGCAGGTTTGATCGCTGGCCCTGCTCAAGTGGGTTAAAGGATCTGGCGTTGCCCTGAGCTGTGCGGTGTAGGTCACAGAAGCAGCTTGGATCTGGAGAGGCTGTGGCATAGACCAGTAGCTGCAGATTCCATTCAACTCCTACCCCGGGAACCTGCATATGCCATGGGTGCAGCCTTAAAAAGGAAAAAAAAAAAAGGGCAAATAGAGATAATCTTGGATCTGTGGGAATGTTCAGACAGACCCATAAAAATGGAAAGAATCAAAACTGGCAAAAGAGCTGTATCAAAGACCTGGCCTGGCTAAACTGATGCATTGCTTTAAACCCATGAAGAATATATATAATTATGATATCTAAATTGACCTACAATAATGAAAGATGTGCTTTTGTTTGTTTTATAAGTTAGTGTTACGCTAATACTTAAAACGTAATAAAAACACACCAGGAGTTCCTTCTGTGGTGCAATGGGATCGGCAGCATTTTTGCAATGCCAGGCTGCAGGTTCGATCCCTGGCTCTGCACAGTAGCTAAGGGGTCCTATGTTGCCACAGCTGCCACATAGGCTGCAACTATGGCTCAGATCTGATCCTTGGACTAAGAACAAGAACAAAAACACCAGTGTCACTACATATTAATGTAAAGCTTAAGTTATATGTAGCTATAAAATATATATATTAAAAGAATATACTTTGACCCAAGTGTGGTTTGTCAGGAAGTGGGATAGTTCAATGTTAGGAAATACTTTAATATAATTCATCATATTAATAAACCAAAGAAAACATGATCTAACCTAAAGTGTTTTCTGCATCTAAGTAAAATTTTCAATTGATTTTTTTACTTAAAAAATACTCTTGCTAAGAGAAGCAGATGGAATAAATTGAGTATTTTAAACCATACCTTATCATACTTAACGGTGGGGGAAAAAGCCATAAACATTCCTGTTAAAGACAGGAGCCAAACAAAGAAGCCAGTTAACACTGTTTAACATCTTTCAGAAAACAAAGTTGTAAATATTGGAGAAGGCAGTCACTACTTAGGAGTACCTGCAAAGCTGAGAAAATATATTGGAGCTTTACGAGCCATTAGCACAAGTGGCTATACAAATACCAGTAACTGTTCCTTGATATAATCATTTAGTAAAAGAAAAAAAGGTAACAGGAGTCTGGGGATAAACTTATATGATAGGTACAAGACATCAATGAAAACAGTGCCTTATGTAGTGCTCACAATTGACTGAATATTGATAGACCACTTGCTATATTGTTGTCGACCTCACTGATGGATTTCATCCCTCTTTCAGCAGTTAACCAAAACTTTTTACTTGACACAATTTTTTTTTTTTTTTTTGCTTTTGTCGCTGTAGGGCCACACCCATGGCATGTGGAGGTTCTCAGGCTGGGGGTCGAATTGGAGCTACAACTGCCAGCCTACACCACAGCCATAGCAACGCGGGATCTGAGCCGAGTCTGCAACATACACTACAGCTCACGGCAACGCCAGATCCTTAACCCACTGAGCGAGGCCAGGGATCGAACCCACGACCTCATGGTTCCTAGTTGGATTCGTTTCCACTGAGCCATGATGGAAACTCTTTGATACTATTTTTTAAATAAGCTGGTTATGAAGTTCCAATTGGAACTCGCAGTAACAAACCCGATTAGTATCCTAGTGCGGGTTCCATCCTTGGCCTTACTCAGTAGGTTAAGGGTCCAGTGCTGCCATGAGCTATGGTGTAGATTGCAGACAGCGGCTCTGATTTGGCATCGCTGTGGTGTAAGCAAGCAGCTGCAGCTCCAGATTTGACCTGTAGCCTGGGAACTGCCATATGCCGTAGCTTCTGTCCTAAAAATAAAATTAAAAAAAAAATCTGGTTATTTTAGAACAGTTTTAGGTTTACAGCATGATTGGGAAGACACTACAGAGTTTGCATATATTTCATACCCAGTTTGACTTAACATCCTACGTTAGTGTGGCACATTTGTTACAACTAATGAACCATATAGCTTTTACCATAGCTTTTACTTAATGTCTTTTTTTGGTTCCAGAATCCCGTCTAGGATACCACGTTACATTTACATTAGTGTTAAAACAAATAGTTGGCACATCTCCTTAGATTCCTCTTGGCTGTGGTAGTCTCTCAGACTTTGTTTTTGGTAATAACAGTTTTAAGAAATACTGTTCATGGAGTTCCCGTCGTGGCACAGTGGTTAACGGATCTGACTAGGAACCATGAGGTTGCGGGTTCGATCCCTGGCCTCGCTCAGTGGGTTAAGGATCCAGCGTTGCCGTGAGCTGTGGTGTAGGTTGCAGGTGTGGCTCAGATCCCGCATTGCTGTGGCTGTGGTGTAGGTCAGCTGCTGTAGCTCCGATTTGACCCCTAACCTGGAAACCTCCACATGTTGCGGGTGTGGCCCTAAAATGACAAAAGACAAAAAAAAAAAAAAAAAAATTGTTCAGGTATTTTTTGTAAAATGCCACATTAGGATTTGTTTTCCTCACTATCAGATAGTGGATTTAAATTTCTAGGGAAGAAGAACACAGAGTTAAGGTGTTATTTTCATTACATATCTAGGGCTCTGTACTATCTGTATTCTATTTGGTAATTATAATTTAGGTTTTAGGTCAGTAGTAACTTAACACTGTTGATATGACTTGTCTCTTCACCGTTTTCCAGTCTTTGTATTACATCAGTATGACTCTCTTGTTCTTGCATGTCCTCTGCACATACCCCCATTATTTGGGGTTTCTTCGTTTTTTGGTTTGTTTCTTCCTGGCACTAGAAGGTGCTCCAGGCTCTTCTTGGCTATTTCCTGCCCTAGTCCTGCATTCAACCATTTCTCCAAGGAACTTTGGTTCCTTTAACTGGAGAGTGGTACTGGAAACAAAGATCTGTGTACTCCTTGCTATTAGTGTGTCTTTGTTTTTAGGGCCGATAGCTGACAAAACAGAAATACATGTATGTATAGTAACTCCTCTATATCCATGTATCTATAAATATTTATGTGATCATCTGTATATTATGCTTACATTCTTAAGTTTTAACTTTGGTTAAGGGTAAAAGTTTAGAAGCTACTAATTTGGACTTCATTTGTTTTGGGCAGTGTAGGTATGAATTTGTTCATTTTTTGGCCTTGTCTTCAGCATGTGGAAGTTCTCCAGGCTAAGGATTGAACCAGCATCTCAGCAGTGACAACACCAGATCCTTAACCTGACAAGTCAAGGAACTCTTGAATTTCTTTTATAAGAGGATCAGGTTATGTATCTGCAGATACGAGATTAATAAAGGTTAAGCAGTTAGTTAATTTAAATTCTTGCTGTTTAACACACTTCTCACTACCCTGTTTGTCCCCTCCCCCAATCTAGTGCAAAAGAACAGGAGAAGCTACTTCTCAAAGCAGATCTTTGCTTCTTATTTTCAGTGTTAGCACGTTGGCTCTTTTTTTTTCTCTTCTGTTTTGCTTTTTTAGGGCCACACCCACGGCATATGGAAGCTCCCAGGCTAAGGATCAAATCAGAGCAGTAGCTGCTGTCCTATGCCACAGCAATGCAGGATCCCAGCTGTGTCTGCAGCCTGTGCCATAGCTCACAGCAACATCAGATCCCTGACGCACTGAGTGAGGCCAGGGATTGAACCAGCCTACTCATGGATACTAATTGGGTTCTTTGCCGATGAGCCACAATGGGATTCTCTTGGCTGTCAACTTGTTCTAGTACTTTTTAAAAAACATTTCTTATATTTCATATTAATATATAGCATAAATGTTAAGGACTTAAGCTTTGTTGTCAAACCTGGTTTCAAATTTCAGTTCAGCTGCTTCTCGGTTTTACAAACTTGGCAAGTAAATAACATTGTCTCTCTTTCCTCATTTAGAAACACACTTGGAACCTGACAGTTAAACTCATTTGTAAAGTCATATGTTAAAGCTGCCTTTAACTTTCTTTGTTAGTTGAGAAGGCTAACACAGACTTGCTTTTTGAGTGAAACTTAGTAATAGTCATAGGTATTTGAAATTGACTAGTGACTTTTTCATATAGACGGGCTTATTTCTTGGTAATGGATTTGTTGACTGTTTGGATATTTGGTATATTGAACAGAGATGAAATATATTTGTACTAGAGATGGCAGGAGGGTAAACAGATGATATTGCCCCTTACTTTGTATTAGATATTAGATATTGTATTAGATATTAGATATTGTATTAGATATTAGATATTGTATTAGAAATTAGATATTGTATTAGATACTAGGTATTGTATTAGAATTATATTAGATATTAATTTCTTCTGGGCTAACCTGAAAATGCATAGAAGCTGCTGCTTTTAATTTGGAGTTTGCTTTGGATTTGTTTGCCTTAGAGCGGTCTCTGAGTAGTTAAATATACACCAAAGTTTGATTGGATTTTTAAGTGATTCAGAAACAATTCAGAGTTTTTTTTCCTCTTAAATTCTTTTTTTTTTTTTTTTTGTCTTTCTGCCTTATCTAGGACCGTACCCACGGCATCTGGAGGTTCCCAAGCTAGGGGTCTAACAGGAGCTGTAGTTGCTGGCCTTCGTCACAGCAACATGGGATCCGAGCCTTGTCTGCAACCTACACCACAGCTCACAGCAACGCCGGATCCTTAACCCACTGAGCAAGGCCAGGGATCGAACCTGCAACCTCATGGTTCTTAGGTTCATTAACTACTGAGCCACGAAGGGAACTCCTCTTTCCTCTTAAATTCTTGCCTATGTAGCTTTTGCTTTATAAAGATTTTCCTTTTATAAACATAGAGCTTTGTATAATTAAGATTGCTTTATGGGGAGTTCCCGTTGTGGCTTAGCGGAAATGAATCCAACTAGGAACCATGAAGTTGCAGGTTCGATCTCTGGCCTTGCTCAGTGGGTTAAGGATCCAGCGTTGCCATGAGCTGTGGTGTAGGCTGCAGACACACGGCTCAGATCCCGCATTGCTGTGGCAGTGGCATAGGCCAGCAGCTGTAGCTCCGATTAGACCCCCAGCCTGGGAACCTTCACATGCTGCATGCTGCAGGTGCGGCCCTAAAAACGACAAAAGGCAAAAAATAAAAAATAAATAAAAAAAATGCTTTATGGGTGAGCAAACAAGTTTGGGGGCTTTCTCTTTTTGCCTAAACATGTTTTTGGACCTCATTCATGATCAGCGGGTATAAAAAGTGGATTTTCAAATTAACATTATTCAAAACAGGCATAGGTAAACATTAACAACTTCAGATTAAAATTTCATCTTAAAAGTTTATCTAATATAGTCTGTTTTGCCCTGTCTGATAACTTTTAGCAATATTTTTGGTCCAGATACGTTTTCGTATGTTATAAGAAGGTAGGATATCACTACCACGTTAGGTGAGCTTGTGGAAAATTGTGCAAAGGCTGTGTCCTCCATTCTCATTGTACAACACACATTGAACCACAGTGACTCTAGGAACTAATTTATTTTCTGAAACCAAGTGGACTAGGAACTTAGTTTTAATTCTGGTTTTTGGATGTATCAGTTTTATATGACTCAACTAAGATATTACTGTTGAAATAACTGATCCTGGCTTACATAATAGTGTTTAGAATAATAGTAAGCTCTTAGGGTTTAGCTAAGTGCATGGCATTGTTTAATTTTTTTTATGTCTGTGCTTATTATAGTGAATAAAGGAGAGATGAAAATTATCAATAATTAGTAATTAAAAGTCATAGATTTAGTATTTCCTCTCTTTTGTCCACAATGCAATGCTTTTCTATTTAACCTTGGTGATTATGAAATGTAATGAAATGTAATAAACAATACAAATAAGAATAGAACCTAGAGAAATTTTATGAAGTCACATCTGTAAATAGCACTCAAATTAAGAAATAGAATAGCGATACCCCAGGAACTGTTACTGTGCATTCTCTTGATTAAACTCTTGATTAAAGATGAAGCTCAGATCTGGCATGGCTCTGGCTGTGGCATAGACCTACCCAAACTTCCATGTTAATCATTTATTTACTTTTTATTTTGTTCTATTGTTACCCTTTAACAATCTCTCAATAACCCTTAATCTACTTTTCCTCTTTCTGAACTTCATGTAAATGGAACTGTATTGCATTTTGGTTTCTTCATTTATTTTTTGACCACGTGCACAGAATGTGGAGGTCCCCAGGCCAGGGATCAAACCTGAACCACAGCGTTGACCTGAGCTGCTGCAGTGACAACACTGGATCCTTAACCTGCTGCACTGCAGGGGATCTCCTGCATTATAGTTTTAGACTCTCTGAAGAAACATGTTATAGTGAAAGAATCATGTTCAGAGTTAGAGAAACCCTTTATTTTCCACATTAGAGCTCACTTTAATTAAGTGTATAGTATTGCATGCTGTGTGGGTTTGGACATAAGTATAATGATATACATACATCATTGTAATGTCATACAGGAGTTCTCATTGTGACCCAGTGGGTTAATAAACTGAAATAGTCTCCACAAGGGCATGGGTTTGATCTTTGTCCTCACTCAGAGAGTTAAGCACCTGTGCCTCAGTGGGTTAAGAACCTGACATAGTCTTCACGAGTACGCGGGTTTGATCCCTGTCCTCGCTCAGGGGGTTAAAGAACTGGTGCCACAAGCTGGAGTATGGATCAAAGATGAAGCTCGGATCTAGCATGGCTCTGGCTGTGGCACAGACCTGCAGCTGCAGTTTTGATTCGACCCCTAGCCTGGGGTTTTCCATGTGTTGCAGGTGAGGCCATTTAAAAAATAATAAATTTTAAAATGTCAAAGTATTTTCAGTTCTGGAAATCTTCTGTATAGGGAAACCCTTATCAACTTAAAGCTTTCACTTAGAGCTATGTATCTCCTGAGGGCAAGTGTATTTTACTTCTGGACCTCATTGGAAAATAGTGACTTTGTAATTTTTATAAAGGGGATAATAGGTGTAAAGTTAAACTGCTCATGTATTTGCTAAGCATGGTATGGTAATAAGATTATATTCTGAGTCAACATTGAATGTGTCTTAATACTTGGTAGAAGGAGAACTTCTGTTTTTTCCTACTTTATGCTTGCTAGGCAGGAACATCACAGATTTGTCGCCTAATCTAACTGCAAAAGTATGCTACTGTGTAAAGGAAGCTGAGGCTGGTTCAGGTTAAGTAATTTGTTCAAGGTTACATCTATTAAGTGATAAGCAAGGACTAAAACTTAGATTTATCTGAAGAGCTTGTGTGTTTTCCACATAACATACAAAGTGCTTGGAAGTATATCCAGCTATATAGGAACTCCTCAAATATTTGCTTCTTGGTACTGTTTTTATTTTTTCATGATTGCTCCTTGCCTCCCGTACTTGACAGGTTTTTGGGGTTTTGTTTTTTGGGTTTTTTGGGGAGTTTTTGTTTTTTTTTTAAGCAAATACTTGGATATGAAAGACTTGTGTAAATATGGCTTGAGGCATATCTTTTTTTTATGTTGTTTATTTTTTCTGTTGACTTAATGTTCTGTCAGTATCAACTGTACAGCAAAGTGACCCAGTCATATGTATATTCTTTTTCTCACATTATCCTCCACTATGTTCCATCTCAAGTGACTAACTTTAATTCCCTGTGCTATACAGCAGCATCTCATTGTTTATCCACTCCAAATGCAATAGTTTAAATATACTAAGCCCAAACTCTTTGTTCATTTCTGCCCCCTCCCCCTTCCCCTTGGCAACCACAAGTCTGTTCTCCAAGTCCATGAGTTTCTTTTCTATGGAAAGGTTCATTTGTGCTGTATATTAGATTCTAGATATGTGATATCCTGTGGTATTTGTCTTTCTCTTTCTGACTTAGTAAAGTAAGTCACTTAGAGAATCTCTAGTTCCATCCATGTTGCTACAAATGGCATTATTTTGTTCTTTTTTATGGCTGAGTAGTATTCCATTGTGTACATATACCACATCTTCTTACCTCATTCATCTGTCAATGGATATTGAGATTGTTTCCATGTCTTGGCTATTGTGAATAGTGCTGCAATGAACATCTGTGGGTGCGTGTGTCTTTTGCAAGGAAAACTTTATCCGGATATATGCCCAAAAGTGGGATTGCTGGGTTCATATGGGAGTTCTATATTTAATTTTCTTAGGTACCCCCAAACTGTTTACCTTAGTGGTTGTACCAGTTTACAAGTCCCACCAAGAATGTAGAAGGGTACTCTTTTCTCCACAGCCTCTCCAGCAATTGTTATTTGTAGACTTACTAATGATGGCCATTCTGACTGGTGTGAGGTGATACCTCATAGTAGTTTTGATTTCCATTTCTCTAATAATTAGTGATGTTAAACATTTTTTCATGTGCTTGTGGGCCATTGGCTACAAGCCTGTCTTGGAGATAATACAGGTTTTGTTCCAGACCACCACAAAAAAGCAAATACTGCAGTAAAGCAAGTCATACGAATTTTTTGATATTCTAAGTCTATAAAAAAATTATGTGTACACTGTACTTAGTCTGTTAAGTGTACAATACCATAATGCCGGAGTTCCCTTTGTGGCTCAGTGGTTAACGAATCCGACTAAGAACCGTGAGGTTGCGGGTTCGATCCCTGGCCTTGCTCAGTGGGTTAAGGATCCGGTGTTGCTGTGAGCTGTGGTGTAGGTTGCAGACGCGGCTCGGATCCCGCGTTGCTGTGGCTGTGGCGAAGGCCGGCAGCTACAGCTCCTGATCGACCTCTAGCCTAGGAACCTCCATATGCCGCAGGCGGGGCTCTAGATAAAGGCAAAAAAGACCAAAAAAAAATACCATAATGCCTAGAAAATTTATGTACCATAATTTTAAATTTCTTTATTACTGAAAAAAAAAAAAATGCTAGCCATCATCTGAGCCTGCAGGATGTCATGATCTTTTTGTTGGTGGAGGGTCTTGCTTCCTTGTTGATGTCTGTTGGCTGCTAAGAGTGGTGGCAATTTCTAAAAATAAGATAATGAAGTTTGCCACATCGATTAACTCTTCCTTTCACAAATAAGTTCGCTATGGCGTGCGGGGCTATTTGATAGCATTTTACCCACAGCAGAACTTCGTTGGAAATTGGGAGTCAGTCCTCTCAAACCTTGCTTCTGCTTTATTAACTAAGTTTATATAGTATTCTATATCCTATGTGATTTCAGCAGTCTTCACCAGAACAGTAGATTGCATCTCAAGAAACTGCTTTCTTGGAATTCGCTGGCGGCTCAGTGGGTTAAGGATCTGGTGTTGTCAGTCCCTGGCTTAGGAACTTCTGTATGCCGCAGGCACAGCCAAAAAAAAGAAACTATTTTTTGTTCATCCATAGGAAGCAACTCTTCTGTTGGAGTTTTAACATATTATAGCACTTTGACTACATCTTCAGAATCCACTTCTTATTTTAGTTCTCTTGTTCCTTGTATCAGATATTCAGTTACTTCCTCCACTGAAGTCCTGAACCTCTCGAAGTCACCCATGAGGGTTGGAATTAACTTCTTCTAAATCCTATTAATGTTGATATTTCGACATGAATCACTAATGTTCTTAAGGCATGGAAAATGATCAGTCCTTGGCAGAAAGTTTTCAGTTAACTTTGCTGAGGTCCATGAATCAGAGTGGTAGCGGTAGCCTTACAAAATATACAGTGAATACAAAGTATAATCTTCAAAGTCAAGATGTCTTTAAGTCTTAGCTTTACATTTTATTAACTTTTCATTTGAAGTAAGTTAACTGGTCAGAACTTTTGTTTCCTTATCTTGTAAATGCCTTATCTGGTAAAATATGAGTTATTAACATTGTTAGAGTTAAGCCTAAGGAACCTTGCATAATACCTAGTATATGGGTATTTAACCTTTAGTATATAGCTACTCCCACCCTAAGTGATACCACCTGTCAGAATTCTTTGGAATACCTTAAGTGATCTCTTGTACCTCCTGGAAGAACTCTCTTTGATTCATTGATGATCATGTATTAGGAATGCTTTTTTTCTTTTTAAGGGCTCAACAAAAAAGTTGAAGGGATAGCTCTTGGTTATTGCTCCTGAAAGGGCCTTGACTTTGTAGACTAATTCCCTCAACTTTTTTAGAACAGGAGAGTAGACTAATTCCCTCAGCTTTTTTAGAACAGGAGGGTTTTTTGTTTTTTTTTGTTTTGTTTTGTTTATTGGTTTTTTTTTTTTTTTTAGGGCCGCACCCACAGCATATGGAAGTTCCCAGGCTAGGGGTCATATTGGAGCTACAGCTGCCAGCCTTCACCATAGCCACAGTGATGCCAGATCCTTAACCCAGTGAGCGAGGCCAGGGATCGAACCTGCAACCTCTTGGTTAATAGTCGGATTCGTTTCTGCTGCACCATGACAGGAACTACCTGGAATTTTTCTTTTTTTTTTTTAACAAACTTCCTTATGGTAATTTTCTTTGCTCTTAACACATTTGCTTGTGAATTAATCAGATCTTCGAACTTGACCACATTTTGTATAGTGGTTGCACTAGGTTCTTCACTTCATATATGTGGATAAAACCCTTATCTCTGAGTTTTATTTTCTATTTAGTACTGCACTGTTTTTTGGTTGGACTGACTGTAAGTTATCTTCAGGATTCTGAAGAAATTAATGGGACAAATTAGTATTTGAGTCAGGGTATGTTTAAAGTCCTAGCTTTTAAAGCGTTCCCATAGTGGCTGAGCAGTTAACTAACCTAACATCCATGAAGACGTGGGTTCGATCCCTGGCCTTGCTCAGTGGGTTAAGGATCTGGCATTACAGTGAGCTGTGGGTTAGGTCGCAGACATGGCTCAGATCCGGCATTGCTGTGGTTCCGAAGTAGGTCGGTAGCTGTAGCTCCAATTTGACCCCTAGCCTGGGAACCTCCTTATGCCTCGGGTACAGCCCTAAAGAGACAAAACCTAAAAATGAAGTCCTAGCTTTTTGTTAGTAATACTCTTATCAAATGACTTGTCATAATGACTGGAGTTCACAAGAATTATATTTTAGAAGTCTGATCTAGATACGGGTAAAGAAAATAATTTCATTGATGGATATTGGGAAGACAGTTAATTTTTATATTAGTAAACAACAAATTTGATAGTGTCATCCAAAAAAGATAGTTTTGATCTAATCTTTGATAATATTTTAAACATCAGTAACTGCAAGTATTAACTATGATAACCCTCAGAATAAGCTCAGTTATATTAAGGTTTTTGAAGCAGTAAATGAAATTGTCTCATTAACTCATTTTAAACTTTTTAGGTAAATGAATTGGTGGATGCCAGAGATGTTGCCCTTGGTGCTTGGTTTGAAGCACGCATACATAGTGTTACTAGAGCTTCTGATGGACATTCACGTGGCAAAACTCCATTGAAGAATGGCAATTCTTGTAAAAGGACTAATGGAAGTGTAAATCATAATTCCAAAGAGAACACAAATAAATTGGACAATGTACCCTCTACGTCTCATTCAGATTCTGTTGCTGCTGATGAAGACGTTATTTATCGTATCGAGTATGATGAGTAAGTGCTTGTGCTATTGAGGACTTCATTCTTGTTTTTGTTGACAGAAGCAAAATCTTCCATTGCAAGATTGTTTTCAAATAAGTCTTTCTGAAGAGATGATTTAGGGGTCATATTCAGTTTATTACCATTTGTTTTTATTTTCATTTAGTGGTTGTAAAATAAGGGCTCCTGAGCACTGAATATCTGGCTCCTAAGTGACTTGTTGGTTTTGATATCCTAACACCTGGCTTAATTTGAGTATTTTGTTTTTTATCATCTTCTATTAAATTAGGGGTTTTGGTAATGTATTTTAATAATGTAGAATGTATATAATGATTAAGTAATAGCCTTTAAAAAGAGGTTAAAATATTTTCTAAACAGATTATTACTGAGAATTCACATAAAATTTATACATTTAAAGGATACAACTCATTGTCTTAAGTATATTCACAGGATTATGCACAGGATTATGCATTAACAAAAACTAGTCTTAGAACACTTTTATTTTCTATCCAAATACCATGTACCCAGCAGTCAATTTCCAGTCTCCCATCTAAACAAAATGTTTTTAAATGTTCATGTGAAACGGTATTAAGAACTTGATTTGAGGGCCTAGATTCTAATACCGAATTAGTTTCCTTACACTATTTTCAGAATAACTTTTTAGTGTAAAAGTTATTATGAGGACAGATGTAATCTTTTTTCAGTACTAAATGAACTTTACATCATTGCTCAAGTAATACCTTAATAAGTATGGAAAATAAGCTACCAAATCCTTATGAAGTATGAATTGAAGATGCTGAAATGGTTGGGATTCAAAAACGGTGCAACAGACTTGGGTGTCCATGTCAATTTTCGGGGTACCTGGAAGAGGAGTCAAACATAGATCCCTTTCATCTTTACTTTTTTGATACTTCCTGTGGTTTTGGCTAACAATGACAACAATGGCTTATTTCAAATGTGCGATCATACTGGTTTTCCTTTTTTTTTTTTTTTTTTTAAACATAGTAGATGATAATAGAACCAAGAACCAGAATGACTATTAGAACCAACAACTAGAATGAGTATTAAGATAGGAGAATAGCCAGAGTTCCTGTTGTGGTGCAGCAGAAACGAATCCAACTAGGAACCATAAGGTTGCACATTTGATCCCTGGCATCGCTCAGTGGATTAACAATCCGGCTTTGCTGTATCTGTGGTGCTGGTTGCAGACGCGGCTCGGATCTGTCGTTGCTGTGGCTCTGGCATAGGCCGGCAGCAACAGCTCCGATTAGACCCCTAGCCTGGGAACCTCCATGTGCCCCAGGTGCAGCCCTAAAAAGCCAAAAAAAAGCTCTGTTTGCGAGGAACTTGATACCATTCAAATCTTTATAAAGAATGGTCTGCCCTGAGAAGTAACCAGTAAACAAGCACTGGCCATTTTCAGCCTTAGGAGGCATTAATAGAGATTTCTATTGTGAAGAGAAATAGTAAGGTTAGAAGTCATCCAAAACAGTCACTCTGATTTTTACTGCCAAAACAGTATTTGTCAGATAACTTTTTTATATACTTAAACCTTTTAAATAGGCTTTAAATTAAAAAAGGATGCCATCCCATTGCATTTATGATTCTGATTGCATTTATGATTCTAACTTAGTACTGTCATTTCCCTCAATGAATTAACTTCACTGTTCTCATAGAATAAGTTGAAAGTAAACCTGCTTAATTATCTCCAAACTGAGTGCAGCAGCGCATTTGGAACAAGCTATTGTTTAGCCAAGGCAAGGAAGTATTGTACATGGGACCAGTAAAGTGTCTTAGGAATTCTGAGATACGTGGTGCTTGTTTGCTTAAAATAGCAGTGTTTTAAAAGTTATTTTTATAGTGACATACAGGTCCTAATATATTATTAGACCAGTTCAGTCTTTGAAATGAACTTCATTAAGACTATTGCCGACTCAGAACAAGATAAGTAGCTACTCTCATCTTTAATCCCCACTCCTGCCAGATCTGAGTTTCAGTTGCGACCTAAGCCACAGCTGCAGAAACACCGGATCCTTAACCACCCACTGTGGCAGGCAAGGGATGGAACCTGCGTTCCAGTGCTCCCAAGACAACAGGAACTTCAAAAACAACTTTTTTTGGTCTTTTTTAGGGCCACACCCATGGCAAATGAAGGTTCTCAGGCTAGGGGTAAATCGGACCTACCCCCAGAACTTCTGGTATGAAGGATATCAGGGACCTCCAGGCATTGCTGTTTAAAAAGTTCCTTTGCAGGAGTTCCCGCTGTGGCTCAATGGAATTGGCAGCATCTTGGAAGCCCTGGGACGCAGGTTCAATGCCCGGCCTGGCACAGTGGGTTAAGGATCCGGTGTTGCCACAGCTGTGGCTTAGGTTGCAACTGCGACTTGGATATGATCCCTTCTTGCCTAGGAACTCTTATGTGCTGCAGGGTGGCCAAAAAAGACAAACAAAAAAAAGGTTTTTTGTAATTCTGATGTAGCTCTGGTTGAGAACCACTGCCTTAGACTCTTGGTTCTCAAAGTCTAGCCCTTGGCCAGGAACATCAGCATTACTTGTTAAAATACAAGTTGTGCACTTCATCCAGATATCATGAGTCAGTCTCTGGAGATGGCCCAGCAGTCTATACAGCTGGCTGCCTTTTGTCTAGCCTCATCAATTGTTATCACAACCTGGTTCTAACGACCAATAATGGGGAAAAGAGTTTGCTGTAATAGTTTAAATATAGTAAATATATTTTAAATTTTTATTTTCTAAATTAAATGTTGGAGGTGATATATAATACTTGAGGAAACAGTTCATCTTTCAGGTGTCTTAAGGCTTGGATTTTTCCATTTTGTCTCCATATAGATAAAATTATTAGAATTCAGTCTTCTAAAATAAATAGTCATTGAAGCTAAATGATCTGTATCATTTAAATGAGGAACAATTTTCCTCCTTTAAATGATCAGTCTTTATCTATACTAACTTGGCATAGGCAGCAGTGTCCATAATGTGTGTGTGTGTGTGTGTGTAGAATTTTTTTTTATAATGTACTGGTAAATTCTTGATTGGGGGAAAATACTCTGTAATAGTTGAATATTTGTCCTGAGATCTAGTCTTGGCTTTCCTGTTCAATTAGGATTTTAAATATATCAGCCAGTCATTCTAAGACAAGCTTTCTGAATTTGGTTTATTGTTGAACTAGGACTCAAAATCTTCTCCAATATGGTCTGTCTTCTAAATATTCAACGTGGACCTTTAGTTAGTCTTACAGGTCAGTTAAAAAGGTGAATTTGGGGAGTTCCCCATCGTGGCTCAGTAGTTAAGGAATCCACCTAGGAACCATGAGGTTGCGGGTTCGATCCCTGGCCTCGCTCAGTGGGTTAAGGATCCGGCATTGCTGTGAGCTGTGGTGTAGGTCACAGATGCGACTCAGATCCTAGAAAACAGTTTGAACAAGGAAGTATATATGAAAAGAGGTTAATGCTTAATGAAAGTTACTTCATCTCCATCATATCTTAGTGTATAATTGTGACTAGAAAAAATTCTTTAAACATGAGTAAATGTTGAGTTTTCATAATATGAAAATTTCTGTATGATCTTTCATGCTGTATAGTATTCACATTTAAAATAGAAATGTCAGAGTTCCTGTTGTGGCTCAGTGGTTAACAAATCCGACTAGGAACCATGAAGTTGGAGGTTCCATCCCTGGCCTTGCTCAGTGGGTTAAGGATCTGGCACTGCCGTGAGCTGTGGTGTAGGTTGCAGACGCAGCTCGTATCCTACATTGCTGAGGCTGTGGCATAGGCCGGCGACTACAGCTCCGATTAGACCTCTAGCCTAGGAACCTCCATATGCTGCAGGTGCGGCCCTAGAATAGACAAAAAAAAAAAGAAATGTCACTTTACCTTAGAAACAAAGACAGCTTACCTTAGAAACAAAGTGTTTTTGTTATGACTTTGTAAAAAAAATTATTCCAAAGTACTCTTTTAAAAGCATAGTTTAGTAATTCTCTTGTTAAAACAGGACTATGTGCCACTTTACCTGGATTATTTCAAGTAATCTTCATCAAACAATCAGTGAAATAGATGCTTTTCTATGCGTAAAGCGTGAATAACTGAGATTTAGAGAGGTTAAGTGACTTAGTGGTAGGCCTGGATTCAGAAAAGCACATACTTAAAACCACTCTACAATACTACCTCTCATTTTGAGAGAAGCGTGTTTATAAAATATTTTAATACATAAATAAATAAATATACAGCATTTTACCCACATAATCTAAAAAATTTGTCAGTTTCTCTAGTTACACTTCCACAGAGCAGAAAACAAACCAATGATAAACAACCGTGTGCCATTTTCTGTAAGGAAAATCCATAGCTCATTAGTATTTGAAGGATTTTTAAATCAAATAGGTTAGATTAAACTGCTCCTTTTGACACAGTGTCAAGGCTTTTACCATAGGACTGACATCAGATGGAAATGTCATAGCATCACTTTGGACTTGGAGGGTAATTTAGGCTAGGCTATAATTAAAAGCTCATCTGGCAAATGTCTTAGGATAATGTTGTCATTGCTCCCAGCATTTTTTTTTTTAAGACTTTTTGAGCTATTCTAAGCCTGTGGTGCATGCTTTAGAGCACTCCTTAATTATGGCTACTGCAAATAGAAGTCAGTGAGCCAATTCTGAGTAAAATCAAGCTGTATTCTCAGATAAAAGATTTCTATATCAAGTAAAAAAAAAAAAACTGGATTTTCTTCAATGTATTGGTAGATGATCTGTTTGTAAAGGAGTTCCAAAAAATGTTTTGAGCAATGTCAAAACGTAATGATTTCTGGATTATGCTAGGAGAAAGGGAGTGAGTTTTTTGGAGGTTTTGTTTTTGGTTCGGTTTGGTTTCGTTTTATTTGACTCAAGTGAAAGTGTTGTGTTGCTCTTGAGTAGGGAGCTGTAAATAAGACTTCATTTCAGAACCCTGGTGCAGTGTCCAGTATGACCCATTGTTTTTTGGTTATTACTGTCTTATTTGCTGAAAACTTAGGATATATCCTCTATGACTTGAGGTGTTCTGAATGGGTAGTAATCAAAAGGAAGGCAGAGGAAGTTAGGGCTTTGACATTGTTGCTCTTCTCTTGTGTTAAGAGACTACAGAGATCAGTTGATTTCACCTTTTCATATTTACACATCGTTCCTTTACATTAGTATTTTTCATTGGTCTTGGACACTGCAGATTCACCCAGTTAACGTGTTTATAATGTAAATTCCTGTCAGACACCAAAGTTCACTCCCATTCTGTGCACTGGGTGAGCCTGGAGTAGAGCCCAGGAATCTGCTTTTCAGACAGGCACCTAGGGGCCTATAAAGTATTACAAAGGATTGGTTTGGTATATAGTTACAGGCATTAGAACCAGAATGTACTTTCAACTCTAGGTCTTTGGTAATTTGTTTTTTTGCTTTTGTTTTTTAACTCTTTGATCCTTTAATTTCCTCATCTGAAAATACCCACCTGACCATGTACTTTTTTTTTTTCTCCTAATAACCTTGAAAAATATCTAGTAATAATAGAGTAAAAGTTTCTGCTTTCCACCTATTTACTAATTAAGCCAGGTTGTTTTGGTAAGTACTCTTGATTTATATTTGGCATAGGTTTTTTTTACTTTGTTTTTTTTTTTAACCGTAATTACATTGTTTCCACTATTAAATGGTTATATGCCATTGTTAACATGTTTGAAAAAGGAGATTTTTTTCCATGTAATATGTAAGCAGTTTTTAAGTAAGTTTTCCTTAATTGTCAAGTAAGCTTTATATTTAAGGTATGAAACTTAAGTACTGTTATCTATTAGAATAAGAAATGCTTTTTTTTTTTTTCGTTTTGCATGTGGTATGACATTAAAGATTTGTTAAACTGGAACATGCCTCCAGATGAATGTTGTCCTTATTTAAGCATTTTAACCCTAGGAAGCCATATTTTGAAGGAAGGTTTCAGTGTACTTGGCTTAATACAGCTTGAGTCTCCTAAAATTGTTAGCTCACAAGTCACCGAAGGAAAAGCAGTTTTACTACTATATAATAAACTTATTTAAAAATTGCACTTAATTTCCCTGAAAGTCAGTTCCTCAGGTTTTACTCAATGATTTGTCAGTTGAAAACAAAATTGGTTTGTGCTAAGATGTCACAGAAGTTCAGGATAATCAAAGGCATGTACTTCAGAGGATAACTTCAAAAGACATCTGAAGGGTATTTGGGACAATGAAAATGTTACAGGGAAAACAAGCTTAGGGATACTTGAAGCTTACCTGAGACTACAGACTTTATAACACCAAAAGGGTTTCTAAATTCTCAAAGATGCAAAGTAGTGAACAAGAATAATTTATCTTATACAGACACTAGGATAATAACTTGACTTCAGGTTCTGGGAACAGGTGGTCGTGTCGTATAAGAGAAGAAAAAGACCCTCATCTCACCCTTCCTTAGGTGTATGTTGACTTGTGGCTCAGTGTAGCTAAAGTTAGGCCTGATAAATTCTTCCCTCTCTTCATCAGGTCTTGATCCCTGTTTGGGAAGTTTTTCAAGCTTACAACACTTCCAGCATGTTTCATAAAGTCTCCTGCAAATGCTGAAAGAAATCAGCTTCTTGGACTGATTTGTAGTGGTTATCTTCAGCCAAACATTAGACCTTAAAGGAGGCAGGGAATGCTATTTTGAAGACTACCTATACTTAAAAAGATTTTTTTTCTTGGGGACTGGTTACAAACTGGTAGAATTATCAGTTGAGCAATTTTCCTCTTAAGAAAACCAAAATTGTAATCTTTAAAAAGCTTTTTTCTTACTATGTATAGCATTCTTTGTTCCCACTTAATTGTCCTAGATCAAGACTTCTCGAGGCAAAAGAGGAATCATAGCAGGATCAAGTTTTTCTGAAACACAATGATCATAGTTTATATTTTAAGAGCTTTACTTACTTAAAAGCTGCTTTTACTTTCTGGTACATTGAATATTTCCACACATTTGTAGACCATTTTACAGCGTTACGTGCAGTGATAGGCACACCTAGCTTTCAGAGTACCTAAAGTTCTGAGAATACATGGTAGAGAAACTACTTCTGTATTCTGGAAGAACAGCAGGATACAAAGAATAAGGAAGTAGGAAATAATGGATTATCTGCGGGTAGAATAGTATAGCTGGGGTGAAGGAGATAAATGGTGAATAATAAGAAATGAAACTAAAGATTAGTAAAGATTTTCCGTTAAACAAAGAGAAAGATGTATGTTTGTCTCCACTCCTACTTAAGTCCTCCTAGAAGACAGTAAAAGAATGAATGCCTAATGCCCAAGGACAAAAAAAAAATGATAGAAGTAAGAAAAAGAAGAGAAAGGAATAAAATTTTGGAAGGTAAGAAGTTAGTAAGTGATACCTTAACTTAGCAGACCAGAAAAAGCTGAAAGGTAAGGGTGTGAGAAGCCAACGACAAGCAAATAAATTGGCATTGAATAACCTTTGAAAGGCTCAGGCCTTGAATTTACTAGGTACTTTGGAGATGTGTGGAATAAAACTGAGAAGAGGAGGATTGGTTTATTTATTTTTTTAGGGCCACACCCGCAGCATATGGGGGTTCCCAGGCTAGGGGTCTAATTGGAGATGTAGCCACCGGCCTCCACCAGAGCCACAGCAACACCGGATTCAAGCCGCGTCTGAAACCTACACCGCAGCTCACGGCAACGCTGGATCATTAACCCACTGAGCAAGGCCAGGGATCGAACCCGCAACCTCATGGTTCCTAGTTGGATTTGTTAACTGGTGCGCCACGATGGAAACTCCAAATTGGTTTATTTCTATGAAAGAACATTTTTTTTTTAATGAAAAAACATTTTAATCACTTTCACCCGACTCTAGGTTTAAATCCAGGAGAAGAAAACATGGTATCCAGGAGATAAGATTCAGCACAGGAAGTAATGAAATGAGATCCTGTCGTAATAGCTGTGGAACAGGTGGTCTAAGCTGGAATAGCAAGCTGTCCAGATTAGAAAACTACAGAGGTCTCTAAAAGATATTTTGAAAAATGATTGGTGAAGCACCTGAAAGTGTCTGGACAGAGATTTTAAAACTGTGACAGAATGGAGGAATAAATGATAGGTACGTAGACAATTAAGTGTTGGCCAAAAAGAGAAGTTAAGCACTCAATGGAAAAATAAGCTGTAGAAGAAAGGACATGTAATTAAAGCATACCTCATTATTTAGCTGTGAATGCTTATTTAGTCAACATGTAAAAAAAAATGTGAAGTGATCTTTACAAACCAGCTACATTGGTATAATGTCTTTAGGAGCAAGAAAGTTTGTCAGTCCTTTAAAGAGTGAGTCTAGAGCCAGATGACCAGAATTTGAGTTTTGTCTCTGCTTCTTACTCCTGCCTAAATAACGTAGTTAACTTTGTGCCTCATCTGTAAAATGGGGATAGAATAGTGCCTATTTGTATCATAAAAGTAGTAAATGTTAACACTTAGAGCAGTGCCTTGGGTTATCAGTTGAAAGGAAGAGGAGGGTGGAGACAAGTGAAATGGATGTAGGATGGGTAGAATAAGTTTAATGTAAAAAGCAATGTGTAAACATGTTTCTTTAAAATATGGAGGTAAACTAAAGAAAAGGTTAGTTGAAAATGGTTGCATCTGGGGAATAGGAATCGCAAGTGTGGTGTGCTGGGGCAGGAAGCTGCTTGTCCTCTGTACAGTATTAACTTGGTGAGTTTTGTACAGTCAGGGGAAAACTTCAAGAGGTGGGAAGAGCTAAGAGCCTTATGCTGGGATTTTAACTTGAACCACAAAGCATTTTATTTTTATTGTAGAAATTTTTAAACTTATGAGAGAATTATAACCACCTGATCACCTAGCTTCAATTATTATGAATTCCTGGCCAGCATCCCAGTCACCACTGGATTACTTTAAAGCAAGGCCCAAACCTTAAGTCTTTTCACCTAGAAATAGCCATAGTAGCTATGGTGGTCACACTGAGATCTCTAAGAAAGGACCGGCTAACCTGCAAGGAATGAATGCAGTTAAGTTTAACTCTGTGACAGTGTTTGCGCCAACGGCACCCTCATTCCTGGCGTCTTCCAGCTTGTAACCATAATTGGCAAGAGTTTTAGGGCCTGGCAGTTCTGCCTAGTATGGGACCCTATGGTTAATCTTGGCATCAGAGTTCCCATTGGATTGACAAAGACTTGGTCAGAGTTGTAGCGCACACTGCTTTTCCTGCTCAGCTTTCCTCATCCCCTCTTCTTTTGAAGACAGATCAGCATCATGGGATAAGGACTTTTGCTACCTAGTCCTACTTTTTCTCCCTATCTTTCATAGATTCATCTTCATCTTGACATCTTAGAGCATTCAACTGACAAAATAGTTTAAAGGATTCTTTTGAACATGTGTAAAAGAGAGCTAACATGTCAGACCTGAAATATACTATTCTTCGAAAGGTTTGTGTCTGGGAATCTGGAATTTTGGTATGTGTTAGGCATTGAATGTTTACATGGCCAATCCATAATAAAAAAGTCTTGAGCATTCTTGACTGGACATCCCTGGTAGATAATACTTGATGCAGGTCATAATTTGGAGTAATTAAGCACATACTGTGTGACTCACCTGGAAGAGGACTCCTTGAGCTTGCACCTCGCTTCCAGTGGACCTAACCTCATGTGCCTTTTTCCTTTGCTGGTTTTGCTTTGTATCCTTTCACTATAGTAAATCATAGCCATGAAAGCAACTATATGCTTTTCTGTGAGAATGAGTCCTGTTAAGTTCCCTTAGCAAATCACTGAACGTCATGGTAGTCTTGGGGATCCTATCACATTTAAAAAATAACAAAGCCCACATGAAGTTTATAATGACTACTTAAAATAAACAGTCAATGTTTAGACTTAATTATTTTAATTTTTTTTTTTTTTTTGTCTTTTTGCCTTTTCCAGGGCCGTACTTGCGGCATATGGAGATTCCCAGGCTAGGGGTCGAATTGGAGAAGTAGCAGCTGGCCTATGCCAGAGCCACAGCGACGCCAGATTTGAGCCGCGTTTGCAACCTACACCATAGCTCACAGCAATGCTGGATCATTAACCCACTGAGCAAGGCCAGGGATCAAACCCACAACTTCATGGTTCCTAATCAGATACATTAACCATTGAGCCACGACGGGAACTCCCATAATTATCTTTAAAAATATACTTGGGGTGTACAGACAAGGATCAAAATGGAGATCCACCTATTATATGTAGTTAGGTTAAATTTCAACCTACAGATAGATGTTCCTTAATTTTCTCTTGCTATTTGTTGGTACTAGAAAAGTGACAGCCATTTTTTCCCATGGTCTAGACTTCACATCTCTATAGTAGTATTTAACATGTTCCTCTGTTAATGTTTGTTTCCTGAAAGTTTAGTCATCCCTTGGATTCATGGGGAATTGGTTCTGGGACCCTTATACACAGAGAATCCATGGCTGCTGAAGTCTCTTATGTAAAATGGCATATTTACATGTAACATATGCACATCACCTTTGAATAGCACATCAAAAACTTGTATATTTTGAATAATGTCTAGATTACATAGCATTTACATTGTAATAGGTATAATAAGTAAAAGGTTAGGTTGTGGAGCCTTGCAAATTCAAGTTTGGCTTTTTGCAACTTGAAGGAACTTTTTCTGAAAATATCAGTCGGTGTTTGACTATGGATGCAGAACTCAATGAGTATGGAGGGCTGATTTGACTTAAAGGCTTAACTGGTTTTAAATTTAATCATTTGAGAAGACTAGTTGAGAGATGGTGTTAATTTCCATGTTGTGTGGTATTGGGAGGCATGTACTTCTTGATTCTCCTTTCTTTTTTATGCTAAGATTTGGTTGTCAGCCTGATCCATCCACTGTGAAACTCGCCATCGGTATTTAGTAGTTTTAGCTACCATTAATATTGATCTAGATCTGTTTCGTTAAATATAGTAAAAATGGTGATACCTCATCCTCTTTCCTTAATTTTTTTTTTTGCCTTTTGTTGTTTTAGGGCCACACCTGCGGCATGTGGAGGTTCCCAGGCTAGGGGTCTGATCGGAGCTTTAACCACTGGCCTATGCCACAGCAGTGCAGGATCCGAGCCATGTCTGCCACCTACACCACAGCTCACAGCAATGCCAGATCCTTAACCCACTGAGCGAGGCCAGGGATGGAACCTGCAACCTCATGGTTCCTAGTCGGATTCGTTTTCACTGAGCAATGACGGGAATCCCTCTTTCCTTCATTTTTTAGCTATAGTTCGTTCGTAAAGAACTTTGCTTAACAACTAGTTGGTTTATATACAAAAGGTAAGATAAACAATTGATTCTTGAACTTTATCCGTGTTGAGAATGAGTAAATTCCCCAGCATCCTACAAATGTTGGCCAGTGATATTTTTAATAAGTATCATTATGAGCAAATAATGGATTTTAATACTTGTTTTAATCTAACTCTGATCTTTTTTGGTGCCCAGATTGTCTCATCTCTGACCTGTGGAGGCTCCTTCAAGTTGACATAATGAGGGTTTCTTTGTATTCAGGTACAACAGAATATCCCAAGCTCGTCTATTTCCTGCCCAGGTGTGGATTCAGCCATTTCCTCAAGGAGCCCTAGTTCTTTTTTGTTAGTGTATAGTTGGCTCTTCACTGAGATTTGTTTGTAATCATGTTGATAGGTCTTCACTTTGGACACAGTTAGAAAATGTTTGTATTGAAATTTCCAGTCAATTTAAAAGGATTATCGTTTAATCTCTTTACTCTTTTTTTCCTCCTATCTTGTAAATCACGGTTCTTAATGCCACCATTTATTTGCTTTATTCTTTTCATATGGTAGTTTCAAACTAAGAGTGCCATTATCAGAAACATATGATTAGTGAAAAGTTGATATTTTTTTAGTCTTTAGTAAATAAGTATAACCCTATTGGGGATGCACAGTTAATTTAGTGTGTTTTCAAGTCACTTGTAATAGTTTTTCTTAGTAGTTAAGCAATTTTTTTCATTTAGCTTTTGGTTTTTAGGGATTTCTCGCATTTTGTATTTTTTGTTATACAATCATGTGAAAAATTACATGGTTCTATAGTAAATTTCCAAAACAAGTACATTAAGGAAAAGTGTCCATCTTGCCATCTTAGTTCCTCTGCTCTGTTTCTTACCTTTCTTTTTTTCTGGTGGTCGGGGCCACGCCTGTGACATGAGGAAATTCCTGGGCTAGGGATTGTACCCATGGCATGGCATCTGCCTGAGCAACTCTAGTGACAATGCTGTATCCTTAACTCACTGCACAACAAGGGAACTCCCTCTTCCTTTGTAGTAATTATGTTACTTTTGGTTTATCCTTCTGTTTCAACATAAAAGTACATGTACGATGACATGTATACTGACACATATGTACACGCATAAGTACATGTACAGGTATGTTTGTATTTTCATACTTACTCACTAGGTAGTGAGTATCACTTTAAAAATACTGTTTGCGTCTTAAGGTTTTTTTGCTTTTTTGGTGTCAATATATCTCTCCATATGTAGCATTCCACAGCAGAAGTGATACTCCTTTTTATAGAAGCATAATATTCATTATATAATTATATATTAAGTAGTTTCCTGTTGAGGACATTTGATGGTTTCTAGTCCTGCTACTACAGGTAGTGCAGCTATTAATAGCCTTGTGCATGTGTCTGTCTGTGGAGGTTCTTTTTATTTATGTATGGGATGGATTCCTAGAAGAGGAATTCTTGGATTAAAAGGTAAATATATGTGCTACACATTGGAAGCTAAAACAGCATTCTAAATTAACTATACCTTTTTTTTTTTTTTGTCTTTTTAGGGCCAGACCCACGGCATATGGAGGTTCTCAGGCTAGGAGTCCAATTGGAGCTGTAGCTGCCAGCCTGCACCACAGCCTCAGCAACACAGGATCCAAGCCACGTCTGCAACTTACAACACAGCTCACAGTAACACCGGATCCTTAACCCACTGAGCGAGGCCAGGGATCGAACCCATAACCTCATGGTTCCTAGTCGGATTCGTTTCCGCTGTGCCATGACGGGAACTCCGCTATACTTAACTTTTTAAAAAGTGTTTTAAAGGTAAATTTAGAGGCAGTTTTGCTGGGTTTTGCCAAATTCCCCTCTATACAGGGACAGTACCACTTTGTATTCCCATAAACGATGCGTGATAAGGTCTGTTTTCCCACAGCCAGTGAATAGATCATCAGACTGCACAAAATATTTGAGGTGTATCTTTGGCAAAAGAAAGATGGATCTAAGGTGTAATCCTAAAGACAGGGAGATGTGTTGGCCTTTACAGTAGTCTCAGAAATGCAGATATTCGCTAAATGGGTACAGTTATATTAAAGAAATGTTAACAGTATAGCATAAAGAGGACTTAGTAACTGGATGGAGGAATTGGGGATAACTTCGTTTCTGGGAGTGTAAAAATTTTAGAGTATATAGAGCAGATTATGGGATGGGGGAGTTACTTGAATTTGATGTGGTCCTGACACATACATGTTAGAGATGTGGTTAGATACATATATAAATCTGAAGAGAGAAATTAGGGTTGGAACAGAGCTTTTGAGTCATTACTTTATGTGATGTTAAGATATATGTAGATTGGAATTCCTGTCATGGCGCAGTGGTTAACGAATCCGACTAGGAACCATGAGGTTCCATCCGGGGCCTTGCTCAGTGGGTTAAAGATCCGGTGTTGCCATGAGCTGCGGTGTAGGTCGCAGACGCGGCTCAGATTCCGTGTTGCTTTGGCTGAGGCCAGAGGCTACAGCTCTGATTCGACTCCTAGCCTGGGAACCACCATATGCTGTGGGCGCGGCCCTAAAATGCAAAAAAAAAAAAAAGATAGATTAAAAGATGCTCAGGAAAAGATTAATAGTGATATTTGAGCCTTGGCATGTTGACGATTTTGCTAAGAGTAGTTTTGTGGGTCCTTTCCACGTAATGTCTTTTTACGTAACAACTGACTTAACATATCTTGGGTGTAGCATTAATGTATATTTTTATAACTTGACCATGACACACTTACTGTACACATAAAGTATAAATTCATATGCTCTACTATACAATTCTGTTTGGAAATAATACAAATTTAGTTTTAGGGCAAACATAGCTTAAGTTTCTTAGCTCTGTATGGAATGATTTACTTCTCTCCAATAAATAAGATTTTATATAAAATTTTAAAACTTAGTTCCAAATATTTCCATTCTTTGTAAATAATTTTGGTAAGCTTAGGCAAATGGAGAAATTTTTTTTGCCGGTGAAGTGTGCTTTTTTTACTGGATTAAATGTATAGCGATACATGTTAATATCATGATGTAAATGTAAATCACATTATAGCTGAGAAAAACTTATCTGAAAGAAGTTTTTTATTCTGTATGGCCTTAACAATATTGAGTCAGGAAACAAATTCACAACTTTAGAATTAGAAAAGCCTTAAAATAGTTAGTTAAAAATGTTCTCATTTTAGGGAATTCCCTTTATGGCTCAGTGGTTAACAAATCCGACTAGGAACCATGAGGTGTGGGTTTGATCCCTGGCCTTGCTCAGTTGGTTAAGGATCCATCATTGCCATGAACTGTGGTGTAGGTTGCAGACGCGGCTTGGATCCTGCATTGCCGTGGCATAGGCCGGCAGCTACAGCTCCAATTAGACCCCTAGCCTGGGAACCTCCATTTGCCATGGGTACAGCCCTAGAAAAGGTGAAAAGACAAAAAAAAAAAAAAAAAGCTCTCATTTTAGTTCTCAAAACAACCATATGAGATAGTTACCAGTAGGTACATTTTACACATGAGTTAGATGAACTAAACGTGTAAAATTTAAATGTAGAAGTTTAGTAACTTTCCCAGGGAAATACAGTAGCAGAAAGCTAAAATGGAATTTAAACTTAAACCTAGGCAGGCTGAAACGAGAACATATTTTGAGTGAAGACACCAAAAAGATAAAGGATTCAAAACCTTTAAGTTAAAGAAAATTCACTTAAAGCGTATTACGGCTCAGAATACAGAGGGTGGCAAGAACATTTAGACTGCGGAGGATCAGGTCTTTGGAGAGTGTATACATTTCCTCATGGAATTTTTTCATAGAATGAATTCCAAAGCTTATTGTCAGTTTGGTATCAAGTGTATTCTCTTTCTTTGTCAGAGCTATAAGAAGACAGAATGGCTTTTCTTAGAGCTAAAGCTGCCCTCTCCTGACTGTCCAAGTAGAGGTTGCATGGTTATTGGGAGCTTATGGTAAAGGAATTTCAGCCCTGAGAGGGTAAATGGACCATGTCTGTTCTGAGGCCCCTTGCTAATCCTGAGTTTTTTTTCCCCCCCAGTTAATTCAGATTTGAAGAAACTTAATTAACGTGAGTGATTAAAGATCCCACTCAGGATTTGTAGCCAGTTACTGTAAATGAGTTAGCTAATACTGTGAGAGTCTTAGGCTTGCATACTACTTATTTGATTGGGAGGAACCAAGGCTAGGTGCTAGAACTGATTCCAACTTCAGATCCACTTACATTTTGAGTAGGCCACTCAGTCGGTTAAGGGTTAATGAGTTAATCGTCTCTTCTCTTAGTTTCTACCTGGTTAACGCTGCCACACAAGGATATGGTAATTAACTGTTCTTGTGTTTCTATAGCACGATAGCTTACCAAACTTGAGTATGCTTTAGGATTACTGAGGTTTGTGAAAATGAATTGCTGGGCCTCATTCCCGGAATTTCTGAGTCAGGTCAGGAGTAGAGCCTAAGAGTCTGCATTTGTAGCATGTTCCCAGATAGAACCACTGGTTTGAGAACCACTGCTTTGACAGTTTGGACTATTCCAGTAGAGAAGACAGATCTTAATTCTATAGAAACCATTGTAGACTGTTAATACCAGATAGTAGGCCAAATAATTGAATGAATGAAAGTTTAAACCTAAAGCTTAAGGTTCAGGTCAGGTTTTAGGTTTGTTAAGCTTAGCTTTAGAAATTCAAATAAAATAAAAATTCTACTAGAACACTTGTATTCTATTTATGTATTTTCTGATGCATATAAAATCCCAGGGTTTGTGGGTTTTTTTTTTTCCCCTATTTTGCCATTACTAGGGAGCTAGTTATATGTAAGAACTAGAAATTTAATTTTCTTTTCCTGGGAAAAAAAGTTTGTTCTTATTATGTGTAGAGCAAATGGCAGAACTTGATGAACTGGTTCCAAGTTCAAGAAAAGGTCACCATCTAATCTTATTAATTTTTAAACCAGGGTTTAGAAAGTGTGAAACAACCCTAAGAACTTGGGTTTTTTGTTTTTGTTTTCTTTGGCTGTACCTGCAGCATGGGGAAGTTCCTGGGCCAGCGATTGA
Organism: Catagonus wagneri; assembly: GCA_004024745.2. Classification (NCBI taxonomy): domain Eukaryota; kingdom Metazoa; phylum Chordata; class Mammalia; order Artiodactyla; family Tayassuidae; genus Catagonus; species Catagonus wagneri. The sequence continues at coordinate 10,124,133 of PVHT020000022.1, forward strand.
GCCCACGCCACAGCAGTGAGAACGCTGGATCCTTAACCTACTGCACCACAAGGGAACTCTCAGAACTCTCATTCTTCCTCCAAGCTAGCAGAGAATTTCTTACTAATATTTTAGCAAGAATTGTTTATTCTGGCAGTTAAAATCAGGAATAAATACCATTTACTTTAAGTATCATTGAGAATAATGTGATTACATTTTTATATATGTTGCATATAATTTTAGTTTTCTTTGGTGATAAGCATAAACAGTATTCTGTGATTTTTTTTTTTATATCTTTCTTTAGATATCCAGAAAGTGGTACTGTAGAAATAAATGTCAAGGATCTTCGACCACGAGCTAGAACCACTTTGAAATGGAATCAACTAAATGTCGGTGATGTGGTAATGGTTAATTACAATGTAGAAAGTCCTAGTAATAGAGGATTTTGGTTTGATGCAGAAATTACCACATTGAAGACCATCTCAAGGACCAAAAAAGAACTTCGGGTGACTGTCTTCTTGGGGTAAGATTCTTTTCACTGATGACATTTAATTACTGAATTAATCAGGAAATGGAATTTTTCGAGATAGAGCACTATATTTAGTTAAAAAAAAAAAGATGGAATCTATGAAAATGGAAATTTCTATACTAAAAAGGAGAGCTTTTAAGTAAATTCTTGAGAATTTCATATTAAGAACGGCCCTTTAATCTCCATTGCTACTTTAAGGCAAGGAGGCATTACTGGATAGCACCTTGAAAGTAATTGAATCTTATTTGAAAAATTCTTGCCTACTGCCCAGGATTCTTACAGATTAAACCAAATGATACACAAAAGCATTTCAGTAACTATGGTTGCTATAAGTATCTATGTTAATACTGTGATAGCAGTGAATATCTACCTAACCAGCTATGGTGGACTAGTAAAAAATTTTTCCTTTACAGTTATTTTCTTTAACTTAAGAACTTAACAAAGAGGAAAAAAATGTAAAATGTTACCCAAGAAATCAATTTACTCATATTTCCATTGTTGTATTTTGAGATGTTTCCCTCAAATGATACAGTACTATGCATTGTTTCTTTTCACCATCTTTCAGTGTTTAATTCTTCGGAATAAAGTTCATTGGATAGTCACTAATTTACTTTCTTAAAAAATCTGTTAAAGTAATTCCAGTTCTTTTATAATAACCTGGCAATACGCATTTTGTGTGTTTCTTTTCCTGAGAATGAATTTTTCGAAGTACGTTTGCTTTGAGCACTGGGGATACTAGAGTGACCCTGAACAGTTTTCTTTTACTGGAGGGAAGCAGCTAAGTTAATATTCTTGAAAGTTCTGGTTAACTGATAGATGCATTATACATTATATATATAATGGCTGTATATATCATGTATCTGTTAGAACGTGGAGGTGACAAATCTAAAATTAAGCATCTGATTAGGATAGTACAAAGCAGAGGCTGGTAAGCTATGGCCTGCTGGCTACCCGTTATGAAAATAATTTAATTGAAACACAGCAATGTGCATTTATGTATTGGCTGTGGCTGTTTTTTGTGCTCAACAGTATTGTTGAGTGGTTGTAACTGAGGCTACAGAATTGTAAACTATTTACTTTGTACCCTCCATGGAAATACTTTGCTGACTCCTAAGATAAAGAATGTTGTGAGCTTAGAGTTTAGAAAAGTTTGTGAAAGTTATGCGGGCACAAGTATGATTCTCCTGCCAGGCTAAGAATGTAACTCAAATCAACAGATTTCTGAGCAACTTAAATTCAGCTTTTCTATGTTGAGTATTATATCGGCTGTGGGTTTGTCATCAGGGCTTTGATTATGTTAGGGTATGTTCCCTCTATACCCATTTTGGTAAGAGTTTTAATCATGAATGGATGTTGGATTTTGTCAGATGTTCTTTCTGCGTCTATTGAGATGATCATGTGGTTTTTGACTTTTCTTTTGTTAATGTGTATGACATTGATTGATTTATGTATATTGAACCATTCTTGTGAACTTGGGATGAATCCCACTTGGTCGTGGTGTATGATCTTTTTTATATGTTGTTGAATTCAGATGGCTACATTTTTTTTTGAGAATTTTTATGTCCACATTCATCAAGGCTATTGGCTTATTTATTATTTTATTTATGTATTTATGTATTTATTTATTTTGTCTTTTTGCCTTATCTAGGGCTGTACCTGTGGCATATGGAGGTTCCCAGGCTAGGGGTCTAACAGGAGCTGTAGCTGCCGGCCTTCGCCACAGCCACAGCAACACAGGATCCGAGCTGTGTCTGCAACCTGCACCACAGCTCATGGCAATGCCAGATCCTTAACCCACTGAGCAAGACCAGGGATCGAACCCCCAACCTCATGGTTCCTAGTCGGATTTGGTAACCACTGAGCCATGACGGGAACTCCAAGGCTATTGGCTTATAATTTTCTTTTTTGGTGGTATCTTTGATTTTGGTATTACGGGGATGGTGGCTTCATAGAAGGTTTTGAGGAGTGTTCCTTCTTCAGCCTTTTGAAAAAGTTCAAGAAGAATGGAAATAAATTCCTCTTTTGCATGTTTAGTATAATTCACCTGTGAAGCCATCTGGTTCTAGACTTTTGATTGTAGTTCGTGTTTTTATTACATATTCAGTTTTATTTTTAGTGATCAGTCTGTTGAATTGACCTACCTCTTGATTCAGTTTTTGTGGGTTGTAAGTCTCCAGAAAGTTGTCCATTTCTTCTGGGTTGTCAAATTTGTTGGCATATAATTGTTCATAGTATTCTCTTACGGTTTTTTTTTTTTTTAGTTCTATAATATCCATTGAGATTTCTCCTTTTTCATATCTTAGTTTCAGTTCTCTCTCCTCTTCTTGGTGAGTCTGGCTAGAGGTGTGTCAATCTTGTTTATTACCCTTTCAAAGAACCACCTCTTGGTTTTATTGATTTTTTTTTTCAGATTGTTTTTTGAATGTCTATTTTATTGATTTCCTCTCTGATCTCTGTGATTTCCTTCCTTCTGCTGACTTTATGTTTTGTTTGTTCATCTTTTTCTAATTCTTTAAGGTGGTGGGTTAAGTTGTCGATTTGAGATTTTTCTTTTCTGAGGAAAGCCTGTATTGCTATGAACTTCTCTCTAAGAACTGCTTTTGCAGCATAGCATAGGTTTTGAATGATTGTGTTTATCATTTGTCTTGAGGTATTTTTTAATTTCCTTTTGGATTTCCTCACTGATCCATTTTTTTTTTAATTAGCATGTTATTTAGTCTCCGTGTAGTAGTCATTTTTTTCTCATTTCTTTCCTGTGGTTGATTTCTAGTTTTATGTAATAGTGGTCAGAGAAGACACTTGAAATAATTTCTATACTCTTAAATTTGTTGAGGTTAGTTTTGTGCCTCAGTATGTGCTCAGTCCTTGAAATACTCCATGTGCACTTGAAAAGAATGTATATTCTGATTCTTTTGAATGTAATGTCCTGAAAATGTCAATGTAGTCTTAACTTTTCTGTTGCATCATTTAGGGTCTCTGTCGCCATATTGATTTTCTGTCTAAAGGATCTGTCCATTGATGTGAGTGGAATGTTAAAGTCTCCTGCTATGATTACATTCCCATCAATATCTCCTTTTATGTCTGTTAGTATTTGCTGTATGTATTTGGGTGTTCCTATGTTAGGGGCATATATATTGACAAGTGTAATATCCTCTTCTTGAATGGATCCTTTTATCATTAAACTGTGTTCTTTGTCTTTATGGACTTTGTTCTATAGTCTTTTTTTTGTCTGATATGAGTATTATAACTCCTACTTTCCTGTCTATTCCATTCTCATGAAATAACTTTTTCCATCCCCTCACTTTGAAATTATATGTGTCCTTTGACCTAAGTTGAGTCTCTTGTAGACAGCATATTGTAGTCTCTTGCTTTTTTATACAGTCTGCCACTCTGTCTTTTGATTGGAGCATTCATTCCATTGACATTTAAGGTAATTATTGATAAATATGTATTTATTACCATTTTAAACCTTGTTTTCTAGTTGATTCTGTTTCTCTTTTCCTTTTTTCTTTTTTTGGTTGATAATTTTCTTTTATTTTATGCTTGTGTCCTCTTTTTAGTTTTTGTGGGTATGATCTTTGGTTTTGTTTGTGGTTTCCCTGTTTTTCGAGTATGTTAACCACTTCCTATATCGTCTTGTTTTATCCTAATAGTAATATAGGCTCAAACTCATTCTGAAAGAGAGTCTGGATTTTCTTATTTTGCTTCCCCACATTTTATGATTTGAAGTCCTTTTTTAACATCTTCAGGTTTATCCCTTTGCTGTTCCTTGTGTTTATTGTTGCTTTTACAGTATTTTTTTCTTTTAGATCTGTATACTGGCTTATTTAAGTGATTGCTTTCCAACTGTGATTTCCTCCATCCTACTTCTTTCTTTTTTGTTTAGAGTAGCCTTTTCAATATTTCTTATAGAATGGGTTTAGTTTTTGTTTGTTGGAGGAATTCTTTTTTTTCTGTGCAAATCGTTCTACATGAAGATGAGTTGTTTTTTTTATGTGTTTGTGGGAAAAGTGCAAAAAGGTGAAAACCACATCTTCATCCTCCACCACCTTGATCCTTCTCCCAAAATACTCCAATTTTGTGTTTTGTGGCTTATCTTTCCTCCCTATGTTTGAATAGTATTTTTAATTTTAAGAGGTTGAACTTATCATAAATTTCCTCCTGTGCTTATTTATGCTTTCTATATTTTGCTTTAAGAAACTTTCTGGGCTTGGCCAGGATGGAGGATAGGTGAACATGGTCAAAAGGTACAAATTTGGATTTGTAAGTTTATACATTCTAGGGATGTAATGTACAGACAGCCTCATGACTCAAGTTAACAATACTGTATTATATGTTTGGAAGTTACTAGAGGGTAAATCTTAAAAGTTATTATCATAAAAAATTTTGTAGGAGTTCCCTTCGTGGCTCAGCGGCTAAGAACCATGAGGTTGCGGGTTCGATCCCTGGCCTTGCTCAGTGGGTTAAGGATCCGGTGTTGCTGTTAGCTGTGGTGTAGGTTGCAGACGCGGCTCGGATCCCGCGTTGCTGTGGCTGTGGCGAAGGCCGGCAGCTACAGCTCCTGTTAGACCCCTAGCTTGGGAACCTCCATATGCCGCGGGTGCGGCTCTACATAAAAGGCAAAAAGACAAAAAAAAAAAAAAATTTTGTAACTGTTAGGTGATGGATATTAAACTTTTGTGGTGGTTATTTGTCAAGATACACACAAGTCATTATTTTGTACTCCTTAAATTTATGTAGTGTTGTCAGTTTATATCTCAATAAAACATGGAGTAGGGTGGAGGAGGGGAAAGAAACTTTTCCATACCCAGGAGCATGAAATTAATTTCCATTATTACCTTACAAAAGCTTAATAGTTTTTCCTTTATTAGGTCCTTAATCCTCTTGAAGTAGGTTTTTTGAACAGTGTGAGGTTAAGGGTTTGACTTACTTCAATACATAAAAATAATCATTTTTCCTAGTAACATTGATTGAAAAGCCTGTTTTTACCCTCATTGATCTTCAGTATCACCTCATCAAGTATCTTTATATTTGAAGCATCCATCTATCAATGGTCTATTTTGTATGTCCTTTTTGTGTATGTGTGTGTATGTCCTTATATAAGTTGTATACTTTCATAATATCACAAAGCAGATATTCCCACTTTGTTTTTCAGTAGTTTTTCTCTGTTCTTACGCCTGTGTACTTAAAGTTTTCCTATCATCTTGGTAGTTTCACAAAAAAAAGAAAAACCCTGGGAATTTGGTAGGTACTGCATTAAATCTAATCCATCAATGCGATGTCTCTCCATTTATTTAGATCCTCAGTATGATTTTGTTTTTTATCAGGTTGAACCATGTGAAATGCTTTTTTTTTTTTTTTTTGTCTTTTTGCCTTTATCTAGAGCCGCACCTGCAGCATATGGAGGTTCCCAGGCTAGGGGTCTAACAGGAGCTGTAGCTGCCGGCCTTCGCCACAGCCACAGCAACACGGGATCCCAGCCGCGTCTGCAACGTACACCACAGCTCACAGCAACGCCGGATCCTTAACCCACTGAGCAAGACCAGGAATCGAACCCGCAACCTCACGGTTCCTAGTCGGATTCGTTAACCACTGAGCCACAAAGGGAACTCCTGAAATGCTTTTGTAGACTGAAAATATTTGAGGATTTCCCTGGTGACTCAGGGGATTAATTATCCATTTTTTAATTTTGGCCGCATCTGTGGCATATGGAAATCCTGAACCAAGGATGAAACCCATACCACAGTTGAAACCTGCATCACAGCTATGGCAAGACTGGATCCCTAACCTGTGCCACAAGGGAACTTCCGCTTGTTTCTGTCTTTAATTTGTAAATACCACAGAGTGAATATGCTTAAAATCGCCTAATTCTGGCTATCAAATTCTGTCTTTAGCTTGTCATTTTTTATTTCCATTTTGGCTTTGAAGAAAATTCAGAGCAAAAGTTTAAGGTTTAAAGGAGTTTTTCAAAATATATATATTTTTTACTTTTGTATATTTAATACTACATGAAATTATAATAGGTTACATATTCCTTGTATATTTAATACTACATGAAATTATGCTAGGTTAGATATTCCTAAGTAGAATTTGAATCTTACACACTAAAAAAATGTTTTTAACCTTATTAAAACTATGAATGTGCTTTATTTTCAGTGCCATTTTTATAGATTTTATTTACTAAATTTTATTCATACGTGTTTAACATAAAATCTCTGGTGGTATCTTATTATTGAATGTACTGTTCAATAATAATACACATTTGGTGTCTATATAAAGTTATAAATCAAAGGTCACTGCATTCCAGCCATTTTTGATTCTTTATGTTGCTTAATCATGGAAACATGCTCCTGATTCACAGCCTTTGCACTTGATAATTCCTGTGACTGGTCTGCTCCATATAGTCATTTGGCTTACTTTACTTTTTGTTCCGTTTCTTTATTCAAACATGACTTCAAAAGAGGACTTTCTTGGAGTTCGCATCATGGCTCAGCGGTAACAAACCCGACTAGTGTCTATGAGGATGTGGGTTCGATTCCTGGCCTCTTTCATTGGGTTAAGGCTCCAGCATTGCCATGAGCTGTGGTGTAGGTCGCAGACTCAGCTCGGATCTGGAGTTGCTGTGGAATAGGCTGGCAGCTGCAGCTCCAATTGGACCCATAACCTGGGAATTTCCATATGCTCTGGGTGTGGCTCTAAAAAGCAAAAAAGAAAAAAAAGAGGGCCTTCTTGATCATGCTATATAAAATCATACATACACATACCAGGTGTAGGCTACTCCAGTTCTTTCTTACACTAACTTTTTTTTCTTTATGATACTGATTATCACCAGATATTTACTCTTCTATCTTGCTCTACTTTGTATTAGCTTCCTGTTATTACTATAATGTATTATCACAGACTTAGTTGGCTTAAATAATACAACATAATATTTATTTTACATTATGTCAGAAGTCTTAGATGGGTTTCACTGGGCTAAAATCAGAGTGTCAGCAAGGATGTATTCCTTTTTAGAAACTCTGAAGGAAAAATTAACTTCTTTGCCTTTGTCAGATTTGATGGGCCTTCTAATTCCTTGGACCCTTGGCCTACTTGCTCAGTTTTTAAAGCCAACAAATTTGCTTTCTCTGTTTTTTTTTTTTTTCCCCTCTGCATTTTTGACTACCCTGTGGCATATGGAGTTCCTAGGCTAGGAATCAGATATGAGCCACAGTTGCAGCCTACACTGCAGCTGTGCCAACGCCAGATCCTTTAACCCACTGTGCCAGGCCAGAGATGAAACCTCCATCCTGGTGCTGCAGAAACACCACCAATCCCATCTCACACCAGTGGGAACTCCTCAGGTTGCATTTTTTTACTGTCTGTTTGTGGTCACATCTCCTGCAGGCTCTTTCTTCCCTTTTCTACCTTCCAAGGTCTAATGTGATTACATTGGGACTATCTGGATAATCCTATTTCAAGGTCATTAATTTTAATTATGTCTGCTAAGACCTTTTTGTTATGTAAGGTAACATATTCACAGGTTCCTGGACTTAGGACATGGACATCTCTGGGGCCTATTATTCTACCATTCATACCACTGGAATATTAATGTTTTGACTTTGTTTGCTGCTGTGTGTCAGGCCACGTTATAAGCCTTAGTTAAAGCAGATATTCAACAATATCTAAATAGAGAGTCAAAATACAATATTTCATAGAATATAAAATAAGTTTTCCACATTTTAATATTTCTGAAATTAAGGATGTATCTTAAAATTGCTATTGGACTGACTAAAGTTGAATTCTTTCAGGGATTTGAGTATGCTTCTACTAGTCACCTTGGAGTGTCAACTAATATGAAGTTAGATTTCCTGCTTGAGCTTTTTTAGACTACACAGGTAGTACGAATTCATACCTGCAACCCTGCATGAATCTTACCTTATGGTTCAACTCTCAGGAGGTACTTTTTTCCTTATAACCAGCAGTAATACTGAAACAGGCATTTTTTTTAATGTGTCTGCAGTGTAGTTTGTTTCTTGTTTATCTTTAACAAGAGTGGAGTAACTTGTCATCCAAGCTTTATTTAAGGGTCTTTTTTATAGACACCTCATCTTGAACTTTTTTCTTTCTTGGAGTTTCATAAAATAATGCATCACATGGTTGTTGCCTTCCATTTGGTGTTCCATCTTTATTTGAGGTTTCTTCTTTGACATTAGCCCAGTGTCTTTCCTGGTAGTACATAAAACAATGCATTTTACAAGTGTTGGTAAATTACATTTCAGTATGGTGTTTCCTGAAGGAATGAATTGACAATTTATGTAAATGTTTTGATTGTGATCTGTGGCTTTATCAGTTTTGTGCAGAAGAAATGGATGTTGATAAGCCTTGAACTAAAATGATAAATGAGTGAAAAAGTGACTTAAGTTTAAGCTATTTGATTTTGTAACACTCTTATTCAGACTTAACTTCCTCTACTCTAATTTTACTGGAAATACAAAGGACAGAAAAAACTACTTAAAGTACACTATGGGAATGCAAATATCAGAATTAATACTGTGGGAAACTATAGAGCAAATGATGGGGATGGGGATTCTTAAACTGTAAGGAAGAAGACTGTGGGAATTTAGTTTTGAAACAGAACTGTATCATATACTAAAGAAGGCCTATAGGTGACAAGATTGAAGAAAATTAATGTAAATAAAACTCTTGGGAGGGAGTGATTAGAGGGAGCACATCAGCACATCAAGTGCTGAGGTAGTTGGCAGTCTTATCTCCTGTCCATGGTTGATGATTACATCTACCTATGCGGTTTCCTGCATTTATATTTGACATTAAAAGTATTAAAAGATGGACGAATTTAAAAAGTCACAAAGCAAGTGCTAACCAAAAAAACCTAAAGGTACACTCTGGATACAAAATGCTTTAAGAAGATGTAAAGATCCTTAATCTGTATGTACCAAATAAGATAGCTCCAAAAAATATAAAGCAAAAGTTTAAAAGATTAAAGGACAAATCTACAAATCTACAGTTATAGCAAGGGATTTTTGAAGGAGTCTGTCTATGAAAAATATGGCTTAGTATTTGAAAGACTTCTTTGTAATAAGAGGTCATCTATTTACCCCGAAGCTTGCTTATTAGAAATATGTTTAGGAGTTCCCATAGTGGCACAATGGAAACAAATCCAACTAGTATCCATGAGGTTGTGGGTTCAATCCCTGGCCTCACTCAGTGGGTTAAGGATCCAGCGTTGGTGTGAGCTATGGTGTAGGTCACAGACACAGCTCAGATATGGTGTGGTTGTGGCTGTGGCATAGGCTGCCAGCTATAGCTCCAATTGGACCCCTAGCCTGGGAACCTCCAAATGCCATGGGTGAGGCCCTAAAAAGCAAAAAAAAAAAAGAAAAAAAAGTTTAAATCTTTGATTTTTATTGGGAGCATCGTTTTACCTAGTCTTTAAGTTAAATTTACAGGGTAGGAGTTCCCATTGTGGCTCAGTGGTTAACGAATCCGACTAGGAACCATGAGGTTGTGGGTTCAATCCCTGGCCTTGCTCAGTGGGTTAAGGATCCGGCGTTGCCGTGAGCTATGGCGTAGGTTGCAGACGCGGCTCAGATCCCGTGTTGCTGTGGCTGTGGTGAAGGCCTGCAGCTACAGCTCCTGTTAGACCCCTTGCCTGGGAACCTCCATATGCCATGGGTGCGGCCTTAGATAAGGCAAAAAGACAGAAAAAAAAATTAATAATAATAAGTTTACAGGGTAGCTATCTTGTCATCAGATAATCGAAGTCTTGACATTTTTCCCCTAATTAAACTAAAATTAGACTTCAGATATTAAAAAATAGAAATTTCCTACTGCTGGAAACAATAACTCCGTGATTAGAATAGCCATAATTCCCATTTGTAAATAGTGTTGAATTAGTTTCCAAACTGATTTTTAATTATGCATATCGTTTAGATTTTGCTAGTGGAGGTTAACCTTTCTTCCTTTTTTAAACAGGGCTTCTGAAGGAAAATTAAATGACTGCCAGATAAGATTCATAAATGAAATCTTCAAGATCGAGAAACCTGGAGCCCATCCTCTTTCATTGGCAGATGGAAAGTTTTTAAGTATGGGTTTTTCTTATGGGCTGAGACTGCATATATTGTGTATGTTTGGCATTTTACCTGCCCAGGAAATAACTTTTGAGGAAGTATAAAACTTTAAGACCACCATTTTGATCTAAGATCTATTTTGGTTTAGTGAATTTTTCTCAAATGATAAAATATTTTTTCAGGGAAATGTTTTCTCATCTTGACATTTTATTGCCATTTTCTTGCTGTTTGCTTTATTTTAGAAACTGTCAAAATAAAAAACGCACTTTGGTGTTACTGTGGCCATTTAAGATTAATTTTTAATTACTCTAGTAGAGTCTGAGAAGAATAATGCCAGTTGAGCCCTGAATTTCTGGGAGGTAATGAATGAGGTTTATATAACTGTTATTAGACTATTAGCATGTAGCCCTGTCTCTTCGTTTTATATATTTTACTTGATTAATATCATAGAGGTAGTTGGTAACAGAGGTAGGACTAGATTCCAGGTCTTTTTACATTCATGATTCAGTTGCTATCTTTCAAAATAAATGAGCGTCTCAAACTCTTTTAATTCTGAACTATTTTGTGGAGAGTAATTCATTGACTTTATCCTGCATTTCAGTGTCTAGTATGTTCTAGAAAAGAAGTGCCCAAGACTAAAGAGTCCTGCCCACCGTCTTCTCACCACACTTGTTAAAGATTAGAATAACACCTTTAACAGATCAAGACTTCCATGTTATTGGTCTAGACATACTTAATTTTTGAGTCTGCAGTGCTAATTCATCTAGCCTTGAATTAAGAACCTTAAAGCATCCTGTGTGTGACTATTACCATGGTTAGATCCTAGGAATAAAGGTAACTGGATGAGTAAAGTTGTTTAATGTGACTTGGCTCTCAGTAAAACGTAGTAGTGTTTTTCTGTTATTGCCCACTAAGTATATCTGCATATATTTGTTGTTGTTCTCTTCTGCCTAATAACTAATCGTGTTGGAGTTATAACTTTGAACTTGCTGTGTAAAGAAACCATTTCAGAGCCACAGCCTGACTGCCATTGATCAGATTACTCACCAAACCAAAAATCTAAACATGGCTTTGGTATTTTAGGTCTGTGATATTTCTGTTACTTACATGTTGTCACAGCTGTGTTAGCGACAGTGAAACAAAATAGCAACTTTCATTCATTAGTAAGAATAGGCAGAGTGATCAGAAAGGTAGTACTGACATCAGCAGCCTTTTTCTTATCCCCCTCTCACTTGTAGAGGTCTGTTCCATTTCCCTTATTGAGCTCTTATATGGTAAATTTCCTCACAAGTTGATTTTTGTGCATTTGTAAGAAATTCAGAGTATAAAACTGTAGAAATTACAGAGCTCCTAAGAGGTAGTCATTCAAACAGCGTTAGGTCATTCTAAACTTTTTTCTGTATCTATGTAATTCATATTTGTGTGTTTATAAAATTAATTTTGTTTAAGTTTATTCTGCAATTTCCTTTATGAATTCAATATATTTGACTACCTCTGTATTATATTTCTTGTAAATTTACCTTATTTTTCATAAAATCTATCCAACTGCTCCTCTTTTGATTGACATTTAAATTTAGTTGTTTGGTTTTAGTGAGCATTTACTGTAAGTTTTAAATATATATATTTTTTTATTTGCATATATTGTGTATATTTTTTTTAATTTTAAGTGAACATTTTGGCCAAAGGTGTTTGAATTTGGATAGGGAAGGCGGGGTGGGGTGTGTGTGTGTGTGTAAATGGAACCTCTTAATTGCCAGAGTTTTGAACCAATTAACAAGTAAGATTAAAAAGAAAAAACCAACTGCGTTAGAAATGCTACTTCAGGAGATGGCACTACAGTGCAGTGGGTTAAGAATCTAACTGCCTTGGCTCAGGTCACTGCAGAGGTGCAGGTTCAGTCCCCAGCCCAGTTCAGTATGTTAAGGATCCGGCATTACCACAGTTGTGGCGTAGGTCTCAACTGAAGCTTGGATAGGATCCCTGGCCTGGTAACTCCATAAGCTTTAGCGCAGTCAATAAAGAAAGAAAAAAAAGAAAAAGCCGTTTCTGTTACTAATATAGTGTGTTGGGACATAGCTTATGGGAGCCAAACTGGGTTTGGCTAGCCCTGCCCCTTCTACTTCAGTCTAGCCAATGAAAGGTTTGGACTTACAGAATAGACGGTACCTAACAGTTTCATTAATTAAGTAGTTATGTTCTAAAAACTTTGTTACATTGCACTTGAAATGTTACTATATCTCATGGTGCCCCAGTGAGTTCACTGTGTTATTCCTAGGCGTTTTGATGCATCTTTGGGAAACTTTAAAGTACTATGCTAGATTATTCCTATGGTTCTTTTCTCTTCATTAAAAAAGCTGTACACTATTTTATGTATTTTTCTTTATAAGAGTCATAGATATAAAAATGATTTTAAAACGGAGTTTGCTATAATTTTGTTCTTAATAGGGAAAAATGACCCTGAATGTGATGTTTGTGGTGGAGACTCAAATAAGAAATGTCGTACTTGTTCCTGTCATGTATGTGGTGGAAAACATGAACCCAACATGCAAGTTTTATGTGATGAATGTAACATGGCCTATCATATTTACTGCCTGAATCCACCTTTGGATAAGGTCCCTGAAGAGGAGTACTGGTATGATTATCAAGGGATTTTTGTTGCTACTCTGTTAAAAATTGACCACTGAACGTGAAATAATGTATCTGAACCACCAAAAGTAGTTTCCTAAAGATACATAGTGTGTATTAAAGTGTTTAAAATTGTTTAGCCAGTGTTTACTTAGCATTGCTACTTTTATTCAGCTATTATAACAGCTTTTTAACCAGTCTCTAGATCCATTTTTTAATCCTTCAAGTCCCTTTTTCAGTATGGAATCTGTATTTTTTCTGAAACTCAAACTTGATAGTTACTTCCTTGCTTCAGAGGCTTTTTGTTACTCTGCAGGGCCCTGCATTATATTTTTTAGTTGATTTCTCTGTGTCTCTTACTGCTTTTCTCTTTTATTTTCCCAAATACTCCATACTTTACCCAGATTATATATCTTTAAACTTCTTAAATAAGTAGTATTCTCTTTGGGCTTACACTCGTCTCATTTTCTTCTTAGAAACATTTTCCTGGTTGCTTAACTTCAGGAAGGCATTCATCCTTGATGTTTTCACTTAACATATGACTTCATAAAATATGATTTTCACTTAAATATGATGAGGAAGCCTTTGTGGATGGTTGGCTATTCCCCCCCCCAGTTATTTTATAAGTGCCTATGAAATGTTTTATAATAGTCCTTACTAGTTAAGTGACCAAAGCTAGGCACCAATATTGTGCTTTATATGCATTACCTATTTTAATCCTATGAGGTCAATACCAGACACCAAGATCAAATATACTTATCAAAATCTAAAATTCTACTGAGTAGTGCTAGTTATGAAAAGAAATGATCAGAAAATAGGCTATTGGAAAATGTACAGAGTTAAAATTTTAATGAACTTCTTAATACTAAGAGGTTTTTCTTTGTCAGCTTTTGAGTTTTGTTGCTAGCATGAAGGATTAAATTGGAGGGATAGCATATTGTACTTAGAAATACTAACATCACCATTGGTTAGCTGGTATCATTGTGAATAATAGATTGTTTCCCATTCCTTTGGTCTCTCCCCACCTGTTGGGAAAGTTGCTATTATAGCACAACAGAGGCCGTAGGGGTAGAGGCAGAAGGAAAAGGATACGACTTCTTCCTTGAACTCCCTGCCAATACCTTGCGTGGTCACACCCTGAGTTTTACCATCACCAGTAACTATATTTTCTCCAGGAAGTTTCATGGTCTTCCTTTTTGTTTCTGTGTACAGAAATATGTTCCTGCTTCTCTAAAATGCAAACTTTTCTTCCTACTCTGAGTTCTGTTCTCTTTTGTGTCTTCAGGATCTTCACTCTTAGTTAATTCCTCTTCTGAGTTGCCATTCCTGAGATTCTCATTAGTGTCTAAGAATCTGTTTTACCTGTATCCCATTTCTCAGCTCTCTTCATGGCAGAGTATCTCAGAACTATCTCCACTAATGATTTCTGTTTTCTTTCCTCCTACGTAGACCCCAGCACTCCACCATATATTGGCTTATGTTAGGCATACACATTTTGTGTTGCCAAATGCAAGGATCACTTCTAAGTCCTCACCTGACTGTACTGCACAACTGCTCTTTTTATAGGTTGTATGATACCATCTAATCTCATTTTCTCCCTACTTCACTGCCTTTCCTTCTTTGTCTCTTGTTGGATTTTTCTCATCGACCACATATCAGAGTTTCCCAGAGTACTACCCTCTTGTTTTCTCTTTTCATGGTTGCTCTCTCAATGACCTCAGGTCCTCATGAGACTTAAAATACCAAGTACATGGTTCTGAATTCATATTTTCAGATCCAGTCTTCCCTGAACTTTATATTTCCTATATTCGCTTAACTAGTATCATAAAACTAATAAATCCAAATGGAGATCTTGATTTCCATGAGTATGTTCTTTTGTCTTTTTTTTTTTTTTTTTTTTTTTTTTTTAATAAAGGGCCATACCTATGGCATATGGAGGTTTCCCAGGCTAGGGGTCCAATTGGGTCTGAGCCGCATCTACGATCTACACCACAGCTCATGGCAACACCAGATCCTTAACCCACTGAGCGAGGCCAGGAATCAAACTCACATCCTCATGGCTGCTAATTGGGTTTGCTGACCGCTGAGCCACATTGGGAACTCCTCCATGAGTATATTCTCTAAAGTCCTGCACTTCACTCAGTCTTTTTTTTTTCTTTGTAGGGTCAGATGCGTTTCCGCTGAGCCACAACGGGAACTCCCATCAATCCTCATTAACTAATACTGTCACCTCACTGATTTGTTGAGGACCAAAAAGCTAAACTTCATTTTGCCTCCATCTTCTCCCCCCTCACATACTCTATATCCAATAACATAGGAGCAAATCTTAATCGCCATAATGTTTGTTTACTCTTACCACCCAATTCAAACCACCATCTCTATCCTGAACTATATAAAAGAAAAACCTAACTAGTCTTCTTGTTTTCACATAGTCTATCAGTTAGCCTTTTTGCCATAGCAGCAGGATGATCCAAGTCCTTAATCAGATTACTCACCTGTTCAAAACCCCCTAATGTATGTAAACCCTTGCCATCTATGACCAGGCTCCTCCCTGTTTTCTAACGTCATCACTTATCACTGTCCAGTTAGTTTACTATCCAACTTATTCAGGAACTTCAGCTGTACCTGTGTTCATGTTTTTTAGAGCATACCATTCCTTATTATGCCTTAGCACCTTTACACTTGATGTGTCTTTGCCTGCAGTGCCTTTCCTGGCTTCTTGATAGGACTGACTCCTCTGAACTCAGCTGGAACACCACTTCAGAAGTTTTAGCTCTTCTGTCTAAAGACACATGCTATTTCTTTTTTTTTTTTGTCTTTTTGCCTTTTATGTGGAGCCACACCTGCGGCATATGGAGGTTCCCAGGCTAGGGGTCTAACAGGAGCTGTAGCTGCTGGCCCACACCACAGCCACAGCAACGCGGGATCCGAGCCGCATCTGCAACCTACAGCACAGCTCACAACAACGCCAGATCCTTAACCCACTGAGCAAGGCCAGGGATCGAACCCGCAACCTCATGGTTCTTAGTCGGATTCGTTAACCACTGAGCCACGAAGGGAACTCCTGCTATTTGTTTTTTAAAAAATTTTACTGGAATGTAATTGACTTCTAATCTCTGTTTCCACACACATAACCTTGATATATTTCCTTTATAACACTTACGTTGTCAAATCGTTTCATTGTATGTACTCATTTTCCTTGACTATTTATAAGCATTTTGAGGACCAACATTATCCCTACCCAGCCCCACAGTAGTATGTGGGTTCTTTACAAACTCGATGAAGAAATGAATCTCAGGGATGACTTTAGGATGATAAAATTAGAAGACTGTCTTAGGTTACTCTGGGGAGTATATGTACATTCATACTGAGGTCCTCTTCTTCACCTGGAACTCCTTAACCTTAAGTCTTCTTTTCTGCCTCTCCAAATGATGTTGTCTCGATAGTTAATCACTGAACTAATTTTCTCATCGGAGATAATACCTGCTTTTACCATAAGATCTTTGATAACATTATAACCATAAAGATGAGCACCTCAGGTAAAATACAGTCTTCCTTAGAGGAGATTAATTTTCAGAAGCCTCTTTGATTTCTAAATTAGTCAAGATTTTACTTGATAGTATTTATTACCTTATGACACACTATTTTTCCCTGAATTTGTGTCTGTATCTCACTGCCCAGAAAGTTTTATGGGAATTAAGGGATTTCTTAATTATTTGGCTTTTGCACCGAATTGTTGACATGTCTTTCCTATAGCACTAAATAAAATATCTGAGTTCCCTATCTATAAACATGGCTTTGCCCTTTGGAAGTGATCTAAGGCAGTGTGTGTGTGTGTGTGTGTGTGTAAAGACACAGACATTACAATAGGATGACCAACTACAAATAGGCTAAAAGACAAGTATAGAGGATTAAAGCTGAGCTAGAGATAGGCCTAAGATAAACAGCCTTGAATCTAGTATACTTATTATAATAGAATTATCGAGGTATAAAGTATATAGTCTAATAATCAATTTAGATGGGGAGATGTATCAGTTGCATGGTTCAGTATTCAGTCTGAAGTCATCTATTTGTACTGCTTTTGTTTTAATGATTAAAAACTTCCGATGAGTAATTTCTACTCTCAAAACTAGTGGTAAGATCAGAGTTTATGGTGCCATTAGAACTGGACAGGATTGGGGGGGTGGGGGGATGCACTGGGGGTTTGGGATACAAAATCTGTAAAATTGACTTGTGATGATTTATGTACACCTATAATTGAAATAAAATCCATTAAGAGGAAAAAAAAAAAAAGAACTGGACAGGATTGTTTGGCTTTTGCACTGAATTTGAGAATTTATGATAGTAAGATCTTAAGTGCTCTAAAAGAACAAGTGGGTTTTTTGGGCCAGCTCAATCATGTAAATATTTTGAAAGTTTAATACTTAAATGCTAACTGAAACTCTGTAATATAAACCAAGTATTAATATCTTAAAACTTATTCTAAGGCCATTATTTTGCTGGCTTTAGTATGATGTCAATATTCCTTTTTTTTTTCTTTATTTTTAAGGTATTGTCCTTCCTGTAAAACTGACTCTAGTGAAGTTGTAAAAGCTGGTGAAAGACTCAAGATGAGTAAAAAGAAAGCAAAGATGCCATCAGCTAGTACTGAAAGCCGGAGAGACTGGGGCAGGGTAAAGAAGGAAGTCTCCTTTTCCTCCTAGTTAGAATGTTTCTAACTCTAATGCAAGTTATAATGTTTAGATACCACTAGTAATAATGGTATAAATGATATTTAAATTATCTGAAATGTTAACAGACTCCAACAAATAAATGTTAACAAATAATACATATGTTAACAAATAACTATTAATCATATAAATTGTTAATTTATCTTAAAATTATGTTAATCCTATAAATTGATATGTTAATCATATAAATTGTTGGGTTTTTATTTTAATCACATTTATGGGAATTAAGGGATTTCTTAAGATTTAACACAACTGATGTCTCAAACAGCTTGATCTGTGACTTGTAGGGAATGGCCTGTGTTGGTCGCACTAAAGAATGTACTATTGTTCCTTCTAATCATTACGGACCTATTCCTGGGATTCCTGTAGGATCAACTTGGAGATTTAGAGTTCAGGTATGTTTTATATTGGCTTAGTTGAAAGAGTAAAAGGGAGTATTGTAGCAGTTTTAGTGTCTATTGAGTTTAAGTGGACTAACCTAGGTAGTATAACATGGCATTCAGATGTTAGAGTGAAATATTTCTTGTAGGATGTGTAGACCCTTCGCCATAGCTTAACAGAGGAACATACATCATGGAATTAGCCATCAGCTAAGCCTTTTTTTTTTTTTTTCCAGCTAAGCCTTTTGAATCACTTTATTTTACTGTTTTGTGGTCGTGATTGTAGTTAACATTATTATTAAAATTATTTCTCAGTTTTTCTTGTCAACAATTTAATATTTGAAATGAGTCTTTTTTTTTTAATTAATTTTTTTATTTAAGAGCTGCACCGACAGCATATGGAAGTTCTCACACTAGAGGTCAAATCAGAGCTGCAGCTTCTGGCCTGCACCATAGCCACTCAGGATCCGAGCCACGTTTGACCTACACCACTCCTCATGGCAACACCAGATCTTAATACACCGAGCAAGGCCAAGAATCAAACCCGAATCCTCATCAATACTAGTTGGGTTTGTTACCACAGATCCACTATGGGAAATCCTTGAAATAGGTCTTCTAAGTTATATAATACGTTCTCATTTAATGTCATTGAACTGCAGGGAAGCTCACTTCAGGTGTTTTCTTTGGGGCTTATCCTCCTGAGTGAATGTTAAGATACTGGTCAGAGGAAGTGCCAAATAATCCAAGGATAAAATTCCTTCCTTTTCCTCTTGTGGAAGACTCTATTGTATTTTTTCCCAGTTTCTTCATTAGAAAGGTAACTTTATCAGTATGGAAAATTTAATGTGGAGAAAAAACAAAATGTCATAGGATTCGGAACCTAAGGAGTTGAGTAGCCCTGGTTCTAAGACTGTATTTTAAAAACCAACCTCTTTTCATTGCCATTTTCTGTTTCTAACAGTCATTTTAAAATTATTTCTTCTAAATAAATATCTTGGCCTTTATATTTTGGCTTCATTGACCAAGCAGTTAGTTTAACATTCACATTCTATGTCCCCTCATCCTTAAAACAGTGAGAATTTTGACTAAATCAGTATTCAAGGCTTATGTTAGGATTTTGGATCTATAAGTATAGCTAAAAATTGTGTATCAGAGTTCCTGTTGTTGCTCAGTGGTTAACAAACCTGACTAGTATCCATGAGGACGCAGGTTCAATCCCTGGGTTTGCTCAGTGGGTTAAGGATCCAACACTGCCATGAGCTGTGGTGTAGGTCACAGATGCAGCTCAGATCCTGAGTGGCTGTGGCTGTGGTGTAGGCCGGCAGCTGTGACTCCAGTTGGACCCCTAACCTGTGAACCTCCATGTGCCACGGGTGCGGCCCTAGAAAAAAAGAAATTTCTGTAAATAAAGGCATACATCTTTTCACTATGCTTAGCTTTGTTACACTTCACAAGTACTTTGTTTTACACATGGAAGGTTTTTGACAGCTCTGTGTCAAGCGAGTCTTATCAGTGCCATTTTCCAAACAGCATTTTTAAAGTGTGTAATTTTTTCAACGTAATGCTGTTATACACTTAATAGGCTACAATATAGTGTAAATACGACTTCTGTGTATGCCAGAAAAAACAAAAAATTGTGTGACTTGTGATGTTCACTTTATTACATTGATCTGGAACCAAAACTGCAATATCTCTGAAGGTATTACTATGCAATAATAAATAAAGTACATTTGCTTTTTATATTATGTATTATCTTTAAATATATGAAATAAAATAAGACACACTTAGAGCATTTTTTTTTTTCCTTTTACATCCATACCTATAGCATACGGAATTTCCTGGGCTAAGGGTTGAATCAGAGTTGCAACTGCTGGTCTGTGTCATAGATCTGAACCTTGTCTGCGACTACACCACAGCTTGTGACGATGCTGAATCCTTAACCTGATGAGCAAGACCAGGAATCAAATGTGCATCCTCACAGAGACTATGTTGGGTTCTTAACCCACTGAGCCACGATGGGAACTCCCACTTAGTGTGTTTTTAATTGCCTTGTTTTTTTGTTGCTTGCTTTTTTTTCCCTTTTTCGTATACCTACCATTCATTTCCAGGTTCTAAAAGCCCCACTAATATGATCTAAAATGACTCTGAGACTGTTGGTCTGAGCAACAAGAAGGATGGATTTGCTGTTAAGGAAGTGGGGAAGATTCGGCACAGATTTATTATCACTGATAGCGAGGGTGGGAATCAAGTGTCCTCTCTTCTAAAGTACCTGGTGTTTCCATGATCTAAATGCAGGTTATTTTGCACTTAACAGCTTTTCATTGGCTTCTAAAGTCCTTTTTCCCTCGCCTGCTACACAGGCTTAGATTTCAGTTTCATTTTTCTCTAAGAACAGTTGTACGATAAACAAATTAATTAGAATATTTCTCAGAGGGAGTTTGAAGTGTATGAGGAAGTGACACTTAAGTGAGCCAGAAATGAAAATAAATGGGGGAAAGTAGTAGGCCATCGAGGTAGAAGAATATCGTGAATAAACTACAAATGGGTAGTAAGTTGGGTATCATTGAGTAGTTCTGGCTCAAATGTATAGATAGGCTCCATAAAGAGAAGCTGGAGATGAAGCTAGGAGAGAAGAGGGGAGCCAGACTGAGAGTAAGTAATGTATAACACTTGGGCTTGATATACTATAAGACAGACTATTTAATATAAATAGCTAAGGCTAAGTAGTTGAAAATTAGAAGCAGATTTGTTCTGCTTTTATTTGTGATGGGTAGAATGGGTTTGAAGGAACAAACTGGATACATTGAAAAAGGATCTGTTGTAAGTATTCACCACTTAAACTAGGATTATAGCAGTGAATGTAGAAAAAAAATGGATTTGAGAGGTTTTGAAGACTGAATCAGCAGTACTTGTGACCAAATGAGTGTGAAGAGTACAGCACAATGAGGCTAAAACGACTCTTGCCTTTCTTGACTTGGCAAGGGAACAGTGTCATAAGTGCCATAATGAAAGACAAAAAATAAGAAAAATCTGGATCACTGATAGTAAATTACTTTTTACCCAGATTGGTCTGGAATTACCAGTAGACATAGGATGATGGTTATTTAATAGTTACTTTGAAACTCAGAATTCTAGGCTTGAGCAGTTTTCAAAGTTATCAATATAGTACCTAAGGGATATATAATTTGGGAGAGGTAGAGCCTCTGAACAAAATGTAGAATTTGGGGTGACATTCAATTTTTACTAAGAGACTTTAGGATCCAATAAAATATGTGAAACTATTTTGTAAGTGTAATTTAAACTGAAGGTATTTTGAGTCTCTCTTTGTTTTATAGGTGAGCGAAGCAGGTGTTCATAGGCCCCATGTTGGTGGAATTCATGGTCGAAGTAACGATGGAGCTTATTCTCTTGTACTGGCTGGAGGATTTGCAGATGAAGTAGTAAGTAATGATACAGCCTTGTTCTTTAGAACCTGTCTTGGAGTTCCTGTTGTGGCACAACGGGATCGTCTTGGGAGCACTGAGACACAGGTTCTGTTCCCGGCCTGGCACAGTGGGTTAAGGATCCAGCGTTGCCACAGCTGCAGCTTAGGTTGCAACCACAGCTCAGATCTGATTCCTGGCCAGGAAATTCTATATTCCTTGGGGCAGCCAAAAAAGAAGAAAAAAAATTTTACGAAGGGAGTATAGAACCTGTCTTTTTTTTTTTTTTTTTTGCCTTTTGTCATTTTAGGGCCGCACCGGCGGCATGTGGAGGTTCCCAGGCTAGGGGTCTAATCGGAGCTATGGCCACTGGCCTGCGCCGCAGCCACAGCAACGCAGGATCCGAGCCGCGTCTGCAACCTACACCACAGCTCACGGCAACGCCGGATCATTAACCCACTGAGCAAGGGCAGGGATCGAACCCGCAACCTCATGGTTCCTAGTCGGATTCATTAACCACTGCGCCACGACGGGAACTCCAGAACCTGTCTTGATCATTCAAGAAAATATAGAGACTTTGTCCAGGCTAAATTCCATCTCTTTTAGCATCGTTTTTATGTTGAAGTGATCACTTCTATACAACTTAAAAGTAAATCAGGAGTTCCCATCGTGGCTCAGTGGTTAACGAATCTGACTAAGAACCACGAGGTTGCAGGTTCGATCCCTGGCCTTCCTCAGTGGGTTAAGGATCCGGCGTTGCCGTGAGCTGTGGCGTAGGTCGCAGACGTGGCTCGGATCCCGCGTTGCTGTGGCTATGGCGAAGGCCGGCAGCTACAGCTCCTGTTAGACCCCTAGCTTGGGAAGCTCCATATGCCGCAGGCGTGGCCCTAGATAAGGCAAAAAGACAAAAAAAAAAAAATCAGTTGGCAGTCTTTAATCTTTGCAAATAATGATTATTGAAATTAGACACATTTTTTTAGAGTTTATTTCTAAATTAAATTTATTATTTGGGGAATAATTGTAGATTGACATGAAGCACTGGAGATACTACAGAGATCTTTGTGCCTTTTACTCAATTTCTGCCAATGGTAACATCTTTTACAAACTGTAGTCCAGTATCATAACCAGGATACTGACATTGATACATTCAGAACACTGAATATTTCCCTTACCACAGGGATACCTTATGTTGCCCTTTTTGAGCCACAAATACTATATATATGTTCACCCAACCCCCCCTAACCCCAGACAACCACTAATCTGTTCTCCATTTCTGTAATTTTGTCACTTCAAAAATTTGGAGTTCCCATCGTGGTTCAGCAGAAACAAATTTGACTAGTATCCATGAGGACACAGGTTCGATCCCTGGCCTCTCTCAGTGGATTAAGGATCTGGCATTGCCATGAGCTGTGGTGTAGGTCACAGACATGGCTCAGATCTCACGTTGCCATGGCTGTGGCGTAGGTTAGCGGCTACAGCTCGAATTCGGCCCTTGGCCTGGGAGCCTCCATATGCCTTGGGTGCATCCCTAAAAAGATAATAAAAAAAAAATTATAAGTGGAATCATGTAGTGTATAACCTTTGGGTTTGACTTTCCACTCAGTATAATCCTCAAATGGTGGCATTTGTCAATATAGTTTTTTCCCTTTCATTGCTGAGTAATGTTCCTGGGTATAGGTATACCACAGGGTAACCATTATTTGCTGGGTTCTTCCCAGCAAATAATGCTGCATGCAGTAACCATTTGTGTATAGGTGGGGGTTCTTTGTTTTTGTGGGTTTTTTGTTCATCTTTTTAGTGCCATACCCGCAGCATATGGAGCTTCCCAGGTTAGGGGATGAATCGGAGCTTATAGCTGCTGGCCTATGCCACAGCAATTTGGGATCCAAGCCGTGTCTGCAACTTACACAGCTCATAGCAATGCCAGATCCTTAACCCACTGAGCGAAGCTGAGGATCAAACCCGTGTCCTCACGGATACTAGGTATGTTCATCAATCATTGAGCCATGACAGAAACTCCCTGTTTTGAGTATTCATTTCTTTGGGATAAATGCCCAGAATTGCAGTTGCTGGGTTGTTTGATAATTACATGATTAGTTAAAAAAAAAAAAAAAAAAAAAACTGCCGAGTTGCACCTATACCACTTCTCATTCCTATCCTCAGTCTGTGAGTGATGGACTTTGCAACCTCACCAGCATTTAGTGATGTTGCTTTTGTTTTAGCCATTCTGACAGGTATAAAGTTAATAGCTCATTGTAGTTTTAATGGACATTTCCCTAATGGCTAATAGTGTTGGATATGATTTATTTATTTGCTGTGTGTATATGCTCTTCAGTGGGATAGCTCTTCAGGACTTTTGCCCATTTTCTAATTGGATTATGGTTTTTGTTTATTTTTTGTTTGTTGGTACTGTTCATTGGGAGATAATACCTGCAAACTGCATATCTAGTCTGTTTCATTTGCTTGCTATCATAGTGTGTTATAATGATGAATTCAAGTATAGTTGAGAGAATGACATAGATTTAACTTTTTTTAATGGCCACACCTGTACAGGAATTGAATCCAAGCCACAGCTGTGGCCTATGCCACAGGCACAGCATTTAACTTGGTTTTTAAGGTCGCACCCAAGACACATGGAAGTTCCCAGGCTGAGGGTCGAATCAGAGCTACAAGTGCCAGCTTATGCCACAACTACAGCAACACAGGATCTGAGCCGTGTCTGCAACTTACACCGCAGCTCACGGCAATGCCAGTTCCTTAACCCACTGAATGAGGCCAGGGATCGAACCTGCCTCCTCGTGGATGCTAGTCAGATTCATTTCCGCTGAGCCATGACAGGAACTCAGAAATCCATAATTTGAAAATAAAATCTTTAGATCAAGTGATAGAGCTCAAAGGTATCTTACATCTTGTGTATGAATTTTACCTTATTTTGGTAGAAACTATTAAACATGTCAATATGTAACATCTTAAGCAAAAATTCTTTTTTTCTTTTTTCTTTTTTTTTCTTTTATGTTTTAGGGCCACACCCGCGGCATATGGAGGTCTCCAGGCAGGGGTGGAATTGGAGCTGTAGCTGCAGGCCTATACCACAGCCACAGCAACGAGGGATTCAGGCCGTGTCTGCAACCTACACCACAGCTCATGGCAACACCGGATCCTTAACCCACTGAGCGAGGCCAGGGCTCAAACCTGCAACATGTGATAGTACCTAGTCACATGTGTTTTCACTGTGCCATGATGGAAACTCCCTAACCAAAAATTCTGAGTGAAAAGAGTTGGTGAAATTATACCTGGGTTTAGGTGTTTTGATGCCGAAAATGTTTTCCTGCAGGACCGAGGTGATGAATTCACATACACTGGAAGTGGTGGTAAAAATCTTGCTGGTAATAAAAGAATTGGTGCACCATCGGCTGATCAAACATTAACAAACATGAACAGGTACTCTTTATTGTTAGCATTTGTAAAAGATTGTTTAGAATTGGGACTTTGTTTATAGGACTATAATTTGTAGCTGATACTATAGAGAAGAATCTTAAATTGCAGGTTAATATAGCTAAAATACAAACCCTATTACCCAATCGACATATAATTACAAGCTTCCTAACTTATTTCATCATTATTTAAATGACATAATTCCCAGTCTTAATATGTGTTTTTTGCATTTGAAAATATGTTCCAACCTTTGAAGGAAAAGAACCTATATAATTTAAGTGAAACTGAGGACAAAAGTGGTTTATCTGCTACCACATAGGTCATGTTTATGTTCTACTCAACATAGATTTATTTTTTAAAGTGACAAAACTTATTTTTAAAGGAAACTAATGTGAAAGAGAGTTATGTTTGGGAGCCACATGTATGTGCATAAGTGAAACATAATGTAATCAGAAATACACAAGGTGCATTTGAGATTTATAATAAGATGTATTTTAAGTGTTAGAGAATGTTTAGTTACAAAAGTGACCTTTTCTAACTAAATGCTTGTAACATGTTAAAAAAGAGCCACTATCTTTAATCTGTAGAAGTATTCATGATATTCCAGCCTCTGTGGGAATAGAAAATGTAATAACTTCAAAATGTTTTATTTCTTAAGAACATGCTAATATCAGGAATAGATTAACTGGAGTTCTCTGGTGTTCTGGTGGTTAAAGTTTTGGCAGCGTTAATGCTGTGGCCTTTTGTCACGGCTGTGGCTTGGGTTCAGTCCCTGGCCCAGGAACTCCCGCATGCCATGGGTGCAGCCAAAAAATAGATAAATATTTTCAATTAAAATATTTTTTAAATTTTAATTTAAAATAAAAAAAACTTAACAGATGAAGTAACCCAGACCATCAGATGGCAGTGAACACATTATAACTTGTCATATTGATAATTTTGTAATCATAACATTAGAATTTTTCGTATACTCATATTAAGTGTATTGTTATAGGTTACTTAGTAAAAAATTAGTAGTTTTTCACTTTCCTGAATTTAAATCACTCAGTTTTAAGTAGTGTGCCCATAATTTCTGATTACTGTGTGAAGTAAAGAATATATTTTATGATTTCAAGAGTTTGTTGCATATCATGTTACAAAGAATCTGTTTTTATGTATTCCTTCTATATTATTTCTTACAGTAGGATTATTTTACTGAACCAGCAGAGGAGACAGGTCAGATTTGCTGGTGAAAACCATTGCTGAGGCAGGAGTCCAGTCCCTACGCAGTCTTTTTCTAACAAGAAAGCAATTCCTCAGGAGAAATGATCCTGAAAAGAATTAGAAATATTTTATGTATTTTGTCAATGAAAATGTATCTTGAATTTACAAAAGGACTTTTTCACGTCAGATCTGAAATTTTTATTTTCCCTTTAATAATATTATTTTGCTTGAATGAAACTTGCTTTGTAACTACCTGTATTTGTAATGCACATAGTAGATTGTTTTCAAGCTTTTGAAAAAAATCTAGTAAATATACCCTGTCTAGTAAGGTACCCTGTCTAGTAAGTATATGTTACAATTCCGTTAAAAAATAATTGACAAGAAAGTAAAAAATGTTTACTAATGAGGGAGGTAGTAAAAATGAAGTAAGTCAGAACACTTTAGGTCTGACAACACAGAGACTCTTAACATTCCTTCATTTTAATGTCTAAATTAAACTGTAAGTATACCTTATGATTATAAAGATCTCTTAAACGAAGGTAACTGTACCTGTGTGTTTTATAAACATGAAAGCTAGGGTGAAAGGCAGTTAGCTCTGACCCATATTGTACTCTTGCCCAGCTAGGATATAGGCTAATTCATTTTTGTTTCTCTACTAAAAGTTTGTTCCTATTACTTCTCAATTCTTCCACTTTGTAAAACTGAAGTGGGTGGCAGGTAACCTGGCTGCCCTTTATTAGGGCAGTTAGAGGCAACTTATTGAGCTTTGGCTGGAGTAGTGGAAAAGCCTTGTGGTGCCTGATTTCATCCTTTTGTACTCTTTGCTCAAACTTGAACAGACGATAACTTAGCCAGTTATCGTCTGTCATAACAGACAGACGATAGCATGTGGCTGTCATTATGACAGAAGGTACCTATGAGCACTAAATTATTCCACTCATTAACGTAAAGATAGTGCATATCTCTATTCTAGCTCTTTAAGAAGATGTATGTATATTTCAATAGGTATTCCATAAATAAATCAGCCATAGAATTGATAGCTACTTTTTCTCCTGCCTCCCAGAGTTTTAATGCCTTTGAGATAAGAGGAGGTAACTCTGGGAGCTTTAACTCTTTGACCACATCTATTTTTTTAAAAAATTTTTGATGAAACATCATTTAAGTTAGTTTAACTGTGATAAAGAATGACAGTAGATTATTCACCTACTCTTAAGGTCTGTTTTTTTTGAGCTTGCATAAAAGCTATACCCTGAAAAAGCATTTCATACCATGTCCGATTTTAACAGATTTGAGGGAAGGGAATCTTTTTTTTTTCTTTTTTTGGTAACATTAAATGTTCTCTGTGGCTTATTTTCACTTAAGTTAGGATAAAGGTGTCTTAGAGGAAAAAACACTAACTTTGAATAGATTATAATTTCTTTTTGGAGGGGCAGGACTACATTCTCCCAAGAGAGGAATTCTAACAGCTAATAACCTTACTGATTGACTACTAGATGAGTATACAGACTAAGGAAGCCTCAGCTAAATCATGTGCTGCTTACAGTTCAGTGTTGCTCCTTGTTCTTGTATCATCAGTAAAATGTAGCGATCCTGAGCAACCTAAAATCTTTTTTGTCATGATTTAGCACAGGAATTAGAATGTTTCAGTTTTATTTAAACTTAACTTTTTACTGGAGGCCTTTAAAGGATATTCTCATATGGAACTTGTTCTTATTTCTTTTCTAAACTTAAAGGAATCTCTGTTGTCTGGAATGTGGAAAGCAGACCTAGAAAGTTCATTTGTACCTTGCTGACAAATTTATTTTTCTGGATTTCTTTCTACATTATTCCAGCAATTTACCTCATTCCCTTATCAAAAATAACTATTAAAACAATCACTTGCTTTAGTTTTCCAACTCTCCCTTCCCTCAACAAACGTTATTTAAAGAAAATTCCATGTATTTCTAGTTGTTTTCTATTATACGTGGCACAGATGTTATTACTTTCAGAAGAACCCTACAGGCTATCTGAGAACCAATCCCCTGGCCTGGGGGTGACATCAGAAAACTGATTTGTCTTCTCTGCTGGTGGGGGAAAGCATAATCCTATTGTCTGGAATAATATGGGAAGAATCATAGAATCTTAACCATCAGGTAAGGCATAATTCACCTTTTAATTGAGCTAATGATGTGATTATATCCTCAAGAAAGATTACTTGGTATAAAGACTTGGTTTTATTTTTTAGGGCATTGGCCCTAAACTGTGATGCTCCATTGGATGATAAAATTGGAGCAGAGTCTCGGAATTGGAGAGCTGGTAAGCCAGTCAGAGTGATACGCAGTTTTAAAGGGAGGAAGATCAGCAAATATGCTCCTGAAGAAGGCAACAGATATGATGGCATTTATAAGGTGCTCTATCTGGCATGACATCTCGCTAGTCATTCTTCCTGGGCTTTCAAGACAGGGTTGCCACAGCAAATTGCTCTACTGTGGGTGGGCTAAAGGAAACAGTAGACTCTTAGTATTGTATCTACTTTTTCTGAAAATATAACAAGCACACAGTGAACTCTTAACTTTGATACTGGTCTTTTAAGGCTTATCTGAAGTCCCTAAGGCAGAGTTATATTTTGGGTTAAGCTTTTTACAGTTCCATGCTCTCTTATGATAAAACTGTTGAAATCAACTCAGCCATTTTAAATATATCTTTCAGAATAATTTTAATTTTAATAGATTTTTAGAAGAAGAGCACATAATAATTTTGAAAATAGGTTGCATCCTTTGTTTAAAAAATGAAGACATCTACTGCCACTATTTTTATCTACTATTATGTAAAATTCTATTAATGAGTGCAATTTAATACTATTTCAAATTTATAGCAACCTGTGCTTATATTGAAAACTATTATAATTAGGAAATGAGGTCAAAAAATAGTTTAATGCATAGTTTTTACTTATTGTTTGAGCAAAGCAGGTATCTTTTAAAGTTGCATTTAGTTCTTCCAAGTTTACTTAAAACATTAATATGACATTATGAATAAATCTAAAATTTAAATCTCAAGCTAGTACTGAAATATTGTAATTTAGGTGGTGAAATACTGGCCAGAGATTTCATCAAGCCATGGATTCTTGGTTTGGCGCTATCTTTTAAGGAGAGATGATGTTGAACCTGCTCCTTGGACCTCGGAAGGAATAGAACGGTCAAGGAGACTATGTCTGCGTTTACAGGTTAGGTTACATTTGTCTAGGCTTCTTTTATGTTCATAAAAACATATGCCTCTTTACTATCTATGTCCCTCAACACCAGATATAACTCACAGCACTTGATCTGTGGACTGTAAGTGGTGAGGAATGAGATTGCACAAGTATATAAAAGGAAAGAAAGTAAAAAGGTAGTATCCTAGGTGTAAGGCTGCCCTAAGACCAAAAATTGTGCTTCGGGAAAGTTGAGCTTGACAATGAAAAGTAAAATACAGTTTACACTTGAACACCACCAGTTTGAACTACATGGATCCACTTAAACTGAAACTGTTTTCAGTAGCAAATGCTGCAGTACGTATCTGCTTTTGGTCAATTCTTGGATACAGAGGGCCAACTTTAACTTACACAGGGTTACAGGGTTTTTTGGTTTCTAGGGGATTGGCCCTGCCTTAACTACCTGCGTTGTTCAAGGGTCAACTGTATTTCCAGTTCAGTCTGGAAATGACTTGAAGTATGAGGGAAAGGAATACCTAAAATGTAGGTACAGGAGGTATTGAAAGGGGCAGCTAATCCTAGAGGGCACAGGGGGTGTGTCTCTGGTAAGGGAATTGGGGAGGTGGCTTATAAGAGTGGTCTGCTTTCTACCCTTCTCACTTTTCCTCACCCGTTTTCTCTCTTCCCCCTCAAAGCTGCCTCCCTGTCCTGTCACCACCTTTAGTGCTTTGCCTTTTTTTTTCCCCCTTTGCCCATGCTCAGCTGTTAACCCATATAAGACTTTGTTGGTTTTATGTGCATAATAGATGGTATGGCTTCATTCCCCTTCCACTGCCTATACATCCTAGACTTTGTCCCTGACACTGACTTCAGAGCATGGTCTGAGTTCATTCTCCATCATTCCCCATCTCTGTGCTTCTCGTAAAGACTACCAGCTTTGTCATTTCCCCTGGCTCTGCCCACACTGCATGTGTAGGGGCTGAACTATGGGCAAGTGTTCTGACCACCCAGGCAGGTGAGTGTGTGTCTTCTAGTGCAAGTCTGTTTCTGTTTTTGTTTTCTTTTTTAAACTCAGAATTGTTTAAATGAGATCAACTGCTAAAATAATTACCAAAATACTTCCTTTTATAACTGAATATTCTTAAAACCTATATAAAATGCATCTTCAGAAGTTTTTTTTTTACAAGTCTACTGTTCAGCAGTGCAATGTTCTAGATCCATTAAATTTGAAACAGTGAGCCGAAGTAATCAACTGAGTTAATATAATTGATCAGGCCTTGTTACCTATTGAGCTTTAAATCTGTGTTACCACAAAGCATGTCAAAAATAAAAGATAGCAAATAAAACCTAAGTATAATAGGATAGAATTCTTAAAAGTATAACCTTTTAGTTGATATTAAGTAGATATTCAGTAATCTAGTGTTTATAGGTCTAGAAGCTCTCCCACCCACCTACTCCCCCTCTTACTTTTGGGAGATGGAAATTTGGCCCTTATTTGTTTCTATTCTAAGACTGGCTCCATGATTTCATATAACTCCATCTATATGAGTACCATCTATTGTGTTCTGTGGTTGATCCTCACTTACCTTCATATCCAGGGTCCACTTTCCTTTCTTTCTCAGGCTTTTCAAGCCACCTAGTCACAACTCCTAAAAATTCTCCTTTAGATGTGAAACTGAGATAATTTCTTTTATAAACTGGAATCTCTTAACAGTCAAAACTACATGGTTTTACACTGAATTTGGGATTTGAGTAGTCTTGTGTTTCCTTTTTATAAAACGCTTCAATTCAGGGAAAGCATAGATTCCTTTCAGTTGAAGGAAAGTGTAGATTTTGACACATTACCTTTTAAAATTTCTGACCAGGATCTAGAACCTCCTTTCTCTGTAGAAGCTTAAATCTACATTGTCCTTTTTTCCCTCATCAGTATCCAGTAGGTTACCCTTCAGAAAAGGAAGGGAAGAAGACTAAAGGACAGTCAAAGAAAGCCAGTGGAGCCTCAAAAAGGGCACCTTCTACAGAGGGTAGGTAATGATTGCAGAACTTGAGTCCTAAAAACGTAGTTTCTAAGAAAGGGAAATACTAAGAGAATAAGTTGAAAACTCAATGGAAATGCTATCAAATTGAGTTGTGATGATTTTCGTACACCTATAATTGTAATAAAATTCATTAAGCAATGGAAAAAAAAGTTGAAAACTCAAAAGAGTAAAAGGAGGTTTTTTTCCTTTTTTTTTTCTTCTTTGTGAGGGGAGTGTGGGGTTGGTTGAGAGGTGGAAGTGGCGGTTAGGGTTTTGTTTAGGTTTTTTTTCTGTATTTTAATAGTGTCAGAGCCCAAACAACAAAGTATCCTAAACTTAGGGGAAGTGAGATACTGCTTCATGGTAAACATAACTGGTGCCAGTTAACTCTTTGATTTCATAGTTGTGCTCAGAACCACTTGTAGTCTGCTGATTTACTTTTAAATAAATCTAGATGATTGTCCAAGTGCCTCCAAAGTGTTCAAAGCATCGGATTCAGCAGAAGCAGTTGAGGCTTTCCAACTCACCCCTCAACAGCAACATCTAATCAGAGAAGATCATCAAAACCAGAAGCTGTGGGATGAAGTTCTTGCATCGCTTGTGGAAGGACCAGTATGTAAAGTTTTGGGTTTGTTTGATTGTTTTGTTTGTTTTTAGGGCCGCAGCATATGGAAGTTCCCAGGCTAAGAGTCAAATGGGAGCTGCAGCTAGCACCCTACGCCACAGCAACGTGGCACATTGTGAGCCGCATCTGTGACTTACACTACAGGATACAGCAATGTTGGATCCTTAACCCACTGAGTGAGGCCAGGGATCAAACCTGAAAATTCCCTATGAAATAACATTTTCAGAAGATCAGTTAAAACAATCTTTTTCTCCAGTCTTGTGAACAGTACTGACACCTTTCAGAAATGAAGCAGCACTTAAACACCTTTAAATTGATTTTAGGCCTTTAGATGTTGATTTTTTACCTCTCTGTGCTTAAACTTAAATAACTTTTGATGAGATACTTTTCCTGGGAATAATTTTCAGTTGTGAAACATTCAACTTTGTCTAAAATTCATCAGGAAAGTCTTTGTTACAGTTCATAGTTACCTGACAGAATCAGTCTTGAGCAACTCAGCACAATTTGTATTGCCTACATGTTCAACCTAGGGGTAAAAAAATCACTGATTTAAGGATTTCATGTTTTGGGTTTTTTCCATTTTTTGATGATCATAATTTTTTTTTTTTTTGGTCATTTGTCGTTTTAGGGCCGCACCCACGGAACGTGGAGGTTCCCCGGCTAGGGGTCCAATTGGAGCTACAGCTGCTGGCCTATGCCACAGCAACGTGGGATCCCAGCCACGTCTGCAGCCTACACCACAGCTCACGGCAACACCGGATCCTTAACCCACTGAGCGAGGCCAGGGATCGAACCCACAATCTCATGGTTCCTAGTCGGATTCATTTCCGCTGCACCACGACAGGAACTCTGATCATAAAATTTTTAAGTGTAAAGGAATTTCAAGGTTAACTTGATGGGTGAGTTTTGTGTTAAGCTGTGTTTTGCAATGAACCTTTCTTATCAGATCCCAAAAGCTAGGACTTTCAAATGTAAATGTTCTGTTCATTCTTTGCTCACTGCTTTTATTGTGTCTCTGATTTTGGTTATAAATTTGGTTCTTCTCTTTCCTTAGATATTAGCCCCTTGTCATGTGTAATAGCTGCTTTAGATGCTTTCAGATGTGATATGTATCAGCTATTATGAATGAGCTCTAGTATCCGCTCTTGAAATTAAATTTTGTCATTTTTTAGTAATTTCTTTCTTCGAATTCTTTCTTTATTTCTGTCATTACTTTGGCCAGAACTTCTTGTCTGGTTGAAATGAAAATAGTCATTATTACAGGAAAAATCTTCCTGATACAATTTTTAAACTTAGCAATGAAGTTTATCAAATACCCTTTGGATTGATATTGGAGTTGTTTTTTGTTTTGTCTGCAGATGTGATATTTTGGGTTGTCCTTGGGTAGAATAAGACCTCCATGTTTGGAGAACAGAGGAAAGTGAGTTAGCTCTGTAAGAAGTGTCACTTGCTTTTTAGCCAAAGACCCAGGCGTATGGAGAGTCTTGAGTCTGGTATATCAGGCGCATTTTCACTTAGAGCAAGTAAGAAACAGCAAGCAGTTGTTGATGTATTATTCTCTGATTGGAGAGGACACAGCTGGTTAGTGATAACTCAGGTGAGTTCCAGCTAGGAGTGGGCAGAAGACATAGTAGCAGGTGTAGGTGAAGAATCATGCCACCTGAGTGCACATGGAAGTTCTCTTTTTGCATGTCTGTTGCCGGGGTTGGATGTGTGTATTGGGCTTCAGTCTGAGGCTTTTAGTATATCCCATTTCTCAGTTTTAAAAATTAGCGAAGCGTTTGAATTCTGGGAAACTTAGTAAGTATGCGCAAATCGAGTATACTTTTAAACCTCATATTTCAATGTAACTTTTGTGTGAAAATCACCGATTGACAGTTGTAAAAGACCAATAAAAATCCTGCCCCCTGGTGGCAGAATCTTACATACCTGGGTCAGGGGATTGTGTGGTGCTAGTGGTTACTCTGGACATTTGTGAACTATTTGCCCTGGATAGGTTTCATGCCCATTCTTTGCATATAAGCCAGGAACATGTTCAGTAAGCCAAGTATTGGCCAATGGTGACTTTTAAATAAATGTGTGTGTGTGTGTGTGTGTGTGTGTGCACGTTTTATATCCAAACACCTTCCCAAGGCCCCACATGATCTGGCATCCCTACCTACCTCTGCATTCTCCTCTTATTACTCTCTCAGGCCCAAACTGTTTCAGCCACAGTGACCTCTGTGCTATTTAAACACACTGAACCTGTGCCTGCTCCTAGGCCTTCACACATACACTATCTCTGTGACTGGAACTCTCCCTAATATCTTCACGTGACTTATTCCTAACTAAGCTATAAGACCCTTGAAAGTATTACACTCCTCAGAGAGGCCTTTCCTGACTGTCCTTTCTGAAATAGCCACTTATGACCATGTTGCTTTAATTTGCTTTGTTTCCTAAGTTACTACTAACACTGATTTTATTTTTTTTGGCCATGCTGTGGCATGTGGAAGTTCTTGGGCCTGGGATGGAACCTGCACCACTGCAGTACCTAGAACCACAGCAGTGACAATGCCAGATCCTTAACGTACTGAGCCACAAGGGAACTCCTGAAACTGAATTTTTAAAAATCTGTTCTCCTGGGAGTTCCCTTTGTGGCTCAGCAGGTTAAGAGCCTGACTAGTATCCATGAGGATGTGGTTTGATCCCTGGCCTTGCTCAGTGGGTAAAGGATCCAGCATTGTTGCAAACTGCACTGTAGGTTGCAGGTGAGGCTGATATGGCATTGCCATGGCTGTGGTATAGGCTGGCAGCTACAGCTCTGATTCCATTCCATTTGCCAAGTGCAGCCTGTTCTAAAGGAATGCAACATTCCATAAGAGCAGAGACTTAGCCTGTTTATTACGGCTACGTAGGTGAGTGCCTAGCACACCACAGGACCTCAGAATGTTGATATTACATACACTTACGTGGAGGTACTGGGGAAATAGCACTCATTAACAAAGTAGTTTATCAGAGAAAGATTACCTGGTACTAAAATTAAAGTTTTTTCCATACCTCGCCCTAACTGGTATATTCTCTTAATGTGTTGGATAGTGTCAGGTGAATTATCAACAAAGCATTTATAATCCATGTTCATAAATAATTTAGTATCAAGAAATAACTTTGAAATGGGATCTTAGATTTTCTTTTAATTGAAATTCTTATAGATTCTACTTTTATCTGTTAACATAAAGAACAAATATCTCCTGCTGTATAGCACAGGAAACTATATCCAGTCACTTGTAATGGAACATGATGGAAGATAACATGAGAGAAAGATGGATGTATAACTAGGTCACTTTGCTGTACAGCAGAAACTGACAGAACACTGTTAATCAACTATAATAATAAAGTAACAAAGATACACTCTTCTGCTACCAAAAAATAACTGGGTGGGGGATAATCCTGGTGACAACTGAAAAAACTTATCCTTCTAGTTTAAAAGCAACAAGTAGTTTGGATAAAATGGAGCCCAGTAATGGGTTTTGAAGATGATACATTCATTTGATCATGTTTGCTTTAGATGGCTCTACCTTGTATAATTATGGTCCCAATTTGAGGAAAGATAAGCACCAGGAAAATACAGGATTTTTGGATTGAGGCAAAGTAACATAGAAAATTATCCCAGGAAAATACACATGTTAATTATTTGCCATCTTAGATACTGCAGAGTATTACTGCCAAATGCAATAATAAATATAAATACGTATTGACGTTTGTAAGAGCAAAAGATAATAGATAATACATGTTCATATACTGGAATACCATGCAACTTTTTGAAAATAGACCTTGATGTAATGACCTTGAGACAAGCTATTCATGATTTTTTTAAGGGAAGAATAATAATCTCTCAAATATGAGGTTCACTTTTAAAAGCTGTATGTCTTGTGAGTACCCATCGTGGCGCAGCGGAAACGAATCCGACTAGGAGCCATGAGGTTGGGGGTTCGATCTCTGGCCTCGTTCAGTGGGTCAAGGATTTGGCTTGCTGTGAGCTGTGGTGTAGGTCCCAGACGTGACTCAGATCCTGCGTTGCTGTGGCTCTGGTGTAGGCTGGTGGCTACAGCTCCGATTGGACCCCTAGCCTGGGAACCTTCTAAGCTGCAGGTATGGCCCTAAAAAGCAAAAATAAAAATAAAAGCTGTATGTCTTGTCAACTTTTCCATTGCAACTCTAAGATTTAAAATTAATGTGTCAATCTAATGGATGAGATTTCTTCAGTTTCCTATTATACATTTGCTTGCAGTTAAAATTACTACTTGATTTTTTTCCTAATTGAAAACGTACTAAATGTGATGACACTTTTTTCCCCAATCGCTTGGAATTCTATGAATACATTATGAAAGCTAACCTTTTTTTCTTGTACCATTCTAGAATTTTCTGAAAAAATTGGAACAATCTTTCATGTGTGTCTGCTGCCAGGAGCTAGTTTACCAACCTGTAACAACAGATTGCCTCCACAATGTCTGTAAAGTGAGTAGAATTCTTTTCTTGTTTTCCCTTGTTACACCAAAGGCTCACATAACTTCCAAACCTGGTTTTAGCATGTGAAAAAGCATTTTTTTATAAAGCAGAATTAGATACGGAAATTGCTAGTTAGGAGGCATTTAATTACATCTTGGTGAATGCAGCTTTTAATTCTATAGTAATTCAAATCTATATAGTCTCAACATTTTATTAAGTTTGAAATGATGAAATGGAGAGGAAGGTAAAGTATTGTTGCTGCTTTTTGTTACATTATGTATGTTTCATATGTGGTAGTGCAAACTGAAATAACTTCATGTACTTACTAGAACCTACAGCAAATTATATCTGGCAGCACACCCAGAGCAACTGCTGAATATTGAGTTATCAGTGTGGTATAAGAGAAAAATTTGAATTTTAGTCAAACTAGAGTTGGTATCTTATTCTGCTCCTTGGTGGTTATGCGCCCTGACCTAACTTCTGAACTTTAGTCTCTTTTGTAAAATGGAAACAAACCTTCTACATGGTATTTGTGTCTGACCTTGAGTCCGTTAAGTTGAGCAAAATATATTTTTGGAAAACACATTCTTTGATAAATGATAAAGTACATAATTTAGTTTTAAGCAGGAGATACCTCATTTTCTTTAGCACTCTATCAGGAAAGAACTGGATTAAAATCCAACCTAGAATGTGAGGCTAGAGGGAGCCATACAAAAGTCTAACATCTTCAACCTTTTTTTTTTCCTTAATTTTTGGCTGCTCCAAGGTACACGGAGTTCAAAGGCCAGGGATCAGATCCAAGCCATAGTTGCGACCCAAGCCGCAGCTGTAGCAATGCCAGATCCTTAACCCACTTTGTTGGACCAGGGATCAACTATACGCTGCCGAGCCTGTTGCGCCACAGTGGGAACTCCTCTAGCACCTTCATATTACTGATCGAGGAAGTTAATGTGTAAGAAGGTATTGTTTACCTGCAGTCTCATTGTATATGCTAGAGGTGGGGCTAAATCCATGTCCGTAGGTTAATTTTTATAGTACAGATTCAGGCCTTTACAGTTCATCATTCGTGTTTTTCTTGTTGCCAAACAGTAAGTTTCGAGTTACTACGTAAAAGGCTAAGTTTTTTTTCTTTCTTTCCTTTTTTTTTTTTTTTTTTTTTTTTTTTTTTTTTTTTTTTTTTTGCCTTTTGTCGTTTTAGGGCTGCACCATGGCATGTGGAGGTTCCCAGGCTAGGGGTCTAATCAAAGCTACAGCTGCTGGCCTACGCCACAGCAACACGGGATCCGAGCCGCGTCTGCAACCTGCACCACAGCTCACGGCAACGCCGGATCCTTAACCTGCTGAGCAAGACCAGGGATTGAACCTGCAATCTCATGGTTCCTAGTTGAATTCGTTTCTGCTGAGCCATGATGGGAATTCCAAGGCTAAGCTTTTTTTTTTTTTTATCTTTTTTTCTTTGTCTTTTTGCCTTATCTAGGGCCGCACCCACGGCATATGGAGGTTCCCAGGCAAGGGGCCTAACAGGAGCTGTAGCCGCCAGCCTTCACCACAGCCACAGCAACGCGGAATCCGAGCCGCGTCTGCAACCTGCACCACAGCTCACGGCAACGTCGGATCCTTAACCCACTGAGCTTTTTTAAAGTGTATTTCTATACACTTTACCCTCAGATGAAATTAGGTGTAGCAGTTTTTGGGGGGGGGGGGGTTTGTTTTTGTTTTGTTTTGTTTTGTTTTGTTTCTTTACATTGTTTCATTTTGTTTTTGGTTTTGCCTTAGGATTGCTTACAGCGCTCCTTTAAGGCTCAAGTGTTCTCCTGCCCTGCTTGCCGGCATGATCTTGGCCAGAATTACATCATGATTCCCAATAAGATTCTGCAGACTCTACTTGACCTTTTCTTCCCTGGCTACAGCAAAGGACGATGATCTGTCTGCTTCTACTGTGTTGCTGCCAGTGGCTTTTTGGACAAATATTCTAAAAAGGTTGGGGGTGGGGGAGGGGTGGAAGCAATGGTGGACCACATCTCTCACATTCTGAAGCAGCTAATCCTCTTTCCTACGTAGCCATCATCTTGTGTGTGTAGTAAGAGGCCCATTTCTCAACTGTCTTTTAAATATCAAAAGGTAGTTCTTGTCAGTAACAACCAGTTTTAATGAGTAAAAAGTCAAAGCCTCAGCTCTAGTTGATATCCAAGTTATGATTTATTTTGCAACTACCTCAGGACAGAAAAGATTTATGGGGATTTTTTAAATCATTGAATAATTAGTTAAATGAAATTTTAGCTACACACTGCCTCCCTAATAATTAGTTGTGCCTGGTTCATGTAATTTGATTTTACAGAAAAGGAAGGGACACTTGAGATTGTTGGAATGAACGCAGCTTCTGTAGTGTGCATAATACATTTTTAATGTCTTCTTCCATTACATTGTGTGTTTTGCAAGGACAGATTCATTTTTTAGTCTATTTTGTGAGCTCCATTGTGCTTTTTCCTGGTGTTTTATGCAAGTTGACTACTAATGAAAACAATATGAATGCATTGTTGCTGCATTAGTGTAATGTGGTGTGGTTTTGCACTTAAAAGAGGTATTCAGATCTAGTTGTAAATGTTCTTGAAAAGCCTCTTCTGTTCTAGTCAAACTGCTTTTAGTGAGTCTCACCAGTGGTTTTACATCTGCAGAGCATTTGAGGACTGGGCTGACTTTTTGAGAGGATTGAAATTGCTTCATATTGTGATCCTAAATTTTATATTCACTATATTCCCTAAAGTATACCTTAATAAATATTTTATGACCAGAAAAATAGTTCATCTTGCTTCACTTTTTTATATTTGTCTGGTTTATTTTAGTAGGTATTTTTAAGAATCAGTAATTTCTAGAGTATTTCATTGTGTTTTTATTGCAACAGACATTTTGCATAATTTTCTTTCCTTTGATTTTTAGTAATGAGAACTATAAAATGTGATTTCACCTTGGGTTTGATTTTTTTTTTTTAACTAAGTAGAAAAGTTTTTTAAGAATAAGGACCTAGTGACTTTTTTTTTTTTCTTTCTGCCTTATCTAGGGCCGCACCCACGGCATATGGAGGTTCCCAGGCTAGGGGTCTAACAGGAGCTGTAGCTGCCGGCCTTCACCACAGCCACAGCAACGCGGGATCCGAGCCGCATCTGCAACCTACACCACAGTTCACGGCAACTCCGGATCCTTAACCCACTGAGCAAAGCCTGGGATCGAACCCGCAACCTCATGGTTCCTAGTTGGATTTGTTGACCACTGAGCCACGACGGGAACCCGTTTTCATAAGTTTTAATATCATTCAGTCACTTTTCCTACCCCTGAATTCAGAGCCATAAATATAGCCAACCTTTATTGAATATTTGCATTTGTACATTTTCATGTGTATTAATTCTACTGACAATCCTAAGAAGCGGGTACTGTTATCCCCTTCTAATGGATGAATATCAAAGGCACAGAAAGGTTAAGAAATTGGCCAAAGCTTGTATGGTAAGGAAGTGACAGAACTGTGCTGTGAACAGCAGTCTTGAGTCCAAACCTGGCAATTGGCAATCTATTTCTGGGGTACATAGGCTCTCACATCTGAAAATAAGCCAGACTGGTTTCAGTGTTTTCCTGTATTCAGTTAAACTCAAAATCACATTCTGGGAAACAGCACAGTGATTAGAGCTGCTGTCACTTAGGGCAAGTTTTAAAGATTAGAATCATTTTTACTTTGAAGAATCAAATTTAAATTAGATTGAGAAAGAATCATTAAATTGCACCATCTAGTATTCTGTCCTCTGGCATTGGCCATATCTCTGCATGAAGGGTAGGGAATATCTCCCAGTTCAAGCTACTTGAACTGTTTCTACCACATTTATTAGCAAATTAAGGAGTTCCAACCTTTACGCTATATGTTGTCTTAGCTTTGCTATAAAATGATAGACTATGTAAAAAAGCTGATTATTGTTTAATATGTTCAGAAATGTGAAGAATGTCCCAAAGCTAAGCAGTTTTGTGTCGCTCTTACACATTTTTTTAAAGGACTTCAAGTTTTTTCTTACATAAATATTTCAGTTTGTATTGAGAGGTCATGGGCTTCTAGAAAGCATAACCGTGATATCATTGTCATATGTTCTAAAAAAAAAAAAAAAGTTCTCTGGTGGCTCAGCGGGTTAAGGATCTGGCATTGTCACTGCTGTGGCTCAAGTCGCTGCTGTTGCACAGGTTCGTTCCTTGGTGTGGTAATTTGTATGCCACAAGTGCAGCCAAAAAAAAAATATTAACAGCAATTATATAATATGTGGCAAATACTGGTTCAAATTTCCATTGTCTCAAATGTCATACATAGATAGTAAGTTTTGAATCAGAATCCAAATAAGGACTTTACACTGTTACTAATTGCTCTCACTTAAGTATCTTTAATGTGTATATATATCCTTAATCTTTTTTTTTTCCCTGTAGATTTTTCCAGTTACAGCAATGTGTGGTATAGTGTAACCTATTTCTCTTCATATTTTATAAATTGGTAGTTAGAATTCAAGAGTAAGCAGATTTGAATTGGTGTGGGGCTGGGGGTGGGAAGACATCTTCATAAGTACTGTAGTTGCCCTTCAGGAAGGTGGTATATAATACCCGGTTGTCTCTTAGACTTGAGTTTTCACTGGATTCTTTTTTTTTTTTTTTTTTGGCATTTTTAGGGCCACACTAGCGGCATATGGAGATTCTCAGGCTAGGGGTCAAATCAGAGCTGTAGCTGCTAGCCTACACGACAGCCACAGCAACACAGGATCTGAGCTGCATCTGTGACCTACACCACAGCTCATGACAACGCCAGATCCTTAACCCACTAAGTGAGGCTGGGGATCAAACCTGCAACCTCATGGTTCCTAGTCGGATTCATTTCCACTGCGCCACAATGGGAACTCCTGGATTCTATTACATTTAATAGGATCCAGTGATTGCTAAGCACTCAGCTACTTTCATAAGGGTAGGATTTTTTGTTTGTTTCTAATTAGAGTAGCAGATCCTCTCGTTTTAGAACTCACTTCTAAATAATAATATGATTCATTCAACAAATAATGTGCACACTAGTATGTTTAAGAGTTAGGTAATCTTCTGGAAGCTGGCAATTAAAAACACCCTTAGCTCTCTGACAATCTTGTTGTAACAGTTTGGCAAACATAAAGGGCCTCTGTCGATGTAAAGTTTAAATCTTTAGATGTCAGTATAGATTTTACTTATAAGAGGTAGATAGAGATCTGCTCTGACTTGCCTGTTGTCTAGTTCTGTTCTTTGCACATCAGAGATCAAACCTTTCCTCATTTTTCTCAGAACACCCGAAAAGATAGCACTCATGCCCATCCACCTGATTTGTCTGACTGATTGGAGAGAATTGAGCTTGTTGGTCCACTTGCCACTGGCTCACAATGGGAAGAATTATCCTTACTTGTGCACTGACTTCTGACTGGTCCACACACCAGACCTTTAAATCTCTAAAAGAACTGATGTTTGATAATGGATTAATCAGACACTACACAGAGGAAGAAAAAAAGTTAACCACCAGTCACTGGACACAAGAAATGAAGACCTAGCTAGAGAAACAAAGGCCGACCAAATAACTTACTGAAAAAAATGAAACAACTATCCTCAGTGTGAAATTTGAGGATAGAATAGAATAAGAAGAAGCTGCTCCGTTGGAGTTAATTCGTGGCTCAGCGGTAACGTAACTGACTAGTATCTATAAGGAAGCGGGTTTGATCCCTGGCCTCACTCAGTGGGTTCAGGGTCCG
Source organism: Catagonus wagneri (assembly GCA_004024745.2). Taxonomy (NCBI): domain Eukaryota; kingdom Metazoa; phylum Chordata; class Mammalia; order Artiodactyla; family Tayassuidae; genus Catagonus; species Catagonus wagneri. Next base: position 10,166,586 of record PVHT020000022.1, read on the forward strand.
ATGTTGCCACAAGCTGTGGTGTAGTTTCCAGACACAGCGTGGATCCGGCATTGCTATTGCTATGGTAGGCCCTCGGCTATAGCTCCAAGTCAACCCCTTGCCTGGAAACTATGCCATAGGTATGGCCCAAAGACCAAAAACAACTGCTGTGCAAGGAGTAATTTGAGATTAAAATTCTAGAAAATAAAAATTATAAAAAGATGTGACAAAACAGAATAGGACCCTGCCAGAATTTGAATGTGTTGCTGAGTAATCCATTATGAGTATCCTGAAATATATCTGATGAATATTTGGGTTGTCTTTGGAAAGTTTGATATTTCTTACAAAAATATGTACTTAAAGTATGACTCATCAATTTCATTAATATTTATTTACTCAGGAAAAAATGAAGACTTTTTTAGGGCCATGCCCATGGTATATGGAGGTTCCCAGGCTAGGGGTCAAATCAGAGCTGTAGCTGTCAGACTTCGCTACAGCCACACAGAATCTGAGCCGCGTCTGTGACCTACACCACAGTTCATGGCCACGCCGGATCCTTAACCCACAGAGCAAGGTCAGGGATCAAACTTGTGTCCTCATGGATGCTAGTCAGATTCATTAACCAGAGCTATGACAGGAACTCTGAGAATCTTGTTCCTGTTTAAATCTTCTATTTTATAAGGCAAACTGTTCAGGTTCAGTGTGATTCGAGTGAGTCCAGGGATTAAACTCGAGTCCTCATGGATATTAAGTCAGGTTCATTAACCATGGGAACTCTGACCCTAAGGTTTTTGAGTTAACACAGTATGACCCAGCTTATCTCGACCAACAGCATTCGTGGGGATAAGGAACTGAATTTTATTGATCTTTTTAATACTGTGGAACTAGAGCTTCTGTTTCTACAATGAGTTCTTTCACATCCAAATTATTAATTATAAATAAGTTGGTTGGTAGTGTGGTAGGCAATCTCTCAGTGGTCCCCAGTGATCTCTACCTCCTGGTCTTCATGCCCCATTGTCATCTCCCCTCCTTGAGTATGAGGCTGGAATACTTCATCCTATTCATGTAGTGTAATGAATACAAATGATGGGATCTTACTCATTCTGAAAGAAGTCAGCTGCCATGCTGTGAGCTACCTTATGGAGAAGGTTGTGTGGCAAGAAACTTGAAGCCAACAGCTAGGAAGGTTCCTGAAGCCACAGGAGATGAGCATGGAAGTGGATTCTCCCCCAGTCAAGATTTGAGCCTTCATGGATTCTGGTAAGAAATCTGCTTTTATTCACATGCTTCCTCTGTGGATAACGTTTTTTTCTATTCTCTATCAAGACTTTTTTTTTCCTTTTTCTTTAGTTTTCAGAAATTCAAAATTAGGATGTGACTGAGCTTGGGTTTCTTTAGCTTTATCTTCTTAGTGATCTACAGGTTACTGTATTTTTTCAGTTGTAAAATTTGTTTGGGTTTTCCTTAAATCTCTTACTGAAATTGAGCTTTTCCTGGCTTATATGGTGAGTAATTTTGCATTGGATCCTGGGCATTTTGACTATTATGCGAATCTCGTTCCTATTTATTTATCATCTTTTGTCTATGGAGTTTCCCAGGCTAAGGGTCTGATCACAGCTGTAGCTGCCTCGTCTGCAACCTACACCACAGTTCTCAGCAATACTGGATCCTTGACTCACTGAGCAAGGCCAGGGATCAAACCCATGTCCTCATGGATACTAGTCAGGTTCGTTAACCACTGAGCCACGACAGGAACTCTGAGAATCTTGTTCCTATTTAAATCTTTTATAAGGCAAACTATTCAGGTTCATTGGGGTTCAGGCCTGCCTTGCTCAATTTTCAAAGCCTTTGCAGTGCTGTCTCCACTTGGGTGCTACCCAGGAACCAATCTGAAACTCAGGCAGTAGTCCACACATAGTTCATTTTGCTGTGTTGATTCACATGTGGTCAGTTTGTGGATCTGCCTGGGACTTCAACAAGAGATCTAAAGGAACCTTTTCTCCAGCTCCGTCCTCTCTGTAATCCTCTCTCAGTCTCTAGTTGGGATGGTCAAGGTACCACGTTTTTGCAGCTTCTCACTCAGTACAGGGCAGGGATGGTCCACAGAGCTCCTCCCCACTGTCCTGGCCACATGCAGTGACTAGGGGGATGGCTGTTCATCTGGAGTGAGGCAGGTTTAATCAAGAGTTTTTTTTTCCTTATAGGTCACCCTTTTCCCATTCCTTTTTTCTTTGTCTGTACCCATTGATGTTTTCAGGTTGTAGGTTTTCCTTGTACCCAAGCCAAAAGAAAGTAAAAAGGCGGCAAAAAGTAAACGTCCAGGTCATCCCTCAAGTTTGTAAGTGCCTACCCAGGCCACCACCCTTTTTCCACCTTTCAGGCTTTGGATAGTTGCTTTATGTATTTTGTCCAGGGATATTAGTCACATTTAGCAGCAGGAACAATTTGGAATATACTTATTTTATCTCGTGTTTTAGTCAGTGTTCTGCAAGTAGCCTTTCAAAAACAGGTTTTTATCTGTATACTAAGAAACCAAAACAGCTTTAACAATAAAGGAACTTGAGTTCATTAAGCACTTATGTGTAAGACATTATGCACAGTGATATTAAAACTTTCTAGCAACCCAAAAGAGAAGACATTTCCCTTTCAATTATAAAGAATCAGGCTTAGGCCAAAGGAAGGAAGGTAATATATCTATGCCATGTTCTATGCCTATTGGGGTTTCAGTTTGTTTTTAAAATATGGAAAAGTATACCTTGCTTACAGGCTGTCTAGCATTGACCATTTTTACCATATTTGTATATTCTTATTAAATACTATAAACAAAGCTGACATACATTCATCAGTCACCCTGATGAAAAGAGGCCCATTCCCCTCCCCCACCCAAGAAATTAGGAGTTCAGTGTTGCCTTTTCTGTTGTATACTTTGGTATTCATAAATGAACTAGTATTTCAAATGATAAAATCTGCAACTTGTATTTTATTAGACATGCTTTTCTTTTAATAGGTAATCCTAATCTCTTTACATCTATTATACTGATATATTGATTCCTATCATTGCAGTTTGTTTCTTGTTATGGAGGAGGCAGGAGTAATTCTACCTTTCCCTTTTTCTTTTTTTTGGCCTTTCTAGGGCCTCACCCATGGCATATGGAGGTTCCCAGGCTAGGGGTCATATCGGAGCTGTAGCTGCCAGCCTGCACCAGAGCCACAGCAACGCAGGATCTGAGCCGCCTCTGCGACCTACACCACAGCTCACAGCAACACCAGATCCTTAGCCCACTGAGTGAGGCCAGGGATCGAACCCACATCCTCATCGATACTAGTCGGGTTCGTTAACTGCTGAGCCACAAGGGGAACTCCTTACCTTACCTTCTTGTTCATATATTTAAAGATTTGCTCCTCGTCCCCAATCCACCCCACTCACCCCACGCCCACACACACTGTGGACTGAAAGGTAATGTTTATCATTTTGAGTTTATTTTTAATTTTTCAATATACCTACACTTTAGAACCTATTGATACTACCGATACTTACAAAATGGTCAGTACCTCAGTTATTTTCCTGAATAAAACAAGTATGTTTGTTTCCCTTCAAATTACTTTTTCTGACCTAATTTCTGTGTTAATGTTTAATATTTTAGTTACAACTTTTTAAAAAATTTTATAGTGGCACCCACGGCATATGCAAGTTCTTGGGCCAGGGTCTGAATCACAGTTGCTGGATCTTTTTAACACACTGCACCAGCAGAACCCAAGCTGCTGTAGTCGAATTCTTCACCCACTGCACCATGGTGGAAACTCCTACTTACCACTTCTTTTTTAAACCCAAGTTGTTATTTTATTATATTTATCTATTTTTTTTGTCTATTTATGGCTGTACCCGCGCAATATGGAGGTTCCCAGGCTAGGGGTCAAATCGGAGCTGTAGCCGCCAACCTGCACTACAGCCACAGCAATGTAGGATCCAGGCTGCGTCTGCAACCTACACCACAGCTCATGGCAACACCAGATCCTTAACCCACTGAGCGAGGCCAAGGATCAAACCCGTGTCCTCAAGGATACTAGTTGGATTCGTTAACCACTGAGCTAAGACGGGAACTCCACAAGTTGTTATTTTAAATATGACTTAACTGATAACTTTTGTCTATTTGCTCACTGTTTCTTGTTGAATACTTAAAGTTGTATCATAGGCTTTTCGGTGAAAGTCTATGAACAGTAAATTTTCTGTCTTGGTGGGTCTGAAAACGTCTTTATTCTTCACACTGATTTTATATTTTCATTTTTACTTTTTTAATGGCTGCACCCGAGGCACATGGCATTTCTCAGGCCAGGGATTGGATCTAAGCTATAATCTATGCCACAGCTGTGTGGCATAGACTGTAGCTATGCCACAACACCAGATCTTTAACCCACTGTGCTAGGCCGGGTATTGAACACAGCAACCCAAGATACTGCATTTGGATTCTTAATCCACTGCACCACTGTGGTGACTCCACACACTGATTTTAGAAAGATAAATTGGCTGGGTTTAGAATTCTAGGTTGCTATTGTCTTTCTGCAGCAGGTATTCCACTGTGTTCTGGCATCTTTTATTGCTGAAAAAAGTTGGATATCGATTTGACTATTTCTTTGAAAGATATGTTTTCTCTCTAATAGTTTCCCACTTTCACTATCATCTTTCTAGGTGGTGGGTTAATTTCTATTTAGCTTGTTTGGGGTTCATGTTACTCTTTTAAATTGTAAATGCATGTCTTCAGTTCCAGAATTCTGAAATTTTCCTTTAAAAATAATTGTTACTCCCATTTTTTCTCCTCTTCCTTGGTCTGATAGCACTTTTTGGCATCCTGAAATATGTCTTAAATCTTTAATTTCTTTACCTGCTCTGTGCTTTGGTCCAGGTGATTTCCTTCTGTCTTCCAGTTCACTTTCTCTTTGAGGCTGGTCCACTGTTAAACTGAACCAGTTGATTTTGTTGAATGTTTCACAGTGCAACTGTGTTATGAATTTGGTTTCTACTTATGCATTCCCATGTAGCAAAGATTCTTGTTAGTGACTTTATTTCCATCCATGGCCAGAGAGGGAAAGCTTTTTTTCTGCTATGACCCTGAGCTAGTAGCTAACAATTTTTCAGTCTTCATATTAGCACAGAACTTTCCTAGTTTTCAGCATGCCCCGCTTTTCTTCTTAATATCCCTTGTAACTGCTGCCTCAATTCCTAACATCTCTTCCTTGGCATTTTTGAAACCCCAGTGCCTAAATCATGTATCCAGTCCAGCCACCTCCATAGTCACATAGTTTTCAGGTCCTTGGGTTTCCTCTTCATTTCTGCCACCTGGAGGTTTCTTTTTCTTCCTTGAGAATTTTTTTTCTTCTCTCTCTGTTTTTTTTTTTTTAATCCCTTAATTGGGGGAAGGGAATCAGTTCACTAGCACATCCATGTCTTTGCAGCAGGAATGGCAATAGTTCCCCTATCTGTTCATTCCATGTCCAAAAAGAGTTAAGTACCATTGGCATTTTTCATACCAACTTATTACTCACAAACACTCTAGGAGGTAAATGACATTATCTCCATTTTACGGACAAAAGTAACGTCTTCAGAGTTACTGAATCACTAAAGGTAGTCAGGAGCAGACATGGAATTTAAACTTAAGGCTGTGTGTTTATTTATTCTGGTATTTCTTACATTATATCCTCTTGATCTTAGAAAACCAGGTTTGGACACTATTTTAAAAGACAACCTGACTGAATTTCTCCTTAAAATGTCTGAATCGTTGTTACATGGCACCTATTTATTTTAAGGGACCTGTATGATTTTCATATCATAAAAACCATGGCCTTCATTCCTAAATGCAAATAATTTCTGGGAAATAATGAAGTTAAGAACGATACTGAGTCTGCTCTAACTGGCACTTTTCAGCCTCTTGCTACAGAGCTGCCTTGTGCTCAGGAGCTTTAGCCCTCAGACCGACAGCACTTGTGTGAATGCTGAACCTGTCCCAAGCTAAAGGCTATCTTTCTGACAAAAAAAAATAGAAATAGTGCTGACTCGCCCCACTCCCTCCCACACCCCACCATGGCTGGCACCACACACTGTACTCACTCCTTTGCTATTTGCAAGTTTATTTAACAGCCTGCCCAACTGTCTCCTTCCATGGAAAGTATTTTCTTCATTGTCTTTTGGAATGCATTTGAAGCTGCTTCTCTTAACCAATAAAAACATCTAGTTCTTCTATTCTGGGGAACTTCAATATTCTTAGGTAGCTCACGTTGGATAAAATGTCTGAATGCAAGGAAATTATCCTTTTTTTTTCCATTCTTTATGCCAGACTTTTAAGAAAAAAAAAAAAAGCTGTATCTAATTCTACTTTGGCTGCCTCCTACTGCACTGAGTAGCAATTTTTGATCAAGTTCCGGGTGGCAGCACCATTGGGGGAAATTCTACATTTTTTTAGAATGACTGACATCACTCTTGGTGCTATTGAATTCCACCCTATTTTCTGGGAGTTTGACTTTGTCTGATACTTAAAGCATTTAAGTCTTTTGAATCTCACCAAGTTTTTTATTTTTTCAAATGATCTTCAGAAGTGCTTCTGTGGAAATTGAAAATGTCATAGCCCATACTAAACAAAGGCTTTTTTACTGGTGAGGTTAAAGTACAATGCAATAAACAGATCAAAAGCACACTAAAACTTTTCTTGCATTGGTTCTGAAAACCTTAGACCTCTACGAGTGGTCCAGATGCCCAGAGAGTCATGTAGGTCCACTTAAAAAAGTAATTTGCAGGTGATTTTTTTTTTCAACTTTCTATTGCCACGGATTCTGTTGAATTCAGAAGAGATTACAGGCAGTCTCCAACCTGCATATGAGAAGTTACTTTATAAAAGAATGACGGCCATAACCTGTGACTTGATGTAGGTTGAAAATGATATCTCTTGTATGAATTTGTACAAATACTTGCCATAGGAACAGTGACATAGAAGAAAAAGGTAGATTCCCAGATTAGCCTTCAGAAGACTCTTAAACCACAATTTAACAGCACTGTTTTCATGGCAAAGATTGAATAACCCTTCCCAGTTCCAGGCTCCAGAGATGACCCCTTTCCCCAAATAGATCACTTGCTCCAGACAGACTTTGGGATGGGTGATCTGACAGCAGACATTGTAGCTTCTTCAATGTCAGGACCTAATTCCTATCGCCAGGGAGTTGTATGTATGAGAGGTGTGGAGGAGCCGTGGGAAAAACTCAAGATGAACATAATCTACATGGCTGGGAATTAGCAAGGTAGAGCTGGGGGAGGGGTGGGGAGATAAAGTACTCAGGGAAGCAAGTGATAAGAATTACATAGGAATATGGAGTTCCTGTCGTGGCTCAGTGGTTAACGAACCCGACTAGCATCCATGAGGACACAGGTTCGATCCCTGGCCTCACTCAGTGAGTTACAGATCCGGCGTTGCCGTAAGCTGTGGTGTAGGTCACAGACGGCTCTGGTCCCGCGTTGCTGCCAGCAGCTACAGCTGATTTGACCTGGGAACCTCCATATGCCACAGGTGTGACCCTAAAAAGACAATAAAAATAAAAGTAAATTACATGGGAACAGAAGGAAGAAAGAGGTAGAAAGAGAACTTCGTACACTCTCCAGCATACACAGCAGGATCCCCACCTACTTCAGTGGCCAGTGATGAGCCCCTTAGCCTCCCCTCCTGGGAAATTTCCCCCAGCCCTGTCCTCAGGGCTTTGCTGCTCTCTGGATTGTTTTTAACTTGACAGATACTCTAACACCAGATAGTCACCACCACCCGCTTCCTTACCTCTGGTTTGGCTCCGTGTGATTCCCTCAGTCATACACGCTTGCTGCCTAGATGGTTTCTAAGAAGACTTCCTCGGGCTTACTCTTCTCTCAGGGACCTCCTCTCCCCGACATATTTCGTTCCTCCTCCTGCTGGCATCTTCCTTTAACCCCTTTAATGAGGGTCCTCCCCACTCTACAATGTCGGTGTCCCGCCCCCGCCCTCAGCTCTTTCTCATCTAGGGAACTTGGGCCCTAGGTCTCCTCTCCCACTGCCCTCCCCCTGATTACTGCTCCTATGCCTCTGCCTTCTGCTTACTGCTGGTGCCCCTCCCTCCCAAACTTGGGCCTCCTCCTGCCTTCCACCCCTTCCTTGTGCCACATCTTCTGCTCTCAAGCCATTTTAACCATCCCCTTCCCATTCTCTTGAATGGGATTCCCATTCCTGTCCTCGTGCTAACTTGAAGTCTCTTCATCTGCCCTGTTACTGAGCGGATTTTCTTTCCTCCTTTATATCTGAATCTTTCTCCCCATCCTCAACTTGGGCCCTTAGCTGCCTCCTCCCCAGTTTCTTGCCTGTTCTTAACCTGCATTTTTCCCCACTTTAAATTCTCCTCCCTCCCCAATTACAAATCCTTCCCCCCTTCCCTGACCCAAGGACCACCCGCTTCATACCCTTCTTCCTCTCCTGACTCTATTTTCATTCCCTCTGATCTTGACTCTAAGCTTAAACCTCTCTTCAGAATTCCTGACTCCAGAAAGACTGTGACTTTTCTTCCACCCTGGCCTTTACTCCTCATTGGTCTCTCTTCTCCAAGATCCAGAAAATTTTAAAACCCTGTACATGTGAAGTTCAAAATAACCAAGTGCTAAATAAGATGGAGAATACAGTACTTTCTTCTTTTTTTTTTTAGAGCCATACCCACGGCAGTGGAAGTTCCCAGGCTAGGGGTCGGATAGGAGCTTTAGCTGCCAGCCTACACCATAGCAATGCAAGATCAATGCATGTCTGCGACCTATAGCACAGCTCAGGGCAATGCCAGAACCTTAACCCACTGAGCGAGGCCAGGGATTGAACCTGCGTCCTTATGGATGCTAGTCAGATTCGTTAATCACTGAGCCATGATAGGAACTCCTTCAGATAGTACTTTTCCCTCTTCCTGAATACTCTTGCCCCCCTTCCCCACACCTAGTAATGGCTGGCTTCTTTCTGTTTAGATTTTAGCCTGAAAGTCAAGGCTGAGAAGCTTGTAAGAGAATCCTTCCCTGGCCACAAATATAAAGGAGTCCCAAATCCCCACCCACATACCATAATGGTTTTTGTTTTCTAAAAAGCATTTAACTCTGTGAAATCTGGATATCTGTGTTTATCCATCTAGAACTGATGCCCCATGAAAGAGGCCTTAACTTTCTTATTCATCTTGTATCTCTGTCACTTACAATGGTGCCTGGTGCTTAACGGCTCAGTCAGTTTGTTGAATAAGTTAGTGATTTCTGGGTATGACACTCTGTTAATTGCCTGCTTTGTGTTCCCATTTAATCTTTAACAGGCATGATTTAGGTAAAGTGCTTTTATTATTGCTATTTTATACCGTAAGTAACTGAAGTGCAAAAAGAATATAAGTGAATTTGTCTGTGGTCTCAGAACAGCTGGTGTATCTGAGAATTTAATCCAGACCTGTGTGAAGCTCATGTTCCTGCCAGCTTCTCTGTGGTCCAGAGAAAAAGGGCTGTTAGGATGGGAAAGGAAAGGAAGATGGATCTGAATGTAAGGTAGGTCAGATTGGAGTTGGGGCTGCTGTGCTGGGGCAGAAGTGTAGAGTGTACAGTGTACAACACCAGATCCTAAGTGAAGATGTGGAAAATAACAAGAGCTAACACGAGCACGTACTTTGTGCCAGGCACTGTTCTGAACAATATGCTGAATTCTCTCACCTAGGAGTGGTAAACAATGTATCATTTGCCAGATGGAGACTGAGGGTCAGAGATGTTACGTATCTTCTCTGAAGCCATACAGGTAGGGTACAGGGGGACTGGGATATGATCCCAGGGAGTCGGACTACAGACCAAGTATTCTAGTTGCTCGACCTCCAATACCCTCAGCAGGAAAATAAACGAAAGAGTCATATGCTCTGTGTTGGGCCCCAACTCCTGCTTCTTGGATTCCTGTCTTCCCTGTGGCATGCCCTCAGCTGATGTAACCCTCTCGCCTCCTGGCCTCCCTCCACTGATCTCCACAGAGGACATGATTAAAATATCCGTGTTACTCCACTAGCTCTGAGGAAGCCCCGTTCATCTTCCTCCTTTACCTGGGATCAGCAGGGGGCAGGAATTCGCTGATGTATCTGCTCTACAGACTCAGATTTTCCTCTTGAGTGGGGTGTCCCCAGGTTTAGACTAGTTAAACATTGGGATAAAAAATGAAGAAGCAAGCCCTTCCAGCAAGAGATTTAAAACCGTCTCTCCTTGGCTTTTTTTTTTTGGTAATAAAGCTGATTTGATCTTCGAAATGGCAGGAGCAAGCCTACCACACCGGACAACGAGGCCAAAACACAGGTGGCATCTGCTCCAGGATGGTTCGCTCCAGCCACAGAGGGATTTTCCTCTCAGAATGGTAAGATCGTCATAAAAAATGCGAAGTTGACTAAGTCTAGCTCTTCACCACCCCTGCCTACCTCCAAAATCCATCCCTTAAAGGCTTAGAGTTCTGGAAATTTCTCTGAAATGTGAACAAAGCAAGCTGAGAGGCAACATACCTGGGTCGTGTTAGAAATGCAGCAAATTCACTGGCCCTGCCCTAGACCAACTGAATCAGAAACAGGCCAGGGCTCAGCATTCTTGTCTATAAGCCCTTCTGGTGATGTCTACACACTGAGGTTTGAAAACCTCTGCCCTAGGTAACATCCGTGACCTGGCTGATGTCTGCAGAGCCCTGCAAGCCTCTGAAAGTGGTAATATCTCAACTTCCAAACTGCTTGTTCCAGATGCTTCTTGTACCCCAAAGTGGCACCTGCATCCTTTATTTGGATGAAAGACACCAGATTGGGGAGTTTTCATTGTGGCTCAGCAGGTTAAGATCCCAACATAGTGTTCATAAGGATGCAGGTTTGATCCCTGGCCTCAATCAGTGGGTTAAGGATCTGGTCTTGCTGCAAGCTGTGCAGTAGGTTACAGATGTGGCTCAGGTCCCATGTGCTAGTATCTCATTGGATCAGAACTGCAGCTGCAGCTCCAATTTGACCCCTAGCCCAGGAACTTCTACATGACACAGATACAGCCATAAAAAGAAAGAAAAGGGGCACATTTTGTTGTTAGAAAACACAGTCCCTATATGTATCTCGAGGTTTCATGAGGTTTTCAGCCTGAGCTGGGGCCCTTGGCCTCTGGTCACACACAGCTGCAAGGCAAGGGTTGTTCCACAAGTGGCCTGTGGCTGGGAGGCTGAGGGGATGCCCAGTTGACAGGATGTGCGTGTAAGATTCTTCATCTTCAAAACTGCTCAAGAGGTACATTCTCTATAATGCTCTGTAGGTACTTAATGCCACTGAATTGAATAATTTAAAATGGTAAATTTTATATTTCATCACGAGGGAGGGGGAGAGAGCATACCACATGAAGCCCGTCCAGAGGCCCTCTCCCCACGGCCTGGCATTTTGTACTTGGTTAACTCTCACAGTAGGCTTTGGAAATACTGGTTTCCCTGGCAGTATCCCTCTTTGAGGTCCAAGTTTCTTCCTTTATCCATTCAATGTATATTTATTGATTAAACACATACTGCGTAGATGACCCTAGCTATACTCTGGCGGTCCAGTGACAATCGGTCCCTGCTCTCAGGGAACTTAGTCTAGTGAGGCAGATAGAAACTGAGTCAATAGAATAATAACTATGCTAATAGGACAACAATGTATGTGCTGAGCTAGAAAATAACAGCCCATTTCACAGAGATGTGCAGAAGATCTTCTCGAGGAGATGCTGAACATGAAGTACAAATAGGCACCAGCAAAGCACGGGTGGCGGGAAGTGCTCCAGGTAGAGGGTGCCATATGCACAAAGACCTCGAGGTGGGAGAGATGCACAAGCATCAGGTGAACACATGAGCGACTTAACCATGAAGACAGTTGACTTCAGCTCTCTTAAATCACCTGCTTTTCCCCCTGACACACTCTAGGTACGCAATGGATGACCAGCTGTGGAAACAACTTTTGCACTTGACAGCTAAAACCTTCCAGTCTAATAAGAAAGAAGAAAAGAATCGCTGTTCACTCTAATGGTTTGTTTTCACCTGCTTACCCTTCCTCAGAAGGGGCTGCTCCATACCCTGACGGTGAGCCGTATTGAGAGCCTGGTTTCCAGCTCGGGAAGGGGAGAGTCTCCAGGTGTGCAGTGACTGTGTGGCAGCCTGTTTTGACCAACAGACACTGGAAAAGCATTTCAAAAGCAGCTGACGTGGATGGAATCTGCCTTTTTCTTCCTTTTTCATACCTAGAATGTATAGTGATGCCCAGGTATGCAGCAGCTATTTTAAGACCATGAGAATGAAGACTCTCTGCAAAGGAGGCAGAACAGGAAGACTGAAGGGGCACTAACTAGCCCTTGCCTTATCCTGATTAAACTTCTGTGGTTGGTTTTCAGTTATGTACAGCCGAACACAATTCTAAGAAAAAGGACTAAAGTGAAATCTGTTGCTGAGACAGACAAACTGTTTCTTTAGCCAAGGACAAAACTGATAATGTAATAGTACTACTGGGTTGGGTATTCTCGTAACCCTTCAAACCCCTCTAAACCTAGAGTATGTGGGAGTTAACACTGAAAAATTGACCAAGAAGGAACTTCAGTGCTTTTATTAGACTATTACTTATTGCAGATTAAAAAAAAAACTACAAACAAGGAAAAAGGAAAACATTTAGAAATGCTATTACAGATTAGGCAAATTAGTAGGAGGAAAAAGATTTCTTCAGTGTATACAAAATGTAAACATTTGCCCTGGGATTTCCCACAGACGGCACAGTCCACAAGGACTTATTTGGAATAAAAATGTCTATCTTATCTCCAGTATAGCCTCTATTACGTCAACAAACTTGCTACCTTGAAGTTAAAGTTACTAGCACACCCCAAAATTTTTAGGCAAAAAAACTAAATGGTCCCAATCAAGGCAACTGCTACATGTGAAAGCAGAAGCACCACAGCAAATGTCTCCCAAGATGAGCTTCCACTCACTATGCTAGTTGTATTTACATTTACCTCCACAGAAATTACAAAAATATACACAGTATATAAAACCCCTACTTGAGTTTATGGTGAAAGATGAAATATTTGTCAGACACTCGGAAGCGAATCAAATCAGTCACTTGAACTTAGGAGACAAGACTAGGAGGAGGCCCTCTTCTGTTCAGAAAATGGGGATTCATATACATCCATGGGTGGGCAGGTACAAACCAGGTGCTGATCTCCATAGATGTCATCAATCCGGGCAATGGTTGGCCAGAACTTATTCTCCGGTTTCACAAAGGGCTGCAAGGGACAAAAGATGGAAATGTTGTTCTGGGATGTTCTGAGAAGAAGCTAAAATCCAACCTCCTTCATTACTGTCCCTTCACATCCCTTGTCCCACTTGGCCAGAGAGACTGCAGAGCACGTTCATGTAAGAAGCAAAGGAGAGAAAAGTTGCATTTAGGACCATCTTCCTGACAAACAGTGCTGGAAAACATCAATCCACTTGACAGGAACTCCCGTCCGGTCTTCCTGGACTGTGAGCCCTGAGGGTTCCCAGGCCTGTTGTTGGCACTCTGACTCCAACCTCAGAGCTCTGAGAGTCAGTTCCTGTTCTGTTAAGGTGTCTGTCCTACAAATGGTGGCTACAGTGAGGAAATGGCATGAGTGGGAGCCCCGCAGAGCAGGCACTGGCCCCTCCTACACACATGAACCTGGACCAGGTGGCACATCCACCTTCAGAGGAGAACTTACCAGTGGGAATGCTGCCACCTCTCTGGAGTACGGCCGATCCCAGTGAGAAGATGTGACACAGGTCAAGGAGTGTGGAGACATCTGAGAAGAGATGTGGATGGGAGAGGGGTCAGAACAGAACCCTGCCTTCTCCCGCACATCACGTCAACCGGTGGGTTTCTGATGGAAGCCATGAACAGAGGGCTCTTTTAGGGTGGAAGGAAATTTTGCTGCTTCAGGGGAAAGAAAATTTTTGTGAAATACTTCAAAGATCAGAAAGTTATAGTAACATAATCAGCTCATCTATCACTCAACATAACATTTTGTCCTATTTGCTTAACCTTTTAAAATAAAAAACATTACAGATAGAGTTGGAGCTGCCAGCATATCCCCTCTCCAACTGACTGCTTATTCTCCTGCCCACTGATTACCAGGACCTTGAATTTGGTTGTCACCATTCTCACCATGTTTTTATACTATTACTGCATATATTAATAAACTACATACAGCATAGTCTGTACAATTTTAAACCTTACGTCATCCTGTATTATCCTCCACTTGCTTTTATATCTCAGTATTCTTTAGATGTCTATTGCCACTTTAAAAAATAGCGTAAGTCCTGAAAGAATGAGCAGATTCCAGAGGAAAAAAGAAATGGTAATGTGACCAAGTCATATTATATTCCTCCACCACCCTGTCAAACTCACACTGAGTACAGGGTGGGCCTGTGCTAGCCATTGGCCCCAGTGCTCCACCTTCAGCTGGGCAGCTTTAGAGCTTGTCTGAGCTTCCCTGAACCTCTCAGACTTGTCCTCTGGCTTGGAGCCATAGCATCACAACCACAGACTTCGAGGTATTTTCAATTCATGATCCCTCAGCTTACTAAAGTCTGGACCTAATGCAGAACTTAGGCTCTGACCAGATATAAAAGGAACATGTTTTGGAAGAGGCAAGGTAATGCCTAACAAATTTTCCTGCAATGTAGGCCATAAACATTGTAAAACATTCAAGCCAAGTACCAATCTGGTTGTTCTAAGAGCTAACTACTCCAATACAAGAATTTGTCTTTATCCAGAGTTTGTAAGTAAATAATCTCAGTACAGTGCATGAAATAGAGATACCAAATGTTAAACCTTCTCCAATTAAATAAAGTCCTCCAGCCTCTGCTCCCTCTTTCAGTAGCCAATTGGGTGCTTGTGGGGTGAACAGCTCGCTCCCACACCCACTAAATACATAAAAACATATAAGAAATTCTGCATTATACTTGAGTGGCCACTGCTATGTTTTTTTGGTTAGTTTTGGCTACACCTAAGGCATATGGAAGTTCCAGGGCCAAGGATCAAATCCAAACTGCAGCTGTGACCTGCACCACAGCTGCAGCGATACTGGCTCCTTAATCTACTATGCAACAGTGGGAACTCACAACCACTGCTATGTTGATTCAAGATTTAAACTTCCACATAATTAATGGATCATCATCCCAGAAGAATGGTCTTATTCTAGGCAACAGTATCACGTAATAGGAGCTCAGGTTGCCAGCACACTGTCTAAACCTGTTTTCTACTCTCTGAGACATTTTATTTTCCTTATTACCTACATCATACGGGAGCTTCCAGGCTGTGGTGTTGAATCAGAGCAGCAACTGCAGACCTAGCCATACCACAGCAACACTGGATCCAAGCCACATCTCCAACCTATCCTGCGGCTTGTGGCAATGCCAGATCCTTAACCCACTAAGTAAGGCCAGGGAGCAAACCCACATCATCATGGAGACTATATCACGTTCTTAACCCGCTGAGCCACAATGGGTACTCCCTCTGGGACATTTTAGATAAAGTACCTTCAGTGGATTGACCCTGGGGTCGATGCGGCCCTCCTCAATGTCGCTGATTTCTTGCCGAATGCTGATCATGGCGTCACAAAATCGATCCAGCTCTGCCTTGTCTTCTGACTCAGTGGGCTCGATCATAAGAGTGCCTGCCACCGGCCAGGACATGGTAGGAGCATGAAATCCTACAAAGGAGATGAAGGATCTTCTGTCACTAACTTTGACCTCTCCAATTTAGAGGAAGAGACTATAACTTATCTCAAGGAAAACATCTGATAAATTTGCTATTAGATGTATCTAGGGATTCATCTCAGCACTGTTTATAGAAGAAAAGCTTAGGAAATAACCTAATATCCAACAAGAGAGGATCAGTGAAGGCAATTTTTTTGGCCCCACCCAAGCATGTGGAAGTTCCCAGGCCAGGGATCAAACCCATGCTGCAGCAGTGACAACTCTGAGTCCTTAACCCACTGAGCCGCCCTCAGTTAAGCAAATTGTACTGAGTATCCATGCAACAAGTATGCAAGCATTCAAAGTATTTGAATTTATATTTGTTAAGCTGGGTAAACATTCAAAAATACTACATGAAATATGCAAGCTACATAATAAAACTCTTATTTATTTTGTTTTTGCTTTTTAGGGCTGCACCCAAGGCATATGGAAGTTCCCGGGCTAGGAGTCAAACTGGAGCTACAGCTGCCAGCCTATGCCACAGCCACAGCAACATGGGAAACGAGGCTCATCTGTGACCTACACCACAGTGCACAGCAATGCCAGATCTCCAACCCACTGAGCAAGGCCAGGGATCAAACCTGCATCCTCATGGATACCAGTTGAATTTGTTTCCACTGGGCCACAATGGGACCTCCTCGTTTTTATTTTTTAAATGACAAAGTATGTATATGTTTACATACATATGTGTATACTTCTTATATGAATGCATATTTTATGAGGGAATAAAGAATAAATGCTGCCTTGAAGAATAAATACTAAAATCGTGACAGGATTGTTGCCAGAAAATTAGACTAGGATGTATATTTCCCTTTCTGTTTTTGAAACTTTTTATAATGTCCATGTATTTTACAATTAAGAGAAATTAAAATATAGCCTACCAAAAGTTAAATAATGTAACAAGCATTCAGGATCCTGGAGTGAGTCTTATTGTCCCTATTTTATAGATGAGGAAACTGAGCCTTGCCCAGTATGTAGAAAATCTGCCTTCACATTAAATATAGGCTTAAAGTGTTTGTTTCCAAAAGTTTTCACACATTAAGATGAATCAAAAAGACAAATGATCAAGAGGGAGATTTCCTGGACAAAAGCCAAAAACAACTTTTTCCCAATTCTTACACTTTTTCTTGTGAACTTAAAAAGATGAACAGCTCCCAGATTGATATTCCAGTCAACTAAGTTTGCCCTGGAAGGCAGTGGTTCCCAAATTCTAGGGTACATCATTATAGGGGGTTGCTTTAGAGTCAAACCTGCATGCTGTAAAAGACTGTCTTCTCAACATTTTATCGTAATATTTTCAAACCTGCCGATAAGTTGAAAGGACTGTAAGAGTGAACATCCATACACCTTCCACTTAGATTCTACACTGATGGTCTGTTTGCTTCATCACGCATCTAACCATCACTTCATGTCACATAGCTAATGTATCCATCTTATTTTTGGTGCATTTCCAAGCATATTGCAGTCATCAGTACACTTCCCCCTTAAAAACTTCAGCATGCATATCATTAGCTAGAATTCAGTATCTGAATTTGATATCGGTTCACATGTTTTTGTAATAAAGTTTACTTATAGTGAAATGCGCAAATCTGAAGTGTACCATTTAATGAGTTCTGACAAATGCATACAGCTGTGTCACCCAAATCAGAGAAGGTTTTTTGCTTTTTTTTTAAACAAGCTGATCTCATTACCCACTAAGTCCAACCTCAATTCCACATGTGAGCAAATTCAGTCCAATATTTTCTATTGTAGTGGTTCTCATATCTGGAGCCATCTGAGTTGTCTTGGAAACACAGATTCCTGAAATTTTGACACTGATTCAGGAAATCCAAGGTATGAGTCTTAACTCATCAGAATGAGGTGATTTATTTGATCATTAGTTAAATTTGGAAACCTCTGCTGTACAGTCACTCACCTGCTAAGACCCATCTATGAAGTGCTTGTAAATACAGATTAGTAGGCCTCACCCCAGGATTCTGATTCAGTAGGTATGAGTAAGAACCAGAATCTGGGAGTTCCCTTCGTGGCTCAGTGGTTAACAAATCGATTAGGAGCCATGCGGTTGCGGGTTTGGGCCCTGGCCTTGCTCAGTGGCTTCAGGATCTGGCATTGCCGTGAGCTATGGTGTAGGCTGCAGACGCGGCTTGGATCTCGCGTTGCTGTGGCTGTGGCTTAGGCTAGCAGCTACAGTTCTGATTAGACTCCTAGCCTGGGAACCTCCGTATGCCGCGGGTGCGGCCCTAGGAAAGACAAAAAGACAAAAAAAGAACCAGAATCTGTGTTGTCATTTTCATTGTTGTCTTTTTACTTAGCCATTCATGCATTCTCACATTTATTAAACACATATGTTCTGAGTGCCTCCCATGTGCCAATCACCTGGACAGTTCTGGGATTGAGGCAAGTGTAGCAATTACCCTCTCAGCATCAGAATATCATGGCTGGAGATAGAATAGGACTTGGAAATACTGGGTGGTAACTTAAATTACCACCTCCCTCCATCCCCTGCCTGCCTCCCTCCCTGCAAGTGCTGCTGCAGTCAGATGTGGGCACATCCCAGATATGAAGCTTTATCCTGAATTGGCCATCCCAGCTAATGGCTGGAAAGTCAAGTCAGGTCACAGGAGCAGCCAGAGGAGATTCAGAGGAGGTAAATGCTAATTTTATGAATGAAAACTGTCTCAGGTTTTTCCCATTTATTATCAGTGTAACTCTGCATAATAAGATAATTCATTCAAAGGAGAAATGAGTCACACATATGGCACTCGCGTTATGATACAGTAGTAAAACTATTAAATTATTTAAACTTTCACAATACTTAAGTCATTCACATCATCTTAAAATTCAGATAGGACTCTACATCCATCAAAAGGCAAAGTTCTCGCCAACTTAGCCTTCCTGAGGATTGAAGGGTCTTTGATGTTATTAATAATGTCACTAAGAAAATGTATTTTAATAGGGGATCCCATTGTGGTGCAGTGGAAACGAATCCGACTAGGAACCACGAGGTTGCAGGTTCAATCCCTGGTCTCGCTCAGTGGGTTAAGGATCTGGCATTGCAGTGAGCTGTGGTACAGATTACAGACACAGCTTGGATCTGGCGTGGCTGTGGCTGTGGCTGTGGTGTAGGCTGGCAGCTGTAGCTCCGATTCGACCCCTAGCCTGGGAACCTCCATATGCCATGGGTGCAGCCCTAAAAAAAAAAAAAAACAACATATTTTTATATATATAAAATATATTAAAATATAGATATATATTTTAATATATATCTATATTTTAATAAAGATAACTGCAGAATGAACAGCTACTGACAATACACAGACAAAATCCTTTTGAAATCCTTCAAAGAAAACTGCAACATGTCTATGAAAACAGTGTGCACCGATACCTTCATCTCTAGAAACAGCTATGCCATGACTGAGGTGGTTATAAAATTCAAGTGCTCATCTTTTTAGCACTCCTGTGGGTTGCTTGCTCCACTTCTTTTATCATCACACCAACTCACCTCTTCAGGAACCTCTGTTTACTGGGAGTAGGACAGACGGCATTTTGGAGCAGATTTTTAACTTTGTTAACTATGAAGATTTTTACCTAGAGGCTGATAGATTCAAGATAATAAAATATTTTCAGAAGGCAGTACCAATGTAGTCCTGGTGAAAATTTTTCTCTGTCCACAGCCCTGGGCCCCCCATTTAGCCTGTGAATGAGTTTGCTGGGGTACCTGCACACTTGGTCTGTGGTCCAGAGCCAGCATGGGCAGCTGCATGAGGGTCAAAAGCCCTAGTTCCCCTATAAGAGGTCGCTGTCATGAAACCACTCACCATAATCCTGGAGCCTCTTGGCCACATCCACAGCCTCAATATTTGCAGACTTTTTGAAGGGTCTTGTATCCAAAATGAACTCATGAGCCACATAACCTGTTAAGGAAAATTGTTTCAACTCAAGATAAACATCAGCTTGTTGTACCCAAGAAAATGAGCAAAATCAGCATATCCTTGAGGACTAAGAAACCGTGGGTACTTGGTAAGTTTATAATTGACAACAAGGACTTCATCTGTTCTTACTACATATATAAGTTTTTAACATGTCGGGCCAACGTCCAATCCTCAGTGCACACCATTCCCAAGATCTAGGAGGCCGGTTGGAGGTGGGACAAGTCCTGGAACACTTGCTGAGGTCCCTGGAGATAGGACCATTTCTACTTGCAACCATTAAACATGTCATCACAGGCCTGATCCTTTTATACAAAATATTTCTAGAGCTAAAAGTCCACTGACATTCTTTTTAACAACATCATTCCCAGTATCAAATAACAGCTTCTTCTGTGTCTGTGTAAATATATACTAAACCTATATTCATAAGTCACAGATTTTATATGATTCTTCAAAGGGGCTTTTGAGGTTTTGGTTTCAGGCTTCAGACCAAGAATCAGAAATAAGGATTGTCAAACAGCACAGCACAAGTGGCAAGGAGCTGATGAGGTCACAGTCTTGTGGGGGCAGTTTGCCTTGTTCTTGTTTGTACACCAATTGTCTCTTTAGGTTCAGGCACCATCTCCCCAGCATAAACTGTTGACCACCCATCCAACATCAAGGGTTAACCACTGAGTAAGTCAGCATTTTGTTAAATTGAACAACATTCCCTGGAGCTTCTCAAATTCCACGTCCCACAAAATTGGTTCATTTCCTTCGAGGAAAGAATCTACTCATGAGACAATAATAATAATAATACACTTTTCATTACTGGCCTGCTATCCTGACTCTCAGCAAATAATAGATCTACTTGCAGATCCTTGGAGCAGATATAATTCCTCATGCCTGAAAGAAAAGCTACAGAAATTAACAGCCTATGAAGATACAGCCTGTGAACTTCTCTGCTTCTGGTGTCAGCTGTACATGTGAAAGGATTGGCTTTATTTGAAAAGTATGAGAGTCTGGGACATTGGATATATTGTCACTGCATATTTTAAAACATGCTTTCTAACAATTATGGGAATGCAGTTTATAAGGAGTGTGTTTCAAAAGTGGAAAGGTGTACTCAGAGGTAAATAAACAGAAAAAGAAGTGCCTAAAAGAACTAACCAGGGAGTTCCCTAGTGGTCTAGTGGGTTAAGGATCTTGTATTGTCACTGCTGTGGCTTCGGTTCAATCCCTGGCCCAAGAAATTCTACATGCCACAGGTGCAGCCAATAAAAAAGAACTGACCAGTTGGAATATACAGGAGGGAAATCTTGAGATTATTTAAATCCTAATTCACTGTTAGTTTCAGGAATACTAAATGCCCTACTTTGTTACCTCATTTGGGGAGCACAGCCTCAAGCTTTGACCTTTCTTTCCTGAGCCCCTGAGAGCCACCCCAGCACTGTGACAGTGACTCCAAGAAGAAGGCTAACGGAGCTCAGGGCTCTGAAGAACACTCAGCTGGCAGGAGGCTGGAGAGGGATGCACAGTGAGGAGGAGTTTCTCTTGCTGGCGGGAGCAGAGTACAGTGTTCTGAGCAGAGGTTCAGTAATAGCTGAAAGGCCCCACCAAGCCTAGCCTGGCGCTGCTCATACCAAGACTTCATCTGCAGAGGCGTTCACCACAGCCAAGTGGTTGGGAAGAGCTCCATTTTCAAAATGAGGTTCAGATGTTATTTTCTAAATCCATATTCTAATACATTCACATGGAAACTCTAGTGGGATTTCAGTCTCTCTCTCTCTCCTTCTGCTTGAGCCCAAGAAAGAGTGAAATTTAAACTTGGTTGTTCTTGGAAGCCAGATCCCAAGACGTTTGTCTTTGTTTGCAGTTTTTAAGGAGAAAAGATATACAAATCTTCTATGGATAGAAACTGTATAAACTGATAAGTGCCAGTTTTCATTTTCAGTGAGTAGGGGTTTCCTCTGGGCCTAATCGTGACTAGAGCTGAGTCTGAAAAGACACCAAGTCAAAGGCGTAAGGAAAGAAGAGGAAGGTGGGGGGCAGGGTGGAAAAGAAAATAAAAGTGTCTTGGCTCTAAGCTTGGGATATTCCCCCTCCCACCTCTCATATGTTAATTTTCTTAGGAGGCTGAGGATGATGTGACCTGGAAACTGCTACAGAAAGATAAGGCTTCCTCAAACCCTTCTTGAGAGCAGGGATTGGACCATACCTTATTTATCCCACATCCTTAGGGTGACTGCCTAGAAATAAATGGAACTCACTAACTAATTACTCTATAAGGTGGTAATCAACACTCAGTCAAGCTTCCCATTTGATACCCAGGGACCGGAGTTCCCATCGTGGCTCAGCAGAAACGAATCTGACTAGCATCCCTGAGGACGCAGATTCGATCCTTGGCCTCACTGAATGGGTTGAGGATTTGGCATTGCCGTGAGCAGAGGTGTAGGTCGCAGATGTGGCTCAGATCCTGCGTTGCTGTGGCTGTGGTGTAGGGCGGCGGCTACAGCTCCGATTAGACTCCCAGCCTGGGAACATCCATATGCCGCGAGTACGGCCCTGGAAAAGCAAAAAAAAAAAAGGAAAATGAAACCCAGGGACCAACTAACAGAATCAAGACTCCTGACTGTCTCCCTAGAAACAAGGTCAGGTAGGTGGGGGATTCTAGCCTCAGGAGGGCCCAGCCCCTGAGGCCCATGTCTGTCCTAAAGGTCACCAGGAAACCTCTTCAGGGACAAGAATATCCAGGCAGAGTTAGGTTTGTCTAAGGTTGAAAGGGATAAGCATTTAAGAAACTAAAACACAAAGAAGACATTGGGATACCAACAAAATTGTTTATGCCACTGACAGGAACTCTATTTAGATCAAACTATGAGCCTGGCTTCCCACAAGAGCAGACATCTGTAAATTTTTTTCAGTTCCTCCTTAAAAACTGCCTCACCCAGGCAGTTCCCTTGTGGTGCAATGGGTTAAGGATCCAGCGTTGCCACTGCAGCTGTGGCACAGGCCTTTACCTGAGATACTTCCTTTGCTCATCCTAGCAGAACAAATACCGCGGCTGCTCCTCCATCTCAATTCTTGCCTGTCACTTCTTTGCAAAACCCTAAGCCTGAACAAACTTAGTCGGTATTTTCAAATCTTTCAAAGAAATGGTTCATAAAGGGAAGCCTGGAGTTCATTAAATTGTTGCCTCATAGTCATCCATAACTCCAAAGTCTTATTTAGAGCTGGTAAATATGATTAAGATGAATGACGGCCTTCTAATATTGCCATTAGATATTGGAATACAATGTTTTTATTAAGAACATTTCTATTTTGAGCTCTCAGGAGGTACAGGGTAAAGTGATCATTCTTTTTTAGGCCCTAAATGCTAAGCCTCAGATTATGTAATAAATGTGTTTACCAGACCAAACATGAGACAATTTTTGGTTTCATGAATTTTGGGATTGGGTAATAAAGTCTGTGATCACCAATCTATTTCTGAATGGGATGAGAAATACAATTTCTTATTTAATTCTGGGATAAAATGTCAAGACAAATGGAAATTTCATCCATCTTTCTGGGTTGCAAATCTCCTGGGACAGTCTCTACCCATAGTAGTCACTTAATGCTAAGCACACAGCAGGCACCTGAGCAGCTTGCATCTCACAACTCTGAACATACTAAAACCACTGAATTATATGTTTTAAGTGGGTGTTGTGTGTGGAATGTGAATTCTATCTCAATGAAGTTGGCAAATAAACTTAATCCTAAGGAAGGCGTTAAACAAAAAAATAATTTAACAATTAGGAAAAATTAGGACTGTGTGTTAGCGTGTACATATTCATTTGTGGTTTCGGTTTTTTGTTTTGTCATATATAAATATATATGTATACATATGTATATTCCTACAGAATAAAACATGTAACTCATAAGGCATTCCAACATTCACTAATCACGGTAAAAAAAAAAATAGGAAAAAAAAATCATAAAGCAAAAATATTATTTTTAATCAACAAAATTGGCAATGACGTTTTGGGTTTGGTTGGTGTTGTTTTACCAGGCTGGTACTTGGTACTCACTGGACTCTGGTGAGACAGTCACTCTTATATACTGTTAGTGTCAGATCAATTGATATCAACTCTCTAGGGGGAAACAAGGCCATACTTTTCAAGACCTTAAAAGCATTCAAATCCTCTGAGATAATTTCTCTTCTACAACTCTAACCTACAGAAATAATCAGGGTTTTGTTTTTTTTTTTTTAATCCAAGTAAAAGATATTCATTGCAGCATTGTTACAAATGCAAATAATGGGGCAGAGGGCGCTCCTAGAACTGATTAAATCATGCTAAGTACAATAGAACCTATATAGCCTTTTTTTCCTTTTTTTTTTTTTTTTGCGTTTTAGGCCTGCACCCACGGCATATGAAAGTTCCCAGGCAAGGGGTCAAATCAGAGCTGCAGCTGCCGGCCTACGTCATAGCCACAGCAACTTGGGATCTAAGCCATATATGTGACCTATATCACAGCTCATGGCAACACTGGATCCTTAACCATCTGAGTGAGGCCAGGAATCAAACCCGCATCCTCATGGCCACTAGTCAGGTTCCTTACCGCTGAGCCACAATGGTTCGAATATATAACCACTTTCAAAGGACATTTAATAACAGGGGAAATGATCACAATATAAAATGCAGTTAAATAACTAGGTATGGGGAATTCCCTGGTGGTGCAGTAGGTTAATGATCTAGTGTTGTCACTGCTGTGGCCCTGGTTACTTCTGTGGCATGGGTTCGATCCCTGGCCCAGGAAACATATGCATGCCGAAGGCACAGCCAAAAAAGCAAAGAACAAAAAAAACAAGGTATAAACTGGATATCATCTCAACTGTCTAAAAGTAAGGTGGGAAGGAATACAGCAAAATGTTCAATGGTTATATCTGCTTGATAGAACCATGGATCATTTACATTCCCTTCCTCAAACTTTTTATTGTACAAATTTTCCATGTTGAGCATATGTACATGACTTATATAATCAGACAAAACAAATACCGATGCTAATCCTGAAGGCCAGTGCATAAGCAAGATCCATCTCACAGTGCTATATTTGAATTAATTAGTAGCTCTTGTAGCTTCACTTCAGAAGCATTTCATTGTGTTGCTTAGAAACATACTGCCCACAACTTTCTTTCCTACTCTCTGGGGAGCACTGCTAACCAGGGCTCCTGATTATTTAGCTCTTTTTTATTTTCAAACTCTAGAACCACCCTTTTGGATACATATTTACGAAGCAAGATCAGCCTTTAAAGATTACAGGTTTAAATGCATAGTTGCCTGGGCCAGAGACCCCAAGAGCAAAGGAGGGGCCTCGTTACTGCAGCCCCGGGTCTAGGCGTGCTGGTTACTGGCTGCTGTCCCTCTGCCCCAAGCTCAAGACCCATCAGTCCCTGCTTTAGAATTCTGTGCCCACAGCCTGTGTGCTGTCCACCTGACTCTTAGCACCACCCCTCCCATCACCTCCAAAGTGACTTTATTCCCCCTTCTGTTATTGCCTCCATTGTAGCTTCACTCTCCCCTCTTTACTGCCTTTTCCTTGGCAGTACAAAATCATCTTCCCTCTTTTTTTTTTTCCTTTTTAGGCCTGCACCCAGACTAGGGGTCAAATCTGAGCTGCAGCTGCCAGCCTACACCAAATCCAGGCTGCATCTATGACCTATACATCAGCTTGCAGCAATGCCGGATCCTTAAACCCACTGAGCAAGTCCAGGGATCAAACCTGCATCCTCATGGATATTAGGTTCTTAACCTGCTGAGCCATAAAGGAAACTCCTCTGTTTCTTTAAAAAAAAAAAAAAAAACTGCATCCTTTTGAAACAGATCCTGTCCCCGCTTCACCACCAAACCCCAAAACCATGAATACTTCTCCCTTTTCTCAACTTTAGTACACTTCTCAGTGCATGTGCCTCCCTGTTGGGCCCTAACTGCTTTCCAAGGTGACTAGAGGCTTCATAATTGTGAAAGGCAAATGTTTTTTTTAAGACTCCTGAGACCAGCCAGCCACTCTTCAGCCTGTCCTTCCATGGCGGTCATGACCACCCACGTTTGCTGACTGTGTGTGTTGAGCTGACATGATGCCAGGCACCGAGGCTGCCACAGCCTCCCCATGTGGGAGCCCAAGGTCTGCAGGAGAGACAGACGATAAACGCAGTGAGAGAATCCTCCATGGTGGAGGAACAAAGAGTAGTTCTTGCACCAGGAAAGGAAAGGGCAGCCCCAGGGAGGTGTGGATGCAGAGCAGAGGCAAAAGTATGGGCGATATTGACAGTGGGCAGGGTGCCAGGGGGATCTAAAGCTCCCCCAGCACAGAGCCCTTCTCACCAGGTGCTGCCTTTCCTGTACCCTCTCCATGTAGCCAGCTGCTTGAGGAGTTTCACTCTGGTTTCTCAATATTGGTTTTTGGGGGTCTCGCCATTTCTAACAGTCCACTCGCAAACTCTGCACCCAGAGCCACATCTCTGCAAGTCTATCTCCTCCAGCCCCTCGTATCACTTCTAGCAAAACCTTGTTCCTCAATTTATTACTCGAGATCTCTATTACATGACACAGAGATTGGAGTTCCGGTTGTGGCTCAGCAGTAATGAACCTGACTAGTATGTATGAAAACTCAGGTTCGATCCCTGGCCTCACTCAGTGGGTTAAGGATCCAGCGTTGCCGTGTTGTGGTATAGGGTGGCAGCTGCACCTCAGATTCAACCCCCACATAGGAACTTCCATATGCCGCAGGTGTGGCCCTAAAAAAAGGCCACAGAGGCTTGCCTAAAATTTCTTCATGATCAACTAATCAGTATCTAAGTCCTTTGATTCTACTTGTAACAGCACATTCATCCCCTGCCACTGTCTTAATGATTTTTAACATCCTCTTAATCCTGTCATTCCCCTTCTCAAAAGGCTTTCTGGCCCAATGGTAGAGTCCAGAACCTTCCAAGACTTTCAAAGCCCCATGCTACTGCTCCAGCCTCATCTTCATCTGCTCCCTCCCCTCCTATGCCATCCATCAACCCACCCAACAGTCCTTTCTCTTTGGTTTGCTTCTGTATCTCTGTTTACTGGGGTTCCGCTATACTTCCTTCCACGCTTATCTCAAGTGGCTTCTCCCAGAAAGATTTCCCAGCCATTCTGCCCTTCCTCTGCCCAGTATGAATTACTCTAGGGCCACTCCCATGGCACTGGGGGAGGTAATGAGCTCATGGAATTTATGTAAGGTCTCTCAGTGGTACTGGCTCCTTATTGGCCTGGGCTGCAGAAACTAAGTGCATCACAGAGCCTTGCAAATAGTGATACCCCTAAACTGTTTACTAAATTAAAGTTCTTCCCATTAACTCTAGGCTTGTCTCTGGTATAAGCTGAGACACAGAAGTTTCCAACCCACTTCTGAAAGCCACATCCACGAGGTCAAACTTGGTTTAATCCAAGAAAAAAACCAAGGTGAATACAGACTAAAGTTCATACTTGCCTCTTGCACCCCGGAAAAGGACTCTGTAGTGTTTTTCTAATCTCTTGGCCATGTAGTTGGCATTTAATATAGCAATTTCTGTGGCCTGTTTAAGGCCTTTGCCTCCCATCATCTGCAACAGAGGGAAAAAGAGCCATCAACTGTGGAAGAGGTAAACCCAATGGACACGAACCAGAGTTAGCCTCAGATAAGCCCCACTCACGAAGGAATCAGCCCAGCATCACTCTCTGGATTGCCGATGAGTAAAATATCCTAACAAGGATATTTGTCGGTCTGCTTTAAGCCTGAAATAATTTTTTGTTTTCTCCTTTGAATAATAACTTTACATTTCCTATTGCAGTAACAAAGCTTAGAAAAGGGCAGAATTGATGGCTGACTATTTTATTATCTACAGATGAAAAAGAATGTTTTTAGGAGTTTCCATCATGGCTCAGGCGGAAACAAATCTCATTAGTCCATGAGGATGCAGGTTCGATCCCTGGCCTTGCTCAGTGGGTTAAGGATCCGGTGTTGCCGCGAGCTGTAGTGCAGGTTGCAGATTCTTCTTGGATCCTGCATTGCTGTGGTTGTGGCATAGGCCGATGGCTGTGGTATAGGCTGGCAGCTGTAGCTGATACGACTTCTGGCCTGGGAACCTCCATATGCCATGAGTGCGGCCCTAAAAAGATAAAAGATTAAAAAAAAAAGTTTTTACATGCATTTGGGGAGTTTTTGTTTGTTCACTGTGAATTTGAGATGCCTTGATAACTGCCACGAATCCCACCCGATCTTGGCCAGAATCCCCAGTGAATCCATTTTGCATGGTTTGCCTTCTAATTGTCCCCAGTCAAGGCCTTTATGTTTAACAACTTCCAGGTTCAATCTTATCCTTTTCTGGTGGTTCCTAAGTCCCTGTGATTATCTGGGAGGACGTCATCACCAGCAAAGAGCTTAAAACCAAAAGTGCATCACTTTTTACTGCCTACTTTCTTTCCAGAAGACCTTATATGATGGAGGCTTGATATATATTAAATATATAACTAATGTAAGGCAAATGAGGAACATTAAGTAAAACAAGAGGGAAACCAAAGTCCAAAGTAAGGAAAGGACATGTTTTGCCAGGCTGGTCATAGAAATGTTCATATCTGGCATTACTATAGCTGTGGTCGCAGCTCCAACTTGGATTCAATCCCTGGCCCAAGAACTTCCATATGCCATGGAAACAGCCGAAGAAGAAGAAGGAGGAGAAGGAGGAGGAGGAGGAGAAGGAGGAGGAGGAGAAGGAGGAGGAGGAGGAGAAGGAGGAGGAGGAGGAGAAGGAGAAGAAGAAGAAGAAGGAGAAGGAAGAGGAGGAGAAGAAGAAGGTGAAGGAGATGGAGGAGAAGGAGGAGGAGAAGGAGAAGAAGAGAAGAAGGAGAAGGAGAAGAAGAAGAAGTAGGGTTCTTAGAGTAAGAGTTATAACTTGAGTGGAGACTTAAAAATGGGTAGAATTTGGACAGACAAAGAGAAAGGGAAAGGCACTCTAAGTGAGAAGACTGGCAAAAACAAAGCTATGCAATGAAAGGCACATGGCTGTAGCCTGGGGGTGGCTATAGAGCCAGGTGGGCTGTGTCTACCTCTTGCAAGCTTCAAACCCATGCTGGGAAGGACTCGGACTGGATTCAGCCACCCACTGCCCCTCAACCTGTGCATCAGTCACCAAGCAGCTTGACGGCACAAGCCCTACCCCGTATATCCTGAACTCCATTCTCTTTGGGGTAGAGCCTAGGCAAGTACATTTTGGGAGAATCTAAGGATTTTGTGCAATCTAGAGAGATCCAGTGGTAGAGGCAAAGGGAATCCAGGAGAGGATGGAGGACCCTAGCAGGAACCTAGTGGTCCTGTAGGGAGTGTCCAACGTGGACTGTAGCAGGGAAAGAAGATAATTCTAGAGTCCAGGTGATAAGTAACAACAGTGAGAAATAAAGAAAGAGCTCAAGGTCAGAAGGATGGCTTAAACCCTGCTTTAATTATTTCATTTTGTTTCCTTTTCTTTCTTTCTTTTTCCGCTTTTTACAGCTGCACCTGTGGTATATGGAAGTTCCCAGGCTAAGGGTTGAATCGGAGCTGCAGCTGCCAGCCTACGCCAAAGCCACAGCAACGCCAGATCTGAGCCGAATCTGCAAACTATACCGTGTCTCACGGCAAGGCCGGATCCTTAACCCACTGAGCAGGGCCAGGGATTGAACCTGCATCCTCATGGATCCTAGTTGGGTTCATTTCCACTGAGTCACAACGGGAAATCCTATTTATTTCATTTTTAAATGGAGGCTTTGTCTGGTGTTCCTGGCATATGGCCAAACCAGCCTTGGGGCATTTATTTTCTATATGTGGGAAACCATCTCCAACCCAAATAACATTCCCTAACAAATAACACAGATTTACAGGAACCAGAGACCAAAAGCAAGCTGGGAATTAGCTTCTGTCTGCAAAGAAACAGACCTTTATTATGACTGCTTTTGTTGTTACTACTTGCAAAACAACTCGAATATCATTTGAAAAAGCAGGTTTTAGTCTCTGGGGTATAGAATTGTTGTTCCAGCTTCCCAGAAAGTTTTCGGTAAGAATCAGAAATGCCACACTGTTCAAAAATAACACCTAGCCCAGAGAGTCATCCAGCATGATTTGCATGACTGAGTTTGGGGTTTGTTTCACCAGAAGCCCTCCTCTAAGGAGGGGAGCCAGTTAGGGAAGGCTGCTCTAACTGGCGGTGAACAAGCTCTCCCACCCAACGCATGGTCTCCACAGCCCAGGGGGTGGGCAGGCCAGTTTGAACAAGAGCTGTATAAGAAAATAAACTCTGGCCCTAGCATTTTTTTTAAAAAAATCACAAAGGAAGGAAGCCTGCTCTCTAACAAAGTCTAATTACCCCTGAGAGTACAGTTCTACAAGCCCTAAAGGGCAAGGAGCTTTGGGAAACCACCACGTAAGTGAATTTCTGCTATTTTCATCTTATCCTCCAGGCTCCCAAGAAATATAAAGTGAAATGAGATGTATTCCTGAGACTCATCCCAGGATCTCAATCATGGGTAATAATTAGTATGTGCAATATTTTTCTCTTTCAAGGGGCTGTACAAATCCTACAGGAAACCAAATGACGTGGCCAGAACATCCATATGACTCATGGTACTTAACTGTCTGGAAAAATATATCTGGCGTGTCAGTTTCTTTGATGTTAAACCCAGTATGAGAACCCAGAGGAAACCAGCTTGATGAAGAAGAGATAAAATTAATTTCAGCTGATCTCTTTAGGAAGGTTTCTTCCATTCAGCGGTCGGCAATTTTCACTGGACCACATCTTGGGTCATGGGTTTCTTCATTTTAACTCAATAAGGAAGTCTGCTGTCTCAGTTCCCCACCCACACATCATACCCTGACCATCTAACACACATTCATAGGCCTCACCTTAATATAAGCCCAGGAAATAGGCAAGATGGAGCTGGAGCCCCACGGGGCTGCGCTGACAGTACCCAAAGGCTGGGCATCTTCGCTTGGCTTTATTGAAATGATGGGATGATTAGGCAGGAAAGGGACAAGATGCTTCTTCCTGTATCGTTTTTTTAATACAAATTTAAAACATGTAAAAAGATTCATTCCAACGAAACAGGCAGGTGCTGGGCCCTCTCAGGAAGCTCTACCTAGCGGAGGAACTCTGACAGTGGAAGGGACTAAATCTACCTGCTAAGAGGCAGACTCCAGGAAGTGTCCCTTCTCTGCTGTAGTCATGTCTCACCAGCCGTTAGCATCCCAGCAGTTCACCCAAGAACCAAGGCAGAGAATTTGGCAGACGCAAGTGACCAGGGAATAGCATGCAGAGCCATGGGCTCACAAGGACATGAGGACATCCCAGTCCCACACCCTCTCCCTCCCAGCCTCATGCGCACAATCTTCCCCAAGCCTTCTAAAGGATACAGAAGGATGCTCTGAGAAGATGCACCATGGAGTGACACATCAGAGGCCAGCATATGAATGAACATCATTCACCCCACCTCCCCCAAAGCTTGGGCACTGGGACTCCACCACTGACTCCAAATAGTAATCAAAAAAAGGAAAGAAGAAAAAAGCAAGGGGGCCAGGCTCCCAGCATCCATCAAGACTGGCCCCTTCGGCATACTTTTGGAAAAGTGAAAATGCTCAGGAAATGGCTGCTCAGCATCATTTTCATGAGATGATTTGATTTCAAAGTGTTAAGAAGTTAACTGCTATGAGATATTGCTTTAGTCTTATTCTGACTTCATCCAGTTATTTCTAGTAATAAGGTTTGTCTCCTTGTTACTTGTGTCAGATGCAGTAAGAATTCAGGGTGCAAACTATTCAACATCTTACACTCAATTCAGTCTTTATTTGAGGGGGTGAGTACATTTAAGTTCTACTTGCTTAGCAAATTTCAGTTATATAATATTGTTGTCAACTATAGCCACCATGTTATATGTTAGAGTCTCAGCCCTTATTCATCTTACAGCTAAAATGTGGCACCTGTTTTACCAGCCTCTCTCTAGTCGCCCCCTCCCTTGACCTCCAACCCCAGCAACTACTTTTCTACTAAGAGTTCTTCTGGTTGTTGTTGTTAGATAAGCCACTTCTTTTTTTTTTTTTTGGTCTCTTGTCTTTTTAGGGCCACATCCTCGGCATATAGTTTCCCAGGCTAGGGTCTGAATCGGAGCTGTAGCTGCCGACCTATGCCACAACCACAGCAACGCAGGATCAGAGCCGTGTCTGTGACCTAAACCACGGCTCACGGCAATGCTGGATCCTTAACCCACTGAGTGAGGCCAGGGATCAAACCCGCACCCTCATGGTTACTAGCTGGGTTCGTTAACCACTGAGCCATGACAGGAACTCCAGATAAGTCACCTTCAATGTAACCATCAGTTGATTTTAAAAAGAAATTAAAAAAACCTGCCTGGAAGTTTAAAGTCTGAACTTCTAGGTGCTAATATTCCAGTTGTGACCCATAATGCTCCAGTCAGGTTCCCTGTTAATAAACCTGCTCCATCTGTGCGTGATGGAAGCTTAGTGTGGCCACACGCTGGGTTAATAAAATCTAATTATGCTTCTTCTTAGACCTAGTTGAAAAGCTGCCCTTTCCCTGCTTCTCACGCAGCCCTATAGGCACAGCACATGTGAAAGTATCCTTGACACTTAAACGAGAAGGAAGAGAGTTTGAGGCCAATCTTTCATTCTTAGTCTCCAAAGCGTCCTGAAACCAGCAACCCAGAACTCACACTCCGATGGGCCCCATGCCAGGGCCGCCTCCTCCGTGGGGAATGCAGAAGGTCTTGTGAAGATTTAGGTGTGAGACATCAGACCCAAAGTCTCCAGGACGACAGATTCCCACCTACCACAAAGGGAAAGAGTCAAAAGCAAAAGTCAAGAGCTTGAAGGGGTATGCTCTGGAGAAGCGGCCATGCTATTCCCCTCAGAGGAGAGACAGGTGGAGCTGTTCACAAAAACGTCCTTAATATTACAGTCCAAACCCGGCAGCATGGCTTGTGGTTTCTGTGGAAACAACTGACCATTTAGTCTAATTTAGATTTTAAAATACAGATTTGAATATACAGTCAATTCCTAATTATAAGAAAGGACAGTGTCTCCCTGCTACTGAAGCAGGCACCTGCACCCCAACATTTCTTGGACTGCAGCTTTGGGTATCTTTACCAAAAGGCCCCTGAGTACACGTGGGTATTGAGGGCTGTCTGAGATGATACTGAGCTGAGGGAAAGGAAGGGAGGCTGACAGTTTTCCTCAGACCGTCCTGGTACCAGCCACAACATTCAATGGGCCTTCCTACCACTTGGGCATTAGGGCTGTGGATGTGGCCAAAGATAAAGAATGCATTTATGTCACTGAAGCAATAGAAAATCCCTGAACTACTCAAAAGAAATCAGACAGAAGCAAAGAAAAGCAGAAAGAGTTTGAAATGGCCTAAAAAGAGGGAAGAAGAAGTTGAGAAGACTTAAAAAGATGATGAATCCAAAGTCTCCCTAAAGCATTTCCTTTTGAGGTACACAGACCACCCTAAACACACCCCTACCATGCAGTCAGGATCAGGCCTTCAGGGACATAGCCTTTCAGCTATTGTACACTGATGAGGCTGAAGTCAAGTCAATGGCTTATTCAAGACCATGGGAGCTCAACATCCACCAGTGGCCGGAACTTGGGTCTAAATTCCCTCAGGAAGGGAGTCAGGTGACCTTCTTACCTTTAGTGCCCCCAGAGAGGCTCACACCCCATGACAAGCTAAGGACATTCAGCCCACTCACTGCTTCCCTTCAAACTTTTTGCCACCTCCTCAGCATCCCCAATGACTTCCTTGGGATCTAGAACCTCAGTGAAGCTGTGGTACGTACTTTGTTTGATTTGGCAATACAGAAAGTCAGTCTCTGCTATGAATTCAGTGTCGTGTTTTAAAGTAACTGTCAAAAAGTCAAAGAAAAAAGAATTTTTTTTTGACTTAACCATTTTCTCAGGAAACCCTCTCACACTGCCCACCTGAGCATTCATATTTGCGCCATCCAGGTAGACCTGTCCTCCGTGTTGGTGTATCAGGTCACACACATCTCCGATGTTCTCTTCAAATACTCCATTAGTGGATGGGTACGTAATCATGATTGCTGCCAGGTTCTCCTTGTGTTTATCCACCTGTGAGATAGAAAACAGCAGAGGGACCAAGGACCGGAAATGTTTCTTTCTTGGCCAAACCCTCACCTTTTAAAGGATAAAGAAAGGTGAAGTCTTGGTCTTTTATTTCTGGAACTGTCTCAATGTATGATGACAACAATTAAAGGTCCACAGGCCCTACTTCTTTTACGAATCATTCCAAAGAAATAGTAAGATCCTTTCAGCCTAGGTCTCCACAGTCAAGAACAAAAAACTGTTCAAATGGTTAGATATTTTGGACTTAACTCTCTAAAGTAGTTTTCCTTGGAGTTCCCGTCGTGGCGCAGCGGTTAACGAGTCTGACTAGGAACCATGAGGTTGCAGGTTCGATCCCTGGCCTTGCTCAGTAGGTTAATGATCCAGTGCTGCCGTGAGCTGTGGTCGCAGACACGGTTTGGATCTGGCATTGTTGTGGCTCTGGTGTAGGCCGGCGGCTACAGCTCCAATTCGACCCCTAGCCTGGGAACCTCTATATGCCGCGGGTACAGCCCTAAAAAGAAAAAAAAAAAAAAAAAAAAATATATATATATATATATATACACACACACAGTAGTTTTTCTTTGGTTCAAATCATCTCAATAATTATTTCAGATCTTCTTGGTTTCAGACAAGTCTATTCTCACAATTAATCTCTCTCTCCTCATTTTGCTATATTCATATCCCCTTTCCCTCCCATTCTATTGAATTTAGAATTCCTACTAGCAGTGTTCTGCTCAGGTAAAAACAAACAAAAACAACAACAATAAAACACATCATTTTTCCTTTGGAAAGTAAGCATATATAATAGAAGCATGTTCCTGGTTTTGTCTGACCAGAGGGTCAGAGAGGAGGCTTATGTGGAAATTAAAAAAAAAAATTTTTAAGGTCATATCCTATATTGGAGAGACTTAATAACTACAACTACTGGCCTTGATTTTTATCGTAAAAACTTTGTGGGGTGATAGAAGGATGGGGTGGATGAGAGAGATAAGCAGTGTTGTGTATTTTCTTTTTTCCTTTGAAGGCAGTTACTTGAAGTCCTCAGTCTCCATGCCTAATAACTCCAAAAAAATCACATTGCTATTCAGCCGATTTCTTTCCCTCTTAAGATGCAGCCTCTAGTCCACCATTGAAAGCAGATACGGTTGCTAGGCAACCTTTTCCTGGAGGTTGGGAGGTTGGGAGTGGGGGTTGGTATTGGTGTTTCAAGAAGGAGTATGGAATGTCGCCTGAAATTAAGCAGGTAATGGCTGGGACCACCACAAACATCTGCAAAATCTACATTTATGTTTAAATTCCCAACACAAAGATTGAGAATAGCGGTGGCTCCCAGTTTGATCATTAATGGAGGAAGGAGGGGAGGGTTGGGCAGAAGAAGGCAGACAGGTCCTGCAAG
Organism: Catagonus wagneri; assembly: GCA_004024745.2. Classification (NCBI taxonomy): domain Eukaryota; kingdom Metazoa; phylum Chordata; class Mammalia; order Artiodactyla; family Tayassuidae; genus Catagonus; species Catagonus wagneri. The sequence goes on from PVHT020000022.1 coordinate 10,201,814, forward strand.
CAGTACCCTTACCATCATTATGAATAATTCATCCAGTTTCTTATACACACACACACATTAGAAAATAGGATTTCAGTTTAAAGGACCTTCTCCTTGTTAGAGAAGGAGGAGGTAAAGTAGACTATGGTCTGCTTTATTCTGGACCAAAAATCTGACTCTTGCTTTTATTTTTCTTATAGAGATGCCAAAATTTTCTGATTTTGTGCATTATCCCTAGACCCGTTTAGAGGAGAAACCGCAGACTTTTAATTAGAATGCAAAAGAAGATAACATCAATATAAACCATCCAGTCCCTAATCCCACCACTTCTTTCAGCCCAGACCTTCCCAGTTTTTTAAGTGGAAGATGAGTACCATAGCCTTGAGGTGAGCCACATCGATATTCCCGTATTTATCCACTTCTATAGGCTGAATCTTCATGCCCGCCATGTGGGCACTTGCAGGATTGGTCCCATGAGCAGATTTTGGAATGAGACAAACCTTAGGAATGAAATGAAAGGAAGGAAGGAAAAAAAAATCACCAGCCTATTCATAATTACAGAAAAAAAAAAATCCTACAAGATGCTTGGAGCACAAATTCAATAGGTGCCACATGCTGTAAACTGACCAGTAATGCCTTAAAATCTGCTACAACTTATTATTACTGTACTGCAAAACAATGTCCAACAGAGAAGTTTATACTCAATTCCCAAATATTGTTCCCTAAATTAAATATTCTCCTCCCTTATCCCAGCAACACCAAAAACAGACCTGGGTTTATTCTAACCTTGTCTCAACTACAGAAAGTACCTTCTAAGAATATGCAACTGGGGAGTTCCCATCATGGCTCAGTGGAAACGAATCCGACTAGGAACCATGACATTGAAGGTTCAATCCCTAGCCTTGCTCAGCGGGTTAAGGATCCAGCGTTGCCATGAGCTGTGGTGTAGGTCACAGACATGGCTCAGATCTGGCGTTGCTGTGACTGTGGCGTAGCCCGACAGCTATAGCTCCGATTAGACTCCTAGCCTGGGAACCTCCGTATGCCGCATGTGGGGCCCTAAAAAGCAAAATAAAATAAATAAAAATAAGAATATGTGATTGGAAGTTAAACTCTAGGGCACAAATGCACACATCACAGCTCCAGTGCTCTGCTGAGACCCAGGAGACATATTCCAAGACCTCTCAGTGCCAACACATCAATGATATCATCATTTATTAGATGCTTACTCTGTGCAACAAATTGTTAGTTGCCATGAGAATCAAAACTAAGCACAAATGGGAGTTCCCACTGAGGCTTCAGTGGGTTAAGAACCTGACTAGTATCGGGTCGAGGATGCAGGTTTGATCCCTGGCCTAGCTTAGTGGGCTAAAGATCTGGCATTGCTGCAAGCTGAGGCATAGGTCACAGATGCGGCTGAGATCCCACGTTGCTGTGGCTATGGCATAGGCCAGCAGCGGCAGCTCTGATTTGACACCTAGCCTGAGAACTTCCATATTCTGTAGGTGCGGCCCTAAAAAAAACAAACAAAAAACTAAGCAGGAATGCCCATCAACCCCTACCCTGTGCTCACACAACATAGTCACTGAAAATGTTGGCATCCATATAAATGAATGTCTAGAGCCCACAGGTACCAAAGGAACTCAGCCTAAGGGAGTGCCACTTCAAGTTGAAGAGCTCAAGAGAAACTATCTCAAGAGATAGAACCTAAGTCAGAACTTAAAGATGTGCTGAATTCTTACTGAAGGTAGATGGTGGGTACAATATTAGAATTCCCAGGGAGTTCCCATCGTGGCACAGTGGAAACGAAACCCACTAGAATCTATGAGAATTCAGGTTCAATCCCTGGCTTCGCTCAGTGGGTCAGGTATCCGGCATTGCCATGAGCTGTGATGTCGGTCACACACAGATGCAACTTGGATGCTGCATTGCTGTGACTATGTCATAGGCTGGCAGCTGTAGCTCCAATTCAACCCCCTAGCGTGGGAACCTCCATATGCTGCCAGTGCAGCCCTAAAAAACAAACAAAAAGAATTTACAGATTTAAATCATTTTCATTTCCTGCCCCCAAATCACGTAAACATAGAAGAACACATACGCTCTGTGTGATGGGATGATAACACCATAGGAAAGTGCATCATGGAGTTTCCTCCAACGGAAAGCACTGGGGAAAAGCAATGCTGGCCCTGAAAACAATCCTTTTTTTAATTTTTTTTTTATTAAATCCCAGAACCAACATTGCTACTGCTTGAAGAGAAATGAATGGGCATCATAAAAATGGGCTTTTGAAGGGAAAACTTAGCTCACGGCTGTTTCCTCAAAAACAGCAAAGTCGTCTACTTACGCAAAATGCATATATATCCATGGATAACTATATAAGCAGAGGCAAACATGAATTCTCAGGACCAAAGCTAGTGTAATTTGTCCTTTCCCATGAAATATTTTTATTCTACCAAAGGATCTTGTGGATAAAAGGATTCCTTCTGGGCAGAACCGTGATCAAAGAAGGGAAAGGAAAATAAGGAACATAAAATATTTGTTAAAGGCCTAAATGAAAAATTCATACCAGGAGATCCTGTCATGGCTCAGTGGTTAACAAATCTGACTAGGAATCATGAGCTTGCGGGTTCGATCCCTGGCCTCTCTCAGTGGGTTAAGGATCCGGCATTGCCGTGAGCTGTGAGTAGGTCGCAGACGCGGCTTGGATCTGGCGTTGCTGTGGCTGTGGTGTAGGCCGGCGGATACAGCTCAGATTAGACTCCTAGTCTGGGAACCTCCATATGCAGCGGGTACAGCTCTAGAAAAGACAAAAATTAAAAAAAAAAATTAAAAAAAAAGAAAAATTCATACCAGAGAAGTTCTGATGAAAAAAAAATTCCAAGCTAATAGTGTCACTCATCTGGTCATATCCTGAATACCAGGCCCCCAGAATGTCCACATTCTAATCCCTGGAATCTATAATTGTGACCTTATATGGCAAAAGGGACTTTGCTGGTATAATTAAATTAAGACTCTTGAGGTGAAAAATGGAGGGCCTTGAGGTGGGATCTTGAAATCTGGATTATTGGTTGGGCCCTAAATCTTTTCACAAGTGTTCTCATCAGAGGGAGGCGGAGAGAGACTTGACTACAGAGGAAGTAGAAGATGTGATGACTGAACAAGAGGTTGGAGTCACGGCAGGAAGGGGCCATGAGCCAGGATTGCAGGGAGCCTCCAGAAACCAGGAAAGGCAAAGAAACAGATTCTCTCCTGGATCCTCGAGAAGGACCCAGCCCTGCCAACACCTTCACTTTAGCCAAGTGAAACCAATTTCAGACTTCTGGCCTCCATAACTGTAAGAAAATAAATCTCTGTTGCTCTAAGCCACTAAAAAATTGTAGTAATTTGTTACAGTAGCCATGAGAAACTAATACACATTCTGATACATGTATTAGCCGGAGTAAAAAGTTTCAGCGGTTTTGTCAACGATTTGTTGCTGCTAGGCATTTCAGATTTACTATGCGGATTTAGGAAATTTTAATTATTCTTTTAAAAAGTTAATTCTTCCTCACTTTAAAAATTGTGTTGTTACAAGGGTTATGGAAACAACAGAACCCAGAATTGATGTTTTATCCAATACTAACCCTCTTTAGTGTATTTATGCCAATTTAGGTAAATTTATGTTTTTCTAACTCTCCAATGTGCCTGGCATAAACCCAACATAGCTCATCCTCAAAGACTTACTGAATGAGTGAGGGATTACGAAGGAGTGTTCCTTTGCCAGGGAAATCAATTTCTTAACACTGGTAAAATCTCAAAACCAAAGGCCACTACTTTGCCTCAGGCAGCTATAAACAGAAAAATATATACAAGTTTTGGGGTGTTTTTGGAGTGTATGTGCGCATTCTGTGTTTTTGGTTTTTATTTTTTGGAGGCGGGGGTTGGTCATTGTTTTCCTTTATATAGGAAATTCAGACTCTGATCAGCAAACCTGAGAGAGTATTTTACTAGCAAATTGAAGTATTAATATTTGGGTCAGTGCCTGACAGATGGTAATTTCTGCGTAAGTGCTTGTTAAATAAATTTCTATTCTCCCAAATTAAACTGGTAAATCAAGAACTTAGCTGTTGTATTTTAGAAACCTCCGAAATTTAACCTAAGAGCAAATGTGAAAATAACTTCCTAAAACAGTTTGAAGTAAGAGAATCATCACGAACCCAGGAGATTCTATAACACATGATTCCCCTACATTCCTTTTTTTTTTTTTTGAAAAAAGGATATATTTTACTAGATCCCATTGGAGTCTATTGTATCGGAGCAGCTGTCTCAGACATCTCTGATGCAGAAAAATCTTCCCTGATTATTTGAATAATAAGTCTTTTTTTCTTCTCTAACTAAAAAAAAGTCAGCTTTAATTAAAATCTTCAATCTAGAAAGGATGCCAACATTTCCAGACTTAAGAGTTCTCTATTTCTACATGCTCAGTGACTCGGCAGCCCCCTCCCTGCCTCCCAGCACCCACCCCAAAAATGCAGCATCCCGCTCCTTCCGTCTTTCAGTGGAATAACTTCCCCCAACACGTCAGCGAGAGCAGTGTGAACCAGGGTGCCAGAAGAGACATCACACACCAGGGGACAGAGAGAGAAGGGAGGACTCAGAAAAAAGACACAGAGAAGGAAAAGGATCTAAAAAAACTCTGTGATTCACAGAACTGGGCTCAGGCCCAATCTAAAGGTCTCTCATCCTTCTTCCTTGACCTTTCTGGTTTGGTCCCCAACTCCTAGACATTCACAGATAGTTCCTGGTGTCAGACTGGAAAGCTGGGAACCAATGAGAGGTGGGATGCATCCCAGAGTGGACAGAACTTGCATTTTAGCTGGCCCTGTGTCATTGGCCAGTCACTGGCCTTCTACAAGCACCACAATGTGGATCTCAGAGGCTGCTCCATGACGCAGGAGCAACAGGAGGATGTTTATACAGGATGAACAGCTCCCTCCCCGGAAGTCCCAGACACCTCATGGTTAAAGAGCCTAACAATGAGGAGTTCTAGGGACTACTCAGTACAGGGAAGCCATGGAGGAAAAACAGAAAAGGTAGCTTTAAACATCAGTCCCCTGGCATCCACTCCTTGGAAAACTGGAGTCCTAGCGTTTCCTTTCTGACTCTATGACAGTACTGAAACTCTGAGGTCTAAAGAACAATTATAATTCTAAACTAACTCTTCCTTAGAAAGTTAAAGAATTCAAAACCACCAAGAGAAACCCAGGTGAAAAAAACCAAGCTGGGATATTAAGGGCTGTGTTTGTCTGATTGATCGCTAGATCTCTCTGTACAGGCACACACAATGCCTTCTATGTGGCCATCATTCAATAACTGATTCAAGTTAAAAAAGCCCTGTTTTCCAAAAGATTTTGAAAATCAATTCTATTCCCCAACCAGGGAAAACACACCTGTTTAATAAGGATGGATAAGCAAGGAAAGGTAGGAGAAAATATTTTTTCTCCCTTTTTGTGAAATTCAGGACGTCAACATTTAAATTCCTCATTACAAAATCCAGGCGACTAGCTGAAAACAATCTTCCAGCTTTAATAACACCAGGAATGGATTAAGATTGGGTTACCACCTGCTGCACCCCACTTACTTGGTCAGCCAGAATCACACTAGCACCTTTTTCTCTAACTCTCTTGGGACAGGCAGACACTTCTGTCCTGTTCCTGACCCCTCCATAGCTCGTGAAGTTCAAATTCAGCATGGCCATCACCAAAATGAAGGCCCCAGAAGCAGACCTCTTTCAGCCACAGTTTGAAGCCTGTGTTGTTAGGTCAGCTGCTGAAGGCACTGCCTCTGGGGATTAGTGGAGGCCTGTCGAGCCCATTAGGACCTGCAAGTCCCCATGAGCGCCCCCAGGAGCAGTCTGAACTCTGGAGACTACACCATCTTACCCAAAGAAAACAATGAAGCAGAACTGTGAATTCCACATCTTTTTTTTGCTGCTTAAAGCTAAGAATCACTTAATGGGGAATTTATTTATTCAACAAATATTGTTTGAGCATACATATGACCAGAACTGTGCTCAGGCACAGTGGTACTCATGAAGGAATGAAAGCTTGGTCTCTGCCCTCCGTCCAGGCCGAGGTCCAGGGCTGAGCCAAGGAGGAGGCTTGGAATGGCAACATTCCTGCCCCTGCTTCCCTTTGCTCCCTCAGGAGAGCAGGTTTATGGCCAACTGGCTGACTTTTACAGACTGAGTTTGAGAGAAAGCCTTTTATCTCCAAATGTTTTCCCTCAAAATGGTCCAGTGAAATGTCTTGGAGGTGAGGATCATAACAGCCAGGTCATAGACATTTGTTTCTTGATTATATGTTTCCCTAGCTTCTTCCAAGACGACTTGGAAAGCGGTGTCCCATAGCACAAAAGGGACCCTGAAACTGGACCCACTGCCCCCTGGAGTGAACAAGCACTGCCGATCCATTCTCACCGTTCTGTTTCTCTCTCCTTTCTGGTCCAAGTAGGCCCGGATAGTGGCCAGCCCGGCATATTCCCCCTGGGCTCCACTGTGAAGACAGGAAGAAAATGGTCAGGGCTTTGTGCCTCTCTGCTTTCATTTACTCATTCAGTATTCATGGAGCATGGGCTTGTGTTCACCAACATGTGACACACAGCCTCTCCCACACTACAAAAAGCTCACCCAGGACCCCTGTGTGAGCCTAAAGTCTGGAACAACCAGAACAGCACCTTGTCTGTACACTAAAGCTCACCCACTCCTACTCAGTGATGGGATTTTGACCCTTGCTCAGGACCCTGCAACTAACAAATCATTTTTATTATGGAAAATTACCAAATGACACAAAAACAGAGGGAAGAATATAAGGAATCAACATGTATCCATCACTCAGCTTTAAAGATTACCAGATTATGGTCCATCCTATTTCCAGCTTTATCTTTCACTAAGCCCCCTCACTGGATTCTTTTGAGGTAAAACCCAAGCATCATATTATCAATTCAAATTTCATTATGTATCTTCCAAAGAAAAATTTTTTTAAAAGATAACTGTAGGAGTTCCCGTCGTGGAGCAGTGGAAACGAATACGACTAGGAACCATGAGGTTGCGGGTTCGATCCCTGGTCTCGCTCAGTGGATTAACGATCCAGCGTTGCCGTGAGCTGTGGTGTAAATTGCAGACATGGCTCGGACCTGGCGTTGCTGTGGCTCTGGCGTAGGCCAGCGACTACAGCTCCAATTAGACCCCCTAGCCTGGGAACCTCCATATGCCACGGGTGCAGCCGTAAAAAGACAAAAAGTCTAAATAAATAAATAAAGATAACTAATGATCACACCTAAAACAACGAACAAAAGTTCATAATATCACCAAATGTTTAGTCAATGATCAGATTACCCCAACGGAACACTGTGAGCGTAATACCACTCCCGCCAGTCTAAGAGTCAGCTTTCCCAAGCCCAGCAGCACATGGATGGCTGCTAGAGGCTGGCCAAACCCATCTCAGCAGTCCTTGAAGGCACCCCTTTTAGAGCACACTTAATGACTAACATTCCAGTGAAGGATGCTGAGTCAATCATAAACTGTTACTTAATGTTCTCAATACTCTCTGCAGGAAGGAAAGGGAAGTGAGTAATAGGTTTTTTAATCCCATTCAAAATGCATATTTCCTCCATTTTGTGAAATTACACCATCTTTTGACTCTGTGGAGGGCCCAGTGGTTTTGACATTCATCCCTTCTGGTCACCTTGTAATACTGAGATCATAATCTAACAAGGCACAAGGCTTAACAGTGAATTAGATAACCTTTGTTTTAATTTCTAAACTTAAAACTAAAAATCTGAGCTTTGGAAAATACTTGTTGAGAGAATGATAGGATGGAACCAGTTGAATTTGAAATATTTGCCAACTAGTGTAGGGGCACTGATGGTTTGGTGTCAGGAGACGGCAGAATTCAGAGCTCAGCATGAGAAGAGAAACATCTGGGGTGAAGGGCTTTAGAGCCTGGCTGGAGAAAGGAAAGGAAAAGTGGTGATTACCAGAGTGTGGGTGCCACAGAGCAATAAAGGAGGTTAGATGAGCTAAGGAATAAAAATAATAATAACAATAATATAAAACTGCTCCATTAATTAAGCACACTGTGTTTATCAGGCAGTCTATGCAGAGAAAACACAGGTAAATGGGAACCACTTGTCACCACCAAGCATTTTACATTATCTTATTTAACCCTCCTAATAACCCCAGGAAGTAGGTACCATCATCTTCAGAGTATTACATGCCCAAACCGCCAACAGTAACAGGTGTACCCATCAGTACAAGTCAGCCTGTCTCAAGGTGCCTTGTGCTTCCTTTGTAAGTAGCATGCTGTGCTTCCAAAGGATTGAGAGAGTCGTGGGAACAAATGCTGGCTTTCCTTCATAGAACCCTTGTCTGACTCCCAGAACTAGGAGGTTAGCTACAGAAGACCTGTCCCCATAAGACCTGGGGCACCTGGTTCCTCATCACCCACACTGAGTGAGCTTTGCCTCTCTCTCCTCTCTTCCAGGGAGGGAGGCAAACACTGGGCTTCTGTTTTCCTGCCTTCTGAAAAACAAGTTTTACTTCATTTGAGGTTCCTTATTTAGAGAACAGGAAAATGAATATGCCATGCTTCAGCAAGCCAATCACACCACTATTTACTTAACCTCTCTGTTCTTATCTCTGAAATGAGCATAATAATTGCACCCAACTGCAAGGGCAGATGTGATGAGAAATGAGATGATCTGTGGTAAAGGGCTTTTCACAGTGCCTGGCACAAGGTAAACACTCATTAGGTACTGGCAACTATCATCACGACCATGATCGTTGCCATCACCATCATCCTCATCCTCATCACCAACTTCAGGAAGCAACCCTGATCACTCTTTACCTTGGGGGCACTGAGGATAGGCTCCCATAGCATTTGAATGAGCACTTCCAAAACCCTCAAGCTCCACTGCCCTCCCTGTCCCCTTCTACCAGCCAAATCGACCCATTCTTCAACCAGTCCCAACTCAAGTTCCGCCTCTTCTATTAAGCCTTCTACAAAGTCACAAATCCAGCTCCTCACCATGGCCTACAAATCCACCACATGATCTGCGGCTTCTACCCGCCCCTACACCTGTGTCTTCTGCCATCCTCTCATGAATAACTATCCTCCAGCCACCCAGGCCTTCTTCTTTCCCTGTATCAGATCAAGCCAATTTGTGCCTTAGCGCTTTTCACTAGATGTCCCTTCTGCTTGAAAAGTTCCTCCTCTAGTTCTTCACACATCTGGCTTCTTAATATTTAGGCCTCAGCTCAAGTATCATCTCCTCAAAGAGGCCTTCCCTGAAATTGGAAATGTTATCTGTCTGGGTCAACACCGTATTCTCTATATCAAGATCACTGACATAGGAGATGTTCAATAAATACTGAAGGACTGATCGACTGATTGGATTATTCTTTAACTCCTCCAAACTCTCACAGTATTTTACTCTGCTTGTTCTTCTGCCAATACCATCATATATATATTACATACATATGAAATATATATATGTGTATATATATATATGTATATAATATATATATGTATATAATATATATATATACACACACACACAAAACACATTGAAAATTCTTACAGATTTCACATTTACTTTGTGTGTCCATCTTATCTCAGGGTATAGGCTTTTGAGAATATGATCTAGGTGCTAGAGTTCTGTATATTCCCTGCTTATTCAATTTGTTCACAGTTGAGTTCTCCAGTCCAGACAGTCAGCATTAATGTCCCTATGGAAAGTGACTTCAGCAAATGGATTTTGTATTTCCCTCTGTGTTTTTCTCATGACTTCTAATCGCCTTGTGCTGCTGGAAGACCAATCACAATGTTTGGACTGGGAATGAAAGAACAAACTGGAGTTAGGAACCAGTAATCTAGAAATAAGGCAATATACTAAAAACTGGATCAGAAACACCAGGTGTTTGCCACCTTAGATACTCAGAAAATTCAAAAGATTATGTTCTAATGCCACTCAAGGCTTATTACTGGGGGTACTACGAAAATAAGAGGAATTATTACTGCCACCTGTTGGTGGAAAAGTATTACGAAAAGTAACTGCTTCCCTTTATAACCCAGAATGAGAACCCCTCAGAAAAGTAACACATGTGGAGGGGAAGGGAAGATAGTGGTTTTCTGACACGTCTATATAAAATGAAGTGGTTAGTGGCCTGGACCTGCAGAGCCAACCACAGGAAGGATACCCATGAATGGGGAACCTCAGACCCACAGGAGTGACAGCTAAGCATAGGCTTAAACTGTCTGAGAAAAGGAAGACACCCAATTTATGGGGCATTTACTTAGGCTGGTGAAAAAACTGCTACATATTGTACTGTTTAAGAGAATTAATGAAAACTAGCAGACAACTCCTCCCAAAACCCAGACTCAGTCTACAAAGAAATCCAGTAGCCTAGACGAAGCTAGAAAAACTATATAACAAGAATAATAATTCACAAGACGAAAACAAATTGGATTTGATGGGATTCAAGAGTTTTGTGATGATTTAAACCTATGAGCGTCAGCATACCATCATAAGTGTGGGATTTCATGGCAGCTGTTCAATGTGAATTTAGCAAAAAAAAATAATAAAGGGAGAGTGGTAGAATTTGAAGATGGCATAACAGAGCTAGAGTGAAAATTCAGCTCTTCTATTAAGATTAGATACAAGGACATAATAAACTTAAAAGATTTTTACCATTTTACCTTTATCTTTACTAAGAACTCTGGTCAAAAGTTTAAGAAATACCACAAATTAGTTCCATATGGAAGAGTTAAATTTTAGATATTGAAACAAATTTTTATTGGGCTACCACACAAAATAAATCTCAGGGGACACTTGGAACCTTCTGCTAGATTTTAGAAATATAACTAGGTATGTCTGTCTATGATGAAGAAGGAACATGGCCTGCTCCTCCAAATGATTTTGCAGAATGATAGGCGTGATGAGTAATCTCACAGCAATTTTTGTTTTGTTTTTGTTTGTTTGTTTGTTTAGGGCTGCACCCACGACATATGGAGGTTCCCAGTCTAGGGGTCAAATCAGAGCTGTTGCTGCCGGCCTGTACCACAGCCACAGCAAAGCAGGATCTGAGCCTCGTCTGCAACCTACACCACAGCTCACAGCAATGCCGGATCCTTAACCCACTGAGCAAGGCCAGGGATCAAACCTGCATCCTCATGGATGCTGGTTAATTCGTTTCCACTGAACCACCATGGGAACGCTAAGCACTGTAATACTTAAGCATAAAATTCAAGCATAAGATTTCAAGTGAATTGCAGCCTATAAAGAAAGCATTTTTGGTCAGTTAGTGAGTACCTTTGCCACTGAAGTCATCCTTGACCAGTCATGAAATAACCACTTTATTCTGAATTTGGTGGTTGATTTTACAGACACCATAAGAAATTCTGAGGAAGTTGGCTGTTTGGGAACTTTTTTGAAGGTGAATTATTGTAGCTGCTGTTTTTAAGAGAAAATTTTCTGGTTCTTATACTTATGGAAAAATAACTGATTTTGTAAGACTGCAAAATATACTATAATTCATGATTTAGGGTAAACCCCAGCAGTCAACAAAATTCCTGCTGAATTATACTGTAGTTGAACTAAGATTTTTACATTGTTTTGAATTATCAAGTATCTAAATTTATCAGATCTGTACAACCACTATGGGAAACAGTATGGAGGTACCTCAGAAAACTAAATATAGAACTACCATATGATCCAGCAACCCCAGTCTTGGGCATATATCCAGACAAGGCATTCATTGGAAAAGATACATTCACCCCTGTGTTCACTGCAGCACTATTCACAATAGCCAAAATATGCAAACAACCTAAATGTCCAAAGACAGATGAATGGACATAGAAGATGTGGTATATATACACAATGGAATACTACTCATCCATTAAAAAAAGAACAAAATAATGCCATTTTCAGCAACATGGATGGAACTAGAGACTCTCATACTAAGTGAAGTAAGTCAGGACTTCCCATGTGGCTCGCGGCATAACTAAGTGAAGTAAGTCAGAAGGAGAAAGACAAATACCATATGATATCACTTATATCTGGAATCTAATATATGGCACAAATGAACCTATCTAGAGAAAACAAACGAACTCATGGACATGGAGAACACTTGTGGCTGCCAAGAGGGTGGGGATGGAGTGGGATGCTATGGGAGTCTGGGGTTAATAGTTGTAGACTATCGCCTTTGGGATGGAAAAGCAAGGAGATCCTGCTGTACAGCACCAGGAACTATGTCTAATCACTTGTGATGAATCTATATATGTATGTGTAACAGGGTAACCATGCTGTACAGTTGACAAATTGACAGAAAACTGTAAACCAGCTATAATGAAAAAAAATTTTTAAATAAATTAAAAAATAAATAAAATTTTCAACGCACCACTGTAGTTTGCACACTAATGGCCACATTTAGTGTGTTCTTTCAATTGCAGGTTCAATCCCTGGCCTTGCTCAGTGGGGTACGGATCCAGCACTGCCGTGAGCTGTGATATAGTTCTCAGACATGGTTCAGATCCTGAGTTGCTGTGGTTGTGGCATAGGCTGGCAGCTACAGCTCTGATTGACCCCTAGCCTGGGAACCTCCATATGCTGTAGGTACAGCCAGAAAAGGCAAAAAATAAAAATACAGAAAGAAAGAAAGAGAGAGAGAGAAGAAAAGAAAAAAGAAAAGAAGGAAGAAAATGGTGCTGTGATAATCAAACTTATCAATGTGCTTAGAAAGAAAAAGGAAAAGTTGTCAGGATGCTGAAGATTTGCTGGTTTTCATTGTTGCTATTTTTATGGGTGTGTATGTGGAAATACACCAGCCTTTCAGGCCCCCAACTATTTAGAGGAATTTCCCCTTTTGTGTGAGTATAGTGAAAGGCAGGGTCCTAAATCCCCTTGTGGAAGCAGAAAGAGACCAAATATTCCCCACCACTACTTATTAACAAGGTGCCATATATGTAACCCAGTTTCAGCCCACTGGATACTCCAGCCTGGAACTTCATGAAACTGGAAGGAGTGACCCTAGGAATAGCACAGCCACAGTGGTGGTGGTGATGCTTTCCCTGGAGTAACTCTGATTTGCTCTCTGCTGCTAGCCTCCCTTGGGTCTTGCTCACTTCTCCAGCTTTTCCATCAATTCTGTGAAATGTGCAATAACTTCACCCTTTAAATTGCTTTCCTGCTTAAGTTAGGCTGACCCATTTTCTGTCGTTGCAGCCAAGAACCTTTACTTAACCTCATTTCTAAAGCAGGTTTAACAAAGAGATGGGGCCATCCTAGAGCTTCTCCTAGTGAGCCTCATTGATTCGCTCACCCTTTTCAAGAAGTTTGACCCTGAGTTCCTCTGGGTCTTAATCTCATTTGTCACATGGGGATATGCCACCTAATTTACAGATGAATTTAAAAGTTTTATTATAAAAGTAATACATTCATCTGATGTTTCCTTTTTCTTTTTTTTTTTTAAGGGCTATGCCAGTGAGTGGTATATGGAAGTTCCCAGGCTAGGGGATCAAATTGGAGCTGCAGCCGCCAGCCTACACCACAGATCCAAGCTGCATCTGCGACCTACACCGCAGTTCACAGCAACGCCGGATCCTTAACCCACTGAGCAAGGCCCTGGATCGAACCCACAACCTCATGGTTCCTAGTTGGATTCGTTAACCACTGAGCCATGACGGTTACTCCAGTGGTATTTTTAAAGTAAAGAAGGGTTTGAATGAGGGCAGTCTGGTATTAAAATATCCAACATTCAAAACATTATATATCAAAAAAAAATTTAGGGAGTGAGTTTGATCCCTGGTCTTGCTCGCTCAGTGGGTTAAGGGTTAAGGATCTGGCATTGCTGTGGCTGTGGTGTAGGCCAGCAACTGCAGCTCTGATTTGACCCCTAGCTAGGGAACTTCCCTGCTGCAGGTGTGGCCCTAAAAAACAAAGCAAAACAAAACCCAACAAAATATTATGTATCACAAGAAATTATTAATAGTGCTTCTTTATGGGCAGTGAGACTGGGAAGAATGGGAGTAGGACTGCTTTTTTTAACCTTAAGCTTCATCCTTCTGCAACGATGGAATTTTTCTTTCTTCGCTTTTTAGGGCTGTACCAGTGGCATATGGAAGTTCCCAGGACAGGGGCTGAATTGGAGCTGCAGCTGCCGGCCTATGCCACAGCCACAGCCATAGCAATGCCAGATCCGTGCTGCATCTTCAAACTACACCGCAATTCATGGCAACACTGGATTCTTAACCCAGTGAGCGAGGCCAGAGTCACACCCGCATCCTCATGAATACTTGTTGGATTTATTTCTGTTGCGCCACAATGGGAACTCCCTATGGAATTTTTTAAAACATCAAATGAGGGAGTTCCCTCTGTGGCGCAGTGGAAATGAATCTGACTAGTATCCATGAGGATGCAGGTTTGACTCCTGGCCTCGTTCAGTGGGTTAAGGATCCAGCACTGCCATGAGCTGTGGTGAAGTTTGCAGATTTGGCTCAGATTTGGCATTGCTGTGGCTGTGGCACAGGTCAGCAGCTGCAGCTCCAAATCAACCCCTAGCCTGGGAATCTCCATATACCACAGGTGTGGCCCTAAAAAGCAAAACAAACAAAAAAAAAAATTAATTTAAAAAATAAAAACAGCCAGTGTGTCAAAATGACCTGAATCAGTGTATGGCAACTTCAGAGGACCACTCTCAAGAAAATGGTAAAATTCGCACTGGCTCCTATCTTATAGGCCAGATAAATAAAATATGTTTCCATACCTTGGAAGCAACTCAATTTTAATCAAACTCTTCATTGCATACCTCAAGTATCTGAAACACTACCTAGGTCTCTGCTTCTATTGGCTTAAAATAAAACTTCTTCACATGTTCTTCCCAACCTATACCTAAATTGACATAAGCTAAATTCTATGCTTAACCTTTGAATTCTGAGCAAAAAACATATGGATAGCTCAGCTGCTCTAACCTTTCTGCTATCTCAAGAGCACCTTCAAGTAGTGGTTTCCAAACCCCAATCCCCAAACATCAGCATCACCTGGGGACTTGGTAGAACTACAAACACTGGATTCGCATCCCAGGTCTACTGAATCAGAAATTCCGAGGGTGAAGCCAAATCTGAGAACCACTGTTCCAAAGCCTTAGATACTGCAAAAATCCAGACATACTGTTAACAGTCAAGAAAATTTGGGGAGGGGAGAGCCTCTTGTTGCTTTATATTTCCCCAAGGATAACTCACCTATCCTTCCCCAAGGATAACTCACCTATCCTTCTTTCTCTTCTCGCTGGCATCCTGAGCTTGGGAAATCAGTCACTGATAGAGAAGGTTCCAGATATCTGGCCTACTGGAGCTCTCTGCAGGGGAGGGTTCTGAAGTTGCACTAGGCTTAGTAGGAAAGCGAATCAGAGATTATCAATGACATAAGTCTGCCCAGCTTACTCCTAACGTTCCTCCTGAGCTGAGGAAAGAAGGAGTAGGAGATGGCCAATATCAGGGGCTTGATTCTCTTTGTTGTAAACTATCGTGATCTCTGTGACAGTCATGACTTGGCCTTCAAAGGCCAGTTTTAAAGTTCACTCCACTGGAAGATATTAGTCATCTAACTAAACTAACTAAACTAAAAATAAAAATAAATAAATAATAAAATATAAAAATATTAGAAATGTAAAAAATAATAAAAATAAAATAAAGTCATCTAACTCCGGTTTCTTCCAAGGCAACATACTTCCCAACCCAGTGATGCACATTAGAATCACCTGAGGAGCTTTAAAAAACTGGCACCTGGACACCGCCCCGAAGGAAATTTTGCTGTAGCTAGTTTATGGGGTAGGGAGGGCGTGGGATTCTTCAAAGGCTCCCAGGTAATTCTAATATGCAGCCAGGCCTGAGAACTGCTATAGCCCCCCAGTTTTAACAGTGTGTCAAACGAGCACATCAGCATCACCCAGGATTATATTAGAAATACAAATTCTCAGGCCTCAATCCAGACTAAGTGAAAAATTCCAGGGTGGGGTTTAGCAATTTCACAAGCCCTAGAAGTGATTCTCACACACAATAAAGTTTGAGAGTCATTGATTGTGCCCTTTTCACACTTCATTTAAGAACCTTCCCAGGAGGTGATTCCAGGAAAGCTTCTGCTAGCTCTATCTATACTTGAGATCACAGTTTGCGGTTTTTAAAGACAGAAACAACTTCCTCACTTTTATAAGCCAAGTCAGCTAATAATAATTCCAGTTTGTCTTTCACTTTAGATATCTGTGGAAGGTGTTAATTACTGTTTCTGTCTGCCTTCAACATTACATCATAATTCTAACCCAGCAATTCCTAGAGTGTATTTGTGTGCTGCTGGATAATTTTAAGACTGTCACAGTGTTATGGGGAGCAAGCCGAAGCAAGCCATGCTGGGCACAGTAGGAAACGGAAAGATACTTAAATACTATTTGGCTAGGTTCTCCACTAAGCTGGAAATGCTCTCTGGGTTTATAGATTGAGCAAATAAGTAAGACAAATGGGGAGAAGTTTCTTGACATTTTTGTTTCAAGTCCTTTAAATAACTCTGGGATCTAATCACCCCAGGAAATAGACCAAGTGAAGGCTTGGCTATTTAAACCAAAGATTTCATGCCATAGCCTATGGTTCTAAAGTCCTTTACCATCCATATTTGTCAGCCATTCCTCCGTTAAATCTCAGTCAAGCCAATAATGCAGCATTCCCCTTCTTGCTAGATAGGAGAGAAACCTACATCACAACTAGGGAGAAAGCCACATAACAGAGCTCTGGAGGCCTCATACATTCTGGATGCAAACCTCTCCTTTGAACTGCTGAATTCCCACCTCAGAAAAAAAAAAAAAAATGCACTGAAGAGAAAGCCCCTGTGGCAATCTCCATGTAGGCGCAAACTATTAGAGAAAGAAGGGATAAAAGCCTTCCGTGAGTATAACACAAAACTGCCATATTGGAAAACAATATGGGAGGGCCCAGTTGCATAGAAGAGGCCATTGGCTCCACGCCTGAAACATTCGGGCTTATGCCTAAAATTTGCAGTTCTCCTCCTTAGGCATTTTAGAATTAGAGAGCTGTATTTCAAGTCCACTTGATGTTTACTATTATTCTATTCTACAGAGTTTGTTTTCTCTGCCCTTTGTTGCAAGCCTTCCTCACGTTGTTTTGTTTGTTTGTTTGTTGTCTTTTTGCTTTATCTAGGGCCACACCCATGGCATATGGAGGTTCCCAGGCTAGGGGTCTAACAGGAGCTGTAGCTGCCAGCCTTCGCCACAGCCACAGCAACGCAGGATCCGAGCCATGTCTGCAACCTACACCACAGCTCACGGCAACACCGGATCCTTAACCCACTGAGCAAGGCCCGGGATCGAACCCGCAACCTCATGGTTCCTAGTCAGATTCGTTAACCACTGAGGCACTATGGGAACTCCAAGCCTTCCTCACTTTGAGTGACGGATTGCTACAAAGGAGTATATGTGGTTTGCCTCAACTCCAGGGCAAGTTCAAATACAACTTCATTATGCCACCAGCTGATGGCAAAACCCCCTGAGATCAGAAGAACCATGGTGGAAATGAATCTGTAACCATGGTGGAAATCTTACTATGCCTTTAATTGTTTTATAATACACATGCTCCCAATAATTAAAAATACCTTTTGGAGTGTAAAACAACATATGTCATGGTTTAAAAGTTTTTAGTAACATAAAATGGCATATGGATAAAAAATGAAACACGTGAAATTCTACCACCAGAGGTAAGTATTTGGGTGTTCATCCTTTGATCTATCTCTCTCCATCTATGCCTGTGCATAGATGTGTAAAATAGTAGGGCAGTTCCTCAAAAAAATTAAACATAGAATTACCATATATCCAACAATTTTCTATCTGGGTTTACACCCAAAAGAATTGAAAGCAGGGTCTCAAACAGGCATTTGTATACCAGTGTTCATAGCAGCCTTATTCCCTATAACCAAAAGGTTGAAAGAACCCAAATGTCCATTGACAGATGAATGGATAAACAAAATGTGGTACATATAATGAAATATTACTCAGCCTTTCAAAAGGAGGGAAATTCTGGGGAGTTCCCATCATGGCACAGCGGAAACGAATCTGACTAGGAACCATGAAGTTGTGGGTTCCATCCCTGGCCTTGCTCAGTGGGTTAAGGATCCGGCATTGCCGTGAGCTGTGGTGTAGGTTGCAGATGCGGCTTGGATCCCAAATTGCTGTGGCTGTGGTGTAGGCCGGCAGCTACAGCTCTGATTAGACCCCTAGCCTGGGAACCTCCACATGCCAAGGGTGCAGCCCTAAAAAGACAAAAAGACAAAAAAAAGGAGAGAAATTCTGACATGTCATCACATAGATGAATCTTGAAGATATTTTGCTAAGTGAAATAAGCAAGACAAAAAAGGACTATTTTATGATTCCACTTACCTACCTAGTCAAGGTAATAATGGGAAAAAGTAGGATCCTGGTTGCAAGTGGTAAATTAAAGGATATTCTTTAATGAGTACAGAGCTTCAATTTGGGAAAATAAAAAGTTCTGGAACTGGGTGGTGTCAATGGTTATACAATGATGTGAATGTAATGAATGCCATTGAACTATATGGTTAAAAATAGTTCAAATAGATTTTGTGCCATGTATATTTTATGCAACAAAATTGTTACAAAATATTACTAATGTAACTTCCTAAAAATTAAGCCATATTTATTTTTTGTTTTGTTTTTGTCTTTTTAGGCCCACACCTGTGACATATGGAATTTCCCAGGCTAGTGGTCGAATATGAGCTGTAGCTGCTGGCCTATGCCACAGCCAAAGCAACACAGGATCCAAGCCACATCTGCAACCTCCACCACAGCTCGTGCCAACGCCGGATCCTTAACCCACGGTGCAAGGCCAGGGATCAAACCTGCGTCCTCATGGTTACTAGTCAGATTCGTTTCAGCTAAGCCACAACGGGAACTCTGAAATTCTACATTTCTAACAAGCTTCTAGGTGATGGCAATGTTGAGATTGCTGGTGGAAAACCACACTGAGTAGTGGGAGGTGGAGAACCTTTGGGGAGATTTGAGACTCCTCTTCTGAAGATATACTCAGAGGTTAACTCACTGATAACGTCTGTCTATCTATTCCCACGAAGACAGGGATCACAGATCCAGTAAATCTCAGTTTATCTATAAATCAGAATCTCTTGATTGCTTCTTAAAGATTTTAATCTCAACCTTTGAAAAATCACAGTTGCTCAAAGTTTTTACTTTCCAGACAAAGAGACCTAGACCAGAAGAGGGGAAGGGAACTTTCAAAGTCAGTGACAAGAACAAACCCTACTAGATCAAGGAACTGCTGCTTATAAGGAGCTAACACAAGTGCTTGATTCTAATTCTTATGCTGTATTATAGACAGATGGAGCAACTAGTTACCGAAGAAGGATCACAACAAGCCAGGACTCTTGACATTCACACCGATGTGTGTCCCCCTCCCACATTCAATCTGAACTGGCTCTGAAACTTGCCGTGATAGACAGAATGCTCTGGAAGTCATGCTGTGTAACTTCAGAGTCTGTGCCTTAAAGGGTTGGTAGTTTCCACATCCTTTCACCTTGGAACAATCCACTTTGAACCCAGACCCAATTCTGTGAGGAAGCTCAAGCAACCACTGGAACGGTCTGCATGGAGCAGAACTAAGGCCTGGGGAATTCCCGTTGTGGCTCAGTGGTTAACGAATCCGACTAGGAACCACGAGGTTGCAGGTTCGATCCGTGGCCTTGCTCAGTGGGTTAAGGATCCGGCGTTGCCTTGAGCTGTGGCGTAGGTTGTAGACGCAGCTCGGATCCCGTGTTGCTGTGGCTGTGGCGTAGGCTGGCGGCTACAGCTCCGATTAGATCCCTAGCCTGGGAACCGCCATATGCCACAGGTGCGGCCCTAGAAAAGGCAAAATGAAAAAAAAAAAAAAAAAAACTAAGGCCCAGATCAACATCTTCAGCTGAGCTCCCAGCCACAGCCATCACGAACTTCCCAGCTTTGTGAATAAAGCCTCTTTGGACTTTCTAGTCATCCATCCCAGTTGGTATTATACTACAAGAAATAGCTGAAAGGACAGAATAAGAGATCCCCTTACCTGTTAGGCTGAAAAGAGATTCGGTCATAGCCCGTGAGTTCACACAAATCCTTCTCAAGTTCTTGGAAAAGCTGCTTGTACCCTTGAGCTTGATCCAAAGGCACAAAGGGGTGAATATTTGCAAATTCTTTCCATGTAATAGGCTGAAGAACAAGAAGGGAGAAGACATATGAATATGTACATATTGTAATAGTAATGCAGTACTAACTTTAATAATGATGATACAATAGCTAACACAAAGAGTGCTTACTACGTACCAGGCACTGTTCTAAGCACTTCAGATATATTACTTACCACAATCTTAGCAGGTGCGTACTATTACTACCTTCATTTTACTAGTGCACAAACGGTCACAGAGGTGCAAAAATATATCCTTTTTTGGAGTTCTCTTGTGCAGGTTAAGGACCTAGCATTGTCACTGCAGTGGTTGGGGTCGCTGCTGTGGTGTGAGTTTGATCCCTGATCCACTTACACATGCCATGTGTACGTATGTATGTGTATACATATATAAACTTTTTCTATTTGGGGGGAACAAAAAGCCCTCCAAACAGATGTATATCCACGAACCCACTGTGCTGTTTCAGGCATGGTTTATTCAAACTCTTACATGGCACATATCATTCTTTGTTCATTAAGCAGAACATCAATACAAAAGCAAATGGGAAAAATCCTCCTATCACAAAATGATTTTCTTTGGTTGCTGTGATTTGTCACATCAGAATAAATCTATGGAAAGAAAGAAACATCCTAACCTAGTAGAGATACTTACCAAACACCACAGTAGGATACACAAAGCTTCTGTTGATACAAGACATAAATTAAACCCTCAAATTTCTATCCTTCGGGCATTTGAATGGATTTCTAGAAAGAAGGTTTAAGGTTCTCAATTCTACCTGAGCTTAACAACTACAAATTGATAAATAAAATAAAGCTTTTAACTTGGCAAGTTTAAAGGTGGGGGAAGGATGGGAAGGGAAGGAAGACATAAATACTATATATTTAATATTTTAAAATAATTTCACTCATAAATTTAAAATATCAGGTTGTAATAAATTTATGGTTTCTGGAGTGGCTCAGTGGTAAAAAAATATGACTGGTTTCATGAGGATGCAGATTTGATACCTGACCCTACCCAGTGAGTTAAGGATTCAGTGTTGCTGTGAACTGTGGTACAGGTCGCAGACATGGCTCAGATCTAGCATTGCTGTGGCTATTGTGCAGGAAAGAAGCTACAGATCCAATCTGACCCCTAGCCTGGGAATTTCCATATGCCACAAGTATGGCCCTAAAAAAAAAAATTCAGGGTTTCTGCTAAGACTTATGAAGAGCAAGGTAAAGGATTACTAAAGTAGTTATTAAGTCATAGTTCCAGTAGCAGCTTTCTTTGGTTATCTGTTTATGTACAAACCAAGACACTGCCTCTGCTCAGTTCCTTCCTTTTTTTTTTTGGTTGAGCCTATGGCATATAGAAGTTCCCTGGCCAGGGATCAAATACATGCCACAGAAGCAACCCAAGCTACTCCAGTGACAACGTCAGATCTGTAACACACCTTGCCATAAGACAGCTACTACTTAAGTTCCCTCTCAATAGAAGTGACCTTACTTACTGTGAGTTCAGATGAACTGTTGAGCTTCATGGTGCAGGAACCCTTTAAGAAGCACAGCCAAAGTGTATCATGTTAGTGACTTCTTATGATCCATCTGATCGGCCCTCCCATCTCCCGCTTGGCCATCCATTCAATAATTACCAGTGGAATCATGCTATGAACAAGGGAAATGTCTTTGTTTTCCAATCTCTTCATATATCGAACAATATTTGTTTCTGAGTGATAGCTGTAAACATAAAACATGATTTAGGCCAATATAGTTAGATTAAGAGCCCATACACAATCCTCCTGAATGTTAAGACATACTGAAATCTGCCTTCAACACACAGATCAAATTAGGCCTTGGGCAACATGTCAACAAAGCATCAGAGAAGGGCACAGGCAGCACCCCACCCCCATGAACTTAGGAGGATGTTCTAGGACAAGAAGCTGCCTGTGGGCATGATAGCAAGGTTTGGGAAGAAGAGCATGTTGAGTTCCTGAGTATGACCTTCAGCCTGGCAACTATGTATCCAGATTCCCCTCTTGTTGAGAGTAGAATTAGAGGTTACAGTGCCAAGAGAGCAGAGCCACCAGGAAATAAGGTGTGCTTTGCTCAGTTCAGGATTGGGATCATTATGGCACAACAACCCAAGCCATAACAAAGTCAGAAGCCACTCTCTACTGTGTTCCCAAGTCACAGCACACAAGTCCCATAAGTCACAAAAGCCACACAAACCTGTTGAACACTTGATGTGTGAGGAATGGGCTAGTTCTCTTGAAGGCAGTCCCTAGAATACCTCTCTGCTCCTCACCCATGCTTTCAGCAACCAGCTCCTGCATGGAGAGACCACAGAAGCCACAGAAAGGATAGGAATCATGCTTGGAATCACATGTGAACCAGGCTTCCAGTCAGCATGTATTCTGACAGAGTACCCCAAATCCCCTATCACCCAAGCTCCCACCTACACCATCACCCACCCCTGGGACATCTGACATGATGCAATGAAAAGGTGTCAGGGGTCATGCATCATGGCAATTCTCTAAAACAGTGATTTTAAGTTCTGTTGACCCGAGTCAAATGAAATAAAATTACACAATCTTTTACTGCAAAAAAAAAAAAAAAATTAGACATCTCCTGCATGTTCCTTGAATAACAAAGCAAGCTCCAGTAAATTATTTTAAAGAGCTATCTAAAAAGTAAACAGAGGAGGAGTTCCTGTCGTGGTGCAGCGGTTAACGAATCCAACTAGGAACCGTGAGGTTGCAGGTTCGATCCCTGCCCTTGCTCAGTGGGTTAAGGATCCGGCGTTGCCGTGAGCTGTGGTGTAGGGTCGCAGACGCGGCTCGGATCCTGCATTGCTGTGACTGCGGTGTAGGCCAGCGGCTAATAGCTCCGATTAGACCCCTAGCCTGGGAACCTCCACATGCTGCAAGTATGGCCCTAAAACGACAAAAAGGAAAAAAAAGGTACACATAGGAGTTCCCGTCATGGCACAATGGAAATGAATCTGACTAGGAACCATGAGGTTGTGAATTTGATCCCTGGCCTAGCTCAGTTGGGTTAAGGATCTGCTGTTGCCGTGAGCTGTGGTTTAGGTCACAGATGTGGTTCAGATCCTGCATTGCTGTGGCTGTGATGCAGGCTGGCAGTCGTAGCTCCAATTTGACCCCTAGCCTGGGAACCTCCATATACCTTGGGTGTGGCCCTAAAAAGCAAAAAAAATTAAAAAAAAAAAAAGTAACCATAGTAACACTCAAGTAAGGATTCTCATTTGACACAGCTCTTGAGGCCAGGGATGGCACCCACAACCTCATGGTTCCTAGTCAGATTCGTTTCCACTGCGCCACAACAGGAACTCCTGACACTGCTCTTTTATCTTTGAGAACAATACTAATAATAAAATATAAGTGTCAAGACCATTCAGTGAGGGAAAGGACATTTCCGTCAACAAACGGTGCTAAGAAAACTGGATATACACACAGGCAAAAGAATGAAGTGGGATCTTTATCTTATACCACATACAGAAACTAATTCAAAATGTATTAAAGGCCTAAATTTACAAGCTAAAACTACAAAACTCTTAGAAGAAAATATGGGGTAGTTCACATCGTGGCTCAGCAGAAACTAATCTGACTAGGAACCATGAGGTTGCAGGTTCGATCCAGGACCTTGCACAGTGGGTTAAGGATCCGGCGTTGCCACAAGCTGTGGTGTAGGATGCAGACGAGGCTCGGATCTGGCGTTGCAGTACCATTGTAGCTCAGCGGTTAATGACCCCTACTAGCAACCATGAGAACTTTGGGGTTCAACCCCTGGCCACACTCAGTGGGTTAAGGATTCGGCGTTGCTGTGATCTGTGGCATAGGTCGCAGATGCGGCTTAGATCCCCACGTTGCTGTGGTTATGGTGTAGGCTGGTGGTTCCTAGCCTGGGAACCTCCACATGCTGCGGGTGTGGCCCTAAAAAGGACAAAAAAGAAAACACAGAGAAATGGAGTTCCCGTACTGGTGCAGCAGTAAACGAATCTGACTAGGAACCATGAGGCTGCAGGTTCGATCCCTGGCCTTCCTCAGTGAGTTAACAATCTGGCGTTGCCATGAGCTGTGGTGTAAGTCGCAGATGTGGCTCAGATCCTGCATTGCTGTGGTTGTGGCATAGGCCAGTGGCTACAGCTCTGATTCGACCCCCAGCCTGGGAACCTCCATATGCCATGGGTGCGGCCCTAAAAAGAAAAAAAAATGAGAACAGTGTAATACTTCTTTTAACATTTAACATCAGATAACATTTGTTATCTGATACTGATGTCATACTCAAATAGGGCTGAGACAACCAGCACCGGTCAACACCCTAAAACCTATTTCTGCTTCCTTTTATTGATTCATTTAACAAATATTTATTGCTTGGTTTCTATGCTCCAGGCCTTGTAGGGTTCCACAGGTCTGGGTAGCTATACTGACCCCTTGCTTACATTCCTCAAAGTCATAATCTCTTCCTCACGTGTCCCTGCAATTCCATTGTTTTAGAAACCAACTCACTCTGAACTGCTTCTAGTGCTCATGGAACCCCTCTCCTCCTAGTCTTTGTGGCAGCTTTTCCCAGTATCTAGAAAATCTCTGGCCCCATCCTCCTTCTCCCGAGTTGTGTTTGGATAGCTCCTACTCATCTTTTGGGTCCTAGAAATTACCTCTAGGATAATTTCTTCCAAGTCTTAGTGAGGAGTTCCTCCTCTGTGCTCAAAGAGCATCTTCAGACATCGCCCATCATAATACACCACCTGGATTGCAATTTTGTGCTTGTTTGGACCCACCCATAGACTATAAGCTCCATAAGGGCAGGAAATGTGTCTGATTCACTGCTATTCTCAGAGCAAAGCATAATACCTGGAACTATTAAGTCAGTTTTCCCAGAATCAACACAACCAAGATGCTAATATCGTGAATTTTTGTATTAGGCATAGTTTCAATTAAACACCATTAACCATCCTTCCAATTAGCCTGGCTGCAGAGACCTGGCTAGGCCCACAGCAGTGACCTCTAACTATCAGCAGTCACATAGTAAAGGATAATCAATGGTATAATTTTACCAGCAGACCTCCTAATATCATACCTGGGCCCCTTCTTCTTCCTACAAGAGGCAAAGTCATCTTTGACACCACCTCAAATAGTCATCTTGAGGAATGTGCATTTTTATTTTACTTACTGCAGACGACTCACAGCCAAAGATCCACAACAAGTCATCCAGATCCTTTTCGTGGACTGTTTCATCAAGAGAAATACCAAGCTACAGAAATGAAAATGAAATGCAAAAAATCAGTTCCAAATGCCAATACCAGTGGAAAAACCCCAAGGGAGGTCAAAGGAGATAAAGTACTGAACAAAACTCTCAGTTAAGGATTTGGGATTGGCATATGCCCACTGAGGTATATATGGAATGACTGGCCAGCAGGGACCTGCTATATATATAGCACAGGGAACTCTACCCAATATTCTATAAGCTACAGGGAGAAAAAATCTGAAAAAGAAGAGATGTGTGTACATGGATAATTGAATCATTTGTTGTACAGCAGAAATTATCACAACATTCTATTTTTTTATAATTTATTTATTTTTTTGCATTATAGCTGGTTTACAGATTTCTGTCAGATTTTCCAACTGCACCGCGTGGTGACCTGATTACATGTACATATATGGATTCGTCACATGTGATTAGATATAGTTCCCCATGCAATACAGTTGGATCTCCTTGCTTTTCCATCATTAAAGCACTAGTTATCCCCATTCCCTCCCACCCCTCCCCCACCCCTCCCCCGCCCCCTTGGCAACCACAAGTCTGTTCCCCAAGTTCGTGATTTTCTTTTCTGTTGAGATGTTCATTTGTGCAGTGTTTTAGACTCCAGTTATAAGAGATTTCATATGACATCT
>PVHT020000022.1:10228959-10242654 GCA_004024745.2 Catagonus wagneri
ATGTAGAGTTTTCTAAGGTACCTCCACACTGTCTTCCATAGTGGTTGCACCAGCTTACATTCCCACCAACAGTGCAGGAGGGTTCCCTTTTCTCCACACCCCCTCCAGCATTTGTTGTTTGTGGACTTGTTAATGATGGCCATTCTGACTGGTGTGAGGTGGTATCTCATGGTAGTTTTGATTTGCATTTCTCTAATCAACAATGATGCTGAGCATTTTTTCATGTGCTTGTTGGCCATCTGTATATCTTCTTTGGAGAAATGTCTATTCAGGTCCATTGCCCAGTTTTCAATGGGGTTTTTGGCTTTTTTGTGGTTGAGCTGCATCAGTTGTTTATGTATTTTAGAGATTAAGCCCTTGTCAGTTGTGTCATTTGAAAAAATTTTCTCCCATTCTGCAAGTTGTCTTTTAGTTTTCTTTTTGGTTTCCCTTGCTGTGCAAAAGCTTGTCAGCTTGATTAGGTCCCACTGGTTTATCTTTGCTCTGATTTCCGCTGCTTTGGAAGACTGACCTGAGAAAACATTAGTACGGTTGATGTCCAAGAGTGTCTTGCCAATGCTTTCTTCCAGGAGTTTAATAGTGTCTTGTCTTATATTTAAGTCTTTAAGCCATTTAGAGTTTATTTTTGTGCATGGTATATCACAACATTCTAAATCAACTATACTTCAGTAAAACTCCTTGGGAAATTAAAAACAAAAACAAAAGCAAAAAACCTAATTCCGTCCATCTGAATAACAGGGTACCATTATGTCCAAGTGGCCCTAGGACAAAGGAGTTTAGACCAGTCCCAAACTTCACAAGATTTACAGTTTTACAGCCACTTCTGGACTCCTAACAGTCTGATGGCTGCCAGGTACCCTTGTTGATAGGTATGCTCACCTTTTTCTTCCTTCAGCTTACCCTATCATATCACTTTCAGAGCCTGTACTTTGAACAGTCATATTGTGAAGAAAAGAGTATTATGAGCAAAATATGTGCTTCGAGTCCCATATATGAAAACATAAGATCTTAAGGAAAGCTGACAATGAATTATCCTTTAAAAGGTCACAATGGGAGTTCTCTCTGTGGCACAACAGGATTGGTGGTGTCTTGGGAGCGCTGGGACACAGGTTCTATATCTGGCCCAGTGTACTAGGTTAAGGATTGACACTGCTGCCGCTGTGGCTTAAGTCACAACTGTGGCTTGGATCTGATAACGGGCCCAAGAACTCCATATGCTGTGGGATGGCCAAAAGTGAAAATAAATAAATAAATAAATAGTCACAATGTTCCAAACTGGAAATGAAAATTATTTACAAAGAAATAGACTGTGCCCAAAGACCAATACTGAATTTTTTTGAACTTTTTTTTTCCCCTTTTAAACTTTTCTTTTGACTATGCCCATGGCACGAGGAATTTCCTGGGCCAAGGAGTAAACCTGAGCCACAGCAGTGAAAACGCCAGATCCTTTAACTCCCAGGCCACCAGGGAACTCCTTGATTTTTTTTTTTCTTTGTCTTTTTGTCTTTTCTAGGGCCGTAACTGTGGCATATGGAGGTTCCCAGGCTAGGGATCTAATCAGAGTTGTAGCTACTGGCCTACACCACAGCCACAGCAATGTGGGATCTGAGTCGCGTCTGCAACCTACACCACAGCTCGTGGCAATGCCAGATCTTTAACCCACTGAGCAAAGCTAGGGATTGAACCCGCAACCTCGTGGCTCCTAGTCAGATTCGTTAACCACTGAGCCATGACAGGAACTCTCTGATTTTTTTTTTAAATAAAAATTTTAATGAGAAAAGTAATGAAAATTTAAAGAATCTGTCAAACAAACAGAAAAAAACCTGAAAGTTTGGGGAGTTCCCATCGTGACTTAGTGGAAACAAATTCAACCAGCAACCATGAGGATGAGGGTTCAATCTCTAGCCTTGCTCAGTGGGTTAAGGATCCGGCATTGCTGTGATCTGCGGTATACTTCACAAATGTGGCTTAGATCCCAAGTTGCTGTGGCGTAGGCCAGCAGCTGTAGCTCTGATTAGACCCATAGCCTGGGAACTTTCACATGCCATGGGAGTGGCCCTATAAAGGAAAAAAAAAAAAACACAAAGTTTGACTCACCGTGTCATCCTCAAAGACCCGAATATTTATTTGCCGCTGAGCAGCCCTCCCCAAGACCTCCTTCACTGAGCATCCACACTGAATCTTCAAAGTGTCAAAGAACAAGTCATGCTGGAGTTGGTGCCCGGCTCGCTTGAGACCTAGACAAGATAGGAGAGCCATCGGCCTCTACATAGGAACCTAACCTCCTGCCACTGACATGTCACAGAGAAATAAACAGGTAAATTCTACTATAGTCTGTTCCTGGTCTTACCCAACATTTTGATGTTTGCTTTTAAAAAAATTAAATGCTTATTATTATGCTATAGAAAATTGTGAAATACACATAAAAAGGGAAGAAGGATCACCATAATCACCATCCAGAAGTAACTAGTGGTTGTCTTTTAGTATCGATTTCCCTAGAAGTTGCAGGGGGCAGAGAAGTTCATAATATATCACATACATGTATCTCTTTACCCTTTTTAAGAAAAATTTTTTATTTTTATTTTTTGGCTGCACTCACAGCATATGGAAGTTCCCATGCCAGGGATCAAATCTGAGATGCAGCTGTGACTTACACCACAGCTGCAGCATCATTAAATCTTTCAACCCACTGCTACAGGACAGGGATCTAAATCCCCACCTCTGAAGAGACCCGAACTATTGGAGTTTAATTCTTAACCCACTGTGCCACAGTGGGAACTCCTAGAAAATTTAACGTATCATGAACATTTTGCCTTTCTATAGATCAAAACCCCATCATTATTTTTAATAGCTATATAATATTTAAACTTACAGACGTACCATAATTTAACTAGTTACTTATTACTAAACATATAGGCTGCTTCCAAGATAGTGCTATTGTAAATAATGTTCCAACAGACACCCTTTACATCTTTATCCGATTATTTCCTTTAAGTATTTTCGTAGAATTTCTGGATCAAATTTTAGGCACATTTTTAAAGCTTTTGAAACATACTGTTTAAGTGCCCTCATAAAAATTATACCAATATCACCATTTTTTTAATCATTGCCAATGTAATGGGAGAAATACTATTCTTTCAATTTACATTTCATTAATAATGAGGTTGAAATTCTATATGTTCATTTGTATGCTTTCTTTTAAAATCACATTTAGGGAGTTCTCATCGTGGCTCAGTAGTTAATGAATCCAACTAGGAACCATGAGGTTGCGGATTTGATCCCTGGCCTTGCTCAGTGGGTTAAGGATCCGGCGTTGCTGTGAGCTGTGGTGTAGGTTGCAGACGTGGCTCGGATCCCGCGTTGCTGTGGCTGTGGTGAAGGCCGGCAGCTACAGCTCCTGTTAGAGCCCTAGCCTGGGAACCTCCATATGCCACGGTGCAGCCCTAGATAAGGCAAAAAGACAAATAAATAAATAAATAAAACAAATAAAATCACATTTAGGCGTTCCCATCGTGGCTCAGTGGTTAACGAATCCGACTAGGAACCACGAGGTTAGGGGTTCGATCCCTGGCCTTGCTCAGTGGGTTAAGGATCCAGCATTGCTGTGAGCTGCGGTGTAGGTTGCAGACGCGGCTCGGATCCCATGTTGCTGTGGCTGTGGCTGTGGCATAGGCTAGCAGCTACAGCTCCAATTAGACCCCTAGCCTGGGAACCTCCATATGCCACGAGTGCAGCCCTAGGAAAAAGGCAAAAAATAATAATAATAATAATAAAAAATAAAAATAAAATCACATTTAATGTTCTTTGCCCAGTTGTCCCTCAAGGTATTCATCCTTCTTGTATATGGGGTGAAAGAATGAGTAAGAGTTTGATATAAAAATATTAACACACTCAGGCTATCACAGATGCTGAAAATATTCTTCCCACGTATTCGACGTTGAATTTTGCAAGTAGCACTGGACATGCAGTGAGTTTTCAATTTTACTTGCTCACATTTATCAGTCATGTTATAACCAAAAGT
The DNA here is from genome assembly GCA_004024745.2 of Catagonus wagneri. NCBI lineage: Eukaryota > Metazoa > Chordata > Mammalia > Artiodactyla > Tayassuidae > Catagonus > Catagonus wagneri. The sequence continues at coordinate 10,232,981 of PVHT020000022.1, forward strand.
TTTAAAATAGACAACTGACTCACCTTCAGACAAAATCAAAGTGGCATTATGTACCCTCCTAGCAATATGTTCCAGCCCATGCGACCCATGGTAGATTGCAAACATTGCAGCCATATTTGCCAAAAGAGCCTAAAACAACAAGGAACATTTAAAGAATCACATTTAATGTGCTGGAAGATGATTAGTGGGAGGGACTATTATTCTGATTAAGATGCCAAAATTAAAAAGAAGGACAAAGCTATCCAATCACTTGTGATAGAACATGATAGAAGATGATATGAGAAAAAGAACTATATATATGTATAACTGGGTCACTTTGCTGTACAGCTGAAATGGACAGAACTTATAATAAAAAAATTTTTTAAAAAAAGGACAAAGCAATATGATCAGACTTCCTGCCTTCTCTATGATAGTTGGGGACAATTTGTAACCTGCGTGACCATCTGACAGGGTAATTTGACATCCAAGACACCCTAGAGTCACCATACCAAACCTCTGAATTTGACCATTATTAAGGGGTTCCATCCATAAAACACAGTCATGTCACCTATAATAGGGAGGGTCAGGCTGTCATCAGACATGGAGAATCAATATTTTATGCTGGACTACAGTCGAGCAATAAAGACCTCAGGGGGCAAAAAGTGAGATCAAAGAATTTTATGCTCAAGAAAATAGTTCAAGGAAAAGAGCAACAAGAATTTTTAAACACAACAAGAATTCTCTTGAAGCCTTAAATAAACATTAGAAACTAAATTTCAGCCAACCAAGAGGAGAATGGAGAATCCATGGCAAAGAACCACCAAAGATGAAAATGCAGGATGCAGGGGGAATAAAGCCAAAATGAATTGACAGGAGATACATTAGAAAGGGAAGACCAGAATCTACCAGTTTATTACTTGCTGACAATAAGGTCACTTGCTCAGGTAAAGAGATCTCTCTTAACTGTTGGCTGGAGTTTTACAAAAATATTTTCATGCAAGTGTGCATTCTAGTGTGACAGAAAATAGGGAAGAATAGCACTAAAACCTCTCAATCCAGGGGCTCCAGGGGTGCTTCAGGGAGGGAGTTCAGCACAGGGAGCAGGAAAGGGATCACTGTGATGACACCTTGAGTCAGGAAGGAGGAAGAGGATGGCTAGGATCAGAAAGCAAAGGAGTGCCAGCCTGAGGGAAAATAATGGAGGCTCCCCCCAACTCCGCCCCCCCTCCTCTTGGCCCTATTCCTTATCTGCTTTTGCACCCTAGATCCTATCAACAAGCAGCCTTTTAACCATGCAATGTCATCCTAGGTAAATGGTCCTAACTCAAGTCTCATACTTCTTCCCCGCTCAGTCCACTCAATTCTCCCATACCCTATCCCATCTCACTGGTCCAGCACCATGGTATTTCCAAGGATTCCATCCCACTTAAGGAACTTTTGTCCTAATGTACTAGGACAGCAAATCAAGGTCCACCATTCATAGGCAATCAATCCAAGTTGGGAGGAGGTGTTTCATGGAACAGAGACACTATTCAGCTGAGAAATACAGTGCTTTAAAGTTAGATGACAGGAGCTCCCATCGTGGTGCAGTGGAAACGAATCTGACTAGACACCATGAGGTTGCGGGTCCGATCCCTGGCCTCACTCAGTGGATTAAGGATCCGGCATTGCCATGAGCCACGGTGTGGGGCCCAGACATGATTTGGAATTGGCCATTGGAGCTGTAGCTCCAATTCGACCCTTAGCATGGGAACCTCCAAGTGTCGCGAGTGCAGCCGTAAAAAGCAAAAATAAAATAAAGTTAGATGACGTTCAATATTGGATCTATTTTGTTAGATACCTGTTTCCTCTCAAGGGTACTAGAAGGAATCTCTCTGGGGCCTTTGCAAAACAAGAAAGAGTTCTCAAAAATCCAGAAAATGAAATAAGCAGTCAATAAAGAAAATGAGAAAAAGAAGACTTCAGAGAACCCAGAAATAGAATTTCTTGCACCAAGAGTCCAAAAGAGAGTATAGACTCTCTCAAGGACTCTGTATGACAATTAGAAACAAATGCAGGAGTTCCCATTGTGGTGCAGCGGAAACGAATCCAACTAGGAACCATGACGTTGCGGGTTTGATCTCTGGCCTCGCTCAGTGGGTCAGGGATCTGGTGTTCCTGTGAGCTATGGTGTTGCTCCCAGATGTGGCTCAGATCCTGTGCTTGCTTCTGTGGCTGTGGTGCAGGCCAGCAGCTATAGCTCTGATTACAGTGGGAACCAGGCCTGGGAACCTCCATATGCCGCAGGTGCAGCCCTAAAAAGCAAAAAAAAAAATAAATAAACAAACAAACGCAGAAACGAATCCAACTAGTATCCTTGAGGATGCAGGTTCAATCCCTGGACTCGCTCAGTGGGTTAAGGATCTGAGGTTGCCGTGAGCTGTGGTGTAGGCTGGCAGCTGTAGCTCCTACCCAACCCCTAGCCTGGGAATTTCCATAAGCTGCAGATGTGGCCCTAAAAAGAAAAATAAACAAATGCAGAAGCACCACAACACCTTACAGCTATGGAGAGAGTGTGAAGAGGGCATCAATGACACAGGTAGCATGCTTTGTGGCTATACTGCCTAGGAAACAAAAACCAGGACTGATGTTCACAGAATGCTCTGGAAGCCTCCCATCACAGCAGCCTTGTGGAGGTTGGTTCATGACCCTTTTTAATCTGGAGATCATTCTTTCTACAAACAGGAAATTATATCAAGTTACTAACAAATTATTGAGAAGTATGAAGTCACTTTTAGAAATTTTAGAAAGGCATTGTATCAAAAGAAGTTCAGAAAAACAGACCAAGAAAATTCAAATTTCTTTGGTAATTTGGATGATCAGGATGCTTACAGTAATCAAAAGCTAATCAAGAAAGAATGCTCAAGGAATTCCCGCTGTGGCTCAGTGGGTTACGAACCTGAATAGTATTCATGAGGATGCAGGTTCGATCCCTGGCCTTGCTCAGTGGATTAAGGATCCAGCGTTGCCATGAGCTATGGTATAGGTCACAGACGTGGTTTGGATCCTGCATTGCTATGGCTGTGGTGTACACCGAAAACTGCAGCTCCAATTTGACCCCTAGCCTGGGAACTTCCATATGCCATAGGTGCGGCCCTAGAAAAGAAAAAAAGGAAATAAAGAAAGGATACTCAAAATCATTAGTTATTAGAGCAATGCAAATCAAAACCAGAGGGAGGAGGGCGGGGCCTGGGACACAGACTGCCAGAGTTTGGTAGCACCAATGCGCCAGCCATGTCCATGGAGAGAGGCTGAGGTAGCCACGCTCCGACCCGAGGCACTGGATTGCTGGGATGACTAAGATATTGACTTCATTAGTCTGGGCTGTGAGCAAGAGGAACCTGCAGCCCACCCAGGCCATCCTCACCCTGACACCTTCAGCAGTAAACAAGATAAAACAACTTCTTAAAAATAAGCCTGAACACATAGGTGTGAAAGTTGGCATCCAAACCAGGGGTTGTAATGGCCTTTCCTACACTCTAGATATACGAAGACAAAACGAGACTCTGATGAAGAAGTTGTTCAGGATGGAGTCAGAGTGTTCATCAAGAAGAAAGCACAGCTAACGTTTTTAGGAACAGAAATGGACTATGTTGAAGACAAATAATCCAGTGAGTTTGTGTTCAATAACCCAAATATCAAAGGAACCTGTGGCTGTGGAGAAAGCTTTAATATCTGACTCCTCAGGACTACTCTGGCCGTGGGCCCCAGGAGAGCTATGGAAGCTCTAGGGCTTACTGAAGAAATCATGTGACTGTCACCTGCTTAAGGTTTGCAATGCATGACTGCCTTACAAGGAAAATACGGTGATGCATTTTGAAAAAAAAAAAAAAAACACACAAGGAGATATCACATCACTCCAACTAGGATAGCTATAAGAAGTAAGGGTGAAAATGTGTAGAAACTGGAACCTCCACATATTGGTGGTGAAAATGTAAAATGGTGCAGCTATTTTGGATAATAGTCTGGAATTTTCTCAAAAAGTTCAACAAAGCATTACCACATGACCCAGCAATTCTATTTCTAGCTATATACCCAAGAGAATTGAAAACATATGTCCCCACAAAAACTTAAGACACAAATGTGTATAGCATCCTTATTCAATGTACCCCAAATCATGGAAACAACCCAAATGACCATCAAAGGATGAACAGATTAACAAAATGTGGTGTATCTACACAATGGGATATTCTTCATCCAAAAAAGAATACTGATTCATGCTACCACAGAGGTTCAGAAGAGGCCTCCCTAAAATGTGCCACTTTGGTACGTGGACTATTTTGAACTAAAGGCAATGGAGACCCTGGGCTCAAGAGAAACTACTGCCCCTCCCTTAAATGCCCAAAAGAATTTAAATTTAGGGTTTTTCGGAGTTCCCTTCATGGCTCAGTGGTTAACAAATCTGACTAAGAACCATGAGGTTGCGGGTTCGATCCCTGGCCTTGCTCACTGGGTTAAGGATACAGCGTTGCCGTGAGCTGTGGTGTAGGTTGCAGACATGGCCCGCGTTGCTGTGGCTGTGGTGAAGGCCAGCGGCTACAGCTCCTGTTAGACCCCTAGCCTGGGAACCTCCATACGCCGCAGGTGCGGCTCTAGATAAAAAGGCAAAAAGACGAAAAAAAAAAGAAAAAAAATTTAGGGTTTTTCCCAGAAAAGGAATTATTACCAAAGATAACTTTTATCTAACTGGCCCATCTATACAGCAGAACAAACATCTAATTACCAAACACAATTCTTTTCTTCTTTTCTCTTTTCCTTTTGGCTGCGTCTAAGGCATGCAAAAGTTCCTGGGCCAGAGATCAAACCCACACCACAGTTTGGACCTGAGCCACAGCAGTGACAACACCAAATCCTGAACCTGTTGCACCACCGGAACTCCCTGTTCTTCTCACCATCCTGTGAATGACCCTCCAGTGCTACCCCCAGCCCCTATCCCATTCCTTAGCGCAGCATGACATGTATACTTCACCTATCTTTCTGTCTTCCAACCTTTCATGTATGTGGGGATCCTGTATGTATGAATAAAATTTTATTTTCTATTAATCTGTCTCATGTCAATTTAATTCTTAGACCAGCCAGAAGAATCTAGAAGGATACAGGAAAGATTTTTTTCCTCTTCAAACTACAACATGGATGCACCTTGAAAACATTATCCTAAATGAAAGAAACCAGGCACAAAAGGACACATATTGTAGGATCCCGTTTATATGAAATATCCAGAATAGGTAAATCCATAGTGACAGAAAGGAGATAAGTGGCCACCAGGGGCTGCAAGGAGGGGAGAAGGATAGGGAGTGATTGCTTAACAGGAACCAGTTTCTTTGAGCAGGTGACGAAAATATTCAGAGATGAAATGATGGTGATGATTACACAACTTTGTGAAAACACTATCAACCACTGAACTGTGTACTTTAAATGGTGAATTTTATGGGGAGTTGTATCTCAATAAAAGAGATAACAAAATAGAAATCATATGTCAATACCCCTGGACTTTAGAAAAAGGTAATAAAAAAAAACTTTCTTGTGGTGGAAGCTAAGAAAAAAGAGAATATAAAGAATAGGATATGAGGAGCTCCCACTGTGGCATAGCAGAAACAAATCTGACTAGGAACCATGAGGTTGCAGGTTCGATCCCTGGCCTCGCTCAGTGGGTTAAAGGATCTGGTGCTGCCGTGAGCTGTGGTGTAGGTCACAGACATAGCTTGGATCTGTCATTGCTATGACTGTGGTGTAGGTCAGCAGCTGTAGCTCTAATTAGACCCCTAGCCTGGAGCCTGGGAACCTCCATATGCAGCGGGTGTAGCCCTAAAGAGCAAAAAAAAAGGATAGGATATGATGCAATTTCAGACATCTGTAGAAATGCTGAACGTTTATAGAAATATCTTTCTTAAGAATTCAGTAACACATTTTCAGAGAGTAAAACAAAAACTCTGCACCATCAACAATGCAAAACTAAGCAGTCCAGTGTGAACCCTACAATGATCAAGAAGAATGTGGCAGCCTCAAGAAGAACACAGATGAGGAGTTCCCTTCGTGGCTCAGTGGTTAACGAATCCGACTAAGAACCATGAGGTTGCGGGTTCGATCCCTGGCCTTGCTCAGTGGGTTAAGGATCTGGTGTTGCTGTGAGCTGTGGTGTAGGTTGCAGACGTGGCTCAGATCTGCTATGCAGCACTTGGATCCGGTGTTGCTATGGCTGTGGCAAAGGCCAGCAGCTACAGCTCCTGTTAGACCCCTAGCCTGGGAACCTCCATACGCCGCAGGTGCGGCTCTAGATAAAAAGACAAAAAGACAAAAAAAAAAAAAGAACACAGATGAGGTGCTGCAAAAAGAAGGCTGCAATAAAGACATAGAGTGTTCAAGAAATAGCTGAAAAGATATATATCATCTCCTAACAAAGGAGAACACTTTTAAGCCTACAAAGAAAATGGCACTGGAATTACAAGCAATTATTTTTTGCAACCAAGTATGAAATGAAATACATGACATGAAAATAGACAATTGAGAGTTATAACATCTCCAGAATCAGATTAAGAAAGTGAAAATCAGAGAAGACAGAGTATGACTATCTCCAGGGCAAATACTACTTTATTAATTGTTGAAAAGAAAAGATCTTTTATAATCCAAGTTAAAAAATGAAACATCAGCTATACATGAACTCGAAGAAAAAAAGAAGCAGGAATATAACTCTGGTTCATTGCAGACAGCCCAAGTTAACCTGGAAATTAATTTTTTTTCACATTATTTTTTTAGGGCCACACCCACGGCATATGGAGGTTCCCAGGCTAGGGGTCTAATCGAAGCTACAGCTGCCAGCCTACACCACAGCCACAGCAATGCCAGATCTGAGCTGCGTCTGTGACCTACACCATAGTTCACAGCAACACCAGACCCTTAACCCACTGAGCGAGGCCAGGGATTGAACCCGCGACCTCACGTTTCCTAGTCGGGTACATTTCTCCTGCACCACGGGAACTCCTGGAAAATTAATTTCAAACCTTAAAGCAGAAAACCCTTAGTGTACTTATGATCAGCCAGACACCTTTGGAAGAACATGAGCAGAATGCTGCAGGGGAAGGGAAGACATGTAAACACAGAATTCAACAAATAAAGGGTCAACTATAGAAAGTAAATGCATTATATAAAGATCAATATGCTGTCAACAAAGGGTAAGCTTGTAATAACTGGTGTCTTCCTATGATACTAAAAGAGCCCCAGAGTTCTTCCATGAAAAGCAGCCACCTTTCTGAGACAAATAATAAATAATAATAATAATAACCCAAGAAAACTGCTCCAAAAACCAATGGCTATAGAACAATCTAAGAACACCTTACCATCCACTAAATCTACTAAATCCCTACTTTGACTTAAGACCTGAGGGTAGAACACCGTACTGCCCACTGAGGTATCTGTGAGCTCTCTCGATCTCTGACCCTGAATGGAAGAGATGAACCCCAAATGGGCTGAACCCTTAGGAGTGGTCTTCCACCTGATCCTAGGAATTGGCTGGATGTCAGAAAACTGCTCCCTCTAACCTGAGCCCTTGAACAATGTCTAGGTAGCTCTTCCTCCTTTATCCCATCCATTTCAGGAATGCCTCTCCTGAGTTCCCAATAAGAGTACCCCATGACCAGTCTGGACCATCTCCTCAATTACAGTCCCTCCAGCACCTTCATTTGGTCTTCGTCACACTAACCTGGAGGGCTTCCATCTCAGCGTTAGGGGAAGATATACCAATCACCACCCAAAATGGACCTGCCATACAGCCAAGAATGCCAGAGACTCTAAAGTGTGAAGGGGGGAAGTTCTCGTCATGGCTCAGTGGAAACATATCTGACTAGTATCCATGAGGACACAGTTTCGATCCTCGGCCTTACTCAGTGGGTTAAGGATCCGGCGTTGATATGAGCTGTGGTGTAGGTCATAGATGCAGCTCGGATCTGGTGTTGCTGTGGCTTTGGTGTAGGCCAGCAGCTGTAGCTCTGATTAGACCTCTAGCCTAGGAACCTCCATATGCCGCGGGTGCAGCCCTAAAAACACATAAAATGAAATGAAATGAAATGAAATAAAATAAAATAAAATAAAGTGACGGGTATTGTATACATAGAACTACAATAAAATACCCTGTAATGACATTTTGACAAGACAAAAACAATTTGACATTTCTGGTGTGCACATTGCTCAGTGGATAGTGAATGAATGAATCAATAACTGAATAAATGAACAAGTAGCTCATTTCTGTAAATTGTAAGGCATTCAGGAAGTAGATCATGTCTGTGATCTACCTGAGCTGTACAGATGTTGCTGGTAGCCTTGTCTCTCCGGATGTGTTGCTCCCTGGTTTGAAGAGCAAGACGATACACTTCTTTCCCACTGGCATCTCTAGACCAAGAATAAAACATTTGGTTAGCACAGGTAATCATAGCACCAGGAGTTGCCATAAATAGAACTGCTTTTTTCCTTCCCACTTGGAGTGAATTCAGCAAAATTACTTCAGTTCAAGGCTATAAAGAAATAATTTCCAAACCATCTTCTTCTAAACGGGATTGCTAATTTTCAGTTTGTACTTGGAGGATTTGAAACACTGAGATAATCTATACAACAACCTGGAAACGTGAAAAGAAAATTTCCCAGGAATTACCCAGCCTAATATAATGATGGTGATTGAAACTTTACTCTGAGCTTCTTGACAGACTCAGAGAAAAGGGAAATACCTGGCAAAGAAAACAGAATTTCTACACTAGAAAGCTAAAGCATCTATATGGCTATAAATAAAGAATGTTAATAATCTTACCACTTGTCTCTAATAAAATTTCTCCTTTCTTAATAAAATTTAAAATCGAGATAAACAAAAAAAGATTCAGCAGTTTTATCCTTTATTTCATCAAGCTCTCGGGGCCCACTTTCCAGAAAGATAAGTTCAATATAAAAAAAAATCAACAGATAATAATTGATACATTAAAGTTTTTAAAATTACAAAACCCTCTGGCTCATCTCATCTGGTGAAGGCCATCACCGAAAGAAGCCAGTGTAAGAATACTTAAAGGAACTATTATTATTACATGAAAAAGCAAAGCGCTTTTTGTTATTATGTGACTAAGTCACAGTATTTCAGAACTTCCCATCACCATCACATCATCCACTAATTCAGACTATTCACTTATATTAATATCCCAACTTTTATGAAAGGTCAAAAAAATCATGTTAAATTTCCTCGGTAGTAATCATGACATTCATCTAAATTCTCAAGCTAAAGATCTTCAACAGTGAGAAGCACTCAAGAAAGTACATTTGGAAATTACTCAATTGGCCAAGGTGGGAGGCCTCCGGGAAATAATGTGGGTCACACTCAATGTAAGCATGAAAATCTCCTATTGCACTTTTCTTTACATAACAGTATGGCATGATACTTTTTTTTTACGGCCACACCTATGGCATTTTTTTTTAACAGCTGCATCTGCAGCACAATATTTTTGAGAAAGAAACTAGTTAAACATAAAACATACCGAAAATACTCAGTCTCTCAAGGTTTTCAACAACCTAAATAAATTTATTTCTATGACTTCAGTATAAATATGTTCTAAATTGCACACATACTTTTCCAGATATGCACAGATTCATGGCATTTCAGAAGAGGTACATGGCATATGAAAAGG
>PVHT020000022.1:10243654-10262260 GCA_004024745.2 Catagonus wagneri
CTGCAGCACAATATTTTTGAGAAAGAAACTAGTTAAACATAAAACATACCGAAAATACTCAGTCTCTCAAGGTTTTCAACAACCTAAATAAATTTATTTCTATGACTTCAGTATAAATATGTTCTAAATTGCACACATACTTTTCCAGATATGCACAGATTCATGGCATTTCAGAAGAGGTACATGGCATATGAAAAGGGCCACGTATGGGCGTTCCCATTGTGGCTCAGCAGAAACAAATCTGAGTAGCATCCATGAGACGCAGGTTCAATTCCTGGCCATGCTCAGTGGGTTAAGGATCCAGGCGTTGCCATGAGCTGTGGTGTAGGTTGAAAACGTGGCTTGGATCCCACAGACAGCAGCCACAGCACCAATTTGACCCCTAGCCTGGGAACCTCCATGTGTCTCAGGTATGGCCCTAAAAAGACAAAAGACACACACACACACAAAAGGCCAGGTATGGAAGGTGGTGAGCACTAGCACACGCGCGCGCGTGTGTGTGTTGGGATGGGATGTGGGTAGGGAGGACATGGATACCCCTAACATTCATACCCTAATACATTCTTTCTTCTGACTCTATGTTCTACATTTCCTTAATCCACTCCAAATGGCCCAGTTAAATTCAAAAAGAAATCAACAACTTTCATGATCTAGAGAAGGAGTAGGGAAAACCATAATCACAGTAAAAAGGAAGAAACATGAAATGCTTTACCTTGCCACCCCCACCATTCTTCCAGGCATCATCCTCACCAAGCTTTCCCGGACAGCAAAAAAGGCTGCATGTGGTCCACCATATCCCAGTGGCACACCAAATCTCTGTGAGCTGCCCAAGGCAATGTCTACACCAAATTCTCCGGGAGGCCTCAAGATACACAGAGCTAAAAGGTCAGTTGCACAGCAGGCCAAGCTCTAGAAAAGAAACAAGAGAAAATGGACAAGGCTTTTACCTTCCCTGAGAACAGTACCAGGGGAGACAGGCAGAATGGCAGAGTTGGCTTGTATTCTGTGAATTTATTTACTCCTTCATTTGTTTAAAACATCTACTGAGTGCCTACTATGTGTCAGGAACTTGAAAAAAAGGAGGTAGGGTAGTTCCTGTCATGGCTCAGCAGTTAAAGAACCCAACTAATATCCATGAGGACATGGATTTGATCCCTGGCCTCACTCCGTGGGCTAAGGATCCAGCCTTGCTGTAAGCAGATGAGGCTCGGATCCCGTGTTGCTGTGGTTGTGGTGTTACGATGGCAGCTACGGCTCTCATTAGACCCCTAGCCTAGGAACCTCCAAATGCCTCGGGTATGGCCCTAAAAATACCAAAAAAAAAAAAAGGGAGTTAGAAAGGAGGCAGTTCTATCATACCAGGTGATAAATGTGTGGGAAATAAAACACACCTAAAAGAGTGATAGTAATAATTCAAAGTTGAGACACATTTCCATAGACCCGCCTACCCCAGCGTGATGGGCTCTCTCCACGAGTTCTGTAAAGTCTTCCACCTTCCCCTCAGTGTCTGGGTACTGGAACAGCACTCCACTGACATCCTTTCCACTGAAGTCCATTTCATGGGGTAACTTCAATTCAATGAGGACCCCAGCATACCTGGAAAGACAGAAGACAATAATCATGCTTTTGGTTTACAAGGGAAAATTAGATTACCTACAGTTTCTTTTCAATGATACGGAATTCATATCCTCTGCCCTTCCCCAGTGCCTCATTCCCTCCCCATCCTAACACACACTCATCCGACACCCAGCCCTTCAGTGCTAACAGTGCTTTATACCAACTCAAGCGCATCCGACAGCTCAATTTGTTTCTCTCTTCCACCCTTATCACCTCCCCTCCCCTTTCAGAACCTATAACTGAGAGAGAGCAGAAACATGCCCCCTGAGGGCTAAAAAACTAATACTTGTAAATACAGAGCCATCACCACTTTGATTTTGGATAGGTCTTAGGTGAATGGAAAACTTCAGTTAAGACAAGGAAGAAGGCCTTCCTTAGGTTTCTAAAACTGTCTAGTTCTTATTTCATGTCAGAAAAACACTTCTTAAGGAATGAGGTCAGGTGAAAGTCTTTTACAAGGAGAAAGCAAATAAACACACCCACAAGTGGTAGTGGTGCTATTTGCTTTATCTGATTACAGCACTTAAAAAATACATTATGCACCTTTGTTGTACAAGCAAAAATTCTCAAAACAGTGTAAATCAACCACAAAAAAACCTTAGGAAAAAAAAAAGCAATATGCTTTCATCTACTCACACTAACCTCGGTATTACATGGATTCTCATGAGCCATGTTTGAGGGGATATACACAACATCATAACAATTGTGTGAAGGTTCCATTTTTACCCTCTGCTTTTCAAACTTCCCAAAACACTGTTGAAATTATTTTAATATTCTTAATTTTCTTTTTACAAAGAGAAAATTAAAAAACATGGTAACTTAATACAAAGCAAAGGCAACTAAACCCACTATGTATTTCTCTCTCAAATCTGACACATTTTACTTACCAGTGAGATTATGGGAAGAAAGTGGGAGGGAAAGTAAAACTCAACAACCCCATCTTAAACCAGGTTCACCTCCAATCAGTTGGAAATAAGAAGAAACAGCACAGATGAGCATGATATTATCCCTGAGTTCAAAATACAAATAAAATTAATTACTTGGCTCGAGTCTGGACGACAGCTATTGTCTGTGGGTGGCAACGAGAGTCAACAAAAAATTTTCTCCTCTTGTTGTGTCTGTTGAAAAGGAAAATCACATTCCAACATGAACATAAAAGAAATCAGAGTATCTTCTAAGAATGCAAAGCAAAGACAGTACTTAAATCTGAACTTAGAAAAAAAAAATGACTCATTAATAACTAATGCTGACATTTACTGATTAGAATTCCACTGAAATCCAATACCCATTCTAACCTCATTTAGCAAAATCAATCTTAAACTGGCTTAAATTTTTAAAAATAAATATGAGGAAAAAGAATAGTGATTAAGTAGAAACAAAAAACTAAGTCTTCTTTGCCTTTTTTTTTTTTTGGCTAGGGGTCCAATTGGAGTTACAGCTGCTGGTCTATACCACAGCCGCAGCAACACAGGATCCAAGCCACCTCTGTGACCTACACCACAGCTCACGGCAACCTGGGATCCCAGCCCACTGAGCAACCTGAGAGATTGAACCTGCAACCTCATGGTTACTAGTTGGATTCATTTCCACTGAGCCACAAGGGGAACTCCAAAACACTAAGTCTTCTAAATAAAAACATCTGCATTGTTCCCTTGTGGCACAGTGGGTCAGGGTCTGGCATTGTTACTGCAGCAGCTTGGATTGAAGTGAGCTTGATCTCTGGCCTGGGAACTTCCACATGCCAAAAGCACAGAAAAAAATTAAAATAAAATAAATTAAAATGTGAGAATTTTATTGCCAAAAGAGCATGCAGAAATTATCTAAATCACTTGTCCTCACTCAATGGAAGAGGAAAAGAATTCAGATAGGTTGTGACATATGCAGGGCTACATGGTTATGGAAGGAACGGAGTTGGGTCTAGAGACCCAAATTTCAGAGTCTAACAATCCATGGTTTCAGGAAGCAAAACTAATGGGGATGCATAACAGTTTGTATATCACTGGCACAGCTGGGTAAAAAAAAACAAATGGCAGATAAAAGTACATTATACTATGAATTTAATGTTTCAGAAAGATCCGCAATAACCAGTTAGCAGCAGCTTTCTCAATGGAATGGGTCTGAAAAACAGCAAGGTTTTACTTTTCCTTATACCTTCCTCTACTATTTGAGAATTGAACTTGTGTCCCAGCAAGGACAGGAGCTGCCTCAGAGACAATGCCAGATCCTTAACCTGCTGTGCCACAGCACGAACTCCAGTATTATACTTACAATAAGCATAAATTCAATAGAGGAGTAAGTAGACTTGGGGATATACAAAATTAATTATCAAATGTATAATGCTCTTCGGTTTGTAAGTAACTAGAGAAACAAAGATATATAAGCCTAAATGACCTAGGATGGACACAAAAACACTACTATTGTAAAAAAAAAAAAAAAAAAAAAACTTTCCTCAAGATAAGAAGCACAAGGCTGCTTTTCAAGGATAAAATTAAATGCAGGTGGAAGGTATGAAGATTATGAGCAGGCAAATCAAACACTGGTAGAGTGTGAGTAGCCCAGAAAAAAAAAAAAATAATGCCATTTGCAGCAACATGGATGGAACTAGAGACTCCTATACTAAGTGAAGTAAGTCAGAAAGAGAAAGACAAATACCATATGATTTCACTTATATCTGGAATCTAATATAGGGCACAAATGAACCTTTCCACAGGAAAGAAAATCATGGACATGGAGAACAGACTTGTGGTTCCCAAGAGGGAGCGGGGAGGGAGAAGAAGGGACTGGGAATTTGGGGTTAACAGATGCAAACTATAGCCTTTGGAGTGGATAGGCAATGGGATCCTCCTGTATAGCACTGGGAACTGTGTCTGGTCACTTATGATGGAGCATGGTAATGTGAGAAAAAAGAATGTATACATGTATGTGTGGCTGGGTCACCTTGCTGTACAGTAGAAAATTGACAGAACACTGTAAACCAGCTATCATGGAAAAAATAAAAATCATTATAAAATTTTTTAAAAAGTCTATGGAAGCCAAGAAAGAGTTACATGGGCCTTCAGGATGTAAATGAAGAATGCTAGCGTTCCTGTCGTGGCTCAGTGGTTAACAAACCCGAATAGTATCCATGAGGACGAGGGTTTGATCCCTGGCCTAGCTCAGTGGGTTAAGGATTTGGCATTACTATGTGCTGTGGTGTAAGTCACAGAAGCAGCTCAGATCCCACATTGCTGTGGCTGTGCTGTAGGCCGGCAGGTATAGTTTCAATTCGACCCCTTGCCTGGGAACCTTCATATGCTGCAGAGAAAGGAAGAAAGGAAGGAAGGAAGCAAGGAAGGAAGGAAGGAAGGAAGGAAGGAAGGAATCTTGCCTGTCAGTCCTGTAAGGATCAAGGCATTAGCTACTGCACTCACCTGGTTGACAAGGCCCAGAGGTCCAAAACCTCAGATAGACATATCATCAGTGTGGGCCGATTCTCCAAGCAGATAGATGACCATGGACATGAGAATTCTACCAGGAAGGAAGCTAAACTCAAATATATTCACAAGGCAAAGAATGAAAGAAGGCCAGGAGCTGGAGAACAATTGTTAACCAAAGTTAACCATGACCCAGCAACTCTGCTCCTAGAAATTCATCCTCAGTTAACAATTATAACTTTTGAAAAATATTTATCCTAGTGATGCACAAAAATTTCATTAACAACAAAATAAGAACAAACAATGTGTAACAATAGAGATGATAGTTGTATAAATCATTGAACTTCTGATAGGGATAAAGTCCGATAGTTATACAGGTAGTTGTAGAAGTCCCAGTAGGGGACCATAGATAGAGAGGGAAAACTAGGGAACTTTGGGAGACCATAGTAAATTAATAATCGCTCAAGAAAGCCATCAGAATGTCTCGGAACCAAGCAACCTTGCTGAACTATAAAACCATAAATAATAGCACGAGATATGCTTCAGGTCATTAAGTAAAAGATTAAGTGAGGCCTGCATTCAAATTCAACAAGACAATGGCCTTAGGAACAACGACAAGAATTTATGGGAAAGATGACATTCCAAAGTTGGAGACCCTCTTAAGGAAAGCTGAGATAATTCAACATATTTTAGCATACGTTATCACCCTTCTGCTGATTTGAATAAGCACCATGACAGCCCTAGTTTGACCTCACTGGATCAAATACTCACTTACCCAATGAAAAGCAGGAGCTAGTGATATAACCCTGATTTCTACTCCAAGAATGAGGAATGCAGTCTTTTCCCACATCCACCTTTCTTGGGTTATAAAAATGTAGCCCACCTAATCCTCAGGGCAGAGCCTCCATCCCTGCCTGCTTCTATCTCTCAAAGGCCTTATCTTAATAAATATATTTCTTGCTTATCACTTGGTCTCTTGCTGAATTACTTCTGTGATAAGATAACAGAAAACCTGAGCCTCAGAAAGTCCAGACACCATGTTAATGATTCTAATTTAAAAAAACTTGGGTTCAAGTCACAATTTGGGTTTAGGCTGGGTTTGAGTTAAGAGGTATTTAAGTTTCACTTCCATGCAAATGAGTAATACTTCGTAGCCAATAAAAGCCATATTTTAGAAAGCTCACTATAGAAATGGGAAATGTTCACAACATATTGTTAAATTGAAAAAGAAAACAAGCTATAGGAGGTTCCATAGCGGCTCAGCAGAAACGAATCTGACTAGTAACCATGAGGACGCAGGTTCAGTCCCTGGCCTTGCTCAGTGGGTTAAGGATCCAGCACTGCTGTGAGCTGCGGCTCAGATCTGGTGTTGCTATGGCTGTAGTATAGGCCATCGGCTACAGCTCTGATTTGACCCCTAGCCTGGAAACCTCCATATGCCACAGGTATGGCCCTAAAAAGATGAAAAAAAGAAAATAAAAGAAAACAAGCTATAAAACATTAAATACAACCTGAGAAGAATATTCTTCATAAAAGAAGGTGATACTTATTTACATATTATATCACAGATTGCTAGTTCCTACGTACTATCCATTTTTCCTGTCACCCATAGTAACAGAACTCTAATATATAGGATGCAGCAACACGCTGTGAACTGAAATTTGGCACTTGCCATCAGCCTCTACATGGAGTAAAACATAAGCCACTGCAGCTGCCGACCTGCAGCACCCCCTGAGTGGAGCTCAGGGTGGACACCAGGAGGGAGGCACCCTATGCTCTGGGAAAACTGAAAGAACAGGTCATCAGACAGATATTTTTAGGAGATTTTATGAGCCCAATTCTTGCATTTCCTCATACTTAGAAAAACACTAAAATCCGTCAATGATGACAAATGTCTGTGACTAGTCAGTAACAGTCAAGAGACCAGCAGCAAACTTCTGTAAAATATGTGCATGGCTGCATGCACCTCTCCTTCACCTTTATGGCATACTCTTTGGGGCAGTATTTTGGAGCTGCCTGGGCTGCAGTTAGTGGGCAAAACAAAAGATGTCAAGGTCATGTGTGAGAACAGCCACTCCCAAGAGTGGGCCAGTGAGCCCTGAGGGAACTCAGGGAAGAAACAAAGACTGGCCCACAGTTGAGGTGCATATCAAAGGAGTGCTTCCAAAAAGCCCAGACCTTCTTCCCACAGAAACAGGTTTTCTATAATCTTCTCCTGTCAACCCAATTATATGTAAATCTTTTGTTCCAACTACCTTCCCTTTGTTGCAAAATCTCATGTATCCTAGCTTCACCCCTCAGGTAGCCCGGAGGGGTTTCTCAGGGCTACCTGAGATGCTGTCTCCAGGGCTTAAATCCTAATTTCACCCCAAGCAAAACTTAACTTTCAGGCTGTATTTTTTTCAGTCGACAGCACACATCTGAAAAAAGTACATTTCCCCAGGTCACTTGTAGGTAGGGATGGTCAGTGAAGCGTAAGTAAAAGTTACCGAGTGGAGGCTTCCAAAAAAACTATTTAAGGAGGGCTTATTCAGATAAAAGTACCCTTAACTTCTCCCTGAGTGTAGATATCATGACTAGAGCTCCAGCAGTCATCTTGTGACCATGAGGACTGTGGACAAGGACTGATGCTTGCCACTCTGGTAAACAAAGAACGTTGCCCACCATCTATCTCAGTCCTACGAGGATCAAGTCATTTCAAGAGCAGCTGCCCACTGATGGTACACCATGAGAGCAATTCTTGCTGAAGAAAAACAGGACGTAGTCTATGCTTTGGATATTGGCTCTAAGTAGTTAAGATGTATTCCTAAGGAATAATTTCAATGAGTCCAGACTCTTGCATCTTCTCATACAATGAAAAGCACTAACGTCATTAACTTGAGATGTCTATTCTTTGTGACTAGCAGTAATCTTTCTTTTCTTTTTTTGGCTGGGCCTGTGGTATGCAGAAGTTACCAAGCCACAGATCGAACCTGAGCCACAACAGTCACGATGCCAAATCCTTAACCACTAAGCCACCAGGGAACTTCTAGCAGTAATTTTTTGATATTTGACTGTATGTTATTTTTTCCCCCCAGCAAACAATTTCCCACATATTCTGGGCCTTCACTAGAGTTCCTCCGAGCTATCTGAGAGACTGTGTCCTGGGTTGTAGTCCTCAGTAAGATCCCTGAATAAAATTTAACTCATAACTTTTAGATTGTATGTTTTTCTTCAGTCTATAGGATGAAAGCCTCACGCTAAAAATGGCAGAGAGAGAAGAACATCGGTCCTTTATACTATCTCAGAGTTGCTATAACATTGCTGAACTTAACATTACATATGTGAAGAGCAAAATGTCTTACACAATGTTAAATAAACAAGAGCAGTTTTTTAAGCCTCTACTATTTCAAATATTTTCGTTACCTCATCTAACTGGTGGTATAATGATACTGACATAATGGATCTCATACACACAGATGTGTGTGGTGTGTGTGTATGTGTGTAAGAGCAAGAGAGAAAGTCACTGAGCACTGACCCGGGCAGTGGAGCCGCCACCTGCACAACAGGCTTGAGACTGGAAGCTGTCCCTCACCCTCAGAGAACCTCATGCTGGGCCTCTTACCTGTGGCAAAGCTGCATTGCCTCTGCAGCCGCGGTGCCCTCGTCCAGCAGGGATGCATTAGCCATGTCCATGCCTGTGATGTCACACACCATGGTCTGGTAGTTGAGTAAACTCTCCAGTCTTCCCTGAGACACCTCTGGCTGGTAGGGAGTATACTGGGTGATCCTGTAAGGGATACAAAAGGCTATGTCAAAACAGTGAATCCACTATTCAGAAAAAGTTCATTAAATGTCTTCATTTTAGAATTTAGTATCTGAAAATTTGCCTCTATATAACACATCAATAAGCTTACATTTTGTCCTTTAGCTCAGAACTAAATTATAATACTATCCTTTATTTGGGGATAATCAGTACTTTTCTATCCTTCTAAGATACTAAATCTTATGTTTCTATTTTAATGATCTTATATTTTATTGTAAATTGTCTCCTAAAATCCACTTGCCTGGAGTTCCCATCGTGGCTCAGTGGTTAATGAATCTGATTAGGAACCATGAGGTTGCGGGTTCGATCCCTGGCCTTGCTCAGTGGGTCAAAGATCTACTGTGAGCTGTGGTGTAGGTCGCAAAAGTGACTCAGATCCTGAGTTGCTGTGGCTGCGGTGTAGGCCTGCAGCTGTAGCTCCAACTCAACCCCTAGCCTGGGAACTTTCATATGCCACAGGTACAGTCCTAAAAAGCATAAATAAATAAATAAATAAATAAATAGAAAGAAAGAAAGAAAGAAAAAGTCACTATCTACTTATGAAAGGTTATGAAGTTATCCCATAGATATCAAAATTTAAGAATTAAATAGCTAGGCATTCCCTTGTAGTGTAGTGGTTTAAAGATCCTGCATTGTCACTGCTGTGGCATGGGTATGAGCCAGATGTGGGCAAAAAGAAAAAAAAATACAAAGGGTTAGAAGGCAGAATATCTTACATCCTCCAGTTATTAGCCAAAATGTGTCTTTAAGTATGAGTTAGTTCACTTAGTACCTTCATCCTTTTTTTTCATCCCTTCATTCATTCACTCATGCTACAGATATTTACTGCATGGCCAGTAAGTGCCAAAAACTACGGTAAGTTCTGGTGGCACATCATGACCAAGATGGACAATAGACCTTGATCTCAAGGAGAATATATTGTAATGGGGGAAAAGGGACAAAAGATACATAAAATCTGGAGTTCCCTGGTATCTAGTGGTTAAGAATCTGGCATTGTCACTACTGTGGCTTGGGTCACTGCTGTGGCACAGATTTGATCCCTGGCCTGGGAACTTCTGCATGTTGCGGGTGCAGCCAAAAACAAAACAAACCAAAACAAAACAAAACGAGTTCCAGCTGTGGTACAGTGGGTTAAGAATCTAACTGTAGCCATGCAAGTCACTGAAGAAGCCCAGATTTGACACCTGGCCCAACACAAATTTTTAAAGGATCCAGTGTCACTGCAGCTGGGGCATGGGTCATAGCCACAGCTTGGATTCAACCCCGGGCACGGGAACTTTCATCTGCCATGAGTGCAGCTATAATAAATAAATGAATGAATGAATAAATAAATAAAATCATTTCAGAGGGATAAGTATTTTAAAGAAAATAAAATGAGGAGAAAGGGTGACTAAGGACTTAAGACAAAGCTGCTATGTTTTTACCAATAATAATCCATTCACTCTACCACAAAAGTGTGTCAGACTGGGGTCCATGCTCCCACATGTGATTAACATAGTTTCATATCACTTGTTTTCATTTTTCCAAGCCTGAAGAGTATTAGGAAAAATTGTGTTTCATTTTGTTTTCATTTCTTTCAACCCCTTTTCCTTTCTCTCCTGTTCTGGTAATCACATTCAGGATATTTCCACCCACTTCCTCCATTTTTTTTTCTTTTCTGAGGGCTTCGAAATCAATGTCTTCTTACCTTTGAGGGGGAGTAGAGTAGGGTAGCTTGCCTCACCAAGAAGTGAAATAATTTTCCAGAAAGTTTCATTGGTATAGTAGTGTGTGTGTGTGTGTGTGTGTGTGTGTGTGTGTGTACAGCAGAATACATTTTTGCTTCAATTAATTCCTTGAACAGCCTGGCTTAGCAACTGTAAATCAGTTTGCCACATTCTAAGTGCGTGGTGAACTGGAATAAATGAGGCATACAATACATAATGTAGACAAAGCAGAAAGGGAATCTGAGCAGAAATGGGGTCACACAAAAGGCAAAGACAAAGGTAACTGTGACCTCAGATCAGATAAGATCTTCATACACAGCATAGTCTGTCACCACAAAGACATATACTTAGATTGCCTGGCTAACATGAAATTTTCTTTTTCATTACTATCATTTTTTTGACAAATAGACATACACACAAATTTACACATAAGCATACACATGTATCAACTAGCCCATCTAAAGAATGGAAGATTCAGTATGTCCATAAAGATAGACAAAGAACATACAATAAGAAGAGAGAGAATGATGCTCCAAAGAATTCATCACAGCACTGAATATTGAAAAATGAACAACAAACTGTCCACTAAAAGGAGAGTGATTAAATAAACTGGACAACTGCATATACTACGGATTGTGAAAATGACGTGTCAGCATTTCCTGAGATAGAAGATGCTCATGAGATGCTCATGATATATTCATTTTTAAAGTAAAATATAAATACCACAATCTCACTTTTGTAAAAACACGTGAAGCAAATTGTAAGCAGTGGTTTTCTCTGAGTAGTGAGATTAACTGCAATTTTTACCTTCTTTTATTGTATGTTATAAATATTAAAGATATCAGCTGATGTTTATTAACCACCTTCCGTCATGTCAGGAACATGTTCATAATCTTTTTGCTGATTATGTTATATATGTTCACTGTAAAAAGCTGGAAAACTGAACTACTGAGAAAATAAAATCACCCATAATCCCCAAACTCCAAGATAACAACAGTTAACATTTACATTTCTTTTCATTTTTTTTTCTTTTTGTCTATTTTTCTCTTGTGCTGTCTGCCCAATTTCTTACTGTGTCTTTTCTTTATACATTCTATTTTCTGTTATATTGAAGTATAATTGACAAAACTATATATTGAAAGTGTACAGTATGATGTTTGGATATACATATACTTTGTGAAATGATCATCACAAACAGGTTAATTTCAGTCTCTTTGATAACACATCATATTTATATTTCAAAGTAATTTTATACCCTATGTAAACTTTTATCTCAATTTTTGTTCTGTTAGTATTATTTCATGGACTTTTTTAGCTGCACCAAGCAGCAACTTGATTTGGAATCTCAGTTCCTGACCAGGCCACGGTAATAAAAGCACTGAGTCCTAACCACTAGACCACTAAAGAACTTTTTTTTGTCCTCGCCCACTTTTCCTTTTTTTTTTTTTGCCTCAGTGACAGTGCCAAATCCCTAACCACTAAGCCACCAGGGAACTCCTCTAATAACTTTAAACATTATTCAGAAGTATGCATTTAATTGCTATGTGGCTTTCAATGATTTATCAAAATTTTATTTAACAGGTGCCCTCAAGTTGGAGATTACTTTTGGTTTCTTCCTTTTTTTTTTTTTAATGCCTGCCCCTGCAGCATAAGGAAGTTCCAGGCAAGGGGTCAAACTGGAGTTGTAGCTGCCAGCCTATGCCACTGCCAGAGCAGTGCCAGATCTGAGCCACATCTGCAACCTATGTCGCAGCTTGTGGCAAAGCCAAATCCTTAACCCAGTAAGCAAGGCCAGGGATGGAAACGGCATCCTCATGGATACTAGTTGATTCTTAACCCACTAAGCCACAATGGGAACTCCAGTTTTAATTATTAAAAAGATCATATAATTTTATATTTCCTTAAGTAGTGGTTTCTGCACACTAAGTATTAAGAAGCTCTGGGTGTCAACCTAAATTCTCTAATTTATTACCTATGACTTTGAGACAAGTCACTAAACTTCTCCCCACCAACTTCCCCTGGCCATGAATGGAGATAACACCATCTATCACCTATATCAAATATTATCCTAACACTCAAATCCAGTTAATATACATAAAGCATTTGGGAAATGGTAAGGTCCTTCCCAAATGCTGTTTTTTTTTTTTTAATTTTATCTTCTCTTCTGGTCTCTAATTTTTTAAAAATACTCATTGACATCTCCCAAAGGGTTTATTCACTGTTCTACTCAGATATTTTTAGATATTTCCACTCAGAGATTTTTTTCTGGAAAGTCATCACTTCCCTGTTTGGCATCTCATTACCTATTTTTCCTCCAATAACATCATCAAACAAGATAGTTTCTCCTCTTGAATTATCCTATTCCTTCAAAAACACCATGATTATGCCATTTCCCAAGGTAAAAACTTCAGATTTTTTTAGCCCCAAAAATGACCACTTGTGCTGCTAGTCTTCCTTCCAATGCCACATATCCATCCACTCCTTTCTTTGTTGCCTTACAAGCCTAGTGCAGTGCTTACAATAGGAAATTACCAAGTATTTCTGGTGCAAACACGCACATTTGACTTTCCTGGTCAAATGGGGATGGCTCCCCAATTACCTGCAAGAAAAAGCCCCAAACCTCCTAAGCAACAGTGCTTCATACCTGAGACCATACCATGCTATTCCTTCCATCATAGACTCTGGGATTTAATATCCACCCCCTCTCCGCACTCAGCCTTTCTCTACTTGTTCTAAGCCCAAGCTTAGGTCGATGCTAATTAGCACTGCTAAACTCAGAGAGCTTTTCTTGATCCTACTTTTACTTGTAAACTTTTTTATAGTCAACCAGTTATTTTCTACCCTACTGAACAGGCATAAATGGTCTCAAAAATCATCTATTAAAGCACATGGATCAGTGAGTCTCAAGCCTAGAGATACTAAAGAAATCCTTATTTCGGAAGAAAAATGCTAGCACAGGGCACACCATCCTGCTTAAAAGGGCTTAGTTGCCTTAGGCAAAACAGTGATAAAGAAAATGTTTGTGACCTGCAATTTCTATGTTCCAATTGATAATTAACTCAAGTTGATTTTTCTAGATATATCTTAATATTAAAAACCAAAAAGTATCTGCATGTCCAAGAAGGCATTCTGTCCTGCCCCAAAAGGATGATTGATACATCTAACGCAGCATTAATTTTTATTACAAAATAATCAGGACTCTCTATGACTCTGACCAAAAAAGAGGGAGGTAATGGTGCGGGGAAGTGGGCGGTAGGGGGGTTGCAGTTGGACAAACGTTTATGAGATTCTCTCATTTTAATCCCAGTGCCAATATTACAAAAAAAGAAATGGTCACAAAGAAAATAGTTTTGATATTAATTAACTGATGTTATCAGCAATAGAAAAATTTTGAAAAGTCGATCCCATAAAATATATTCTAGGCCTGATGTAAATTTTCTTGTGTCTAAATGTTTGTATTCTCTGGAGGCTATGTTACCCATTTATTTTCACCTCACGTCACTGGAATTTGTTGGTTCCATCTCTATGGCAACCATTCAGAAGGGCGATAATGTGAAGTCTACCCAGCCTCATGTGCACAGCTCTCCCTATCAGGGCTGGTAAGGGGGTAGTATCACCCTCTGTTTTCAGATCAGCTTTCGGAGAATTCAAAGGAACAAAACTTAAAATGCACCCAAAAACCAGAACTGAAAGGCAAAGAACAACAGTTTCTCTCTCTCTCTCAAAACACTGGCGACTCCTAAAGTAAACGAACACATCCGCTCACAGCCAGAAAGCAATATGGTGAATGTTCTGTGCAGCCACAAATGCAAAGACTGCTGGCTGGTATTCAGATGGCTGGAATGCTGCAGCCCATTCATGAATTTTTGAGGCGTGTTTTGTAAGGAGGAGAGACAGGCCATTTACCTTTGAAATCAAACATACCATCCAAACTTTTATCAATACTCCAGTGGAAAAGGAAACCCTCACCAACACAAATACATCTATATACAGGCACGTGCACACATACACATGCAGCAGATAAACTAGTTATTTGACAGTTCATTTCTGTTCTTATTAATAAGGAAATGAAGCATACTGAGAATTCCGTTGTGACTCAGTGGGTTAAGTATCCATCAGGATGTGGGTTCAATCTGCAGCCTCACTCAGTGGGTTAAAGGATCCATTGTTGCTGCAAGCTGCGACATAGGTCCCAGACTCCGATTGGATCTGGCATTGCTGTGGCTGTGGTATAGGCTGGCTGCTGCAGCTCCAATTTAACCCCTAGCCTAGGAACTTCCATATGCCCCAGGTTCAGCCCTAAGGAAAAAAAAAAAAAAAAAGTAGAAACGAAGCATACTGAAACCAAAAGGTCTGAGCAAGGTACAACAATGTAGGAGTGACTGGGCCCACAGATGTGGCTCCTTTCACAAAGGAATCACACAGTCTAGGATAAACACCCTCACCAACCAGGACTACCTTTGCACTTAGGCAAAAGTGGACAAAAGATAAAAAGGCACTGTGCTTCACACCCAGTCTAACCTATGCCCTGAGCTACACAAATGCCTTGGTCCATGGACCTACAGGTCTGGGCTTGAGGCACCAGATGAGGACCCACTGCACTGATGGCCCAACACATATCCACTCATTCGCAGACTCAAACACATGGAAAACAGCTATTTTTGCTGGTTGTGAGGGGCAGAGAGCAAGTTCATATATGGTAAAGAGTCAAAAACAGTATGTATATTCCTGGTACTATGAGCACTTCGTACGAAGTTAAAACTTAGGTAGGGTAACAGGTTTACTCTCTGAAATGTCAAAACTGTCAAACATTATATTCTTAGATGGGGCTTCATATTTCTCTGTGTGTGCGTGTGTGTTAGAGTGATGTTTTAGAGAGAATAAGGGGGTGGAGAGGGGAATGAGCAGGGACTCAGCAGACCGTGGAAAATTAAAACTTACAAAAACTGGCATGGGTAGGGGTGGTCCTCATGAAACCCATCCAGATTTGGTAACTGATACTCATAGAAGTTAGGCTCCTCCTCAACCACAGACACTGGGAGATAGGGACTCCATCTTCAGGTGTTGACTGGAACAAACAGTAAATTCGCGGGGCAGCTTTGAATTTTCTCAGGTAGGCAGTTACTTCCTTTTTCAAGGTTAAAAAAAAGGGACTAATATATGTCCCAATAATCTGTCATAGCATGGCAGATGGAGAGCTGCTTTTATAAGGCTATTACACTGAAATGAAAATTCTGGTCACTCAGTTCAAATTAACTGACAAAACTTTATTAAATAAGGCCTATTTTTTTTAAAAAAAGATGCAAAGTGTTCAGCAAATGTTTTAAGATTTACTTCTGTGGAGCATGTACTTAGTTTTTTAAAAAACTTTGTGGACTTCTGTGCTTTCCTATAGGGAGGTCCACCTTCCCTTCACAAAAGTTTATTTTTCTCTATATGCCAACCTAAAAGCCTCTGTATCTCTCTATCTTTGAATAGCAGAGGCAATCACTTATTGTATCCTTACATAATAATGGTCCCACTAAAAATTAAATTTACCTCATACACCAATTAACTAAAAAAAACCCTACAAATCACCATCACCTTCCCAAGCTTGGTTTGTTTCTACACTAGAAATAAGTGCAAAAAAAAAAAAAAAAAAGACAGGTGCAGATATTCCTTTGGAGATAAGGTCATCAATTAAAATGAAGTTTGAATTCAAAGATGCTGGCATACACAACGGCACTAATCCAGAAACAAGAGAAAGAAAGGCCCAGGGGTCCCCCATATTTCTTCCTCCACAGTCAAACAACATTTCCCAGTGGGCAAAACAAGCAGGTGGCTTGATCTACTCTTAGGCACCTTTGAAGCCATGGTCTCTGCCTGACAAGGATTTATTTATCAAAGGTGTTTTCTTGTTTAGTATGTACCGGAATGTGAACCTCTGTCTCCTTCTTTCTATCACACAGGAAACAGAAATGGAAAAGCAAAATAGCATGGAAGTTTTCCTTAAGAGCGGGAGAAACATTTTTATTTTGTGCCGTCTGTGGCAGCCAGAGTGAGCAGGGACAGGGGCACACCTCACTTCACCTCCAGAGGACTGGGTCACCTGACAGGTGAGGTGAGAGCAGAACAAGTAACTGAGCACTAACAGCTCAGCTTCTGATTGTTTCTAGAAGAGTCTGTACACACAGAACACGCATGGTTCTTTCTCTACAAAGTGCTAAGTAATAAAGCTGATATTTTCATGTCCATTTACCTGATACAGTATCTTCTTTTTCAGTTAGTCATGAACCCAGAATATTGGTTGGGGATTGCAGGAGTACAGTAACCAGTCACTTCTAAAATCCTGACAAAACAATGGACCAAGATTCCCTTTTTTTTTTTGCTTTTGAGGGCCACACCTACAGCATATGGAGGTTCCTAGGCTAGGGGTCTAACAGGAGCTGCAGCTACCGGCCTATGCAGCACCCACAACAACGCCAGACCCAAGCCGCATCTGCGACCTACACCACAGCTCATGGCAACACCAGATCCTTAACCCAAATGAGCAAGGCCAGGGATAGAACCCACAACCTCATGGTTCATAGTCGGATTCGTTTCCACTGCACCACAATGGGAACTCTGACAATGGACTAAGATTCTAACTCATCAAGTAAGCTCAGGTATAGCCTAAAATCCCAATGTCTCCAAAGAATTAAGCCCTGAATCTGTCCACCTGCTGGTTTGCCATCTTGTTGAAATATGCTCAGGTGAGGACAAACATGAAGTCAGAGAGAGAAAGAGATGACCAACATCCATGATTCTGAGCTCTAGATTACTTTATGGGAATGAAGGTGGAAAGAAGCTTCTATTTCCTCTGCATTTGAGTAAGGAATCTCCCAAGTCAGAGAAAGTCAGGTATGTTCCTGCAGGTTAGAGACAGCATAGAGTATAGGTGTCAATGGACAAGTTCTGAGGCTCTGGGGGGTGGGAGGGTGGGCAGGTTTGGCCATGGGAAGAGTCATGCAAATCAAATCACAGCACTCAAGTTTTACATCGAGAAATACATTACCATCCTGAGTTCTCCAGTAAGTTCCTCAAAATTGTCTGTGGCACTGAGCAGTTGTAATAACCCATGCCAATATATGATCTCCAGATCTGGTTCTTGCTGGAAATAGCATGCAGAGTCGCAAGGATTTCATTTTCACCTGATTGTGAGAAAGAGAGAAACATTACAAAGAGAAAATGTTTCAAGAGAGCTCTAATTATACTTTAAAGACCTAGATTTTTTGGAGAATTTACATGAGAACAGCTATATGGAAATATAAGAATCTTCCTCCCAACAACACTAAGTACTAGATACAGAAATCTGAAAAATCCCAAAATAGCATTCAGTTACTCAAGGTTGGTTCCTCATAATTTAGTGGAGGGCGGGGTGCTCTTCTTTTTTTGTCTGTCAGAATTTTCCGATTTTTTTTTTTTTTTTTGTCTTTTCTAGGGCCATACTCATGGCATATGGAGGTTCCCAGGCTAGGGTTTTAATCTGAGCTATAGCCACAGGCCTACGCCACAGCAACATGGGATCCGAGCCACGTCTGTGACCTATACCATAGCTCACGGCAACCCCGGATCCTTAACCCACTGAGCAAGGCCAGAGATCGAACCCACAACCTCATGGTTCCTAGTCGGATTTGTTAACCACTGAGCCACAACGGGAACTCCCCAATCATACTTTTCTTGCCACACCTACAGCATATGGAGGTTCCTGGGCCTGGGATTGAATTCGAGCTGCAGCTTGGACCTATACCACAGCTGCGACAATGCCGAATCCTTTAATCTACTGTGCCTGAGCTGGGATCAAACTGGTACCTCCACAGTTGGATTCTTAACCCACTGCTCCACGGAGGGAACTCCAGGAATTTCCCAATTTTAACACTTGCCTCATTCCAGGTTTCTTCCATTCCTTTCACATTTATGCTTCATTTACAGCAAATAAAAATTCTGCTCTTAGTAAAATTGTTTTCATCTTTAAATTGCCTTATACTAGGGAGTTCCCTTCATGGCTCAGAGGGCTTATGAACCTGACTAGGATCCATGAGGATGA
>PVHT020000022.1:10265362-10284069 GCA_004024745.2 Catagonus wagneri
GCTGAACCCACAGTATATGGAAGTTTCCAGGCTATGGGTTGAATCGGACCCGTAGCTGCCAGCCTTCGCCACAGCCACAGCAATGCCAGATCTAAGCAACATCCATGACCTACACCACAGCTTTCGGCAATGCCGGATCCTTTAACACACTGAGTGAGGCCAGGGATCAAATGTGCATCCACATGGGTACTAGTCAGGTTCTTAACTAGCTGAGTCCCTCTGACACTTTTTCCCTTGTGTCTCTGAAAGGGCTACTTTTAAAAGGCCCTTTACCCAACCAAGAAAATATCATTTATAAAAACTAAAGGAGTTCCCGTCGTGGCTCAGTGGTTAACGAATCCGACTGGGAACCATGAGGTTGCGGGTTCAATCCCTGGCCTTGCTCAGCGGGTTAAAGATCCGGCGTTGCCACGAGCTGTGGCGTAGGTTGCAGACGCGGCTCAAATCCCACGTTGCTGTGGCTGTGGCAAAGGCCGGCAGCTACAGCTCCTGTTAGGCCCCTAGCCTGGGAACCTCCATATGCCGTGGGTGCGGCCCTAGATAAGACAAAAAGACAAAAAACTAAATAAAGAACTACCATATGACCCAGCAATCAAACTCCTGCACATATACCCAGACAAAACTTTCCTTGAAAAAGATACATGCACCCGGATGTTCGCTGAAGCACTATTCACAATAGACAAGACATGGAAACAACCTAAATGTCCATCAATAGATGAATGGATTAAGAAGATGTGGTATAGGAGTTCCCATTGTGGCTCAGTGGTTAACGAATACAACTAGGAACCATGAGGCTGCGGGTTCGATTCCTGGCATCGCTCAGTGAATTAAGGATCTGGCACTGCTGTGAGCTGTGGTGTAGGTTGCAGACGCAGTTCAGATCCCGCGTTGCTGTGGCTGTGGCATAGGCCAGCGGCTACAGCTCTGATTAGACCCCTAGCCTGGGAACCTCCATATGTCGCCGGTGAGGCCCTAGGAAAGACAACCAACCAACCAAAGATCTGGTATAGGAGTTCCCGTCCTGGCGCAGCGGAAACAAATCCAACTAGGAACCATGAAGTTGTGGGTTCGATTCCTGGCCTCGCTCAGTGGGTTTAGGATCCGGTATTGCCATGAGCTGTGGTGTAGGCTGCAGATGTGGCTCAGATCTGGCGTTGCTGTGGCTGTGGTATAGGCCAGCAGCTGTAGCTCCAATTAGACCCCTGGCCTGGGAACTTCCATATGCCATGGGTGAGGCACTAAAAAGCAAAAAAAAAAACCAAAAGGTGGAAAGAAAATGTGGTATATATACATAATGGAATACTAGTCAGCCACAAAAAAGAACAAAATAATGCCATTTTGCAGCAACATGGAACTAGAAACTCTCGTACTAAGTGAAGTAAGTCAGGAAAAGACAAATACCATCCGTTATCACTTACATCTGGAATCTAATATATGGCACAAATGAAACTTTCCACAGAAAAGAAATTCATGGACTTGGAGAAAAGACTTGTGGTTGCCAAAGGAGGGTAGGAAATGGGATGGACTGGGAGTCTGGGGTTAATAGATGCAAACTATTGCATTTGGAGTGTATAAGCAATGAGATCCTGCTGTATAGCACAGGGAACTCTATCTAGTCATTCATGATGGAACATGATGGACGATAATATGAGGAAAAAAAATGTGTATATGGCAAAAAAAAAGTGCATATGGTGTGACTGGGTCACTTTGCTATACAGTAGAAATTGACAGAACATTGTAAACCAACTCTAATGGAAAAAATAAAAATCATTTAAAAAAAAAGAAAATATCAGTTATAATAAAAGACCCCCATGCAGTTTTAACCAGCATTCCCATTAGGGCACTAAGGTAATTAAATAGGAATTATAAAGGTTATCAGATGCAGGTGAGATCCCATTTGGTAGTCATTCATATAATGATGAAATAATAATAGCATCTACTATTTTCAACAGTTACATTTTTTTTGTTTGTTTGTTTTAGGGCCACACCCATGGCATATGGAGGTTCTCAGGCTAAGGGTCTAATCAGAGCCAGAGCTGTTGCTGCCGGCCTGCGCCAGAGCCACAGCAACGCCAGATCCGAGCCATGTCTGCAACCTATACCACAGCTCATGGCAACACCGGATCCTTAACCCACTGAGCCATGCCAGGGATCAAACACACAACATCACGGTTCCTAGTCTGATTCGTTAACCACTGTGCCACGACAGGAACTCCTGAACAGTTACTGTTTAACAAATGCTTTCTACACAGCTTTGGAAACTGAGTCTTGAAGAGGATCATTCACCTAATGCTGTACAGCTTTAAATTAAAGGGTTACAACTCAGCCTAACTCCAGCTTCCGCACTTTCCCCACTGGGCCAGATTCAGACCTGCTACAGGTATGGCCC
Source organism: Catagonus wagneri (assembly GCA_004024745.2). NCBI lineage: Eukaryota > Metazoa > Chordata > Mammalia > Artiodactyla > Tayassuidae > Catagonus > Catagonus wagneri. Next base: position 10,267,752 of record PVHT020000022.1, read on the forward strand.
TTCTACTGCAAGATACTTTCTAGCTACAAATTACCTTACATGGTTCTCTCTTTGCCCTTCTACATATAGTTAGATCATGCCACTCTCAGGTAAATTTTACTAAACTACTCAGGCAAATCTCTGCCCCCTTTAAGATCTTCTTAGGGACTGAGTCACTAAATATTGGAATTGATTGATTTTATTCTTACAAATCTAGGTACAGTAATCTCTAAGATGACAACCTGGCTAGGAAGATGTTTCACAATGTTTTAACCCTTCTGAATTCTATGTAACTATTATTCTCGTTAATCTCTCTTTATCCTCAATGAAAACACTTTCACCTTCCATCCTAACCTCCACTCTACTTGCTTTCACGGTAAATACACAAGAGATGTCATTTTTCCAGACTAGGTTAATAAAAGAGAGGAATATGTATCAGTTTCATGAGTAAATATAATGCAGCTACAAATCTTGCCTTCTTCCATGGAAAATTTAGGAAATGTTAGTGAAAGTACAATAAGACAATATCTGAGGAGATATCCAAGCACAACCACCTTAAGAACAATCATTCAAGAAATCTAATCACTTCCCAAAAACCTTCGTAGGGCAGAATGATTGAGAAGCCCAGTAGGAGGAGGGATTAACTAGCAGTGCCTGGCAGGCACCCAATTCAGCAAGACCAGATTCAATTAAGATCCTTTGCAAAAGGGTCAAGTCCCTGTTCCATATTACACCATGAGGACAAAAGGTCCAGCTCTCAAATGAGAACAGTATTTCAAGGGCTTTGTCTGTCAAATCAAGAGTTTAAACTTTGAGAGTCATAGAATGACAAGTAATGTGATTTTTTTCTACATTATAGAAAAATAATTTTATTGGTAGTACAGGTAAGTCAGAGGGGAGACTCTGGAAACAGGAAGATATGGTAAGAGGCCAGCACAATAATCCAGGAGGGAGATGGGCCAGGGAGTGTGGCGGGTTAAACCATATCCTCTAAAAAGATATGTTAAAGTCCTAACTCCAGGTACCTAAACAAGCATATGAAACATCAGTAGCTGGGAATTACATTGTGGCTGAGTGGGTTAAGAACCCGACACAGTGTCTATGAGGATGCAGGTTCTATTCCTGGCCTCGTTCAGTGTGTTAAGGATCCGGCATTGCTACAAGCTGCTCTGTAGCTCACCGATATGGCTCAGATCCAATGTTGCTATGGCTGTGGCATAAGACGGTAGCTGCATCTCTGATTCAACCTCTAGCCTAGAACTTCCATATGCCACAGGTACAGCCATAAAAAGGAAAAAAAACCATCATTGTCTGCTACAAGGAAGGCTGATATGTATCTGGAGACCCTAAACTCTCAACTAGAATGCTGGAGGAATCTGATTTTTGCTTTGCAAGAAAGTCCATTCTCTCCTACCTCCAAGCAGGGCTGAGGAGAGAGTCCAATGAGAGAGTCTCAGCTTGTGCCCAGTTCATTTCTTGTCCATTCAGCAGCCTCCTGCCACCCATGCCCTGGTCCTGTCCTGCTCGTATGCCTTCACCACCCTAGACCAGCCAGGAACTCACTGGCACATCCCACATGAGCTCAGGGTCTCCAGATATATATCAGCACCCCTCATAGTTGCCACTGTCTTACACACTTGGATAAAACACTTGAAAACATTTAAAGGCCAATTAACATAAACGAAGAGCAAAATAATTAATTGTAAGTAAGAACCAGAAGCATAAAAATGTTCAAACTTGGGACACAAAGTTTTTAATCCTATAACAGATATACTCTAGTCTCTATAGGACTAAATTTCCCAAGCACCTATGGGCTCTACCCCATCCAGTTTTAGACTAATATGAATGAAACAGGTCCTCCAGAATTCACAGCTTCCAAATTTGTGGATTTTGACCAAATAAGAATCAAAAATTTTGAAAAAAATTTTTTCAGAAAGTTCCAAAAAGCAAAACTTGAATTTGCCATGTACTGGCAAATATTTACATGTCATTTATATCATATTTACAACTATTCATATAACATTTACATTGCATTAGATATTATAAGTAACCTGGAGATGACATAGTATATGGAGAGAATTGTATAGGTTATAAGCAAATACCACATGATTTTATATAAGGGCCTTGAGTATCAAGGATTTTGGCATCTGTGTACAGGGGGTGAGGGGTGGTGGTCCTGAAACCAATCCCTCCTGGATACTGAGGGTCAACTCTATTCTCTGATTGGCCCTCATCATAGCCTGGTTTTTATGATCAATTTTACATTTTATTGGGAACAAAGTGAGTTAATAGAATGAGTAGTCCTCTGTACACCAAGTTAACAGACACTCAAGAGCCATCGAGAGTAGGGTAGGTACTTGGTCATGCTTCGGAAAGTTAGAATGGTCGGAGAAACCTTTATCATGCATTCATGCATTTCTCATCATGACCAAACTACCCAGCTGGAAGTCAAGACAGTCTGTGACTTGAACAGAGAGTTATATTGCTTTTTACTGTGATAAAATCAAGACCTCACCTAGAAATTATCATACTAAGTGAAGTAAGTCAAAGACAAATATATAATATCATTTATATGTGGTATCTAAAAAAATGTTACAGGAGTTCCAATCATGATGCAATGGAAACGAAACTGACTAGGAACATGAGGTTGCGGGTTCGATCCCAGGCCTCACTCAGTGGGTTAAGGATCTGGCGTTGCCATGAGCTGTGGTGTAGGTCGCAGATGTGGCTTAGATTTGGCATTGCTATGGCTGTAATTCCAGTTCAGCTCCTAGCCTGGGAATCTTCATAGGCTGCGGGTATGGCCCTAAAAAGACAAAAGACAAAGGATAAAAAAAGATAAAAAATAAAATAAAATAAGAAAATAATACAAATTAACTTACGCACAAAACAGAAACAGACTCACAGACACAGACAAATTTATGGTTACCAAAGGGGAAAGGGGAGGGGAGGGATGAATTGGGGACTGGGTATTAAGAGATACCTGCTACTATATGTAATGTAGATAAGCAACAAGGACCTACTCTACAGCACAGGTAACTATACTCAATATTTTGTAATAATCTATAATGGAAAAGAATCTGAAAAACATATATAAATATACAACTAAATCACTTTGCTGTATACCTGATGTATTGTAAATCAACTGTACTTCAATGAAAATTAAAAAAAAAAGTCAAGACCTCAAGCTTTATCAGTCACATATAATAATTAAAAACACTTTCCAGGAGTTCCCATAATGGCTCAATGGTTAACGAATCCAACTAGGAACCATGAGGTTGTGGGTTCGATCCCTGGCATCGCTCAGCGGGTTAAGGACCCGGCGTTGCCATGAGCTGTGGTGTAGGTTGCAGACGTGGCTCGGATCCCGCGTTGCTGTGGCTGTGGCTGTGGCGAAAGCTGACAGCTACAGCTCCTGTTAGACCCCTAGCCTGGGAACCTCCATATGTGCGGCCCTAGATAAAGCGAAAAGACAAAAAAAAAAAAAAAAACACTTTCCAAACAAAACTTAGTGAGTGTCTGATTTCAAATGCTTGTTCACTGGTCACCATTTCTCATACCTACTAATGAAAACTCACTTTGGCCTAACGAGCAGAATCAACTCAGTGCATTTAGGAGGCCAGAGTTTGAGTTACTATGTTAAATCAGGCCAAGATCCAATGGAGAAAGGGGGAGAAGAGGAAAAAGTCCACAATCAGAAGTTTATCACTGAACCTATCTGAAATGGGACATAACAGAATCAGCCTCTAAGAACAAGCTTTGGGGCATGACTGCCCTAAATAAAAGCCCAAAATACTAACCATGCAATGCCACCACTGTACTTCACAACAGATTTAGATTCTTTTCTCCCTTGGAAAAGAATTTCTTCCTTCCCTCCTTCCTCTCTTCTTTCCTTTTTCTTTCTTTCTTTCTTCAGGGCCACAACCACAGCATATAGAAGCTCCCAGGCTAGGGGTAGAATCTGAGCTGTAGCTGCCAGCCTATGCCACAGGCACAGAAACACGGGATCCAAGCCATGTCTGTGACCTACACCAAAGCTCACGGCAACACCGGATCCTTAACCCACTGAGCAAGGCGAGGAATCGAACTCTCGTCTTCATGGATACTAGTGGGGTTCGTTAACCACTGAGACACAAGGGGAAGTCCAAGAATTTCCTTCAAGGGGAGATCGTGTGGGATTCTAAAGTGGCACCCTTCCCACCCACCCCCCCAGCCCCGACCTAGAAAGAGAAGCGTTTTCAAAAAGCACTTGTCGGAGTTCCTGTTGTGGCACAGTGGAAATGAATCTGACTAGTATCCACGAGGATACAGGTTCAATCCCTGGTTTCATTCAGTGGGCTGGGGATCTGGCATTCTGTGAGCTATGGTATAGCTCGGCTTGGATACCACTTTGCTATGGCTGTGGTGTAGGCTGGGTGTAGGCTGGCAGCTGTAGCTCTGATTCGACCCCTAGCCTGGGAACTCCCATATACTGCAGGCGCGGCCCTAAAAAGAAAAACAAACAAAAAACTTGGAGACAATCTATCATTCTCTGGATGCTTCCTACAGCCTTACAGAGCAGCCAGACCTGTGCACTACTGTGCCCTCCCAGGCATGAAAAGTCCTCAACTCTTCAGTAATCTAAGCGTAAGTTCTATTCTTGCAGAATAAATGCCTGCTTCTGACCTTGTTTATTCCTCTGCCTCAGAGTGTTGTGTAACGCCCTGGTCTTACTGTACCGAGAACAGAATTCGGTGACCTGGGCACCATTCTCTAAGAATCCATATCTGGGTCTCAAACTGTTCCTGCTTCTCAGAATCCAAATGGAATGCTTCCTCCTTACATAATTCCACTAAAGAGCATTTCCAATAGTCACTCCCTTGTCACTTGCACCTAAAATGTCAAGGAGAACTTTGTACCAGCCACTACCCAAATATACTTTCTAATAAGAATTAGCCGGTTTAGCTGTTAAATTTCAAGGCCTTAATTTTAATTTTCCATTCATGGGAATTTTGACAAGACCTAGGAAAATATTAGAATAAGCAGGCAGGCTGTATGGGACAAGACACCTGCTACACCTCAAGACATAGACAGACACACAGACACACAGACAGACACACAGTTCTCTACCCTTAGCCTGTTTCCCCAAACTCTCAGCCCAATGATTTTTTTTTTTTATCTTATCTAGGGCCACACCCACAGCATATGGAGGTTCCCAGGCTAGGGCCAATGATTTTTTTTTAACCACAATTATATGGCAAAATGTAGTCGTGCTTTGCTTTTGCTTTTTTGACATCTAAAAATATTATGCCCAAGTTTTCAGAGAATATATTATTATGCCATTTATATATTTTAAATGTATATACATATGCTGTATATTAATAGAATATCTCTGGGATGATTCTCAAGAAACCGATAAAAGGGAAGAGGTCTTGCTTTTCTCTGTATATCTTTTTGTGCTTCTTTTTTTCTTTTTGACATGTGGAAGTTCCCCCGACCAGGGATCAAATCCATGCCACAGCAGTGACCAAAGGACACTGCAGTGACAACACAGGATCCTTAACCTGCTTTGCCACAAGAGAACTCCCTATGCTTTTCAATTTTAGACAATATGACTATCTTAATCAAAAATTATAAATTAAATTACAATGTATGCCCAGGACAAAGTCCTCCTTATGAAATACATGCGTACAGACTTGTGCAGTCCCCACCATGACTGGCTGTCCACAGAGCATTTTCCAGGCAGCCCAGCAGCACCCAACACAGAGCAGCCACTCAGTCAGAGACATAGCCTCCCTCCCATTCCCTGCCACGCATGTGCTTGACAAGATACTTGGAAAAGGACTCCAAGGAAACCATCAGGCCTGAGAACCAACACTCATATTTGAATTTGCCCAGAAAGGCCTTTTTCTGCCAGACATTGACGAGAAAAGCTAGAAACCTAGACGAAACACAGAAGAAACACTGCCTAGCATTTTTTTTGCCAACTTGCAGATCCTTGGCTTCAAAGTTACTTAATCATAGGGTGGGGTTAAGGGTCTCAATCAAGAAACAAACCACAAGGAGTTCCCATCCTGGCGCAACGGAAGTGAATCCGACTAGGAACCATGAGGTCAAGTGTTCGATCTCTGGCCTCACTCAGTGGGTTAAGGATCCGGTGCTGCTGTGAGTCGTGGTGTAGGTTGCAGATGTGACTCTGATCCCTAGTTGCTGTCGCTGTGGTATAAGCTGGCAACTATAGCTCTGACTGAACCCCTAGCCTGCGAACCTCCATATGCCATGGGTGCAACCTTAAAAAGCAGAAAAAAAAAAAAAAGAAAAAAGAAAACAAACCACAAATGACAGCGTGTATCAGGATTTTCTGAGTGGAAGTCAGAATTTGCATACAGACTCCATCCTAACGTGTTGTTATTCTCTAATGCCACCTGATCATTTGCTTTTCTCTAATATAACCTAATCTCTCCCCTTCCCCCATAAATAAGTAAAGTTAAGTCGGGCTTAACCCCTTTACCCAGCCCATAAACCCTACTCAGTCTTGTTTGTCAAGTTTCTTTCCCCAGCAAAGGGATGTTTCACAGCCAGAGTCTGCTGAATCACAGAATTTGTTTACTCTAAGAAGGCAAGCCAATCCATAAGCTCTGCATAGTGTGGAATTATGATACAGAAACTCTGAATTGAAAACCCTTAAAGACTGGCAGAGGGGTCATGTGTCAGGATGTAGTCTGGGCACCCCACAGGCCTGACCTAGGGCTCCAGCCCTCTCACCATAATCCTGCCAGGCTCTTTCTCATCTTCTTGCTTAAAAAATTAACAACACCCCACCTTATCCAGCCTCTCATTATGCTCAGGGGTTAGACCCTCTGCCAGGCACCTCCGTCTGAAAGGAGCTGCAGCATGTATAATCGGTGGTTCTGATGGCTCCTTGGTCCCTTGTCTCCACAAAAGCAAGTAGTCCCTACAGCTCTGCCTATTCATTCAGAAGATACACAGGTTCAAGATCTTTACACCAGCCATAGGAATATCAGAACAGCATTCTACCGTGGAACAGTGGGGACAAGGGGCACCATGTCTGTTATTTACTTCCTTTTTTTTCTTTTTTTTTTTTGCCTTTTGTCACTTTTGGGTCGCACCCATGGCATGTGGATGTTCCCAGGCTAGGGGTCTAATAGGAGCTACAGCTGCTGGCCTGTGCCACAGCCACAGCAACGTGAGATCCAAGCCGTATCTGCGACCTACACCACAGCTCATGGCAACACCAGATCCTTAATCCACTGAGCAAGGCCAGGGATTGAACCCGCAACTTCATGGTTCCTAGTCGGATTCGTTTCCCCTGCGCCATGACAGGAACTCCCTGTTATTTACTTCTTGAACCTGGGTCACACTACTTTCTGAGGGAGACCTCTTCCACCAACTTTATCAAATCTATGAACATTTTTTAAAGAAACACACAAAGAAACATTACAACTCCTAATATTTACCTGGAACACCTGCTGACTGATGTAACTGAGCCAAATGGTAAATTTGAAATGAGAATCAGGGTGGAATCTTGGAGTATTTGTTTTTCCTCTTTGCTGCCCTGTGGGTACATTGTCATGTCCAGCAGAGCAAAAACAAGGGACGAATATGTACTAAAGTCCAACTCAAACAAATTAACATGCTTACAGAACAGGGATAATTTTTATATATTAAAGAAATACAGGGATATGGAGAAATTTGTGATCCAGCCCAGAATCTCACCAACTAAATTATAATCTCTTTGTGGGCCAGGACATAGTGCCTGCTAGGCACATATTTCATGCTCAGAAAATGCAAATGAATTGAGGTGTGACAATGACAATTCACCTAAACTCTACAAACAGCTAGCTCAATATTCCTAATAACTCATCCATCACAGAATCCACGACAAATCAATGCACAAACTTTTTTCATGTCCCTAAAACCTGAGCTTCTGAGAAACATTTATAAAGGGAAATTTGCAGCTGTTAAGCAAGTTCTATGAAATAATGTGGTACCTATAACTATTTCATATTTTCTATGATTATTTCCTTATTGTTTAATTAGTACATTGATGATACAAACATTGAGAATCCTTACTAAAATTCCCAGCTTGCATGTAATTCTCTTGTGGTGCAGCAGGATACAGATCCAGCATTGTCACTGTTGTGGTTCAGGTCAAGCCCTAGCCTGGGAACTTCCATATGCCACACGTGTGGCCAAAAAAAAAAAAAAAAATTTCCAGTTTGCATTTTTATTAAAATACGTCAGGTTTAACAAGTAAAACAAACCTGAGCAGTCAAAATGGGATCAAAGTTCTTCGTACATCATATAACAGAGACTTCTTTGGAGGCAAGGAGTTCCCTGTGGGGCCTAGTGGTTCAGGATCTGGTGTTGTCACTGCTATGGCATGGATTACTGCTATGTCTTGGGTTCAACCCCTGACCTGGAAACTTCCACATGCCACAAAAAAAAAAGAAAAAAAAAGGCAAGGCACAGTGCCATTTTGTGGGGGTGAAAAGAAGACATAAGGAATGGAAGCTAGAACACCCACCCACAAGCAGCTCGCAACCTCACTGTCTAGCAGCAGCTCTAGAGTTAACTTAGAGGTTAGAGTTGACTTAGAGCAACTCCCAGTCCCACAAGGTGGTCACTGAGCTTCCCTCCTAGTGTGGAAAGGCGGGACTGTCTCACCTCTCCCCAACCCAGCCCACCTGTGTGGACCTAAAGTCCTTAGCCTTTGCCAAACCTCAACCTCTGCTAAACTCAGGCACCTTACTTCTCTGTTCCTGCTTCCCAGTCACTAAATGATGCTGGGGTGAGGGGGACCCTAGCTGATCTTATAAATTCATGCCATGAAATCTCGGAGGGCCTTCCATGCAGGTTGATCTAGGTTCCTCACTACCCAGATGACCACAACAGCCTTTCTGGAACTCACCCACTTTTTCTAATGCTCAGTCTCACTCTTCCTTTTTCTTACTCAAGATCATCAGACAGGCAGCCTCTAAACACCTACCTCAGAGTGTCCTTATGTCATCATGTGGACTTTCTTCACTCTAAGAAAAGGTCCAGAATATGACACTGGTGTCTACAACCCCCTGACTTAAAATTTATCCTTTGACCTCTTGGAGGACCTCATCTCAGGTTTCTCTGCCTCCCTCCTTTTCCATGCTCTACTTCCAAATACCCTGGCTGCTGCTTTCTTCCCAATACTGCAGCCCTAGGAAATCTCATTCTAATTCGTTCAGAAGACTCACTAAATCTGCAACCCCATCTCTAATCTCTCTCTCTTGAACTTTATTTATTTATTTATTTATTTAGTCTTTTTGCGTTATCTAGGACCGCACCCATGGCATATGGAGGTTCCCAGGCTAGGGGCCTAACAGGAACTGTAGCTGCCGGCCTTCACCACAGCCACAGCAATGCGGGATTTGAGCCGCGTCTGCGACCTACACCACAGCTCACGGCAACGCCAGATCCTTAACCCACTGAGCAAGGCCAGGGATCAAATCCGCAACCTCATTAACCACTGATTCGTTAGCCACTGAGCCACGACGGGAACTCCTCTCTCTTCAACTTTAGATTCATATTTCCAACTGCTGCTACAGCTTTTACAAAGGCATGTTCCACAAGCACCGCAAATTCAGTTCTGCTCAAACAGGACTCATGATCTCATCTTCCTCCAGGACTCTCCTCTTCTCCCTGTTCCCTGTTAATGACATCACTCTCACACAAGACAAGACACTCAGACTACAAACTGACTGGCAGTCCCACCTGCTGCCCCTTCTGGATCAACCACCATGTTTGTACTGAAACCATACTTCCCACAGGCTGCTCCCAGACAATTACTAAACCCAGCAAGAGAACTAATGCAGACTCATTCCTGCAAGAAGTGGGATGCTTCCGATGGGTGACTCCGGCTCAAGGGCTCTGCTCAGAGGGACCAAAACTTTTTTTTAGATCTGTGGTCTATGATTCTTCTTAACCAATTCTCCTTCCATCTCTCTCCGCCTCTACCACAGTCAGACCTGCATCACAGTCTAAAGGCTCCCCTGCCTTCTCCTACTGCCACTTCCAGTAAATTTCTTACATATTTAATATCATCTTGGTAACTGCTTCCTGGTAGATCTGAACTAATGCACATTTAAAGATCTCACCTCTAAATACTCCAACAATCTCTCAGCTAGTCTCCCAGCATCTATCTCAGAGGCACTCTGCAAAACACAAATTGAATATGTCACTTGCTTTCCTCTGTAATCACTGTTCATGTCTCCATGTTACATAGAGGAAAACAAATATTTTACCATGGCCCTAAGCCCTCCATACCTTCCTTTCCATGCCTTTCTGCAGCTCAGTATTCTACACACATGGTCTACTCATCATCCGCAAATAACCATGCACGGCCACACTTCCATGACTCTGCACATGCCACAACCTCAGCTGAAGCATTCACCCTATTTGCAGACCTGAGGAGCTATTCAATATCTATCTCCCTATAGGTAGTAACCTACAATCAGGGATCATATCACCCTTTACCTCCTGACTCTTACATCCTTAGCGCCTAAAGCAATATCTTATCTTCTACAGAAGCCTCTCAATACATGAGGAATGAAATTAGATGGAGGAAGCTGTAAAAACAGATTCAATAATTGTAGTCTATAACCCAATGATGACAAAGGTGAGTAGGCCGGGGATTTAGTGTATGGGCAAATGGCTCTATGTACCTTAATAGCCCTTAAGAGTAATACTATATTTAAAACACAGTATTGGGAGTTCCCGACGTGACGCAGCATAAACGAATCTGACTAGGAACCATGAAGTTGCGGGTTCAATCCCTGGCCTCGCTCAGTGGGTTAAGGATCCGGTGTTGCTGTGAGCTGTAGTGTAGGTGGGAGATGTGGCTTGGATCCGGTGTTGCTGTGGCTCTGGCGTAGGCCGGCAGCTGTAGCTCCAATTAGACCCCTAGCCTGGGAACCTCCATTTGCCACAGGTGCAGCCTTAAAAAGACAAAAGCTAAAAAAATAATTAAAAAATAAAAAAAAATAAAACAGTATAACTGATTTCATTCTGATAGTGAACTTTTTTTAAGAATTTTTTTTTGGTCTTTTTTTTTTTTTTTTAAGGCTGCACCCATGGCATACGGAGGTTCCTAGGCTAGGAGTCAAATTGGAGCTATAGCCACTGGCCTACACCTCAGCCACAGCAATACCAGACCCAAGCCACGTCAGTGACCTATACCACAGCTGATGGCAACACAGAATCCTTAACCTGCCGAGCAAGGCCAGGGATCGAACCCGCAACCTCATGGTTCCTAGTCGGATTCATTTCCACTGCGCTACAATGGGAACTCCTAAACATTTTTATTTTGATAAAAGTTACTATAATTTATGATAGTATATGCTAATTTAGGTGAAGATCGCAGTTTTTAAAATATGTCTGCAGAATGGAATTCGCATAATGGCTCAGCGGAAACAAATCTGACTAGCATCCATGTGGACACAGATTCGAACCCTGGCCTTCCTCAGTGAGTTAAGGATCTGGCGTTGCTGTGGCTGTGGCACAGGCCAGCGGCAACAGCTCCAATTCAACCCCTAGCCTGGGAATCTCCATATGCCGCGAGTATGGCCCTAAAAAAAAGACCAAAAAAAATATACATATATATATGTCTGCAGAATATTTTTAAGGCAGTGAAAACACCTTGTATGCTACTACAGTGGCAGATACATGTCATTATACATTTGTGCAAACCCACAGAATATATACACCAAGAGTGAACCCTAATATAAACTATGGACTCTAGGGAATAATGATGTGTCAATGTAAGTTGTAAAAAAAAAATGTTCCCCTCTGGTGGGAGATGTTGAAAACCAGAGACGTTAGGCATATGTGGAACCAAGGGGTATATGGAAATGCTATTTTCTGCTCAATTTTGCTGTGAACCTAAAACTGCTCTAAAAAAATAACGTTTATAAAAAAATTATTTCTGCAATCTTGTTTATACTTATCCCTTCAAAGGGTAGGAATGATTTCCCATTCACTTGAATATGGAGTAGTCTTAGTGACTCACCCTCAAAACGATGTAATAGGACTTGTAAGACTGGGTCATAAAAAGTACAGTTTCTGCCTGGCTTTCCTTCTCCCTTGAATCACTGACTCTGCAGGAATCCAATTGCCATACTGTGAGGACACGCAAGCAGTCAGTGGCTAGACCCACATAACAAGGCACGAGGGCCTCCCACTAACAGCCAGCATCAACTTGCCAACAATGTGAATGAGCCACCATGGAGGTGGGAACTCCAGCCCTAGTGAAGAATCCACCAATATGTGACCACAGCTTCATTAGAGACTCTGAACTGGAACCACTTAACTGAGTTGCTCCTGGATTCTTCACCCACAGGAACCATGAAGATAATAAATATTCACTGTTGTTTAAAGCCAGAGTTTTGTAGTAATTTCTCCCCCCCCCCCTTTTTTTTTTTGCCACACATGCAGTATACAGAAGTTCCTGGGCCAGGGATCAAATCCGAGCCACAGCTGCAACAACACTGGATGCTTGACGGACTGTACCAGGTTGGGGAATCCAACTGATGCCACCTCAGAGACAATGCTGGATTCTTAATCTGCTGTGCCACAGCAGAACTCCTCCAGTAATTTCTTATAACGAATACGGCAAATTTTCCAAAGAGCCAATTTTTAAAAATATTGTTAATGTCATTTATATAAAATCTCTGATGATGCTAGATGAATTCCACAATCCTTTAACAAGATGAAGAAGGAAAAGTTGTTTTACATTTAAAGTTCTTTCACATGACCTATCACTATATGTCAGCATGTTTGTACCCTTTGTATGTCGAAAAATAAAGTCCCGTGAAAGGATTTCAATCTTAAATGGAAACCAAGTGTATGAAATGAAGAATCTCACACAGGCTCCCTCAAGAGAACAGAACTTGGAGTTCCCTGGTAGCCTAGTGGGTTAAGGATCCAGTGGTGTCACTGCTATTGAGGTAGGAGGTAAATGAACCCCTGGGCTGAGAGCAGCTGGGACTTGTAAGGTGAATAAATTGGGCCTTGTTTCTCTTTGACACTTCAAGGAAAAAGTTAATTGCTGGAGCTGAGCTCTGCTGGAGTAGAAAGATAAGATGAACATTTCAGTCACTGCTGGGGTCAGAAAGGAGGGGGCGCCAGGCTGTAAGAAGTCCTGATACCTTCCTGGCACCCTCTGCTTTGGCATCCATCTTTGCCAAAAGACTCACACGCATGTTGGGGAGGGTACTGTGTCCAGTCAGGTGTCAGAAATAAAACAAGATAACTGACTAAAGGTAAACAAAGACCCGGAAGAACTATGCTGTATAAGTGATTTAAACCACCTCTCTGGTACACTCAGTACCAGGGGGATGCCCACACCCTTGTTCCTCTTTTGGGTGTGTAATGCCTTGCTCCTGACTTAAATAAACTACTTCTTTTTTTTTTTGTCTTTTTGCCTTTTCTAGGGCCACACTTGCAGCACATGGAGGTTCCCAGGCTAGGGGTCTAACAGGAGCTGTAGCCCCCTGCCTATGCCGGAGCCACAGCAAGGCGGGATCTGAGCCGCGTCTGCAACCTACACTACAGCTCACGGCAACGCCGGATCCTTAACCCACTTAGCGATACCAGGGATCGAACCCGCAACCTCATGGTTCCTAGTCGGATTCATTAATTACTGAGCCACAACGGGAACTCCTAAATAAACTACTTCTTTGTGTGCTCTCCCACATGTTGCATTGTGACTCTAACAATAAACTTTATACTTGTTTTCACAGTCTTTGCCTCCTTAAAATCTTCTTGCTTTCAACAGGGGGCAAGAATCAGGGCAATTCTACTTTTAGCCTCTAGCTAGTCTACCACTAGGATTCCTGGTTTTTCATCCAGGCTGCCCATATTTAGTTCCTGAACAGAAAATTAAGATCTTGCTCCAAGCCATTACTCACTGCTGTCTCTCCAAGATTACTAGGTTGCGAGGTGGAGTGTGTTGCCCAGGAACTTTCACATGTCTAAGAGCCAATTAAAAATAAGACAGTAGAACATAAGAACAGAGATGAGAGATTGAGTTTCTGTAAACATCTGCTCTACACCAGATTAAGACTTATCTCTGGACCAAGGAACTTGTGCCAAGAATCTCTCCACACTCCAGGCAGCAAACTTATTGGTTGTGCTGTGGCTGCAGATCCCTCTCTGTTCTCCTTGCCCACAAATACAACTTGCCCTAGACCCTCAACTTGCTCGCAGCTTCTACAATATGTGTCTCCCAAACTGCAATTCCCCTGCTATTCCTAAATAAATGCAAATATCTGGTAATTTGAGTTTGCCTCCTTATTTAGGTTGATAGTCCAAAACATTTTAATGCTTAAAATGACAGTGTAGGAGTTCCCGTCCTGGGTCAGCGGAAAAGAATCTTACTAGCATCCACGAGGACGCAGGTTCAATCCCTGGCCTCGCACAGTGGGTTAAGAATCCAGCATTGCCATAAGCTATAGCATAAGTACAGATGCAGCTCGGATCCCTCATCGCTGTGGCTGTGGTGTAGGCCAGCAGCTACAACTCCTACTGGACCCCTAGCCTGAGAACCTCCCTATGCAGTGAGTGTGGCCCTAGAAAAGGCAAAAGGACAAAAAAAGAAAATAAGAAACATCTCTGGTCTTTGTCTTTGGTATTTCCTGAGTGACAGGAATGTGTTTTGTTATTCATAACAGGTCCTTTTGAGCACACCTGGGCATCTGCTAATGAAGTGATGAGGGTGGGGCCAGTAAACAGCCTCTGGTCTGCAAACAGCAGATTAGAAGATTAGAAGACTGGAACAAACAGCAGATTAGAAGACTGGAACTTTCAGGCCCACCCACTGATAGGGAAGGAGGGAGGGACTGCAGGATAAATTCTGTAAAACAACAGATTTGATGAGCTCCTGGGATGGATAATACATTCTTGTGCTGGGAAATTAATCCCTCCCAGTTTCATGCAGAAAAAGCTCCTGTGCTCAGGACCCTTCCAGACTCTACCCTGTGTACTTCTTCATTTGGGTGTTCACCTGTATCTTTTATAATACCCTTTATAAGCTGGTAAACCTAAGGAAATGTTTGTCTGTGTTCTGTGAGCCACTGTACCAAATTAACTGAAACAGAAAAGGGGGTCCAGGAGTTCTCGTCATGGCTTAGCAGTTAATGAACCCAACTATTGTCCATGAGGACTCAGGTTCGATCCTTGGCCTCACTCAGTGGGTTAAGGATCCGGCGTTGCTGTGAGCTGTGGTGTAGGTTGCAGACACGGCTCGGATCCCCATTTGCTGTGGCCGGTGTGTAGACCAGCAGCTACAGCTCAGATTAGACCCCTAGCCTGGGAACCTCCATATGCCTTGGGTGCGGCCCTAAAAAGACAAAAAGAAAAAAAAAAAGGGAAAGAAAAAGGGGGTCCAGTTTATAGCGTTTTGGTCAGAAGCACAGGTGACAACACTGACTTATGACTGACATCTGAAGTGATGTCAGATGTCCTGGGGGACTTAATCTGTGAAATCTGCTGCCCTATGCACATAGACAGTGTCAGAAGTTAAACTGTAGGACAACCAGTTGGTGTCCTATGAGAACTGAAAAATTGCTTGGTAGTGCTGGAAAACACTTCAGAATCCCCAAAATCATTGACAGCATAATTATGCTATTAAGATTCCATAAAGGATGAGACTACAACACTCAAATAATTCTGTAATTATGCTTTGTGCATTGCATCTTGCCATTTTTTTCCGCACTGAAGATACTGCCTTTTTCTTTGAGTTTTTCCCTCCTTATAACATTTACACAACAAAAAAATGTAATTGAGGTAAGGATACTGTGTTTGTTTCTAACAGAAGATATGTTTTTTTTCCCCAGGCTAGGAGTTTAATCTGAGCTGTAGCTGCTGGCCTACACCACAGCCACAGCAATGCCACAACAATGCGGATCAGTCTTGTCTTGACCCACTGAGCGAGGCCAGGGGTCAAACCTGCATCCTCATGGATGCTAGTCAGATTTGTTTCTGAGGCACAACGGGAACTCCCATCTTTCAACTTCTTACATTTTTTTCAGAAATCCCTGTTCTTTAATCCAATTTCACATTATATCTGTATACTCATAGTATTTTATTCATAGTTCTTAAGATGTCTTGGGAGTTCCCGTTGTGGCGCAGTGGTTAACGAATCCGACTAGGAACCATGAGGTTGCGGGTTCGATCCCTGCCCTTGCTCAGTGGGTTAACGATCCGGCGTTGCCGTGAGCTGTGGTGTAGGTTGCAGACGCGGCTCGGATCCTGCGTTGCTGTGGCTGCCGCGCAGGCCAGTGGCCACAGCTCCGATTAGACCCCTAGC
>PVHT020000022.1:10285069-10325940 GCA_004024745.2 Catagonus wagneri
GTGGGTTAACGATCCGGCGTTGCCGTGAGCTGTGGTGTAGGTTGCAGACGCGGCTCGGATCCTGCGTTGCTGTGGCTGCCGCGCAGGCCAGTGGCCACAGCTCCGATTAGACCCCTAGCCTGGGAACCTCCACATGCCGCGGGTGAGGCCATAAAACCCGCGGCCATAAAATGACAAAAGGCAAAAAAAAAAAAAAAAAGATGTCTTGGACATTAACTCAATTTATATTAAGGTAAAAATTTAAAGCTCCTTGAGGATAACGACTATGTTTATTTATACATTTATTCTCACAATGCCTTGCCCACAATAAAGAGCCATAAACATTACAATTTAGGCAACAGATTGTCCAAGGTATCAGATCAGCAGGGGTCTGCCTAACAAGAACTAATGAGAACAATATAAGGACAGAACAGATTCTGTTTTGAGAGTCTAGCCATAACACAGATAACCAGAGAACTTTCACCAACAATCTGCAGCAACCTGCTCAGGTGAAACTACCCCTGAAGCGAGACTGTTACAGGTTAAATTTACCAAAAACCATCTTTTGCTATCTCCAGTGACAACAGAGGAAAATAAACAATAACTTCTAGAACAACTAGCCCCAAATGGCTAGGACCTGATTAGTAACTAACAGGTTCCCTAATCATGGTCCCTGTTTCAAATTTAGGATCAACCAGACAAAGCCAAAAACGCACCCCTAACCAATCATATAGGAAGCCCTGCTTAAGCTGGCCCACGAACAGCTTGCCCAGCCAGGACAAAAGGGCCTTCGCTTTATTTCACAGTAGGACCTTCACGCTCCTCAACAAAAGAAAAGGCTGACTCCTACAGCCAGTTCAAAATAAACAGCCTTTGGTTTTCCCATTTGCTTGTCCTTTATTTCCACGTCATATAATGAAAATCCACTGGAATTATCCTAGATAAAAATGAAATAATAATTGACATATGCTGGGAACCGAAAGAGCTAGGAATGGCCAAAGGAGAGACACCTGACAACAGACTTTAATTCAGCTGAAAGATGACTGACGTCCACAGTTTGGTGAATAGCTGTCCTGTCGGTGTCCTTGGAGTCAGTTCAGGAGAGTGCCTAGTCCCAGCTGGGTGACAGAGTTGCCACCTACAGCTATATTACACAACACCTCCCTCTGCTCACTGTCCTCCATTAACCATTTATTAAAATCACTCAAAACAATATAGCATAGAACATTAAGTCCTCACAAGTCCATTAAAGTCTCATTCTGACAGCTCAGCTGGCTCAATCCTGGCTGAATAACTTGAACATTAAAGGGTTTAGTGACTCCTCTCTCTTCTTGAGCAAGCTCACAATAAGGAATGTGTAATTTCGTGTAAACTTTAAACCCTGCAGCTTCTGTGAAGTTATGGACTGGTTCAGTCTCGTTAGTTTGAGATGACTTCATGCAAAATACTACACAGAGAGGGAGATCATAGCTGAAAGTAACTGGCATAGTTCATAAACAAAGCATTTATATTTTGTATTAATTTCAAAATAAATAGTTATTATAGAAAATTTAGAACAAGTAAAAGAATAAAAAGAAATCTAAAACCACCCAAAAAGGCACCATCCAGGAGTTCCCTCATGGTTCAGCAAAAACAAATCTGACTAGTATCCGTGAGGACACAGGGTTGATCCTTGGCCTTGCTCAGTGGGTTAAGGATCTGGCATTGCCGTGAGCTGTGGTGTAGGTCGCAGACGTGGGTAGGATTTGGAGTGGCTGTGGCTGTGGCATAGGCCAGCAGCTACAGCTCTGATTTGACCCCTAGCCTGGGAACCTCCAAATGCTGCAAGTACAGCCCTAAAAAGAACAAATAAATTCAAAAAGGCATCATCCGGAGAAAGAATGTTCCCTCTGACATATATCCATCTGGTTTCTTTTTTTTCCCTTTGCATATGTAGGTGGGGGAAGGGGGATTCCCTTGAAGGGGATGAATCTGATACGGTTTTGAACTGAGTAACTGCTTGTTTCTCTGAAGTATGGCTTGCTGTGAAGCCAACTAATGATCAAGGTACTCTTTTAAGGCACTTCCTGAAATGTCCAAGGGGAGGTGAACATCCTGCATGACAGCTGAACCATCTGTACTTCCCTGACTTTGTCAGGCCATTCTGCTCTGTCCTGTACATTCTGGTCTCTCTGGCTGCGGCAGCCTCCCCCAGCCTTGTCCAGCAGAGCATTACGACTTATCCTTCAATACCTAGCCCTGGTCAACACCTCTGTCACTCCTTCCCTGGCCCTGAGTGTTGTCCCTGTGCTCTCAGTCTGTTGCTGCATTTCCACTAGCGCAGTTGGCAAATGGCAGTGATCCCAGTGTGATTGGACTTGTGCATGCCTTTAAACAGGATACTTCAAAGTCAGGACAGGAATTTTCTACTTTATACACCCATCCCCCTTGGGCAAGTTTCTTATCCTCTGTATGCCATGGTTTCTTGTTCTTCTTTAAAACCGATAATGGTAGTTACCTCACAGGGTTGTTGTAATAAGAATTAAATTAATACACGAAAAGCCACTTTTTTTTTTTTGTCTTTTTGCCTTTTTATGTAGAGCCACACCCATGGCATATGGAGGTTCCCAGGCTAGGGGTCTAACAGGGGCTGTAGCTGCCGGCCTTCGCCACAGCCACAGAGCCACGTCTGCAACCTTCACCACAGCTCACGGCAACGCCGGATCCTTAACCCACTGAGCAAGGCCAGGGATCGAACCTGCAACCTCATGGTTCTTAGTCAGATTCGTTAACCACTAAGCCACGAAGGGAACTCCGAAAAGCCACTTTTAAAAGTGCCAGTACAACTCTGCTGTACAGCAGAATTTGGCACAACATTGTAAATCAATTATACTTTAAATAAAAATTTAAAAATTCAAAAAGTGCCAGTACTTGGTAAATATTACATAAATGTTCAAAATAAAGCTATGCATTAGAACTAACCCAAGTATCTCCATGCTGCTTACAGCTTTCACAATTGTTTTGTTTTTTTGTTGTTGTTTTTTTACTTAGCAATGAGGAATCCAAGATCCATAACTAGCTCTTATTAGTTTTCTCTGTACAAGGCGAACAAATATTTGGTCAAGAATTCCTCTCTGACTACAGTAGAACACAGGCATTCAGCATTCACGTGAAATCAAGTTTGGGTAATGCTGCTCTACTAGTAAATGAAGATGCTACCACTAAAGTTTACTTGTACCAATTTGCTCTCCCCAAGTGGAACACATTCATTAACAATGACATGTGCATACCTGAGTAAAACACTGATGCCTTTCTGATGCATTCTGTCCCCCCATCCCCCTCACATCAAAGAAGCCAGCTTTGTTGGAGAGCCAGCCCACTTCAGGGCAAGGGGTGGGGGTGGGGAGGGGGAGGCTTCTGACTGTGCAATATTTTCAGAGTCACCTCAGACCAGATGGAATCAGCCCCAAATCTCACAGAAGCCTGGTTTAACGTTTACACTTAAACTGCAAATTACTTAACAGAATTTGCTTCCAAAGAGAGGAGGAGAAATTGAATCCCCAAGATTAAAATTATTCAGCTGGAAACAAGCAGCTGAATTAAAAAAGCTGACATGGTTCCTCGACTCCAGTGCTCTTGAATATTTTAGAATATACTGTAAAAGGGCTGACCTAAACATTCCCTGACTTTGAAAGTCTCAGAAAGGCATTTACTTGTTCAAATATTCATCAATGGCTTGCTTCACAAATGCACAACTCTTCATTCTAAACATCCAATAAATCAGGATTCTGATCTCCTAAAACTGAAATAGATAAAGTTTCCAGCTATCCCCAGGACTTAATCAGTTCAAATGAACAAAAAGTGCATATTTGCTTCTATGAACAAGGTCCCTGACATCAGGGGAAATGGTTCTGACTTGAAACCATCAAACGGAGCAGCCTTCAGCACAGCTTGAGTTACAACATCAGCCAGCTGGAGCCGGACCTGCTTCATACTTCAAGGTCTCTACTTTAAAACAAAATCAAATTTGCCTTCTAAACATCCCTTCTGTCCTGAAACCTAAAACAAAACAGTTGTCTTCTCTTCACTAGACTCCACAAGTGAGAGAGTAAGAGATAGCACTTTTATGATTTAAAACCATAAGAATTCTGTTTTAAAAAAAGCTCTTCAGCTCTGCCTATCCCCTTGAATGTTTTTATGGATTCTTGCTCAGCCCGTGGAAGTCAAATGCTTACATAGAAATACCCCTGAAAGGCAATCTTCAGGCCACTAAAACATAAAATAAAATTCTAAGAGAGTCTATGAGTAAACTAAGATTTCTTAACTAAGCATATATTTTATTTGTGTTTCTCTGTAAAAATCATTCAGATTTTAAAAGTACTACTGCCTTTCGGTTGGTATAAATAATAAAATTTGTATGTGAGATAAAACATTTTGAACATTTTGAAGCTACTTCAAATGTATAACTTTGGGATAGAAGGCCAGGTGTCTGGGTCTCCCATATTTGTCACTTTCCTATTTGCCTGACTGCAGGCAATTCCTTTTTCCCTTCTGAATATCCTGATGACACCTCTCAAGCCAAAGGATGGGAGAACCATGACTCTGGGCAGATGCCTTAAGAGGTGGGAGTCCTCCACAGGCGTTTGTGTCCTGAGTTCCTCCTGGGAAGTTTGCTGGCTCCTCTCAGAGCAACTGACTGCTTTGGTAAATAAATATTTCACCGTCTCCCCCTCCTTGCGGTACCCGCCGCTGTTTTAGATATTCTGGGTCCTGAGCAATTCTAATCCACACCTGAACTTTCAGAGATGAGAAGACAAATAGGCCAGAGCAAGGGGAGTTTCCCCGGCACTTACAGACAGGGTCATCCATTTTCAAGGGTCTTTTCAGGCGGATGCTGGCGGGGACCGTCTTCTCAATAAGCTCATCAACGCTCTAAAATTAAAATGCAAGTCCGTGAACACTAAAGGCAGAGGAAAGTGCTTCTGAGTTAAGAGTCACCTCTGTATTTTGCATGTACAAAGGCAACTTTGTACATGGGAACTTCCTTTAAATTATCTAATTATGTTCTTTTAAAAAGAACAAACCAAAAATCACTTGCAGGAAAAAAAAATGACTCGGGGTAGTCATACGGCCACTCCAGGCTAGATTTCTTTCAGTCGGCAACCAGAGGTAATCGGATAGATCAAGGTGGTCCTTCTTTTGCAAAGTTAGAATTTATCGGCAGGGCAACTTAGGTTGAAAAATACGGTTTTGAGACATGAAAGAGGGTGGAGGAAAATTAAGCGGCTGGGAGGCTAGGGAACGCGGACGGAGAAAGCGGGCTGGCTTCCACACCACGGCCCCGGACTAGGGTGCAAGTCCCAAGCGGAGCGAAGCAGAGCTCCTGAATGCAGCCGGGAGGCCGCGCGAGAAGAACCCGGGTGGGCAGAGGTGAGGCCCGGGAGGGCCGAGTTGGGGTCCTTACCGCCAGCCCCAGGGCCTGTAGCATCTCTCTCTGGTCTTTGTCCCCGGGTCCGATATGCCTCCGAGCGAAGTCGTCGTGTCTGGGCAGGAGGCGCTCGAGGAGGCGCGAGGCCGCAGCCCCGCTGCTGTCCCCACCAACGCTACTGCTGTCACGGTTCGGAGGCGCCCAACTGGGCCCCGCGCCCCCAACCAGCCGGCGGCTGCCTCCGACTCTGCAACCCAGGAGCAGCCCCCAGGCCCTGGCGCATGTCTGCATGGTCGTGGTCGCCGTCTCTTGCCCCGGGCCGTGAGGGTCAGCCGGGCTTTCGGCCCCTCCTCTGGTCGCGGTCCCCTAGGTGGCTGCTGCCCTTGGGTAGCTGGAGCCCTTTCCCGCTGAAGGACCGGAAAGGACAGATGGAATTCCAGGCGCAATGAATGGGTGCCGTGCTGAACCGGAACACGCGCGTAAAGTTGTTGCTCCACGCAAGGCACCTGCTCCGCACACTTTAAGCTTCGGTCTGGGGGTGGGCAGTGGGCTAGGGCCAGCAAACGCTCGACCAATTAGAGTGAAAGGAAGGGCAGGGGCGGAGTCTACCCGCCCCCGCCCCCTCTCCCTACCCACTCCTCAGGCCCTCGGCGGAGTCGCGCTGCTCCTGGCCCAGAGCTTGCCAACCTCGGCGGTTCTTACACTTCATCTCTTGATGGGAGTCCGGTGCGCTCCATGCGCTCCTGCCAGACGCCACCGGGAAGTGCCTGGGAGATTCACCTGAAATGGAAGATGATTCCGATAGGGAAATCAGCCTCAGAGTTGGTTAGTCACCATTAATATTGGGTATCTTTCGCTGTCATATCTCATAGAAACCAATATACGCAGATGAGAGTTCTTACCTAGTCGTAGAAATCGTGGGCAAGCTACTCAACTTCTGAGCTTCGGTTTTCGCATCTCACACAGCTGGATGGGATTTAAAGAGATTAGATACTGAAGGCACTGCCTAAAACACTAGCGGTAAACACTCTCCCTCCCCAGCTTTCTCACTCTTTCTTCCCCCTAACCTCCCTCACCTGCTTATGTATGTGTTTGGGTGTGTATGGTATAAAAATGCAAAAGAAACAAATATATACATTTTGCACTGTCACCTTGTTTGGGAGATTATACATCTATACCTGGATATTTTGTAAATCATCACTTGAGTTTTTTTCTTGCTTTTTTTTTGTCTTTCTGCCTTTTTTCTAGGCCCGCACCCACGGCATATGGAGGTTCCCAGGCTAGGGGTCTAATCAGAACTGTAGGCCACAGCCACAGCAACACCAGGTCCGAGCCGCGTCTGCAACCTACACCACAGCTCATGGCAACGCTGGATCCTTGACCCACTGAGCGAGGCCAGGGATCAAACCCACAACCTATGGTTCCTAGTCAGACTGGTTAACCACTGAGCCACGATGGGAACTCCTTTTCTAGAGATTTTTATCAAGAATGAAATTTGAGGAGTTCCTGTCATGGCGCAGTAGAAACGAATCTGACTAGGAACCATGAGGTTGCAGGTTCGATCCCTGGCCTCAGTGGGTCAAGGATCCGGTGTTGCCATGAGCTGTGGTGTAGGTCGCAGACGTGGCTCAGACCTGGTATTGCTGTGGCTGTGGCATAGGCCGGCAGCGGTAGCTCCGATTAGACCCCTAGCCTGGGAACCTCCTTATGTCGCAGGTGAGGACCTAAAATGCAAAAAAAAAAATGGACTTTGAAAATTCCAACTGTCCTTCCAATATGAGGAAGAGAGGACAGAAGTCATCAGAACAAGAGTTGCTCTAAGACTAGGGAAAAATAGAATCTGTCCTCTTTCTCCTCCTCTAAGTGTCGTCCTTCAATCATCTTCAGCACACACTCAGTTCTGCAGCTGACAGACAAGCAGAGACGAGGCAGAGAGGCAGGAAAATATAAAATGAAAAACAGTAGGCAAAATGTTTGCGTATGGCAGGCAGGGCAGAGTGATGAGCTAGAAAGGCTGGGATGAATGCCTAGGAACAGCTTTTCATCTACTTGGAACTGAAATTACAGCCTTCATAAAAGTCAGCAGATATCCTCCATACTAGATACCATGGGGTAGGTGGAAGTCTCTATGTATCACAGGGACTGAAAGCCAGACAACTAAAATTCCCAGATTGACTCCAGGATACTAGATATTATTAATCTTCTGACAAGAAGATACACTTGTGTGAGAGTTGGAACTGGAATAAAAGTAGAAACCATTTTCTTGGAGTTCCCGTCGTGGCACAGCGATGAATGAATCCGACTAGGAACCATGAGGTTGTGGGTTCGATCCCTGGCCTTGCTCAGTGGGTTAACGATTCGGCATTGCGTGAGCTGTGGTGTAGGTAGCAGATGCAGCTCGGACCTGGTGTTGCTGTGGCTGTGGCGTAGGCCAGCAGCTACAGCTCCGATTGGATCCCTAGCTTGGGAACCTCCATACGCCGCAAGTGAGGCCCTAAAAAAAGCAAAAAAAATAGAAACCATTTTCTTGATTGTTTGACAGCAACAGACAGACGCATGCATGGCAGCAGATATGAAGTGATCCTTAGCAGCCACCCATGTTGGTACAGCAAGGCCACTATGTTTGTCAACAGAAATAACCTGTGGTTTTCCAACCTAGGAGGCAGAAGGAATTTTTTGCTGTCCTGAACTAGAGTTTCTCTGGTTGACCTGAAGATAGTGGTGTTTCATCTACTCTGTCTCTTGCTTTTCTAGTCCTTCTAGTGGTTTTATATGCACCTACTCCTGGTTTTAATCCTGCTCTGCTTGAAATAATGAGTATTTACTGTGTTCTCCCAAATAAACTTTAACAAAGACTGTAACAGAGGACTAAAGTAGATTTAAGACAGCAATCTTAAATCTTAAAGGGATTAACTATCTGACCCAGTTGTGTTTGAAGTCAATGATAACACTATCACTAGTGAAGAATGAGATCGTGATAGTCTTAGGTATGCAATGCAAAGAGTTACTTAAATTATTAGTGGGAAATAAATTGCTTACTGAAGACAAGTCTTTGCTGGCCAAATAGTTGCTAGGTTAGACCCTTCTGGTGGGAATATGACTACAAGGACTATAGAGAAGGCTAGTGGCTTCTGAATGCCCTGGGGAATTTACCGAATAAAATGACGGCTCAGAGAACTACAGAGCTTCAACACTCTATAAATTCTGTAGCTGCAGGGAGACCCAATGTTTGATCCTTCTGATTGCCAAATTATCATAGAAGTTACATTTACAGCCTTATATCGACTCATACGTGAAAGTTTGGGATTAATTTAAAACCCTGAGACTTGGAATGAGGACATCTTGGTAGTTTGGGTTGAAATGGATTATCTTAGAACTGCTAAATCCCACTGAGTACCCCTGGACACCCAAAGCAGCCCTTCTCCCCTCTTTGAGATGCTAGCCATCCTTTGTTGAAGATCTTGTAATCGTTTCACTAAAGCATTAAACCTGCAAAGATATGTCTTAACCTCTAGATCCACAGCTAAAGTCAGATTTCAACATACTCCAACAAAGTAAATAAAATGGGTTTGACAGGAGAGGAGTTCCCGTTGTGGCTCAGTGGTAACAAACCTGACTTGTATCCATGAGGATGCTGGTTCGATCCCTGGCCTTGCTCAGTGGGTTAAAGATCCAGTGTCGCCATGAGCTGTGGTATAGGTTGCAGATGCTGCTCAGATCCTGCGATTCTGTGGCTGTGGTATACGCTGGCAGCTGTATCTCTGGTTGGACCCCTGGCCTGGGAACCTCCATATGCCACAGGTGTAGCCCTAAAAAGAAAAAAAAAAGATATCAGAATTTTCTTGATTTCATAGAGGAGAAAGGATCCCAAAGACTTGGTAAGATAAGAATGTTGTGGAGTTCCCATAGTGGCACAGCAGTTAACGAATCCGATTAGGAACCATGAGGTTGTGGGTTCGATCCTTGGCCTTGCTCAGCGGGTTAATGATCAGGCGTTGCTGTGAGCTGTGGTATAGGTCGCAGATGCAGCTCAGATCTGACATGGCTGTGGCATAGGCCGGCAGCTGTAGCTCCGATTCGACCCCTAGCCTGGGAACCTCCTTATGCCGTTGGTGAGGCCCTAAAATGCAAAAAAAAATTTTTAAAAATAAGAATGTTGTTTGTTTTGTTTTTTTTTTTGGCATACGTATGGCATGTGGAAGTTCTAGGGCCAGGGAATTGGACCTGAGCCACAGCAGTGACAATGCCAGATCCTTAACCTGCTGCACCACCTGGGAACTCCAAGAATGTTGGATTCATCATGTGCAATGTCCTCTTCGACCCTTTCAGTGTATCCCTTGGTGAGACATAGAGGGCAATAGCTTCACCTAAAGAAAACTATTGATTCAAGAGGAATAGCATTATTCTCAAAAAGCTCTGTAATTTCTGTGTCTGTGTGTATAAAATGATCGTGAAAGATGCCACTATTGAAATGGGCTCCCAGAGTTCCTGTCATGGCACAGCGGAAACAAAATGAATCCGACTAGGAAACATGAGGTTGCGGGTTCCATCTCTGGCCTCACTCAGTGGATTAAGGATCTGGCGTTGCCGTGAGCTGTAATGCACATCACAGATGCAGCTCAGATCTGGCATGGCTGTGGCTGTGGCGTAGACCAGCAGCTACAGCTCTGATTAGACCCCCTAGCCTGGGAACCTCCATATGCCATGGGTGTGGCCCTAAAAAGACAAAAAAAAAAAAAAAAAAAGAAAGAAAGAAAGAAATGGGCTTCCTGATTTCAGTGGTAACGTTGGAGTTCCACGGTGGTAGAGGCCAGCAAGATTTTTCCTACAAGTGCAGCAGAGATAGAGAAGTAATTAGGCTTGATCTACAGGGATCTTTGGTATTAACTAATTAACAACCAACCTAGGAAAATCTTTTTTTTTTGTCTTTTTTTGCTTTACCTAGGGCCGCACCTGCGGCATGTGGAGGTTCCCAGGCTAGAGGGTTCTCTAACAGGAGCTGTAGCTGCCGACCTTCGCCACAGCCACAGCAACACGGGATCCGAGCCGCTGCTGCAACCTACACCACAGCTCATGGCAACACCGGATCCTTAACCCACTGAGCATGGCCAGGGATCAAACCCACAACCTCATGGTTCCTAGTTGGATTCATTAACCACTGAGCCACGACAGGAACTCCCAGGAAAATCTTATTTACTCTGGTGAACCAAGATTTCATATGTCACCCAAATGGAGAGGCCCATCTCTCAACTAGTTCTCTCACTTTAGCTGGTTCACTGATCCAGGGCATCTCAGATGAAGGGGATCTTAAGAAAGAATCTTTGAGGAGTGTCTGCTGTGGTGCAGCAAGTTAAGGATCCAGCGTTGTCTCTGTGGTGGTACAGGTATGACTCCCAGCCCAGTGCAATGGGTTAGGGATCTGGCTTGCTCCAGCTGTGGCATAGGTCACAGCTGCAGCTCAGATTCAGTCCCTGCCCTGGGAACTTCAATATGCTGTGGGGTTGGCAAAAAAAGGAAAGGAAGGAAGGAAGGAAGGAAGGACGGACGGGAGGGAGGGAGGAAGAAAGGAAGGAAGAAGGGAGGAAGAAAGAAAATCTTGAGAAAAGATCTTATGCCCCTACTATAATACACTGTCAATCCTCCTCCTAAACTCCCCCAAAGATACCTGTGGCCATTTACCATGTATGATTGTTAAACTTATGTATTGATTTTGCCTGCACCATGGTGCCCAGATATGTGGTCAAACATTATTCTGAACATTTCTGTGAGAAAGCTTTTGGATTAGATTACTATTTAAATCAGTCCACTTTTTTTTTTTAATTTGGTCTTTTTAGGGCCACACCCAGGGCATAATGGAAATTCCCTGGCTAGAGGTCAAATCGCAGTCATAACCGCCAGCCAATGCCACAATGCCAGTTTCAAGCTGCATCTGCAACCTACACCACAGTTCATGGCAACGCTGGATCCTTAACCCACTGAGCCAGGCCAAGGACTGAACCCGCATCCTCATGGATACTACTCTGGTTCATTACTGCTGAGCCACAAAGGAACTCCCTAAATCAGTCCACTTTGAGTAAAGTAGATTGCCCACCGTAACAAGGTGGAACTAAACTAACCAGTTGAAGCCCTGAATATAACACATGACTCACCTCCCTGTAAAGGTGGAATTCTGCAGTATACAGCCTTTGAACTTGAACTGAAACATTGACTCTACTCTGATAGCCTTTGGACTTGAACTACAGCATTGGCTCTTCTCTGAGTCTCCAGTCAGCTAGTGCAAATATTGAACTCACCAGCCTCTATAATTCCATGAGCCAACTCCTTAAAAAGCTCTTTATATATGCATAAATTAATTATGTTTCTCTGGAGGACCATAATATATCAAGAAAAGGAAAATACCTGGACTTTAGGTAGATAATTAGAACTCTGTTCTAAGGGAGTTCCCATAGTGGCGCAGCAAAAATAAATCTGTCTAGGAACATGAGGTTGAGGGTTCAATCCCTGGCCTTGCTCAGTGGGTTAAGGATCTGGCTGGCCGTGAGCCGTGATGTAGGTTGTAGACGTGGCTAGGATCTGGCATTGCTGTGATTGTGGCATAGGCCGGCAGCCGTAGCTCCGATTTGACCCCTAGCCTGGGAACCTCCATATGCCAAGAGTACAGCCCTACAAAGCAAAAAAACAAAAAACCTTGTTCTAAGATAACATTAAACTCTGCAGATGCAAACCAAACCACTCTAGTCCACAAACCACAGTGGGATATTACGGAGATTTGGAATTTCTGGTTTCAGTTCCAATACATAAAGAGTATGGAAGTCATCCCTCCTGTCCTTACAAGAAAAAGGTGTATAAATTAAAAATCAATGACTTTTTAGAGTTCCCTTGTGGCACAACAGAAACGAATCCAACTAGCATCCATGATGATGCAGGTTCAATCCCTGGCCTCACTCGGTGGGTAGGGGATCTGGCCTTGTCATGAGTTGTGATGTAGGTCAAAGATTTGGCTTGGACCCTGAGTTGCTATGGCTGTGGTGTAGGCCAGCAGCTACAGCTCCGATTCGACCCCTAGTCTGGGAACCTCCATGTGCCACACGTGTGTCCCTAAGAAAAGCAAAAAAAAAAAAAAAAAATCAATGGCTTCTGGAAATATCTCAGAACTGACATTGCAGGGCAAAATGCCACCTTGAAATCTGATGATATAGGCTCATATAAAGAGACAAAACCAAAATCTGATTACTTGGAGCAGAAGCCACAGGAGCCCTAAACTGACAAGAACATGTAATGGTCATTATTTATTTTTATTTATTTATTTTGCTTTTTAGGGCCACACCCACGGCATATCGAGGTTTCCAGGCTAGGGGTATAATCGAGCTATAGCTGCCAGCCTACACTACAGCCACAGCAATGCTGAATCTGAGCTGCATCTGTGACCTACACCACAGCTCACAGCAACACCGGATCCTTAACCCACTGATCCAGGCCAGGGATCGAACCCGAAACCTCATGGTTTCCAGTTGGATTCGTTTCCGCTGCGTCATGACAGGAACTCCAGAGTTTGTTTTTTGTTTTGTCTGTTTAGGGCCGCACCCAAGGCTTATGGAAGTTCCCAAGCTAGGGGTCAAATCAGAGCTGTAGCCACCAGCCTACACCACAGACACAGCAACACCAGAACCGAGCATCTGTGACCGACACCACAACTCATGGCAATGCTGGATCCTTACCCACTGAGCAAAGCCAGGGACTGAACCTGCACCCTCATAGTTGCTAGTCGGGTTCATTACCCATTGAACCATGATGGGAACTCCCTGTAATGGTAATTATGATGAACTGATGTATGCTGAGTGTGGGCCAATTTAAAAAGAGAAAGTCCTGGGAACTACAGTCTTGAGCTCTTATATTTTCTTAGGTTTTACCTCCAGGAGCTCCACCACAGTTAAAGATCCAAGAAATAATGCCTCATAGAAGTAGTAGGGGAAAAGAGTAAGCAACAACTATGAAATATGCCCAAAGCCTTCTTCATAACGAAGACCTACTCCCCAAAGGAAAGGACTTTACCAGAGCTTTATCCCAGCTGGGGAAAGGAAATTGCTTCCACTCCATCCCCCATTTAGCCTTTATCTTTGGGGGGGCTTCTTTTTTTTTTTTTTTTTTTTTTTTTTGTCTTTTCAGGGCTGCACTCATGGCATACGGAAATTCCCAGGCTAGGAGTTGAATTGGAACTGCATCTGTGACCTACACCACAGCTCACGGCAACGCTAGATCCTTAACCCGCTGAACAAGGCCAGGGGTCGAACCCTCAACCTTATGGTTCCTAGTCGGATTCGTTTTCACTGTACCACGACGGGAACTCCTCCAGCTCTATTTTCTAACTCTCACCCAGTTCCTAGTTGGGAAGGAGCAGCATGCTGCCTTTTTGTAGCTCTTCACTTAGTGTTGTGCAGCGATGGTCAAGAGTCTCACAGTCTCAGAGTTCCCTTTTGTGGCTCAGTGGTTAACAAAACCAGGTAGGATTCATGAGGATGCAGGTTCAATCCCTCACCACTCTCAGTGGGTTAAGGATCCGGCATTGCCATGAGCTGTGGTGTAGGTCACAGATGCAGCTCAGATCTGGTGTTGCTGTGGCTGTGGCGTAGGCCAGCAGAACCTCCATATGCCAGGGGTGCAGCCCTAAAATAGGAAAAAAAAAAAAAAGTCTCACAGTCTCTGCAGTGCCAGGTTAGAAGGTGGCTGCCTCTCTATTTGTGTTAGAGCAGGCAGAACATGGTCAACAAGGCCGTATCCCAAAAACAGCAACAGTGGGGATGAGCCTGGGTTTTTTCACTGTGTTTACCTGCAGTAGGTTGGGTTTTGTCCTGTAGAGTCACCTTTTCCCATTACACCCACTCCATTTTTCCAGAAGCATAAGCCTCACTCATATCTCTTTTTAACTCTTCTGCTTGATCCGTACAGATTTTTTTTTTGGTCTTTTTGCCTTTTTGTAGGGCCACACTTGTGGCATATGGAGGTTCCCAGGCTAGGGGTCTAATCGGAGCTGTAGCCACCAGCCTACACCACAGCCACAGCAGCACGAGATCTGAGCCACGTCTGCAACCTACACCACAGCTCATGGCAACGCCGGATCCTTAACCCACTGAGTGAGGCCAGGGATCAAACCCGCAACCTCATGGTTCCTAGTCGGATTCGTTAACCACTGAGCCACGACGGGAACTCCAGAAGACAATTTTGAAATCAATAATGGATTATGAAAATTTACATTGGCAGGGATTCCAACTGGAGCTGCTCTTACTGATTACTAGAGCAGATTAACATAGCCCCTTGCAACTTGGTGTACTGCTACTAATCTGGGCAGACTATTTTTTTCTCTCTATACCAATTAGTAAAGACCACCAGAAGCACTTTACTTCACCTGTCAGTGGAAGGAGTATAACTGCCAGTCTTCCCACATGGCTACGTCAGGTCCTCAACTTTGTGTCATGGTCTAATCTGATAAGATTTTGATTGTCTTGCTCTTCCAGAGAATATAGTGCTTGAAGGACCTGAAGACAAGCATGTAGTAAGTTTGTTGATGCCTTGGTAAGACACATGCCAGAAAGTGGGAGATAAACCTCATGAAAATTCACGGAGTTCCCGTCATGGTCAGTGGAAACAAATCCAACTAGGAACCATGAGGTTGCAGGTTCGATCCCTGGCCTTGCTCAGTGGGCTAAGGATCTGGCGTTGTCGTGATCTGTGGTGTGGGTCACATATGCAGCTCGGATCTGGCGTTGCTATGGCTGTGGTTGGCAGCAGTAGTTCCGACTGGACACTTAGGCTGGGAACCTCCATATGCTGCAGGTGTAGCCCTAAAAAAAAAAACAACAACTCATGAAAGTCAGGAATCCACTAGCTCAGTAAAGTTCCCAGTGCTCCAGTCCCAGAAGCTCTCCACTTAAAAGTGAAAGACAATTTTGTGCACTTTAAATCCCCCACCACTAAGAAAGAGGCACAGCGCTTGATGAGCCTCTTTGGATTTTGGAGGCAGCGTGTACCATATTTCCGTACTACTGCTCCAACTCATTTACCGAAAGGTTTACAGTTTTGAATGGAGCCAAAGAAAAAAGAAATACAAACTGCTCTAACTCTTGGGACTCGTTCCAGTAAATCCAATGGTGGTCTGTCTGTGGCATACAGGGATGCTATATAGAGCCTCTGGTAAGCACTAATGGGAGAATAATAGAGTAGACCCATAGGCATTGAAGAAAAGCCATGCCCTTTTCCACAACTAAATGTTCTTTTTCAGAAACAGCTCCTGGACTGCTATTAGGTCACAAAACTGAACATCTTACATTAATCACCAATTGATGGTATAATCTATGATGTCCATCATAAACTGTATGTTATCTGACACACCAATATTTAAAGCTGGGCATGCCCAGAAGTACTCTTCTATCAAGTGGAAATGGGATCCATTCCACCATCCAGTGGGAAGATGAGCTAAAGCATGATGCTTCATTGTATCTTCATATTTGACACAAACCAGAAGAAATTACCATGAAATTACAATCCTACTCAATGATTACTGTGAAGGACTAGAGGAAAGAGAAATCCTTCGAAAGGGCAGAACTCGAAATAGTTCATCCTGAAGGAAAGATATTCAGAGATAGAGATCTCACTGACGCTGGGTTAGTGACTGATTTGTGGATAATAGTTTGTTGCATAACAAGACCGGAGGACAAGTAATAGGGAGAAATGCCTGTGGTTGGACCTCTCAGAACAGCACAGAATGAGAAGATATTGGTATTCTATGTGGACATTCACCAAAAAAAAAAACCAACAGCAGACAAGGCCTCCAATTATCTAGTGGACAAGACAATTGATTCTGTATGTCAGCCAGAATCATTCCCCAACCACTCCAGTGCTTGCTCAATGATCTAATGTTGAAAATGGCCACAGAATTAAATATGGGTTTAACAACACGGGATTACCCTCATTGCAGAGTTTTTGGCTCTGTTGGTTTAGAGAACTTAGTTCCAAAGAAAAGAATGTTCTTCCAAGAAATAACAACAATGATCCCATTGAACTGGAAGTTAAAACTGCCACATGGACATTTGGGGCTCTTCATGCCACAGGATCCATAAGCACAGAAGGGATTATTTTACCAGCTGGGGCAACTGAGGCTAATTTTAAATGGAAAACAAATTTATGACTTCATACTGGGAATAAACAGTATATCTAGAATTCAGGGTATTTTCTAAAGCACCTCTTAGTACTTCCATGTCCAATGGCTAAAATGGAATGAAAAGCGATAGTAACCCAACAGGGACAGAGCCAATAAGAACTCAGACTCTTCAGAAATTGGAGTTTCAGTCATCCCACTACTGGTAGAGAACTGTAACCAGCTAAGGTGTTACCTGAGGAAACAGAAAACAGAATATAGGTAGTGGATGAAGAAGTTATAAATATCTTTAAATATCTTTTTTTTTGGTATTTTTGTCTTTTTCAGGGCTGCACCTGTGGCATATGGAGGTTCCCAGGCTAGGGGTCCAATCGGAGCTGTGGCTACCAGCCTACGCCAGAGCCACAGCAATGCCAGATCCGAGCCTCGTCTGTGACCTACACCACAGCTCACGACAAAGCCTGATCCTTGACCCACTGAGCAAGGTCAGGGATTGAACCTAACCTCCATCCTCATGGATCTTAGTTGGTTTCGTTAACCACTGAGCCAGGAAGGGGACTCCACGGTTATGAATATCTTACAGTCCAATGATCAGTTGCAGAAACAAGGATGAAGTCCCTTTGTACGCTTTTCCATGTTTTATTATGTATATAGTTTAACAACCTATTTTTCCCTTTCCAGATTATTTTATATTATGTTGGTGGCAGTTAATGTTATAGATTAGTCCAGCATGTAGAGATTATCAAAGGGGGATTATAACTGAATTAGAGTCATATTCAGCCATTCAGTCACTGAATTATGACTGAATTTATCCTTTAGAAATAAAACAAACTGATAAGACTTTTGTTGTCACCTTCCACGGGGAAAAGTGGGCATATTTAAAGGATAGCTGCATAAAATTAAAAGGAAGCACTCCATTTTTGCTGTTATTATTTGCTTAATTATAGACAGAAAGCACCATCTGTTTGCTGAGTAGCCAAAGAGATAGAATGTGTTTTTTTTTTTTTTAATCTAAGATGCATTCCCACTGTCCTCTAAGCTCTACTCTGTATTATGAATGCTGGAATCTTTGGACTATATTTCTCAGAGCCCATTGCCTATAGGATCCTGGATGCACTTTACAGTCAGGCATGAGATACATTTATGCAATGCTTGTAAGACAGAAGAGAAGAAGCCACATCTATCTTCTTCCAGTGGAGTAGGCAGATGTGTGGGATGAGGCAGATGGGGGTGCTGTAATGACCACAGGCATCCCACTGTTGGTCACTTGCCTCTGTGCAACAAAGCCATGATGACAGCTGGTAGCTAGTTCCTGCAATTTCCTCACCTGTGCAGCAGCCACAACTTACTGATTTGCAGAACCACAGCAACAGTGCAAACCTGGAAGCCAGCGACAGCTTCCCCTGACTACCTCTTCAGTGTTGTAAACACCCGATTCTCTGCTTGAAAGGCCCAGAGTGATTTCTGCTTTCCTGGTTGATGGATACACTCTCTCAGGTCAAGTCTGCATACCGAAATTTCATTTCAGCCATGATTTGGGGAAGTAATTCCTTGTAGCTGATAGTCTCTGCATAGGTTTCAAAATCCTGTCTGCATGGTTGATTTGAACTATTTGAACTCAAACAGGTCCTGAGAGTCTTTAGTTTGAGATCTTATATATTTAGAATCCTAGATGAGGAGTTCCTGTCATGGCGCAGCGGAAACGAATCCAACTAGGAACCATGAGGTTGCGGGTTCAATCCCTGGTCTTGCTTAGTGGGTTACGGATCCAGTGTTGCTATGGCTATAGTGTAGGCCGGCAGCTGTAGCTCCGATTAGACCCCTAGCCTGGGAACCTCCATATGCCACAGGTGCAGCCCTAAAAAAAAAAAAAAAGAGTATATATTAACAGGAATTCAGCACTTAAATTTAGGGAGATAATAGAGTTTAGCAGTCAAATACATAACCTTTGGAGTCTTGTTGCCCAAATTCAAATCTGCCTCCACTGCTCACTAGCTTGGTGACCCTGGATGAATTTAAACCACAGACTCTTCAACTACAAAACAGAGGTTAAAATAGTACCAGCTCATACAGTTATTGTGGGAAGTAAACAAGATACTGCAGGTAGGGAGCTGATGAAACAAATTTCTATAATAAGGGTGATATATTCTAAGAAATGGAGAAGTGATTTTTATTTAGCAATGC
Organism: Catagonus wagneri; assembly: GCA_004024745.2. Lineage (NCBI taxonomy): Eukaryota > Metazoa > Chordata > Mammalia > Artiodactyla > Tayassuidae > Catagonus > Catagonus wagneri. The sequence goes on from PVHT020000022.1 coordinate 10,303,792, forward strand.
TTTGTCTGGGCCAGTGGAAATGGCTGAGAAGAAAAAAATAATTTGAACACTTCTGTGGCTGGGAGAAGGAAACCTTCTTGAAAGATGTATAATCCCACAAAAATGGCCTCTTGTCAGTCTGGGCAGGGAGAGACAGGAACAGGAGCCCAGATCATGGTCACCCAGTAGATCAATCTGAGAGAATCATGTAAAAATTGAAAATAAATACACTGCTGCATTTGAGAGACTTAGAAGCATCTGGAGAAAGGCTCTGATATGTTGCCTTTTCTTTTCTCCTCCATTCCATTATACTTTTCTCTAAAATCCATAGAAATCATAAAGCAGAATAAATGCAGAGCGGCATCTTAAACATGCTCAACACAGAGCTCGGCACATGATCTACATGAAGTAAACACCCTCCAAGCCCTAAGGATGTGTAGATCTACAAATATCTGTTTGGCTCATGCTCTGGATTTGCTTTGCAACCAAAACTATTTTGTCTTTTTAGGGTACACCCATGGCATACGGAGGATCCCAGGTTAGAGGTCAAATTGGAGCTACAGCTGCCGGCCTATGCCCCAGGAACACAGGATCCGAGCCACATCTGGGACCTACACCACAGCTCATGGCAATGCCAGATCCTTAACCCACTGAGCAAGGCCAAGGATCAAACCCATATCCTCATGGATACTAGTCAGGTTTGTTAACCACTGAGCCACGATGGGAACTTCTGCAACCAAAACTAAGTAACATCCAGGTTCGGCATCTACTATATTGTTTCAAAGAAAACTGGCAGTAATTATCTGTATCACTCTAAGGACTTGTTACCTCTAAATATCTGCCTCTTGGACTATACAGACCTTATTACTTAGGATTAGATTAGGTCATAAGTGACAGAAAAACTGAAATATTTCTTCTCATCTAAACAAAGTCTAGATATCGGTGAATGCTGGCATCGTTGTACTGGGTTTAATGCTATGTATGCTCTGAAACCACAGGATCTGTTAAGACATGATTAAGACATACAGCCTAGATTCCTAGTAAGAGAACCAAATAGGCCTGGTTCCCAGGTGTTCCTTTGTTTTCCAAAAGAAGCAGAATTGTTTAGATGCAAGGTTAGTACCTAAATTTTCTTTCCTGCTGACTAAGGGTGGGATGAGGGAGAAGAGAACAAGAATACCAGAGTCCACCCCCCCCCAACCCCTGTCCAAAAACATCTCCTTCCACTATACACCAATTAGAGATACATTTGTGTTAATAACCACTTTCTCCTTTAAAAGCAATTACTACCATGCCAAGTCTCATTCATTAACTCAGCATGAATTCCTTTAAACAGACAATCCACGAAGCTCTCAGCTGAAGCCCTGTAAATGTCCAGCTAGAGGCCCCAGATTTACCAGAGTAGATACATATCTCCATTTATTACAGTTGTAAAAGGAGGGCAAATTCAGAAATATGACTGTGGCAACAGATGTAAGAGAAAACGCATTGAAAGACAATCATCCTTCAAGTCTTTCTCCCTGACCAGCACAGCAATGTGGAGGGATAGAAAGCAAAAGTGAGTGGATCAAAGCCCAGAAGAGCACTAATTCACTGTTTAAGAAAGGCAGTGTGCACAGAGCACTTGCTTCCAGACCTGGGCTGTTCTTATATACGCAACTGGGTAACAATGCAGAGCTGGCCACCAGCTCAACATAATTGCCTGGATCTGAACAGTCTCACTTAAATTGTAGATTTCACTGCATAAATAAGTATTGCTCTTTCTACAGATCCAGTAGAAAATAGACTTTTAGGAGTTCCCGTTGTGGCAGAGCGGTTAACGAATCCGACTAGGAACCATGAGGTTGCGAGTTTGATCCCTGGCATCGCTCAGTGGGTTAAGGATCTGACGTTGCCGTAAGCTGTGGTGTAGGTCACATACGCAGCTCGATCTGGCGTTGCTGTGGCTCTGGTGTAGGCTGGCAGCTAGAGCTCTGATTAGACCCCCTAGCCTGGGAACCTCCATATGCTGCGAGTGCGACGCTAAAACGACAAAAGACCAAAAAAAGAAAAGAAGAAAGAAAATAGACTTTTATTGTTCTATCTCCTTTGAAGTTAATTTTTAAAAAACAAGACCTTTTTTTTAATGCAGTGTGTTTTGGTAATGGAAAAATATCACACATATTAATCCTCTGGGCAAGCAAGGAAACCACCTCAAGCAAATGACCATTTGCTGTGAGAAGAGGAATAGAAACAGCTCTCTGACCAAAATCCCTGTGGCTGAGTCCTGCTCTACCACTTACTAGAAGTCTATTTTGTGGCAGATCTTAACCTTACTCCACCTCTATACCTCATTACTACAATACAGTCATTTTGAATTATGAATAAACAAAATGTTGGTTTCCCTTCCTTTCCTCTTCTTGTGCAGCCAAAGTATTAATCTTCACAAATCTAAATACTTAAAGAGATTGCTGTTTTAATTTGCTTGCATCACAATTTCCTAACTTTGGTAAATCAACATAACGTAAGAGGAACAAGAATCTTTGGTCATTTACTGGGTAGAAATCTTGTCATACATGCCTACAGGATATAAAATGGCAAAAGCCAGCCATATCATTCAAAATATCTCAGAAAATGATAAGTTCAGAGCAATGTCAGGTACAGGACAATAAATGTCAGAGAGACAATGAAAGGATGTTTGGGTACTTTAGTCACCCCTGAAAGCCCTTATATATTTATGTTTTTCCTTACTAAATATAAATACCACAGATGGACAGCCTCCGAGCTGATTTAATGCCCAGTCACTTAAGACCTGAACAAGATACAGTGTCTTCCCAAACTCTTCCTGCAAGATTCATATCGGGGAAGTCCACTCAAGTTCTGGTCTGAGCACCAATCCTAGGGAACTGAACCATCAGGAATGAGCCAACACCAGGGTACCCTGTCATGCAGATTACCATAAAGAGCCACTTACACATCTGCCAAAACCCAAGTGGTTCCACCCCCTTATGAGAAAATTAAAAGAACATCAATGACAGGAATTCCCATCGTGGTGCAGCAGAAACAAATCCGACTAGGAACCATGAGGTTGCGGGTTTGATCCCTGGCCTCGCTCAGTGGGTTAAGGATTGGCATTGCTTTGGCTCTGGCACAGGCCAGCAGCAACACCTCTGATTAGATCCCTAGCCTGGGAACCTCCATATGCCACAGGTGCGGCACTAAAAAAAGACAAAAAAAAGGAACATCAACAACAAACACTGCCTAAAAGTGCAACCCCATTAATAAATGTTGAAAAAAATACATAAAGGGAACTCCAAATTATCAGGATAAGTAGCGTACCACCAGGTCTCAGGCAGGCCCTGGCACCTGCCCAAAGTTTGGAGTTGTCTAAAAGCCCGAGAACCATGAGCCTGCAGGTACCCAGGCTGGTCCCAGCTAAGGGGAGTAGATATCCAAAAGTTTTAGTTCAGTTGGGACCTTCTTTTCAGCATGGAGAGGCATTTCTGCAAATAGTCATTGATAGGAAATAATGGGGGTTGGCTGGGGAACAAATGAATTAAGGTGGGGGCTTCAAGGAGTGCTCTCAATAATGTGAATAACAAGGAGTTCTCATTGTGGCTCAGAGGTAACAAACCCAACTAGTATCCTTGAGGATGTGGGTTTGATCCCTGGCCTCAGTCAATGGGTTAAGGATCCGGTGTTGCCCTGAACTGTTGTGTAAGTGGTATAAGTCGCAGATGCAGCTCGGATCCACAATTGTGGCTGTGGTGTAGGCTGGCAGCTACAGCTTCAATTCAACCCCTAGCCTGGGAACTTCCATATGTCGCACCTGTGGCCCTAAAAACAAAAAAATAAAACAAACAAAAAAAATATGAATAAAAAGAAAGCAATCATGGAGTTCCCACTATGGTGAAACGAGACCCACAATGTCTTAGGAATGCTGGGACTCTGGTTCCATCCCCAGCACAACACAGTATGTTAAGGATCTGGTGTTGCTGCAGCTGCAGCTTAGGTTGCAACTGCAGCTCGAATCTGATCCGCAACTCCGTATGCCGTGGGGTGACCAAAAAAGAACCCGAATCCTCACAGAGACAACGTTGGGTCCTTAAGCCATTGAGCCACAACAGTAACTCTGAGAATTCCTAGTTCCCATTAGTTTGTGACTCATACCTACACACCAGCAACACCAACCTCCATCCCTCCTCTTCCTGAGAAGAACAAGTACGGCTGGGTGACGTTTCTGCTACTGTGTCTCTCTCTTTTTTTTTTTTCAATTTAGACAGGGTTCACATAACATAAAATGAACATTTTAAAGTGAACAATTTAGTGACATTTAGCACATTCACAACGTATACAAACCCCACCACCATCTAGTTCCAAAACATTTTTATCACCCCAAAAGGAGAATCCATACTCCTGAAGCAGTTAGTAACTTCTCCTCCCCATCTCCCCTCAGACCTTGGTAACCACTAACCTGTGGGATTCCTGTGCCTGTGGGATTCTGTTTGATTACCTCCTCCCTACAGAATCCATGGAGATGTGCATGTGGTGAGATCACGTCTCTGACCTTAGAGAGAGACCGGGATGTAAAACACCCTGAGAACATGGCTGAAGTATAGAACTCCCAAGGGGAAATTATTCTGTTTTTCAATAAGAATATATAAATTAAACAACCTAAATCCATCAACAGATTAATGGATAAAGAAAATGTGGCATGTATATATTCAACAGAATAATATTCAGCAATTAAAAAAGAAGCAAATCTTTCTATATGCAGCATGGATAGACCTTCAGGGCATTACGCTAAGTACAATAAGTCAGACAAGACAAACATCATATTATCTCACTAATAAGAGGAATCTTAAAATACCTGCACTCAGGAGTTTCCATTGTGGCACAGCGGTTCAGAAATCCCACTAGGAACCATGAAGTTGTGGGTTCCATCCCTGGCCTTGCTCAGTGGGTTAATGATCCAGCATTGCCGTGAGCTGTGGTGTAGGTCGCAGATGCGGCTCGGATCTGGCGTGGCTGTGGCTGTGGCATAGGCCGGCAGCTGTAGCTCCAATTCGACCCCTAGCCTGGGAACCTCCATATGCTGCAAGTGTGACCCTTAAAAAGCAAAAAAAAAAAAAAAAAAAAGGGAAGAAAGAAACTGCATTCATAGATACATAGAACAGATTGGCGGTTGCCAGAGGTTGAGGTATCAGGGTAGACCAAATGAGTAAAAGTGGTGAAAAGATACAAATTTCCAGTTATAAGACTTTGTTATGTAATGTTCAGCATGGTGGCCATTGTTAAAAATATCTTACTCGTTTGAAGTGCTAAGACAGATCTTGGAATTGTATGGTGGCTCAGGATCCAGCATTGCCACTACCGTGGCTTGGGCTGCAGTTGTAGCATGGTTATGATACCCAGCCCAGGAATTTCTGCATACTGTGGTTATGGTCAAAAAAAAAAAAAAAAAAAAAAGGAAAGAAAGTAGATCTTTTTCTTTTTACTGACACACTTTCGGCATATGGAAGTTGCTGGGGCTAGGAGTCAGATCGGAGCTACAGCCTATGCCACAGCCACAGCAATGCTGGATCCGAGCTGCATCAGTGATTACACCATGGCTTGCAGCAATGCTGCATCCTTAACCCAATCAGCAAGGCCAGGGATCGAATCCACGTCGTCATCGACACTATGTCAGGTTCTCAACCTACTGAGCCACAAGGGGAACTCCAGAAAGTAGATCTTAAAAGATCTCATCATAGTTCCTGTTGTGGTGCAGCAGATTAAGCTCCAGTGTTGTCTCCTTGGCAGTGTGGATTCCACTGCTGGCCCTGGAACTTCCATATGCTGTAGGTGTGGTGGTGGTGGTGGTGGGGGTGTGTGTGACAGTTTTCATCATAAGGAAAAAAATTTGTAATTATGACTGGTAAAGGATGTTAACTTATTGTGCTGACCATTTCACAGTGATCACCTGCACACCTAAAATTAGTATGATATTATGTCAATTATGTCTCCATTTTTTTTGGCTTTTTTTTTTTTTTAGGGCTGCACCCACAGTATATGGAGGTTCCTAGGCTACGGGTCAAATCAGAGCTGTAGCTGCCGGCCTACACCACAGCCACAGCAAAGCCAGATCCAAGCTGCATCTGCAACCTACACCACAGCTCACGACAACGCTGGATCCTTAACCCACTGAGCGAGGCCAGGGATGGAACCTACATTCTCATGGTTACTAGTCAGATTCATTTCCGCTGAGCCACCATGGGAACTCAATTTTTTAAAAAATGAAAATATAGGAACTAGATTAAGAAATTGAGTAATCATATATTTAAAACCTCACCTAACAGATGAATTAGCAGACTTCTTGAACCTCATTGGTCAGACCCAGTCTCAGGACCACTCCTGCCTGCATACTGGGAAGGCTCTGACTTTCTAGTCTCTGTGTTTGTAGCTAAGCCAAGGAAAAGGGAGTTGGGATACCCTTAGAGTCAAATTAAGAAATACATATTAGGAGTTCTCTTGTGCACAAATAAGAATACATATTAGGAGTTCTCTTGTGGCACAGTGAGTTAAGGATCTGGTGTTGTCACTGCAACAGCTTGGATCACTGCTGTAGCATGGGTTTGATCCTTGGCCTAGGAACCTCCACATGCTGTGGCTGCCACAAAAAAAAAAAAGAGAACATATGATATATTTAAATGTTAATAATCCACTAATTTAAAAAGGAGACCAAAAAATAAAATAAAAAGAGAGTGACTCTATAATAAATATATATAATTGAGCCTAACATTAGCGTAGGGGGATCGTGGTTGAAAAGGCACTCCTAAAAATATTTTAAAAACTTTTTTTGGCCACACCCACAGCACGTGAAAGTTCCCAGGCCAGGAATCAAACCCTCACCACAGCAGTGATCCAAACCACTGAAGTGACATCAGAATCTTAACCTACTGTCCCACATGAAAACCTCAAAAAAACCTCCAAAACATTTTTTAAAACAGAAATAGTACTTGATATTAGCAAGATATAATGAAGACCCTCACTATGTATAGATAAGGGACAAGAGAAAAGGAATAAAAGGTCATTCCTAAGTTTTGTGTCCAGAAACTGGGACACAAAAAAATGGGAGGATGTTGGCAGACATATGGAAACAGGGCTGTCTATGAGAAAAGCGAGTTCAGGGTGTAGGAAGCTGACTTTGCCTCCAAAAGTTGAGTTTGATGTGTGGGGTGAGAGGTATTCAAGAAAAAGACACAGTATGGAGTTTCCATTGTGGCTCAGCAGGTTAAGAACCCTACTGGTATCCACAAGGATGCAGGTTCAATCCTTGGCCTCAGTGAGTTAAGGATCTGGTGTTGCCACAAGCTGTAGTGTAGGTCTCAGAGGAGGCTCAGATCTGCATTGCTGTGGCACGGGCCAGCACCTGTAGTTCCAATTAGACCCCTAGCCTAGGAACCTCCATAAGACGCGGGTACGGCCCTAAAAAAAGTAAAAAAAAAAAGCAAAAAAAAAAATCCAACTGCAGGAAGTTCCTGTTGTGGCTCAGAAGGTTTAGAGCACAATTAGTAATGAGGATGCAGGAAGCGAGTTCAATACCTGGCCTTGCTTGGCGTGTTAAGCATCTGTGGATGCCAGAAGCTACGGTGTAGGTCACAGATAGGGCTCAGATTTGGCATGGCTGTGGCTGTGTCATAGGCTGGAAGCTGCTGGGAAGAAGGAAAAAAAAGCGAATCCAACTGAAGTGGCCCAGGTCGCTGTGGAGGCACAGGTTCAATCCCCGGCCTGTTGCTGTGGGTTAAAGGGATCAGGTGTTGCCATAGCTATGGCATAGCTTACAGTTGCAGCTTGGATTCAATCTTTGGCCCAGGAACTTCCATATGTATGCCATGGATGCAGCCATATTAAAAAATAATAATAATAATCCCATTGTGGCTCGAGGGAATACTGACAGAGAAAGTTTTAAAGGTAGGTAGACCCTGACCCTTGTGACATTGGATAACACATTCACATGGGTTTTTCTGGCCAGTGCTGGCCACAGTGGTGTAACCCAGCACTCACGGGTCAGTTTTACACCAATAGGTATCACAGAGTCGATTCCAAAGTTCATTCAGGGCCAGCTTGTGAAAAGAGCAAATAAACCATGGGTGGTTCCCCACCACCACCCCAATCCCATTATCTCCAAAAAATGACCTCTGGAATAGCACATAGAATACCCATTCTGGAAAGGAAGTGCAATGGATATAGAAACACTATATCAGGAAACAAACAGCTCATCTGTATGTCCTGAGAAGTTGGAGCCCATACAAATACAGTCCTAAAAAAAAAAAAAAGCTGTAGAGTGGAGATAAAACCCCTAATCTGTTAGACTGGGACAGGCTGGTTGTGGCGGGGGTGACTCCCAAGGAGGAACTTGGAGAGCCTGTGAGACGGGAAGTGTCATGGGGTCAATTCACAGTTCACTGGGTGGAATAAGAATGGGAGTGGGGATCCTTCAGGAGATTGCAATCTGAGAGGTTTAGGTGTTTATCAATTGTCACTGCTGGGTGGGGAAAGGCTCTTTCACCACAAGCAGTCAGAACTTGGCCTCAAGTAACTTTTTTAAAAAAAGGTTATCAGGAGGCAGAAGTTCTAGCAAACAGTAACTCCAAAGAATTGTCCAGTCACTTGAATTTGAGGATAAACCCCAATACTGTAAGCAATCATTAAAGCCCTAGAGACACTGTGGTAATAGAAAATCTACTCAGAACTTAATTTGGGTGGCACAGTCACTGAAGGATACAGAGTGCCTGCTACTAAAAATCCAGCAAAAATCCAGTTATTGGAACCAGGGAATAAGGTCCAGGTAGGTTACCACTCACTCCCACCCCTGGCTAGGCAGGAAAACTTAACTCCTAAAAATCTGCCCATTTTAAAGACCAGATTAATGGATTACTCTGGAGTCTGGGGGTACATCAAGGCCTGCAACAGGGAAGTAAGTGAGAGATTTGGGGCCAGAGCTAGGTCAATCATTGTCAAAGCTCTGTGATCAGCTCAGCCTTGGGCATTGACTCCCGGAGTGTTTTCCAATACCATCAAGCAATTCTGCAATCCTCCAGTTCTCAGGGATCACCGACTGGATGTCCTACAATTTAACGCAAATCTGACACTATATACCTGAAGATAGCATCATAACCCACAGGTTAAGGGCTCAGTTCCACAAGACTGCCCTCACTTCAGATGTCAATTGCAAGTCCAGGTTGTCCCTGTGCTTCTGATAGGGATAAGAGTAAGATAGTTACAAAGGTAGTTGTAGAATTCCCAGTAGGGGACCATATACAGAGAGGGAAACCTACGGAACTTTGGGAGACCACTATAACAGTTTCTGAAGAAAGTCATCAGAATTTCCCATCATGGCTCAGTGGAAATGAATCTGCTTAGTAACCATGAGGATACAAGTTCAACCCCTGGCCTCACTCAGTGGGTTAAGGATCCAGCATTGTTGTGAGCTGTGGGGTAGGCTGGATCTGGCATTGCTGTGGCAGTTGTGTAGGCCAATGGCTATAGCTCAGAATCAACTCCTTGCCTGGGAACCTCCATATGCCATGGGCGTAGCCCTAAACAGCCAAAAAAACCAACAAAAAAAAAGCCACCAGAACATCCTGGAAGGAAGCAGGCTTGCTTAGCTATAAAACCATAAGGGAATTCCCAACATGGTTCAGTGGTACAGGATGTGGGTTTGATCCTTGGCCTTGCTCAGTGGGTTAAAGATCCCGCATTGCTGTGGCTGTGGTGCAGACCTACAGCTTACAACTCCGATTTGACCCCTAGCCTGGGAACGTCCATATGCCCCAGGTGCAACCCTAAAACAATAAATAAATAAACAAACAAAAGCATGAGTTATGCTTCCAGTCATAAGAAAAATAAAATGGGGCCTGCATTCAAGTTCACAAGATAATGGTCCTTAGGAACAAGCACAGAAATTTAAGAGAAAGATGGCATTCCAAAGTAGGAAACCCTCATTATATGGAAACCTGAGATGATTCAACATATTTTAGCATGTGTTACCACCCTTCTGCTGATTTGAATAAGACCATGACAGACCTAGTTTAACCTCATAGGGTCAAATACTCTCTTACGCAACTCAAAGGATAAGCTAGTGATGCAAGCCTGACGCCTACTTGAAGAACGAAGAAGGTGGTCTTCTCCCAATTTCCACTTTCCTTGGATTATAAAAATACAGCGCGCCTAGTTCTCAGGGCTGAGCCTCCTCACCTGACCACTTTTATCCCTCACAAGTGTCCTATCTTAATAAATCTATGTCTTGCCTATCACTTTGTCCCTCACTAAATTCCTTCTGTGGTGAGACATAAAGAAACGAGACTTAGTAAGTCCAGACACCAGATGAGTGTTTTTAAAATAAAATAAAAAAAAAAAAACCTAGAATTACCATTTGATGCAACAATCCCACTCCTGGGCATCTATCCAGAGAAAACCATGACTCAAAAAGACACATGTACTCCAATGTTCATTGCAGCACTCTATACAATAGCCAAGACATGGAAACAATCTAAATGTCCATTGACAAAGGAGTAGATAAAGAAGACGTGGTACATATACACGATGGAATATTACTCAGCCATTAAAAGGAAAGAAATAACAGTATTTGCAGCAACATGGATGGACCTAGAAATTATCTAAGTGAAGTCAGTCAATGAGACACCAACATCAAATGCTATCACTTACATGTGGAATCTAAAAAAAGGACACAATGAACTTCTTTGCAGAACAGATACTGACTCAGAGACTTTGAAAAATTTCTGGCTTCCAAATCAGACAGGTTGGGGGGTAGATCCACAGCACTGAGGGTTTGGGATGGAAATGCTATAAAATTTGGTTGTGATGACTGTTGTATTCCTACAAATGTAATAAAATTCATTAAGTAATTAAAAAATAAAATAAAACAAAGCAAAACAAAAAACAAAAAAAATAGCAACAGGAGTTCCCACTGTGGCTCAGCGGAAATGAATCCGACTGTAGCCATGAGGATTCGGATTAGATTCCTGGCCTCACTCGTGGGTTGGGGACCCAGTGTTGCCGTAAGCTGAGGCATAGGTCGCAGACATGGTTAGGATCCAGCATTGCTGTGGCTGTTGTGTAGGCTGACAACTGTAATTTCAATCTGACCCCTAGCCTAGGAACTTGCATATGCCACAGATGTGGCTCTAAAAAGCGAAAGAAAGGGAGTTCCTGTCGTGGCACAGTGGTTAATGAATCCGACTAGGAACCATCAGGTTGCGCTTTCAATCCCTGGCCTTGCTCAGTGGGTTAACAGTCTGGCATTGCTGTGCTGTGGTATAGGTTGCAGACGCAGCTCAGATCTGGTGTTGCTGTGGCGTAGGCCGGCAGCTACAGCTCCGATTCAACCCCTAGCCTGGGAACCTCCATATGCCGCAGGTGCAGCCCTAAAAAGCAGTAAATAAATAAATAAATAAATAAAATAAAAAGGGAAAGAAAGAAAGAAGGAGGGAGGGAGGGAGAAAACCTAAAAAACCCTGTGGGTTCAAGCCCCAATCTCGGTTTTGGCTGGGGTCGAGTCAGAGGTGTTTATGTTTCACTTCTCACTGGCCAACTATAAACTGCAGGATCCCATGACTCTCTCCTCAGGCTCAATTAATTTGCTACAGTAGCTCACAAAACTCAAGAGAAATACTTGCTTATACTTACCAGTTTATTTATTTAAAAGATATCATAGGAGTTCCCGTTGTGGCACAGTGGAAAGGAATCTGACTAGGAACCATGAGGTTGTGGGTTTGATCCCTGGTATCGCTCAGTGGGTTAAGGATCTGGCGTTGCCACGAGCTGTGGTGTAGGTCACAGACGCGGCTCGGATCTGGTGTTGCTGTGGCTGTGGTGTAGGCTGACACCTGTAACTCCGATTTGACCCCTAGCCTGGGAACTTTCATATGCCGCGGGTGAGGTCCTTAAAAAAAAAAAGATACCATAAAAGGTACACCCAGATGAAAAGGTACACTGGATGAGGTCCACAAGGGTCCTGAGCACAGAAGCTTCTATCCCTGGGGAACTTCATCGCAGGTACCAGCCTCCCTGCACATGAATGCATTCACCAACTCAGAAGCTTATCAAACCTTGTCGTTCAAGAATTTTCACAGAAGAGTTCCTGTTGTGGCTTAGCGGTAATAAATCCTACTAGTATCCACGAGGACTCAGGTTCAATCCCTGGCCCCACTCAGTAGGTTAAGAATCCGGTATTGCCATGAGCTGCAGTGTAGGTTGTAGAAACAGCTCAGATGCAGAAGTTGCTGTGGCTTGTGGTGTAGGCTGGCAGCTGCAGCTCCAATTTGACTCCTAGCCTGACCCTTTCATATGATGCGGGTGCAGCCCTAAAAGGAAAAAAGGGAAAGAAATCTCTATGATTTCTTTTCTTTTTTTTCTTTTTTCTTTTTAACGATGCACCTGCAGCATATGGAAGTTCCCAGGCTAGGGGTCAAATCGGAGCTACAGTTGCCGGCCTACGTAACAGCCACAGCAGCGTCAGATCAGAGCCACATCTGTCACCTACATCATAGCTTACGGCAATGCCGGATCCCCAACCCACTGAGCAAGGCCAGGGATCTTACCCGCAACCTCATGGTTACTAGTGGGATTCATTTCCGCTGCGCCACAACAGAAACTCCTCTAGGCTTTTTTTTCAAAATCAACTTTAGGGAGGAGTTCCCATCATGGCGCAGTGGAAATGAATCCGACTAGGAACCATGAGGTTGCAGGTTCAATTCCTGGCCTCGCTCAGAGGGTTAAGGATCTGGCATTGCTATGAGTTGTGGTGTAGGTTGCAGACACAGCTCGGATCCTGCATTGTTATGGCTGTGGTGTAGGCCGGCAGCTGTAGCTCTGATTCAAACCCTTGCCTGGAAACCTCCATATGCCGTGGGTGCGGCTCTAAAAAAAAAAAGAAAAAAAAATCAGTTTTAGGGAGTTCCCATCATGGCACAGTGGAAATGAATCCAACTAGTAACCATGAGGTTGTGGGTAAGATCCCTGTCCTCACTTAGTTGGTTAAGGATCTGGTGTTGCCATCAGCTGTGATGTAGGTCGCAGGCAAGGCTTGGATCTGGCATTGCTGTGGCTGTGGCTGTGGCCAGCAGCTGTAGCTCCGATTAGACCCCTAGCCTGGGAACCTCCATATGCCTCAGATGTGGCGCTAAAAAGAAAAAATCAAAAATAAACTTAAAAAAAGAATTTTCATAGAGCTTATCGGTAGCCTCCCTCTGCCTTCCTCTGCTAGAGGTCAGTGGGTGGGACTGAAGGCTCCATCCCTCTAATCACTTGGTCTTTCTAGTGATTAGAACCATCCTGAGGCTATCTAAGGACTCTACCCCAAGTTACCTCAAACTGCGGTATGAATAACTTTTGAAAGATACTCCTGTCAGTCTGGAACTTCCAAGGTTTTAGGAGCTTTGTTCCAGGAGCTGAGGACAAAGTCCAAATATATTTCTAATACACCACAACAACATGGAATTAGACTGGGCCATGCCCCTATGGCATTCTGGCTCTTCAACATCTTGTTGGGAATCCTTGGCGATCCCTGGTCTCTGACTCTGTCCTCACCTCAGAGTGAGGATTCTCCTCCAGTTCCATGCAGTGGGTCCCAAGGGGAGATGGCAGGTTAGAGGAGAACTGGGCCTGGCCTGTGTCCTCTCCCCCTCAGCTCTGAGGAGCAATAAGCAGAGCCTAAAAAGAACTCACTGTCTCCAAAGACCACTTTACTCAAGGTCTTCCCTCTTCAGAAACACTATGTGTTAGCCTCTAACCTGAGGACAAGAATGACCAGGAGCCTGCACACTGCAGACCTTATCTTCCCTTTAAAAATAATGTTGCCATTTCAGTGCACCTGATTTCATTCACTTCTCAGCAGGGTCCTCTCCTATAACATTTTCAATGCCAGTTACTTCATGACTCCCTATTCAGGGCATAATCTTCCTTTTAACCACCCACTCTGCTCTGTCTCCTATGTGTTAATCAATCTGGCATGAAAGCAGACTAAGAGTCAGAGAAGCCCAAGGTCAGGAGACAAAGAGAGACCATGCTCCTTTAGGGATTTCAGCAACCTGAGGCTGGGCTCACATTTTTTTTTCCCCCGGTCTTTCCTAGGGCCGCACTTGAGGCATATAGAGGTTCCCAGGCTAGGGGTCTAATTGGAGCTGTAGCTGCCGCTACAGCCACAGCCACAGTGGGATCCAAGCCATGTCTGCAACCTACACCACAGCTCACAGCAACGCCAGATCCTTAACCCACTGAGTGAGCCAGGGATCGAATCCAAAACCTCATGGTTCCTAGTCAGATTCGTTAACCACTGAGCCACGACAGGAACACCTGGGCTCACATATTTACTGAAGCACAGAGAGACTGAGAATATCCTCAGTATAGTGTGGCTGACAACCTGAGCACTTGCTTCCTCAGAATCTGGGCTCTAATGCAGGCATTCTTACTTTTCTCTTACCCTGTTTCATCAAAGGTAGGTCTGTCTGACTCTAAAGTCCCTGCTCTAACCACTCTGTACTGAAAGAAAATGTAAAGGGAGTCATCCACATGTCCCCTACTCTCCTCTAGGATCTGCCAATTTAACAGGGATTGGGAGGGGAGGACCTGAGGCATGGACTCCATATAGTTGACATTTGCACATTCACCTTACAGGCCAGTGATTGGCATGTAGGTGGTTTTAGAGTCAAAAAGTGTTAGAGTTCCCATCGTGGCGCAGTGGTTAACAAATCCGACTAGGAACCACGAGGTTGCGGGTTTGATCACTTGCATCACTCGGTGGGTTAACAATCCGGCGTTGCCGTGAGCTGTGGTGTAGGCTGCAGACACAGCTCGGATCTGGCATTGATTTGGCTCTGGCTTAGACCGGCAGCAACAGCTCCGATTAAACCCCTAGCCTGGGAACCTCCATATGCCACAGGTGCGGCCCTAAAATGACAAATGCCAAAAAAAAAAAAAAACCCAATAATAATAATAAATGAAAATAGATGTTCATAATTGAAACACTGTATGTAAAGTATCTATCAGGGTCCTGGCATATGGTACGCTGTCAATAAACATTAATTCTCTCTCATTCCAATTATCTATAGTATCAATGTACATGTGCTATTTCCTCTTGTTTGGGTTAGAGGCTAAATCTTTTTTTTTTTTTAGGGCCGCACCCATGGCATATGGAAGTTCCCAGGCTAGGGGTCAAATTAGAGGTGCAGCTGCTAGCCTGCACCACAGCCACAGTAACGTAGGATCCTTAACCCACTGAGTGATGAGGCCAGAGACTGAACCCATATCCTCATGGATACTAGTTGGGTTCATTACCACTGAGCCACAATGGGAACTCCATAGAGGCTTAATCTTAAAAGAATTATTTTATCTTCCTATCTCAGCCCCAAACTGACATACTTACTTAGTACCGTGAATACAGTATATACTCTTTTTCTTATGAGATTTTAATTGTAATTTAATTTTTCAAGCTATAGTTTTAATTGAAGTATAGTTGATTTACAATGTTGTGAGAAATACTTGTTTTGGGAGTTCCCTTCATGGCTCAGTGGTTAACAAACCTGACTAGGATCCATGAGGATGTGGGTTCGATATCTGGCCTCACTCAGTGGGTTAAGGATCCAGCCTTGCTGTAAGAGACTTGGTTCGGATCCCACGTTGCTGTGGCTGTGGCATAGGCCAGCAGCTATAGCTCTGATTTGATCCCTAACCTGGGAACTTCCATATACCCCAGGTATGGCCCTTAAAAAGAGAGAGAGAAAAGCAAATAATAATATAATAATAATAATACTTGTTTTATTGAAAGCATGAATGAAAGTAATAAAGGAGGAAGGAAGAGGCTGAAAAAAACCTATCTGCCCTTTCACTATAACAAAGACAAAATCAGAGTTCCCATCGTGGCGCTGCAGTTAATGAATCCAACTAGGAACCATGAGGTTGCGGGTTCGATCCCTGGCCTTGCTCAGTGGGTTAACGATCTGGCATTGCCGTGAGTTGTGGTGTAGGTCGCAGACACGGTTCAGCTCCCGTGCTGCTGTGGCTGTGGCAGAGGCTGGCAGCTGTAGCTCCGATTTGACGCCTAGCCTGGGAAACTCCATATGCTGCGAGTGCGGCCCTAAAAAGCAATAAATAAATAAACAAATAAATAAATAAAATAAAGAGGAAATCACTTTCATGTTTACCTTCTCTAGGAAGTTTAATGGAGAGGAGGGGCTTGTAGATTTGAGCTGTTTATTATTTTATTTACTCTTTGTTTTACATGTAAAAATGCTTAGAACAATACCTAGCACAAGTAAATATTATAACCACCTTTCACTATTATAGCTCTCTCCCATGTGTACTTTTTTCAAATTGTCTTTTCTTTTTTTTTTCTCTTTTTAAGGCAGCCAATGCCACAGCCACAGCAAGACCAGATCTGAGCTGCATCTACAATCTATGTAGCCACTTGTGGCAATGCTGGATCCTTAACTCACTGAGTGAGGCCAGGGATCAAACCCCATCCTCACAGATACTAGTTGGGTTCTTAACTTGCTGAACCACAGTGGGAACTCCAGCCAAGTGTACTTCTTGTAGTTTATCTACTGGCAAACTGCATTGTCAAATACTGTTCCTAACTAAGGCAAGCAGAAAGATTGGTGGGCTGGTGGTTTGGGTTTTGGTAAAGGAAAAGTAGCCCATATGGTCTGATACATAAAATCCTGTCTGAATGCTGCCATCTAGTGTTCACTTCAAAAAGTTAAATGCATCCTAGCCGATTAATGCTAGTCTCTCAGCAAAGATCATTCTAATACTGTTTTTTTAATTAATTAATTAATTAATTTTGCTTTTTAGGGCCACAACCACAGCATATGGAGGTTCCCAGGGTAGAGGTCCAATTGGAGCTACAGCTGCCGGCCTATACCACAGCCACAGCAGATCTGAGCCTCATCTGGGACCTACACCACAGCTCACGGCAACGCCAGATCCTTAACCCACTGAGCGAAGCCAGGGATCAAAGCCTCAACCTCACGGTTCCTAGTCAGATTCATTTCCGCTGCGCCATGATGGGAACTCCCATAAAACTGTCTTTGAAGTTCCTGTCATGGCACAGTGGAAACTAAATCCGACTAGGAACCATGAGGTTGCAGGTTCGATCCCTGAGCAGTGGGCTAAGGATCTGGCGTTGCCGTGAGCTGTGGTGTAAGTTGCAGATGCGGCTCGGATCTGGTGCTGTGTAGGCCGGCAGCTGTACCTTCGATTAGACCCTTAGCCTGGGAACCTCCATATGCTGTGGGTGCAGCCCTGAAAAGAGGGGAAAATAAACACTGTTTTTTTTTTTTTGAGGAGAGGATGCAGGCCATTCTGGCAGCATGCAGAAGTTTCCCAGCCAGAGATTAAACCCATGCCACAGCTGTAACAGGAGCCATAGCACTGACACCAGGTCCTTAACCTGCTGAGCCACAAGGGAACTCCAATAGTTTTGTTACTGGATCTCAGGTTTTGGAAAATTTTTGTTACCAAAAGTATAACTGAGCTTTTGAGAGTAACAGGTGGTAATTAAGAAACTGCAAATTTTCCTAAAATTCTAACAGAAATGATCGCAATTACAACCAAAATTAAAGAAATGAGAGACTTGCTTTTATCCTGTGAATAGTCATTGCTGATACATGTGGTTTCAAATTGTTGCAGAGGAGAACACAACTGCTTATTTAAGCACATTTCGCGGATCAGCTTCTTTAAATAGTACTCCAATTCAGTTCACCCCACTACCCTGAGTTAATGCTGCTATCCTTACTTTATTTTAATTTTTATTTTGGCCCCGCCCACAGCATGCTGAAGTTCTGGAGCCACAGCAGTGACAATGCCAAATCCTTAACTACTAGGCCACCAGGGGACTCCGATCCCCATTTTATTTTATTTTATTATTATTTTTTTTCCTTTTGTCATTTTAGGGCCGCACCCGCCACATGTGGAGGTTCCCAGGCTAGAGGTCGAATCGGAGCTGTAGCCACTGGCCTACGCCGCAGCCACAGCAACGCAGGATCCGAGCCGCATCTGCGACCTACACCACAGCTCACGGCAATGCCGGATCGTTAACCCACTGAGCAAGGCCAGGGATCGAACCCGCAACCTCATGGTTCCTAGTCGGATTCGTTAACCACTCCGCCACGATGGGAACTCCATCCTATCCCCATTTTAAAGGTAAGAAAATAGAGGCCCAGACAATTTAACTTGTTTTCTTTTTCAAAGCTGGTTAAGAAAAGAATTAGGGTTTGTCCCAATGCCTTATCAATTTCAAACTCTATGCTTTTACATCTATACCTCAGTGCCTGTTAAAACTTTTTGAGACCCCAGAAACAGTCCACAGTCTCATAGTCTCATTGATTTCTATGGTGTCCGTGCTTGAGAACCACTGCACTAAAGAAACATAACCCTCTGCAAATTAATGTCCTAGAAATAAATTGTACCATTAAGACCTGAATCAAGATTTTCAAGTATCTAACTTAGAAACAGTAAGTACTAAGTACAAATTGACTTACTTCATAATAATTCAAAGGAAAAATAATCAATAAATAGTAAAATATTAATCTTCTCAAAAGTTTATGAGGACTGAAACCAAATAAGAGAACCATAAAAATCTGCACTGTAGAAATCATGGAAATGTTTTTTTTTTTTTTTAGGGCTGCACCTGTGGCAAGTAGAAGTTCCCAGGCTAGGGGTCCAATAGGAGCTACAGCTGCCCACCCACACCACAGCCACAGCAACTTGGGATCCAAGCCACGTCTGTGACCAACACCACAGCTCAAGGCAACGCCGGATCCTTAACCCACTGAGCAAGGCTAGGAATCGAACCCGCAACCTCCTGGTTCCTAGTCAGATTTGTTTCGGCTGCACCACGATGGGAACTCCTCCTCTTCAACTTTAAGCCAGAAAAATCAATAATGTTTCTCTCTCAAAGTTGTTAGGATTTTTTTCGTTTGTTTTTTAGGGTCACACCCGCAGCATCTGGAGGTTCCTACACTAGGCGTCAAATTAGAGCTGCAGCTGCCAGCCTGCACCACAACCACAGCAACGCCAGATCCAGGCCGCATCTGTGACTTACACCACCACTCACGGCAGTGCTGGATCCTTAACCCATTGAGGCCAGGGGATTGAACTCGCAACCTCATGGCTCGTAGTCGGATTCGTTTCTGCTGCGCCACAATGGGAACTCCTCAAAGTTGTTAGGATTAAATGAAATAACATAGCTTCCATGCAGAGTAAAGAGGACAGCAATAGAGTGGATGCTCAGTAGCTGAGAGCTATAAGCCAAGAAACAAAATCCTTTCTAACCAGGGTAGAGGAGTCACTGTGCTTTAGCCCCAGAGGCTGGAACTAGATAGGGCTCAATACAAAGGGTGGAAAATATCTAAGTCACAAAGGGGACACTGGTGACAGTGATGAGAGCCAGAGCACAAAATGCTAGATCTCAGAAACCAGTATGACACTTAGGGTATGTGAAGGGTAAGGGAAAGCAGGTGGGAGTGCAGCCAGGAACTGAGTTCAGAAAGCAGGTCCCCAACTAGAACTCTTTTAACTCCCTCGATTACCGCAGGAGCCCCCATAGCTATACAGCTTTTACTTAGCACCTTTTATAGGGATTTCCCTCTCTCCTTCTATGACTCTCCGTGTTTGCCTCTATCAAGTTTCACATTGGCCCAACTTTCAATGTTTACCACTTTCTGAATAGGAAAGCCTTATTCCAGAGGAAGAATATGAACCTTTGTTTTGCTGGGAGAAGTTAGAGGAATCTAGATTCCCTCAGAAAATCTTGGCAGCTCTCTTGATCACCTCATCATATCTAATACATCCCCATAACCCCAGGATCCTTCCTGCTAAATATTTTGTGAAAGACTCCCTTAGATCTTTACTATCAACATAATAGTTCAAAATGTCTTCATCTTTTCTTGGACTCCTACAAGCATCTCTTAACTGGAGCTTTCATTTCTACTCGTGTTCATACCCATCCCTCATTTGCAGCTAAAATAATACTGTAATTTTTTTTTTTTAGGGCCGCACCTGTAGCATATGAAGATTCCCAAGCTAGGGGTCGAATCAGAACTGCTGTAGCTGCTGGCCTATGCCACAGTCAAAGTAACTCCAGATTCAAGCAGCATCTGTGACCTATGCCACAGCTCATGGCAACACCAGATCCTTAACCCACTGAGCAAGGCCAGAGACTGAACCTGTGTCCTCATGAATACTAGTCAGATTCATTTCCACTGAGCCATGACGGGAACTCCTAGAATAATACTGTATTATAAAAACAAAAATATGATAAAATCTCTCTGGTTTGGGGAGTTCGCTGGTGGCTCAGCAGGTTAAGGATAAGATTTTGTCACTGCTGTGACTCTGGTTACTGCTGTGACTCTGATTACTGCTGTGGCATAGGTTCAATCCCTGGCCCTAGAACTTCTACATGCCACAGGCGCAACAACAACAAAAAATCTCTTTCTGGCTTAAAAAACTTCTAATAACTCTCTTGACTATCAGGATGAAGTTACAATTCTTTGATGTTGTCCTGTGTGAGCTAGGCTTTGACTTTCTCTCCAAACTCATCCTCTTTGTTTGTAATGCTGTCAAAACATTAAGTTTTTTTTTTTCAGTTCCTAGAAGTCATCAAGCTTTGTTCAACCTCAGGACTTCAGCCCACAAAGCTCACTGCACAACTTTTCACCTGACCAATTCCTCCTTACCCTTGAAGTCTCTAATTAATTTGTGACTTATTCACAGAAACTTATACAAATCTTCTCAACTAGCTTAGGTTTTTATGTTCTCATAACACCCTGTACTTTTTCATAGCTATGCTTATCACAACTCTATATAACATTTGGTTATATTTTTATTTTTTCCATTATAGTTGATTTACAGTGTTCTGTCAATTTCTACTGTACAGCAAAGTGACCCAGTCATATATTCTTGTGTGTGTGTGTATGTGTGTGTGTGTGTTTTTGCCTTTTTTAGGGCCGCACTCACAGCATATGGAGGTTCCCAGGCTAGGAGTCAAGTCGGAACTATAGCTGCTGGCCTACGCCACAGACACAGCAATGTCGGACCCTTAACCCACTGAGCAAGGCCAGGGATCGAACCCGCAATCTCATGGTTCCTAGTCAGATTCGTTAACCATTGAGCCACGACGGGAATTTCCATATATTCTTTTTCTCACATTATCCTCCATTATGTTCCATCACAAGTAACTGGATAAATTTCCCTGTGCTATACAGCAGGTTCTCACTGCTGTTCGTTTCTTTTTCTTTTTTTTTTTTTTTTGTCTTTTTGCCTTGATCTAGAGCTGCACCCACGGCATATGGTGGTTCCCAGGCTAGGGGTCTAACAGGAGCTGTAGCTGCCAGCCTTCGCCACAGCCACAGCAACGTGGGATCCAAGCCACGTCTGCAACCTACACCACAGCTCACGGCAACGCCAGATCCTTAACCCACTGAGCAAGGCCAGGGATTGAACCCGCAACCTCACGGTTCTTAGTCGGATTTGTTAACAACTGAGCCACGACGGGAACTCCCTGTTCGCTTATTTTTGAATATCTAGCTCTTTGGGGTGAATGTGATCAAGGACATATTTTTTACGTTCAAAGCTACAAATCAAGTGCATAGCACAGTTAATAGCACATAGTAGGTACCCAATAAAAATAATGTATGTCCACGACTCTCCATATGTATCTTTAGTAATGTATCTACATATGTGAACACTAAAATATATAAAAATGGAAGAAAAGAAGTTTAATTGCTTTCCTGAATGCTCTCTGGAAGTTAGAAGCTATCTGCCTACCTATTTTGCAGTAGGGGTACTCAATAGCTAAGATTCTCACTAGGGTAAATTTTCTCCAAGTCTGACCCTGAAGAAAGTGGTTTGTTCATACAAAAAAAGCCTTTCGGACTTCCTGTGTGGCTCACAACATACAAAAAAAGCCTTTCGGAGTTCCCGTCGTGGCACAGTGGTTAACGAATCCGACTAGGAACCATGAGGTTGCGGGTTCGATCCCTGCCCTTGCTCAGTGGGTTAACGATCCGGCGTTGCCGTGAGCTGTGGTGTAGGTTGCAGACGTGGCTCGGATCCTGCGTTGCTGTGGCTGCGGCACAGGCCAGTGGCCACAGCTCCGATTAGACCCCTAGCCTGGGAACCTCCACATGC
>PVHT020000022.1:10326940-10352037 GCA_004024745.2 Catagonus wagneri
CAGTGGTTAACGAATCCGACTAGGAACCATGAGGTTGCGGGTTCGATCCCTGCCCTTGCTCAGTGGGTTAACGATCCGGCGTTGCCGTGAGCTGTGGTGTAGGTTGCAGACGTGGCTCGGATCCTGCGTTGCTGTGGCTGCGGCACAGGCCAGTGGCCACAGCTCCGATTAGACCCCTAGCCTGGGAACCTCCACATGCCGCGGGTGTGGCCATAAACCCGCGGCCATAAAATGACAAAAAGGCAAAAAAAAAAAAAAAAGCCTTTCAACTATAAAGGATAGGGATAATCAGGCTGACTTTAGCAATCTCCATACTAAAATTCGATACCAGAAGTAAAAGGGGCAATGGGCTACAAAGCACACAGGTAAGAAATAAGGGTGATGCATGAATGTAACATTTAGTAAGGTGTCTTGAGATATAAAAGCAATAGACTTAAGGAAATTAATGAAATCTCAAATTTCTATTTCGTTATGATAAATTAGATTATTTGAACTAATATGGCCACTGATAATGACTAAAGATGCTGGATAAACTATAAAAAAAAATCTCTTCAAATCACCAAACTGCTGAAAGAAGGTAAGACGCTATTAGAGCAAAAGCTAAGAGAAGAGGGAAACCCAAAGAAGCAAACAGGCGGAATTCCCACTGTGGTGCAACAGGATCAGAGACATCTCGGGGGCACAAAGACTCAGGCACAGTGGGTTAAAGGATCCTGTGTTGCCCTGGCAATGGCATAGGTTACACCTGTGGCTGGGATCTGATCCCTGGCCAGGGGCGCCACGGGGAAACAAAAAAACAAAGCAAAGGGGTATAGTAATACAAGAGCTACTCTTCCTCTAAGGACATTTTATAGTCGGGGAACATCTAACCTTTTTGTTGTTGTTGTTGTTGCTTCACAGGGCATGAAATGAATAGCTAAGGTCCAGGGCTGCGCAAGGTGAAAATGGTCCAGGTGATTCTCCTCCTATTAAGCTGTGACTCCACAGGCTACACCCTAAGAGGAAATGTGAATCAGTATCCCAGAACTTTAGGAAAGGTTGCTTAAATTTTTAATTTTTTTTTTTTTTTATGGCCACACCCAAAGCATATGGAAGTTCCCAGGCCAGGGATTGAATCTGAGCTGCAGCTTGTGATCTATGCTGCAGCTGTGCCAATGCTAGATCCTTTAACACAGCACGCTGGGCAGGAATCAAACTCCTGCTTCCAAAGTGACCAGAGCTGCTGCAGTCAGACTCCTAACCCACTGTGCCACAGTGGGAACTCCAGGAAAGTTTGCTCTTAAATTAACTATAAGAGAAAACAGAAGTTACCGTCATAGCTCAGTGGAAACGAATCTGACTAGTAACCATGAGGACCCAGGTTCGAT
Organism: Catagonus wagneri; assembly: GCA_004024745.2. Classification (NCBI taxonomy): domain Eukaryota; kingdom Metazoa; phylum Chordata; class Mammalia; order Artiodactyla; family Tayassuidae; genus Catagonus; species Catagonus wagneri. Next base: position 10,328,308 of record PVHT020000022.1, read on the forward strand.
CCCTGGCCTCGCTCAGTGGGTTAAGGATCCAGCACTGCCATGAGCTGTGGTGTAGGTTGCAGACACAGCTCGGATCTGGAGTTGCTGTGGCTGTGGTTTGGGTTGGCAGCTGTAGCTCTGATTCCATCCCTAGCCTGGGAACCTCCATATGTGGTGAGTGCAGCCCTAAAACGACCAAAAAAAAAAAAAAAAAGTTAAAAAAAATAAAACTGAGTATAAGAGAAAAAAGGAAAAGAAAAAAATAATCCCATCTTTGAGTACATCTGGCTACCAGGCAACTCTTGATCAGATTTGTAGCCTCAGTTTGCAATGACCCAAGGAACCTCCACCCATGGAAACTGGTTGCTGAGAAGGCATTGAGGCACCTAGCAGGAACAAGCAAAAATCCTCTTTGGAATAAACCATAAATACTTTTTCCTCACAGGTTTTCAGGTTTAAAAAATGAAGACACAAAAAAACTAGACACCATGGACACAGGCAGCAGAAACATCAGCAGCAGAAAGAAACTTGAAAATAATTCAGACATTAGAATTACCACAACACTGATTACAATTATTGCTACTGTGTTTTAAGAAATAAAATAATCAGGTTCCAATTAACAAGAAACAGAGAGGAGAGAGAAACATGCTGAAATGTTCCATGTATATGGAATCAGCAAAATCCAAGCTGGGGGAAAACACCGCCAGGTCAAAGATCTCAGATTTGTCTACAGAACATTGTAATGAAGAAAAACCTTTAAACGTTTTGCCATTAAGCAATATGTCTGATAAATGGCTTATTGCAGATACTCTATCAGATTAATTTTCTTCTATCAGATTAATTTCCCTTTTATCACTGGTTTTCCATAAGCATAGTGTTTTAGTCATTTAGTCTACAATTGGTAAAATAATTGCTTAATGGAGAATTAATCAATTAAATTTGGGGATCTGATGTTAAAACCACCTAACTTGCTTATAAGGTGTTATTCTTCTATATAATACTAAATTTGGCTAATATTTTGCTTACTAGTTTTTGCACCTACATTCATGCGCAAAACTGGCACACCACTTTCCTTCAATTTGTTGTCCTTCTCAGGTTTTCCTATCAGGGTTATACTAAGTCTCATAAACCCCTGAAGTGTTTCCTGTTTTTGCCTTCCTTCCCCATATTTCCGGAAGTATTTGATTAATACGGGAATTATGGTTACAACAAATTTATGGTTACCGAAGGAGACTGGGGGAGATAAATTAGACACTACTACATACAAAACAAACAAGGATCTACTGGGAACCGTATTCAGTATCTTGTAATAACCTATCATAGAAGAACAGACATTACATGTATAACTGAATCACTGTTGTACATTGAAACTCACACTACATTGTAAATTAACTATACTTCAATTTAAAAAAATTTTTAAAGAGGGAGAAAGTGGAAAAAATTGGAAATTATATTTTCCTCATAACGTTTGGTTTACCTTGACAAGGAACCCTGGGTGGCTTGGACTCTTCTCTGTGGGAAGACTTTGAGCTACTCCTTCAATTTGTTTTTAAACTATTTTCCCTGCACAAGGACAGAGGTACCTCCCCAGAAACCTCCATCAGCAGAAACAGGCTCCAGGAGCCTCAGGCCTCTAGAGAACTAAGGATAAAGCACATTAAGACTGGGTCAGGCCCCGCCCGGGAGGAAACCGCGTGACCACACAGGGCGCCTCCCCGCCGACGCCGCTCCCCCCCGGAAGCCGTGTTCTGACGTCACTGCGCAACTCCCCGCAGGACCACAACGGAGTCTATTACATTATGGGACACACATGGCTACGCTCGGTTTTAGAGTGTCCGCGTGCGGCGTGCCTTCTCTCGGTTCCCTCTGCACATGTTCCTCCTGCCTTGTTCAAACATCTTTCCCGTTTATAAAGAGGGAGCGTTCTATCTCCCGCGAGCAAGGAGTTGCCAGAGGATGACACCAGTTTAGATGCCTCTAAACTTAATGCAACCAGATCTGGGGCCTGAGACCAATTCGAGGCTCACGTTACAGTCTAAGTGCTACAACAGCCTCCCTACATCCCGGGCTGGCTACCGAAGGATCACGTGGCCGATGGCTAGCTCAGCTGTCACGTGATGCCACGTCGCGCGTGACTGCGCTAGAGAGTACTAGCTCACGCGTGCGTGTGCCTTTGCCTCCGCTCCAGCTCCGGTTTCCTTCCTTTGCCGCATGCGCAGCACACGACTGCTTCCTGCGTTATCACCCAAATGCCACTTCCACCATTTTTTTCCTGGGTCCAGAGATGCGCACCTGGCTGTCTCTCCCTCTTGGCCTTTGGGGAAGAAGATGATCGGGAAAGTGGCTGTCAGAGGAGACAGGACAAAAGTCTTTGCCTGCATCTGTTGAGAGTGTCGTGATCGTCATACCGAGGGTGGGAGGACGGGTGCCGCAGCCGGGCGGCGCTGCTGGGGATTCGGCTTTGTGCTTTGGAGAGAGCCGGAGTTGGAGTGGGCAGCGCATGTCCTTGTGACTTGTAATGGGGCCACGTAAACTTCTTTGTTCCTTGGGACTTCTTGGCGGTGAGCTGGGGGTCCCAGATGCCCTGGGTGACCCAGGAAATTATTCTTAGGAGAACCACTGCCGGCCCGTCGCCCGCCCCCCGCGTCGGTCTGTATCTGTCTGTCTGCCCGTCTTTCTCTCTTTCCCTCTTGCTAGCGCTACCGGCTTTCAGGGCTTTGCACTATTCTTTCGGAATTTCTCACCCTTAGTCTGCATCCCACCAGGCTTAACTGTGAGCTGACCTTCCACTGGTACTAAATCTGCACCATGGTCCTTAAGAGATATAAATTGACCTCATTTTTTTAGATTTTTACCTCCCCAGTTCAAAAACTGTCTTCATTCTTGTCCTTGATCTCCATCCCCAGCCCAATGGTAGTAGGACTAATCCACCATTATAGTTCAGCACTACTGTCTCAATTTTTTTTGGGGGGGGGTCATATTTTGGCTGCCCCGCGGCATATGGAACTCCCAGGCCAAGGATCAGATAGGAGCCACAGTCACGACCTGAGTGGAAACTGCCGCAACGCTAGATCCCTAGCCCACTGTGCAGGGCAGGAGATTGGAACCCACGTCCCAGAGGCTCCCAAGACACCGCTGATCCCATTGCACCATAATGGTCGCTCCTTTTCTTCTTCCTTTTTTTTTTTTTTTTTTTGCTTTTTAGGGCCATGTCCACGGCAGATGGAGATTCCCAGGCTAGGGGTCCAATTGGAGCAGTAGCTGCAGGCCTATACCGCATCAAGGCCAGATCCAAGCCTCGTCTGACCTACACCACAGCTCATGGCAAGGCAGGATCTTAACCCACTGAGCCAGGCCAGGTATCTAACCTGCTTCATCCTTGTGAATACTAATTGGGTTCATTATGCTGAGCCACAAGGTGAACCCCACCACTACTGTCTCTGGAAGCTTACTACTGGACCTGTCATCTTCCACCCACTCCTCTTAGGATATTTGAGGTAATCTCCAGTCATTGTATTGAGATACATGCTACCAAAATCTCAAAAATATTTTCTTCTGGAGTTCCTGGGGTGGCACAGCAGAAACTATTCTGACTAGTAACCATGAGCTTGCGGGTTTGATCCCTGACCTTGCTCAGCGGGTTAAGGATCCGGCATTGCCATGAGATCTGGAGTAAGTCACAGGCAAGGCTCGAATCCTGCATTGCTGTGTCTGTGGTGTAGGCTGGCAGCTGTAGCTCTGGTTGAACCCCTAGCCTGGGAACTTTCATATGGTGTGGCTGTGGCCCTAAAAAGAAAAAAAAAAATTTTTTTTTTCCTCTGGTTATTGTTTTCTCTTGTATTAGAAAGTATTTATTTATTTTTGGTATAATCTTTGCTTTCCCAACCAAACAATTCAAATCTGATCCTTACAAGAACAAAAATATTTTTTATTGGTAAGAAGACAATTTTATTTATTTATTTGCTTTTTAGGGCTGCACCTGCAGCATATGGAAGTTCCCAGGCTAGGGGTAGAATCGAAGCTACAGTTGCCAGTCACAGCCACAGCCAGAGCTACAGCAATGAGGGATCTGAGCCGCGTCTGCAACTTAAACCACAGTTCACAGTAATTCTGGATCCTCAACCCACTGAGTGAGGCCAGGGATCGAACCCACATCCTCATGGATACTAGTCAGGCTCATTACTGCTGAGCCACAAAGGGAATGCCAAGAAGACCATTTTAAAGTGAAGTTGTCTCTGGTCCAGACATGCAACAGTAAAATTCCTGTTTTAGCCAATACAGATGAGGCTCTTTGATCATTTCAAATGCCATGAAAACATAATACTTTTAAGAAAGTGCTTAAAGGAGTTCCCGTTGTGGTGCAGCGGTTAACGAATCTGAGGTTGCGGGTTCGATCCCTGGCCTTGCTCAGCGAGTTAACAATCCGGCGTTGCCATGAGCTGTGGTGAAGGTCGCAGACGCGGCTCAGATCTGGCATTGCTGTGGCTGTGGTGTAGGCCGGCAGCTACAGCTCCGATTCGACCCCTAGCCTGGGAACCTCCAAATGCCGCGGGTGCCACCCTGAAAACAAAAAAAAAAAAAAAAAGAAAAGAAAGTGCGTAAAAATAAATAGCTACCTGTTTGTCTTTTAAATTTAACTTGTGAATACTTTTAAGAAAAAGTCTAGCATATTGTGGAATATGTTTTTAATTGAATAAATGACTCTTCCATATAAGGTTTAAAGAGAAAATACATGATTTAACTTTCTAGTGCAGATATTAGTAGACCTATGTCAATGCTCTTTATAGGCCTGCAGTTCAAAAACAATGTTCTTTCACTCTGAACTGTGGGATAAATCATTCAATGCACATTTTATCACATTATGAAGGGTGGTATCTCCTGGGTTTTCTTCATAGTTATGCAAACTTAATTCTTTTTTTTTTAAGTATAGTTGATTTACAATGTTGTGTCTATTTCTTCTCTACAGCAGAATGACCTAGTCATACATACATGTATACGTTCTTTTTCTCATTATCTTCCATCATGTCCTATCACAAAAGACTGGATATAGTTCCCTGTGGTATACAGTAGGACCTCATTGCTCCTCCATTCTGAATGTAATAGTTTGCCTCTACTAACCCCAAATTCTCAGTCCATCCCACTCCTTTCCATCTCCCCTGCAACCACAAGCTGTTCTCCATGTCTATGAGTCTGTTTCTTTTCTTTAGGTAGGTTCATTTGTGCCATATTTTATATTCCACATATAAGTGATATCATATGGTATTTGTCTTTCTTTCTGACTTCTCTTTGAGAATCTCTAGTTGCATCCATGTTCCTTTGAATGGCATTATTTCTTTTTTATGGCTCAGTAGTATTCCATTGTGTATATGTACCACATCTTAATCTGTTTATCTATTGATGGACTTTAGGTTGTTTCCATGTCTTGCTACTGTGAGTAGTGAACATAGGGATGCATGTATCTTTTTTTTTTCCTCTTTTAGGCCCACACCTGCAGCATATGGAGGTTCCCAGGCTAGGGGTGCTATTGGAGCTACAGCTGCTGGCCTATGCCGCAGCCACAGCAACATAGGATCCTTAACCCACTGAGTGAGGCTAGGGATCGAACCTTCATCCTCATGGATACTAGTCGGATTCATTTCCTTTGTGCCACAACGGGAACCTCATTTATCTTTTTGAATTATAGTTTTGTCTGAATATATGCTTAGGAGTGGGATTGCTGGATCATATGACAGTTCTATTTTTAGCTTTCTGAGAAACCTCCAGACTGTTTTCCATATAAGCAAACTTAATTCTAAGGAATTGCTCTCAAAACTTCTGCTACTAAAGTAAGAGTTTTCATCATTTTTTAAAAATCCAATCTATTTTTAACCTAAGTTTGGTAAAAGGTTTTAATTCATATGGTTCAAATATTGAGCTAGAAAAAAGTATATAGCAAAAAATCTGTTTCATGTCCTTGCAACCTATTTGGTCTGTTCCCAACGCACCATATCCCAAAGACAACTAGTTGGGAGTTTATGCATAACGAAAGAAACACAAAGGCATTTAATTTCCTACTTTCCTTTTTTACACACACAGTAAACTATTTTACACAATGTTTTGCATCTTTCTTTTTTCATTTAAAAACATTTTTGAGATTCATATGAATGTACAGTGTTACCTTTTTTTTCTTTTTATGGCTATACCTACAGCATATGGAATTTCCTGAGCCAAGGGTTAAATTGGAGTTGCAGCTGTGACCTATACCACAGCCATGGCAACACCAGATCTGAGCCACATCTGTGGCCTACACTGCAGCTTTCAGCAATGCCAGATCCTTAACCTAATGAGTGAGGCCAGGGATTGACCCCCTCATCCTCACAGAGACAACATCAAGTCCTTAACCTGCTGAGCCACAATGGGAACTCTATGTAGTGTTTTGTGGGGTTTTTTTGGTATAGTTTTTAGTATTCCATGATATAGATATACTATATATTTTTTAACCAGTCCATATTCATTGGCATTTGGGATCTTTCCAGTCTTTTGCCTATTATGAACAATGCTGTAATGAAAAGTTGTTTTTGTAATCGTGCAAGTTTATGATGATCTACATTTCTAGAAGTTAGTTTATGGTTATCTAAATGTCTAGAAGTTAGTTTCTGTGTAAAAAATCATATGCATTTGAAATGTTGATACACAAATGTCAAACTACTAACTGTAATTTAGCTTTTTTTTTTTTAAGGCCGCACTCGTGGCATATGGAGGAGCTACAGCTGGCAGCCTATGCTACAGCCACAGCAACGCAGGATCCTTAACCCACTGAGCCAGGTCAGGGATTGAATTCGCAACCTCATGATTCCTAGTCGGATTCGTTAACCACTGAACCATGACAGGAACTCCTTTTTTTTTTTTTTTTTTTAGGGACGAACCATGCAGCACATGGAAATTCCCAGATTAGTGGTCAAATCAGAGGTACAGCTGCCAGCCTACACCACAGCTACAACAACGCCAGATCCGAGCCTCGTCTGCGACCTACACCACAGCTCACGGCAACACTGGATCCTTAACCTGCTGAACAAGGCCAGGGATTGAACCGAAATTCTCATGGATATTAGTCAGATTCGTTACCTCTTAGTCACAATAGGAACTCCCGGGAGCTATTTATATTTTGTTTTCTTGGAACCCATTGCAAATCCTTGCTTGTTTATCTATTGATTTGTTTTATTCATTGTTTTTTTTTTGCGGGGGGGGGGCACACTCACAGTATGCAGAATTTCCCTGGCCAGGAATTCAACTCTTGCCACAGTTACAACCAGAGCCATAGCAGTGACAACACCAGATCCTCAAACCCACAGAGCCAGAGGAACTCCCTCATTAGTTTTTTGTTTGTTTGTTTTTTGCTTTTTTATTTTTTTAGGGCTGCACGTGTGGCACATGGGAGTTCCCAGGCTAGGGGTCGAACTGGAGCTGCATCTGCTGGCCTACGCCACAGCCACAGTAATGCATGATCTGAGTTTTGACTGTGACTAAAGCCACAGCAACGCTGGATATTGAACCCACTGAGCAAAGCCAGGGATGGAACCTGCATCCTCATGGCTGCTAGTTGGGTTCATTACTGCTGAGCCATAACAGAAACTCCGTCATTTGTTTTTAATAACACTTTTGCCTCTTTTTTAAAAAATTAAATTTATAAAGATATATTTAAAACAATAAAACAATAAAATTGAGTACTTTTGGAATCCTTGTTATTATGGCAAATCCAAAAATAGAGCTAAATTTCTCCAGCAACAAGCAAGTGGTTAATTTAACTATACAGCTTGGAGTTCCCGTCGTGGCTCAGTGGTTAACGAATCTGACTAAGAACCATGAGGTTGCGGATTCAATCCCTGGCCTTGCTCAGTGGGTTAAGGATCTGGCGTTGCTGTGAGCTGTGGTGTAGGTTGCAGACGCGGCTCGGATCCCGTGTTGCTGTGGCCGTGGTGAAGGCTGACAGCTACAGCTCCTCTTAGACCCCTAGCCTGGGAACCTCAATATGCCGCGGATGAGGCTCTAGATGAAGGCAAAAAGACAAAAAAAAAAAAAAATTTAACTATACAGCTTGATACTTGATCAATTAAAAACCGTAAGAATACACCTCACTGGAAAAACAAAAATAATTCATCAAGGCTTTGCTTGAAAATAAATCAGGGATCTAAAAAAGTAGGCAAAAGGCAGAGAAAATTTAACTTAAAATGGACTTTGAGAAAGAAGTAGTGAAGAAATCTGGAAAATGTTGTAAGTTTCTGAGGATAAAAATGAGAAATCAGTACAGGAATTCCCACTGTTGTGCAACGCGATCAGTGGCATCTGTAGTTCCAGGATGCAGGTTCAATTACCGGCTCCAGCATAGTGAGTTAAAAGATCTGGCATTGCTGCAGCTGTGGCTCAGATCTGATCCCTTGCCTGGGGAACTCCACATGCCATGGGGTGGCCAAAAAGGAAAAAAAAATCAGTACAATTTACAGAAATAAAAAGTCATTAATTGTCTTAGTCCATTTGAGCTGCCTTAACAAAATGTCACAGACTGACCAGCTTATAAATAATAGAACTTTATTTCTTACAGTTCTGGAGGTTGAGAAGTCCAAGATTAAGGTGCCTGCCGTGTTGTCTGGTTTGTAACTATATGCCTTCTTGCTGTGTCCTCACATAGTTGAAGAGGCAGGCAAGCCTTCTGGGCTTTCTTTTTTATAAAAGCTTTCTTCTCCCACCCTCAGACTTTTGAGGTTTCCAAAAGAGAAGGACAAATCCATTGATTACAAAGAGAATGCCATTTGATATAATTTCACTTCTGCTGCGATACCAGTATGTGCCTGCCAGGAATTATCTTGTAGTACAACAGGTTAAGGATCCAGCATTGTCACTGGAGAGCACTGGGTCAGTGCTGTGTCATGGGTTCGGTCCCTGGCCCAGGAGTTTTCATATGCTGTGGGTGTAGTCAGGGGAATACGACAATAACACCAACAACAACCAAAAATGTGCTTTCCAGAAATTGTAACTTATTCTATTTATGTTGCTGTCTACTTTCCTTTATGAAACTTCAGTGATCTGGAGTTCCCATCGTGGCACAGTGGAAATGACTCCGACTAGGAACCATGAGGTTGTGGGTTTGATCCCTGGCCTTGCTCAGTGGGTTAAGGATCCGGCGTTCCCGTGAGCTGTGGTGTAGGTTGCAGACGCGGCTCGGATCCTGCGTTGCTGTGGCCATGGCGAAGGCCGGCAGCTACAGCTCCTGTTAGACCCCTAGCCTGGGAACCTCCATATGCCGCGAGTACGGCCCTAATAAAACAAAAATAAATAAATAAATAAATAAATAAATAAAGGAAACTTCAATGATTTGAAAGGTAGAGGGTCACTTACCCAAATATTTTTTCTAATCTCCCACTCTCAGCAACAGACTGATATAAGTACCGAAGTGTACACTGTAAGTACATCATAAATACTTCAAGGCATGAATGAAAGAAAAATAGGCACAACATAGAGAGATTGTAAAACAAAGAACAAGCAGAGAAAAAAAACTTCATAATAGAAAGAGCAACATATTGAGTTCTTTAGAATTGATTCTGGAAGATTCCCTACTCTTGCTCCATCCTCTCCGTCACCACAAAGATGCAATCACTTTGTGTTTATTCTTTTTTCCTTTTTTTTTTTTTTGTGGTGGGTAGGGGAACACACCCGAGGCATATGGAAGTTCCCAGGTTAGGGGTCAAATCAGAGCTGTGGCCACTGGCCTATACCACAGCCACAGCAACTTGTGCTCCGATCTCCGTGTGCAAACTATGCTGCATCTTGCGGCAACACCAGTTCCTTAAACCACTCGGTGAGGTCAGGGATCGAACCTGCATCCTCATGGATGCTAGTTGGGTTCTTAACCCACTGAGACACACTGGGAACTCCTGTGTTTATTCTTTTAAAAGGAAAGTAAATGTGATAGAGGGAAAGGCTTGCAGGTTAGTTTGTTGTGGTTTCTCTCTTTAAAAATTTAATCTTCTCTCTCCAGAAACCTCTACAGATGCTTTCTTTTCTAGGTTAGTAATTGCTGTGCTGATGGAGGCAAGTGGGAGGGTCCCTGGGGAAGCAGGATCCACTGGGTAAGAAAGACATTCCAAAAGGACTTGGCTTCAGTTTTGCCAGGAGTGGGGAAAAAAAGTGGGCCATTGACTAAGCTCATCTGAAATTTCAATCTTGTCTGAAAGCTGCCATCTAGAGTTCATTTTTGAGACTATATGCTGACATATCACTAATCCTGTGGTTCTCTATCTCAAGAACAATTTTTATTTATTTATTTTTATTTTTTGTCTTTTTGCCTTATCTAGGGCCGCACTGCGGCATATGTAGGTTCCCAGGCTAGGGGTCTAACAGGAGCTGAGCCTTTGCCACAGCCACAGTAACGCGGGATCCGAGCCCCGTCTGCAAACTATACCAACAGCTCACGGCAATGCCAGATCCTTAACCCACTGCGAAAGGCCAGGGATCGAACCCGTAACCTCATGGTTCCTAGTCGGATTCGTTAACCACTGAGCCAAGACGGGAACTCCCTCAAGAACAATTTTTATTGATGTTTCATTATTATGCACCAGATTTTAAGACAATTTGCTTACCAAAAGAACATTGTTTCTCATCTGTTTAATTGCATACATATAACACTGCCAAAATAAGACTCTTTTTTTAGGGCCGCACCCAACCCATATGGAAATTCCCAGGCTAGGAGTCAAATCGGAGCTACAGATGCTGGCATACGCCACAGCCACAGCAACACCAGGTCTAAGCCTCATCTGCAAACTACACCACAGCTCACGGCAACACTGGATCCTTAACCCACTGAGCAAAGCTAGGGATCAAACCTGCATCCTTACAGATACTAGTCGGATTCTTTTCTGCTGTGCCACGATGGGAACTCCAAAATGAGACTTTGGAAAAATATTTCTAGAAGAAATGATCCCATGATGAACTATTGTAATAGCAATTAAAAAACAAAAATAATATGCATGTTATTATTTCCATCCTATTGTTGATAAATGTTACCAGTAGTTTTTATTGCAGACACAGCCAGGAGAGAAGAACCAATTGTGTAACATCAATGTGTTTGATTCTACAAGCATTATCTTATGCGAGTTTTACAACAGTCCTTTTAAGTATCCCCCCCACCTTTATCAAGATATAATTAACAATTAAAACTTAAGTTTTCCTAACACCATTTTACTGATGAGAAATTGAGGTGAAGTAGCTGGCCTTTATGTCAAAGAGCAAGTCCATGCCCTTTCATCTAAGCTACATTTCCTAGTAAACTTTTTGAAATTCAGGGGCAGCCCCCCCACATCTTTACTGTGTTCAACAAACTGTTAGGAGGCCTAAACAACTTTATTTGAAAACCAGTGCAGTAAAAGGAACCTCCAAACTCCCATATTGGTCTTCAGGACCATTTCCTTAAGACAAATTATACTCATGAGACCTGAATGAAAATATTCAAAGTTCTACATTAAAAGCACTAATGTGGTTTTATTCTCGAATTTTACTAGAGCAAATTCTTAAAATATATGAGATATTCTAGTTATACTTTAAAACATTTCAACTGAAGTCTCGTGTTTTATATTTACATAAACCTTCAGCTATTCCATATTACCTCAGGAGCCCAATTTTTTTTTTTTTAAGGGCCACACTAATGGCATTTGGAAGTTCCCAGGCTATGGGTTGAATCTGAGTTGCAGCTGCTGCCCTATACTACAGACACAGCAACGCAAGATCCGAGTCACATCTGTGACCTACACTACAGCTTGCAGCAACACTGGATCCTTAACCCACTGAGTGAGGCCAGGGATCAAACCTGCATACTCATGGTTACTAGTTGTATTTTTTTTTCTTTTTAGGACCACACTCGAGGCATATGGAAATTCCCAGACTAGGGGTCTAATTGGAGCTACAGCTGCCAGCCTACACCACAGCCATAGTAATGCAGGATCTGAGCTGCGTCTGGGACCTACACCACAGCTCATGGCAACACTGGATCATTAACCCACTGAACAAGGCCAGGGATCGAACCTCCTGGATCCTTGTCGGGTTCATCAACCACTGAGCCACAATGGGAACTCCCACTAGTTGGGTTTTTAACTTGCTGAGCCACAATTGGAGTGCCCAGGAATCCAGATTTTTTGGCATGGAATCAATCAAATAAGCTATTTCCCTAAATCTCAATCTTGTGTACAAATTGTATTCATAATAAGAAACGTGCATATAATTAATTTTTAAAAATTCAAACAAAATATTAAAATTTCTCAATTCGGGGAGCTCCTGTAGTGGTGCAGCAGAAAGGTATCTGACTAGTATCCATGAAGATGAGAATTCGATCCCTGGCCTCGCTCAGTGGGTTAAGGATCTGGCGTTGCCCTGAGCTGCAGTGTAGGTCGTGGATGCAAACAGCTGTAACTCCGATTTGACCCCTAGCCTGGGAACCTCTATAAGGCTCTAAAAAAAAAGAAAGAAAGAAAGAAAAAGGAAAAAAAGAGAGAATAGGTGTCCTGGAAGTCAAGAAAGCATGTCAGGGAGAAGAAAATGATCTTATGGATTGGTGAAGGGGAAAACCTAGTGAAATGGCTTTGTGGGAGCATGGGTGATGCATCACTGAGACGGTAATTTTAGACAGTTTACTCAGGTCATCATCATTATGTTTATTATGTTTATTACCTATTGGTCTTACTATAATCACTCATGTCACTTTGCCTCCTGAGTAAGAAGCCTGTTACTGTAGAGTATATTAGGAATATACCCAGTTGTGTACTAGTGTAGGCAAATTCAAAAGTTTTATGTATAAACAATATTTTTGTGTTAGAACCACCTAATATCAGAATTCCCCATTGTGGCTCAGCAGTAACGACTACTATTCATGAGGATTTGGGTTTGAACCCCGGCCTTCTTCAGTGGGTTAGGGGATGCTCCAGTGTTGCAGTGAGACGTGGCTCAGATCCCATATTGCTGTGGCTGCGGCTAGGCCAGCAGCTGTAGCTCTTATCCAACCCCTAGCTTGGGAATTCCATGTGCGGCAGGTGAGCCCTAAAAAAAAGAAAGAGAGAGAGAGAGAACCACACCTAATATCATGTTCCTTTTATCCTCACTGTGCCCCTCAAAATGAAGAAAACCTCATCTGGGACTAAGATCACAGGGGTTTTCAAATAAGCTGAAATCAGGGTTTTGTAGTACTGAAGTGGAGTCTTTTCACAAATCAAAGTATAATAGAACTTGAAATAGGAAACAGCAATTAAGACTCTGCCCAAATCCATTGATTAGTATTAAGGTTGGGCTAATCTTTCTCAGTTGGGAACATAAGTAAGTCTTGTTGGGTCTGGCAGTGAGATGCTTTCAGGCAATGAAGAAAATTCATTTTACCTTTGCTGAACGTTTGTACCTGTCTCTGGTAGCAAAGCAGACCTAAATTTGACAACTTGAAGGGTGTTTGAATGCAAAAACAAGGCTGACTTTGATACAGTGAATGAATCAGGGTGCACCTGCACTTCCAAATTTCTCAATTTCAGCCCAAAATGGGCCTGGTCCAACTTTCCTGTGAAAGTTGCTGTTCAGGTTTCCAGTTTGAAGGCTCACACCTGCAGGGACAGAACATACTTCCCACAGGGGCCTCCAACACATTGAAGTTGTGGTTCTTGAAGCCTACAACCCAGTCGTTGCTTAAGGGACCCATTCAAGGACACTCAAGCCCACCCAATGTTTTCCCACTTCGCAGAGGCTATAGAGCAGGGAGCACAAGGGAAGCACTTCACACAAGGCAAGCTCTAGGAGTCAGGTCAGGCCGAGGCTGCACCTCTGACGTCACTGCTGCAGACAGCCCCGTGTCTTGGAAATATGGGGACAATGACTCTTGGGGACTCTCCTTCCAGGAATCCCACAAGTAACTGGGCATCAGTTCCTCGTTCCTGCCTAAGTATCTCCCTATGTGAGGACTGAGTCAGTCCCGCCCCAAAGGAGCAGGAAGCATCAAGGCTGTGAATTTAGCTGCTGTGCTGTGTGGAGCAGGTTGAGAAGAACCTGGATGGCACAAGGAGTCAGTTGACCAGTGGGAATCACTAGGGCCCGGTTTAATGATGCTCTCTTTCTTCAGTGAATGCAGGGTCACACCAGGCCCTAACCAGTTAGGAACTTTGGAATCAGGTTCTTCCTGCGCGTGTGTAAGTCATCTGCTTTTCCCTTGGAGGAAAAATCCTTCAGATAGCACCCTCAGTACTGGGACACTTTGTCCTGCTACCTTCCCTTCTGAGTTCGGGACACACAAGCCCAAGTCCCCTTCCTTCCCAGTTTGTAGTGCAGGTGGAGGATCTGGAATCAGGCAGTCAAGAGATGCAGAGACCACTAGGAGGAGGAGGATTTCTAACGCGTTCATGTACCATGCACTATTCCTACTGTCATGTAGAGCGAGCTGCAACATTGCCAGCCTGCTCGGCCCTGATGGCTTTTTGATCCCCAAGCTCATCCTCCAACGTCCAGCCAAGTGTTGGTGCCTGCTGAGGTCACTGGGTTCCAGACCCAGTCCTGTCCTTAGGCCCTTTGAGTTCTTCTTTTCTTGAAACCACCATCCCTAGGGACTTAGTTTCCTCAGGATATTCTCCAGGCCTCCATGACCAGTATTTTAATTTTCTGCTCCTGGGGCCAATACTTTCTACCGTGTTTACAGTCAAAATATTTCACCACCAGCAAGACCTTCACCACCAACTTGTCATTTAGGACTCTTCTCCTTAGTGGAAATACTCAGAAATACTTGGGCCTTCTCCCGCTTCTCTTTTCTGGTAAGCTTTCTATCAGGATTAAGGTAGTGCATGCTTCCCACCTGTAGAAAAATGGGTCATCCCTATGGCCCTTAATACTAGATACATTAAACTGATACCAATCTCTTTTAATTAATTTATTTATTTTTTGCCTTTTTTCATTTTAGTGCCGCACTTGCGGCATGTGGAGGTTCCAGGCTAGGGGTCTAATCGGAGCTGTGGCTGCTGGCCTATGCCGCAGCCACAGCAGCACAGGATCTGAGCTGTGTCTGCAACCTACACCACAGCTCACAGCATCGCCAGATCATTAACCCACTGAGCAAGGCCAGGGATCGAACCTGAACCTCATGGTTCTTAGTCAGATTTATTAACCACTGAGCCACGACGGGAACTCCTGCAAATTCTTTATTGGACTTCTGTTCTCCTATCTGAGAAAGAAACTAGTTATATGAACATGGAAAAAAAAAAAAAAACCTTGAGCTTCATAAAACTTTCATTGGCCCAAATAAACATATTTATTTAAGATATTAATCTTAGCACTTAACCTCATTAATAGGTTTTTGTTTATACAAATTATTCTTGTGAATGTCTACAACATAGCAGTTATTTCTGAGTATTTACCCCTGGAAATTCACAGAGATGAACAAGTATATTCTGCATGATTTAGGATTACTGGCAACCATCTTGGCAAAAATAACATAAAAATAAGTGACTAATAATTTCACAATATATACGTATATCAAATCATTATGTTGTACACTTTAAACTAATATAATGTTATATGTTAATTATATCTCAATAAAACTGGAGGGAAATTAATTAGGGCTTTGAAGTATAGTTGAAAAACACCAGGAAGATCCTGGAACTAAAAGTCACTGAATTTCCCAGCTAGGTGTTTAGTCTGTCTTGGCATAACTACAATGAAAATATTCTAATATTAACCTCAATGAATCATAGTCCGAGAATATAGGAGCTAATAATAAAATGAGCTGGAAGGTTTTTCCTTACAGTCAGAGATTTTAAATTTTTACCGACCAATTAAAGAGGGTCAAGAAATTCCCATTGTGACTCAGAGGATTATGAACCCGAGTAGTATCCATGAGGATACGTGTTTGCTCTCTGGCCTCCCTCAGTGGATAAAGGATATGGCTTTGCATGACTGTGGTGTAGGTCGCAGACAAGGCTTGGATCTGGGCATTTCTGTGGCTGTGGTGTAGGTTGGCCGCTGTAGCTCTGACTCATCCCATAGCCTGGGAACTTCCATATGCCGCAAGAGTGGCCCTTAAAATAAATAAGTAAATAGTGTCAATTCTATTTTTCTGTAAATAAGTATCATGTTGTGTTAAATTTCAACAGTGAAACATTTTTTCAACAGTGATTCTTTTTTTGTTGTTGTTGTTGCTGTTGCTTTTTAGGGCTGTATCCACAGCATATAGAAGTTCCCAGGGTAGGGGTAGAATCAGAGCTGCAGCTGCCTTCCTACACCACAGCCACAGCCACACAGCATCCAAGTGGCGTCTGCGACCTACACCACAGCTCATGGCAACACTGGATCCTTAACCCACTGAGCAAGGCCAGGGATTGAACCCACATCCTCATGGATACTAGTTGGATTCGTTTCTGCTGCGCTACAATGGGAACTCCTCAACAGTGATTCTTGAAGGCATCTAGAAGTTAAATGCACTGGTTCTTTAATGTATTTGTATGTATGATATTGTGGAGTTGATGAAGAGAATCTACTTGCATTTCCTAATCCATATTAATTCCAACATCCTAGTTAAAAACATGGAGAAGGAGTTCCCTGGTGGTCTAGTGGTTAGGATTCAGCACTTTCAACACTGTGGCCTGGTGTTCAATCTCTGCTCTAGGAACTAAGATCCCACATCAAGCCACTGCACACCAAGGGAAAAAAAGGCAGGGAGAAAATCCACTCTAGCCTGATCATCAAGGGAAGAATCAGTGAAAGTCAAAACCTCAAAACCAGGGAAGACAACCCTACCTTTGTTCAGGAATAAGATGCACTTATTATTATTATTATTTTTGCTGACAACTAAATATGAAGTATGCAGTCTCACATGGTGAGTCCACACAAATCGCTATAACTTGCCATGGTAATACTCACTCAGAATTAATCAGGATACTACAAAAAATATAAAGCTACACATTTGTAAACACAACAACCAGCATCTAAAAAAGAAGCAAAAGAAAAAATATACAGGGTGATTTCTTCTTCAGAGAATCAAGAGATTAAAAATTTGTCACTCCTCTATAAAACATATATGCTAGTATTTGCATACTAAGAAGACACCTTTCAGAGTTGGCTAACAGCTATCTTTTTTTTTTTTTTTTGTCTTTTTAGGGCTGCACCTGTGGCATATGGAGGTTCCTAGGCTAGGGGTTGAATCCGGGCTGCAGCTGCCAGCCTACACCACAGCCACACTAATGCCAGATTCTTAACCCACTGATTGAGGCCAGGGATCGATCCCACGTCCTCATGGATACTAGTTGCATTAATTATCCCTGAGAAGTCCGGACAGCTATCATTTAATGAGCATCTTAAGGAGTACTTTCCATGTCAGCTGGGGTTACCATTCACAAATCTAAGCCAGGGAGGAGCAGAGACTGTGGTCATAGGCATAGTTGAGTATAACTGTTACTACATTTTTGGATATAACTAATAGAAAATGCAATTCAAACTGGCTTAAGAGAAAGAATTTATTGGCCAACATAAATGCAAAAATAAGTTTTTTAGGCTATGCCCATGGCTTGCAGAATTTTCCAGGCTGGGGATTGAACCTGCTTCACAGCTCTAACCAGAGATACAGAAGTGACACCAGATCCTAAATTTGCTGAGCCACAAGGGAACTCCAAGAGTAGTTAAAAAAAATGATTATTACTGTTATTTAGGGTCTATATTTTCCAGAGTTGAGCTGAAATCAAGAGTACTAAACAATTGAAAAAAGACTACACTCATCAATGTATAATACAATTATAAATAAAAAATAAACAATTTGTCTCAGCACAAATCCACTGATTAGCACATAGAGTCACTGAATATACTTAGCATGAAAGATGTTTGGCCAAAGCCCCAGGGAGAAGTTCCCTGGTGGCTCAGCAAGTTAAGGATCCAGGGTTGTCACTGCTGTGGCTAGGGTTGCTGCTATGGGGGGGGGGGGGTTCGATCCTGGCTCGGGAACTACCGCTTGACAGCTGCGGAGGCCAAAACCAGAAACAAATCCGCAGGGGGACCCAGCTGCAGTACCACAAATTGTTCAAAGAAATGTTTCAGTCCCGCTGAGGTCATCCATCTGCCTCTGTCAGCACCAAAGCTGAAGGTCTGTGTGAGTGTTTTGGACACAGTAGATGTGCAGAGCTTAATGCTCAGGTACAACAGGCTGGCTTTAGTGAATCATCTCGGACCAGAAGGCACCTGCAGTTCTGGTAATGCCAAATCAGGCTAAAGCTGGTCCAGTCCCCATGGTCCTTACAAACTTCTAGCACTGGGCGCTCACCAGGTTTCCCCATCTAAAGGCTCCACCTGCGAAGGGAGGGACGCTTTCTGTGCTACCACGGGTGCCACAGAGTCAGGGCAAATTCACAAACAAGTGCGGCATATGCACTTGTCCTGGATAAACGGTGATCGGTAGAACCCGTGCCTTCCCACGTTGGGTAAGAGGCAGGACTCCCGCGCAGGTCGGAGCACCACTGCACCGCCCGCCCTGCGGGATCTGACGTCGCACCTCTGACGTCACTGTTCGGCAGGACTCCCATAGGCTCGGGTCGCCTCGTGGATGTCAGACCCAGCCCAACCGGAGGTGAGTCCCACAGCTCCTTCCACGCGCATCCCTCCTTCCTTACCTGGCCAGGGCTTTCCCGGCCTCAGGGAGTCGGAAATTAGGCGAAGGGGGCGCTAGTTTAGGGGAAACCAGAGGATGGAGTTGGAGGGAGAAACGTGACCGCGGACCTTGGCTGTCAAGTGATTGGCTTTTAAGCACTTTTCGCGGGCCCCAGTCACATGACGCACGGAGAACTCTGGGTTCCTCAGGAATGTTTCTGTAACTAACAGCTGTTGGCGGTTGACACCTTCATTGCCTGTACAGTGACCCACTCACCATTTTAGCTGGGGTCCTGACCTATTTGCCCAGAAAATCGCTCTTAGGATGGAGGTGGGGATGGAGGCATTGGGAAGGGCGTCAGGACTGTTTCTGAACACTGCTTCTTCCATGCTGGCTTCTGGAGGCACCAGAATCCTCACTTTTGGAGCTAGGGAAAGCAGGTGTCAGTAGGGCAATTTCCACTGGTGTCCTCCATTCCTTTTGCAAATGACAGGCAGTTGCCAGAAGAACTTTACAGCTCCTGCAATGTAAGAATTTTTCTGCTGTGCTTCCTGCATATGGTCTTACCCACTACCGTTATCCGGTTAGTTTGGCCCACCTCCTCAATTAAGGCTTAAATGTCCCTTGACTTGCTTTTCTACCGGGCACGCTTCAGTATGATAAAAACACGTAGGTCCTTCAAATCAGGTGGAGAAGCTGAGTTCAAAATTGTATTTGGAATATTTCAAGTGGATTAAAAATTTTTTTCAGCAGGGTGTTCCCTTGTGGTGCAGCAGGTTAAGGATCCAGGGCTGTCACTGCAGCAGCTCAGATTGCTGCTGTGGTGCTGGTTCTGCCCCTAACCTGAGAACTTCCATATACCAGGGCACAGCCAAAAAAAAAAAAAAAAAAAAAAAAAAAATCAACAGTGCAGACAACTGGTGTTTTGAGTGATGAGGTTGTTAGTAAGATATATCTTGATATGCTATGTAACAAATTAATGACTGAATTTGTTTGATAGTTTCTGACAACTATGTAGTCAGTCACTGGTGAGAGTCATATACTTGTGGACTTTTGGGTCCGCAGGCAAGAAAAATTTGACAGAACACCTTCTCAGCTATCTACAAACATATATTTCTAGTCTTTTTCAATGGTTTCTGTCCTTATTTGAAAATGTGAAAGAAGAGTGGGTACCTGAGATAATTAACCATTGTTTGAAAGACTTCTTGTTTGTTGGAACCAAAACTGATTTCAGAAATGTGATACCCACTATTATACAGAAACTTGCCAACAATGCAGAAACCTCTCACTGCACAGTCTGCTGAAATGCTGTTCTGTGACCTGAAGGCTGTTGAATACACGGAGTGTTTTGCGTTCACAAAGAAAAATTTAAAGGATGCATTTGACAAAGCACTATTGACTGCCTCGGAGGCTCTGGAACTGAAAGGCCAGGTGAGTGCTGCTTCAAACATGCCACCAGAGCTCTTTCTGCACCACTCATGTTGTCATCAGACTTAAAGACATGTTTAAATCAAATTAAAAACAAATTAAAATCTTCTGGTTTTTTTTTTTTGTTTGTTTGTTTTTTGCAGTTGTAAGGGACACTGCTTGGTACTAGTTCCCTAATGACCTTGCACCTTATTACTTTGTCAGCCTTACTTGACAAATTTGGCATCCAATCTGGGGCTGGTAAGGTTAGGAAGTCTTTTTGGAAGAGAGACGGAGTTCATGGGCTGAGTTAAGGGCTATGATAAGGCTTTCTGGGATCTGGTAGTTCATGCTCTTGCCTAAGCGGTGCTCTAGAAGGAGGAGTAAGGCTCCTCTCACTGTCATACCTGTAAACAGACTGTGTGGGTTGGGTTGCATGGCATGAGAAAATTCTTTGGGATCTAATAGTGTATGCTTTCTATTAGTGATTATTTGGAGGCTTACAGAGGTAGGATCGAAGCCAGCATCCTGAACAGTGTCTTAATTGTTAGTTTGCTCATTGAAATTGAGTGGACAGCCAATTAACTCTGAAATTAAGTACAAACCTGTGCCTGCTTGTGTAGAGCTGCTCCCACTATACCCTCTGATCTCTCCCTACCTCTTACCTTGATCTCTACAGCTTTTAGAAAAGAAACTTCCATCCTGCTACACCTGACTGCTTCCGCTCTGCCCTGAACTCCCTGAAGAAATGACATGGTCTCTAGGCAGCTGCTGTAATCCCTGAAGTAACTGTGTTACGCTTGGTCTTTGTTTCTCTAAAAAGTTTCTGAATTCAGCTGATAGAGTTTGGGCCAAACCAATGAGTGAAGGCTCTGAGCCAATTTAATGTACCGTTGTGAAAATGCATTATTTAAATTGTTACTTTTTTTGTACTATGAATGCTTATAAAGTGTTAGAGAAAACACTTGGATTTCCAAAGTGTTCCGTGTATAAATAATGTGTCTTGGTTGACAAATGAAAAGATTCTGTCTTAATGGTTTTTTTGCAAACTTAGCAGATGCTTGCCAGCAGTTGTGACTAATAAATGCTGACAAAATTTCGAGGCTTCTTGCCAAAAAAAAAAAATGTTTGAGGACAATGAAGGGGAATTTACCACACTGAATCCCTTCAGCAGTCAGAAAAAAATGTTGCCTCTTAACAAGTGAAGGACTATGTTTCTTATAAAGCTACCATGTCCTGTCAGATGCCTGTAATTCCTGCCAAAAGTTGACCTGTTTATCTAAAGTAAAAAAAAGGTCATACCTTTGTGGCTCTTGAAACTTATCTTTATTATCTTTTATTCAGTGACTAGTTCACACACCCAAGTGATTATACTTGATACCTCTGAATCTATTGAAGGAACAGATATGTTGCGTATATGTAATACTCCTCTTGATAGGAGTGTGCCCAAGGGGAAAATGCCACAAATAAAACAGTGCTAGTGGGATGAGTACACGACTGGCAGCCCACCTGGATCTTTCAGCCCAGTTATATGATACCAGTAGAGCAGTACAGGGTGCCCGGTGAATTGAGGAGAGGCGATGAGGGGATAACTATACTGAGGAAGTGGTAGTAAGGGGGTACATAAGGCATCTATCTAGCAGGCTATATGGACTGCCTTTTTTTTTTTTTTTTTTTTTTTTGAACTGGTTAGGTCTAATGAGTCTTTTGAGCTTCAAATGTCAGTGCTTGACAGTTATTTAAACTGCATCTGTGGCACTAGCAGGGATGCCCTCTAGGGTTTTTTGTTTTGTTTTGTTTTTAACTTAATGAATTTTATTTCAATTGTTGGTGTACAAAAATCACTAGTCAATTTGATAGATTTTGTGTCCCAAACCACAGTGCATCCCCCCACCCCCTAGATTGTCTTATTTGAAAAACCAAGGTTTTCTAAAGTCTGTGAGTCATTGTCTGTTCTGCAAAGAAGTTCATTGTGTCTTTTCAGTTTCCACATGTAAGCGGTAGCATTGGGTGTTGCTGTCTAATTGTCTGATTGGTTTCACTTCGCATGATAATTTCTAGGTCCATCCATGTTCCTATAAATGTTGGTAATTCGTTCCTTTTAATGTCTGAGTAATACTCCATTGTGTGTATGTACTATATCTTCCCTATTCACTCCTCTGTTGATGGGCATTTTGGTTGTTTCCATGACCTGGCTATTGCATAGAGTGCTGCAATGAACGCTGGAGTACATGTGTCTTTTCGAGTCATGGTTTCCTGTGGATAGATGCCCAGGAGTGGGATTGCTGGATCAAATGGTAATTCTATTTTGAGTTTTCTGAGGAATTTCCCTACTGTTTTCCACAGTGGTTGCACCAATTAGCATTCCCACCAACAGTGTAATAGGGATCCTTTTTCTCCACACCCTCTCCAGCACTTATTGTTTGTAGGCTTTTTGATGATGGCCATTCTGGCCGGTGTAAGGTTGTACCTCATAGTGGTTTTGATTTGCATTTCTCTAATGAGGAGCGATGTTGAACATCTTTTCATGTGTTTATGTGCCATCTGCATGTCTTCTTTGGAGAATTGTATGCCTAGATCCTCTGCTCATTTTTTGATGGGGTTGTTTGTTTCTTTGGTATTGAGCTGTAGGAGGCCTCTAGGGTTTTGGACACAGCATTTTCCTAACACCACTGCCTGACATACTCCAAGGGAGGGGCAATTTTTGCCCTTTTACTGCATGCTGGTAAAGGAACTAAGCTTTACTACATGCTGTGAGAAGGAACTAAGCAACAGCATGTCATGTTACTCTCTGACATGCCCATTCTGGAATGGTTTAAAAATAAAAATGCCAACAAAGTGGGTAATATTGCCCAGCAAGTATGCATTATTAAATGGAAATAATGCATCCAGGAAAGAAGTAAGACTTGGTGTATTATTTTTCTATTGCTGCTGTAACAAAGTGCCACAAACCCAGTGTCTTAAAACAACACAAGCTTATTGTCTTACAGTTCTGAAAGCTAGAAGTCCAAAATGTGTTTCAGTAGACTGAAATAAAGGTGTTTGCAGGGCTGCCCTCCCCCTTGAGGTTCTAAGGAAGAATCAGTTTCCTTACGTTTTGCAATTTCTGGAGGGTTTCCTTCTTCCCTGGCTCATGACCCATTCCTCACATCATTCCAAACTCTTGCTTACCATCATTACATCTCCTAATATATATATATATATATACACACATATATACATACATATATATATATATACACACACACACATATATATATAATTTATTTTTTATTTTTTTGCATTATAGCTGGTTTACAGATTTCTGTCAGATTTTCCAACTGCACCATGTGGTGACCCGATTACATGTACATATATGAATTCGTCACATGTGATTAGATATAGTTTCCCGTGCAATACAGTTGGATCTCCTTGCTTTTCCATCATTAAAGCACTAGTTATCCCTATTCCCTCCCACCCCTCCCCCACCCCTCCCCCGCCCCCTTGGCAACCACAGGTCTCTTCCCCAAGTTCGTGATTTTCTTTTCTATTGAGATGTTCATTTGTGCAGTGTTTTAGACTCCAGTTATAAGAGATTTCATATGACATCTGTCTTTCTCCTTCTGACTTGCTTCACTCAGTATGAGGGTTTCTAATTCCATCCATGTTGCTGCGAATGACATTATTTTATCCTTTTTTATGGCTGAATAGTATTCCATCGTGTATATATACCACATCTTCCTAATCCA
>PVHT020000022.1:10353037-10411832 GCA_004024745.2 Catagonus wagneri
TAGTATCATGTCATCTGCATACAGTGACAGTTTTACCTCTTCTCTTCCTATTTGGATGCCTTTTATTTCTTCTGTTTGTCTGATTGCTGTAGCTAGGACTTCTAATACTATGTTGAATAACAGTGGCGAGAGTGGGCATCCTTGTCTTGTTCCAGACTTTAGTGGGAAGGCTTTCAGCTTTTCTCCATTGAGTATTATGTTTGTCATGGGTTTTTCATATATGGCCTTTATTATGTTAAGGAATGTTCCCTGTATTCCCACTTTGGTAAGAGTTTTGATCATGAATGGATGTTGGACTTTGTCAAATGCTTTTTCTGCATCCATTGAGATAATCATGTAGTTTTTAACTTTTCTTTTGTTTATGTGGTTTATGACGTTGATTGATTTGCATACATTGAAGCATCCTTGTGCACCTGGGATGAATCCCACCTGATCATGGTGTATGATTTTTTTGATATGCTGTTGGATTCGGTTGGCTAAAATTTTGTTGAGAAATTTTGCATCTATATTCATCAAAGATATTGGCCTATAGTTCTCTTTTTTTGTGGTGTCTTTGTCTGGTTTTGGAATTAAGGTGATAAGGACACCTTTTGATTACATTTAGGGCCCAAATGGATAATCCCCATCTCAAGATCCTAACTTAATCACAACTGTGAAGTCGGTTTTACCATGTAAAGTAACATTCACAGGTTACGGGGATTAGGACCTGGAACACTTGGGGGCTGTTAGTCAATGTACCACACCAGGCATTAACGGAATCTCATACCTACCTAGTCATCACCAAGAAGTGGCTATCTCAGATGGAAGATCTATGCCATCACCTTAGGCAATTTAGGGGCCTGGGTACACTAAGGTTCCTGAGGATACCTATGCCTGTGAGTATGCTAGCTAAGTTAAATGTCAGTGGGGTTGTGTAGGAGAGTTAACATAGCAGATCTGAGCCTGCTTATACTTAGGAAGTTCTACTTACAAGGCTGGTCTTTTGCTGGTGTCTGAGATGTGATTTGGGGAGGGTTCCCACCATGCACAGAACTGATAAGAATGCTCATTGTACCTAAAATGTTTATACAATC
Organism: Catagonus wagneri; assembly: GCA_004024745.2. NCBI lineage: Eukaryota > Metazoa > Chordata > Mammalia > Artiodactyla > Tayassuidae > Catagonus > Catagonus wagneri. Next base: position 10,354,111 of record PVHT020000022.1, read on the forward strand.
AGTGTGGATTATGCTGAATACCTACTTTCCTCCTGGGAGTTTTGGTATGTTAGAAAGTGGCTACATGACCAGGTCCCCAGTAAAGCCTTGGGCACTGAGTCTCCAATGAGCTTCCCCAGCAGACAACATTTCACATGTGTTGCTATAACTTGTTGATGTGTGACTACTGGAAGAGGACTCTTAGAAGCTTATATCTCCAGGCTTTGCTCCATGTGCCTTTTCAGTTTGCAGTGCTTGTGTTGTATCTTTTCACTGTAAAAAATCTTAGCTGCCAGTACATTTATATGCTACATTGTCAATACTCCTAGTGAATTATCAAATCTTGAGGGAGGGTGGTCTTGAGGAACGGTAACTTAGTTGGTGTCAGAAACGGAATTTGCCAGCCCAACTATGACTCACTGAATTATGGCAAAAGCATTACTTGAGGAAAGTAAAGATGAAGGAGTGAGGGATGACAAATCTTTAGTGCCAGGCTGGCTATTGAATCATTCATGGGATGAAACAGTATTTTTTTGAGAGGTAGAAGTTACCTGTGGAATTTGAAAATAGATAGATCCAACTCCAGGAAAGTTGGCTTCCTGGATTTCCTGGCTATTTTTGGCTGTGCTAGGTTAAGTGGGGGATAGGGTGGGGACTTGCCTCCTGGTAATGCTTTTTTGTATTCTGTCCTTCATGTGGAGGAGAAAGGGTCCCAAAATTCCCAAAGGTGAATTTGGATGACCCCCAAATATTAAAAGTTTGTATTGCTCTTTTTTCCAAGTGGAAGGAAATAATATTAGATCAGTTCCTAGGGCTGGAGCAAAGCAAAACTGTGGGGGAAGAGAGGAAAAAAAAAAAAAACACTCCAGCTTTTTCTTCAGCCTATTTAACATCGCTGTTACAGTAGCCCAAGCCTCCCTCCCCCACCCTCAGCTCCAGCTGAGAGTCTTCCTTGGTAGGTCTAATGTTAATCCTGTAAATGTTAAATTTACTGGTAGTGGGAGTTCCCATCGTGGTGCAGCAGAAATGAATCCGACTAGGAACCATGAGGTTATGGGTTCGATCCCTGGCCTTGCTCAGTGGGTTGAGGATCTGGCATTGCCGTGAGCTGTGGTGTAGGTCACAGACGCGGCTCGGATCTAGCGTTGCTGTGGCTATGGTGTAGGCTGGCAGCTACCGCTCCGATTAGACTCCTAGCCTGGGAACCTCCACATGCCGTGGGCGCAGCCCTAAAAGGACAAAAATAAATAAATAAATAAATAAATAAATAAATAAATAAATAAATAAATTTACTGGTAGAGGGTTGAGTAAATTTCCATTGAGAGGGGAACATTTAAACACCATTGTGTTTTGTGGCTATTGCATCCGTATGTAAAATAACAATTGATGGAAAATGTTTGTTTGTAATTTCGTAAATGCTAGAAGGATCATCCTAGTTAGGGAAAGCTGCAAAGAAAAAGTGTTAGTGGGACACACAAATAAATAGTTGCTTATTGTCACTGGGGGATGGGTTGCATTTTTTTTTTTTTGAGTGTTAAAAACAAAAGTCTCTGTAAGTGATGATGTTTATTATACTTTTTGCCTATTATAACCTCTGGGGAAAAAAGGAAACAACATGAAGAGAGAGGCACTCTCCAGATAGAAATATACTTTTGGAGTTTTACAAAGCAGATTTGAATTTCTCATGAGCTTTTGTAAAGTCAGATGTCTGACCCATAAAAGCTGATGGCTTTTCCAGCCTAATACTAATATTTTGGAGTAGGTCTCTTGGAGTTCCCATTATGGCACAGTGGAAACAAATCCGACTAGTATCCATGAGGATGCCGGTTTGATTCCTGGCCCCGCTCAAAGAGTTAAGGATCCGGTGTTGGTGTGAGCTGTGCTGTGGATTGCAGATGTGGCTCGGATCTCAAGTTACTGGGGCTGTGGTGTAGGCCAGCAGCTGTGGCTCTGATTCGACCCCTAGCCTGCGAATTTCCATGTGCCACAAATGCAGCCCTGAAAAGCAAAAAAATAAAAATAAAATAAAATAAAATGGAGTGGGTCTCTTTGGCTGATAAGATAAAAAGGGTATAATAAAGCCTCACTTGTCAGTTGGAATTGGAACATGGCTGTCTGGCCTTTTAGTATCTGGGCTTTGCTGCTGCTAAAGAAAAGCTGCTTGTTTTTTGGGGGGTTGGGGGGGAATTCTGATGCTTAATGGCCTAGCTGGTTTCTAAGCTGAAATCTGGTCTGGGCTATTTTAGCCTCAACACTACCTTTGCCAAACTAAAAGCTGACAAAGTTCTGCTCAAAAAATAAAACTCAGATTCTGGAACAGTTGTAGATGTAGGACACTTCTCTGTGGGCTAAATTGTGGAAACATCATGGATGCTGTCTGGGCCATCTAGGTCACAAGTGCCCGCAGAAAAGGGCTTATTTCTGATGCGGTCATCTGAAATTGAGCTTCCGACTAGCTCTATATTTCTGATACAGAAACTGAATGCATTCCTAACTTATGGTTCCTACAAAAGCCACAAGTTGGGGAAGGGTACATTGTAGAAAGTGGGACCCCTTCATCCACTACCGATGGGTCAGACTCTGGACTCTGTTTTAGGGCCATCTTACTGCTGCTGACTTGTGTTTGGCTTTCTAGATTAGCTGCAGTTTGAATGGTGGTCTGATAGCCTGACTCAGCTTCCCTCACTTTTCCCTGGTATACACACCTTAGGCAGTTTGATTATTACATGCAGCTGTCCCCAGGAAGGGATTGATCTTTTCTAGACTGCTCCCTGGATAAATTATCAGGATAAAAGGGATGGCAGGTTATTAAACCCATTAAATTTTTTTTATTCAAGATTTAATTCTGACCAGTCTCTAATATTATGTGTTCTTCTGGTTGAATTATTCAACAATGTTTTTCTGTAAAAATGCTTCTATGCTTCTTGTGTACACCTCTTCCAGACAAATGGTCTGGATGAGAGTAGGGGGTAATTGAAAGAATGTTGTTCCCATTGCTGAATAGGACACAACTGATTTTGTAATGATGGAGGAAAAAGTAAAACCCCAGCATCTGAGGATGCAGAGGGGGAAGGGCATTAATGATCTTTGTTTTTCAGAACTGTTCTTGTAAGCCTTGCCCTCTTCCTGAAGGAAAAAACTGTGTGCCTTTTCAAGCTGTGAGCAGTTTGAATTAAATTGCTTTCTGAGCCTAGGCTCACACCTGACCAGCACTGACCATGAGAGGTCAGGTGGTGACCCCAACACCAGAATTTTCCTGCAGAACACTTATAGAGGTCCACACTTGTGAAGATGTTGAATCGATGCTATAGACAAGTGAAACTGTTTGGAACTGACTGCCTCAGGTAGTCCTGGTAGTCCCTCTTAAAACCAAGGACCGAACTTCATAGTTTTGACTGAACTGAGAACCCAGGGTGGGAGGAGGCCACATTGAGGGCCCTGTTGACTTGTGCTGCTTGACTAATGTATGTCCACCTTGGCATGCCGCAACGTTTGTGAACTCTTTGTTTCTACAGGTACCATGTGCAGTCTCTGGGCTTGTACTTACCTGTGTGCCCTATTACCATACAACCTCAGCCCTGGAAGGATTTCAGGTCAGCTTCAACTTACTAGCTGTGCTTGAATTGATACTTTGAGCTAGGTTAAAAAAAAGGGGGGGGGGTTAATATAGAAACATAAGATGAAGTCATTTGGCTTTTTTGTATAGATCTGTATAGTTAATGGTATTCGTTAAGTAAAGGACCCCTAAATGGCATAAATGAAATCTATACTGCAGGTTGTTCTCACCCTGCTGCAGGTAGTCCTACTGTTAATACTTCTGCGGAAAAGATGCCTTGGCCAAGGGCCAAGAGCCTACTTATCCTTGGAAAGTTTTGCTTACAAGGTTGGCTTGGTGTCTAAGATGTGTTTTGGGGGAAGGTTCCCACCATTCACAAAACTGATAAGAGTGGCTCATTGTACCTAAATTTTTGTACCACCAGCGTGGCTTATGCTAAATAACGGCTTTCCTCCTGAGAGTATGGAATTTTGGTATGTTTTAGGTGGAAGGTGCTTACATGACCTGCTCCCAGTGAGCGTCTTGGACACTGAGTCTCTGCTGAGTTTCCCCAGTAGACAACATTCCACATGTGTTAGCACAACTTGTTGATGGGGGAATTAAGCATGTCTTCTGTGACTCTACTGGGAGAGGACTCTTGGAAAATTGTGTCTGGTTTTCTCCCGACTTTGCTCCACGTGCCTTTTCTGTTTGCTGACTTTGTTTTGTATTCTTTCACTGTAATAAATCTTAGCTATAAGTACAGCTGTATGTGAACATTGTCAATCCTCTGGTGAATCATTGAAGCTGGGGTGTGGTCTTAGGCCCCCTATACAAACCTGAATAGGATCCATGAGGATGTAGGCTCGATCCCTGGTCTCGCTGTGACCTGTGGTGTAGGTCCCAGACATGGCTTGGATCCTGTGTTGCTGTGGCTATGTGGTGTAGGCTGGCAGCTGTAGCTCCAGTCCCTAGCCTGGGATCTTCCATATGCCACGGGTGCAGCCCTAAAAATAAAAAAAAGAAAAAAAAAAGAAAACTGTAAAACTGTGCATGGCAAAGGAAACTCTGCTCATTTGGCATAGTTGTAAGTTGTGGTATTTGCTCTAAAAATGCCTCCCCAGGAGTTCCCTTCATGGTGCAGCAGAAAAGAATCTGACTAGGAACCATGAGCGTGTGGGTTCGATCCCTGGCCTTGCTCAGTGGGTTAAGGATTTGACTTTGCCGTTAGCTGTGGTGTAGGTCGAAGATGTGGCTCGGATCTTGCATTGCTGTGGCTGTGGCGTAGGCCGGTGGCTACAGCTCCGATTAGACTGCTAGCCTGGGAACCTCCATATGCTGCGGGTGTGGCTCTAAAAAGCGGGAAAAAAAAAGGCTACCCAAATGTTCCTTGTTATATTCTCATTGCCTCATGGCATTGGGCTCTGGGATAGCAGTGTAGTCTTCTACCTCGCAGCCCGAAAATTGGATGATCAAGTCTTAGCTTGCAGGGGACAAACACATGGCAGAAGACTGCACAAGACCCCTGCCCTCGGTTTGAGACCCATGTGGATGCCTATGGAAACGGACCCTTGGAGGATGAACATCAACGGAAAGAAGCTGATTTGACCTGAGCTTCTTAGGTAAAGATGTAGCCACCTGAATGTACTATTGCACAAGGCACAGAAATCCATCTACAAGTCAGAACTGGGTCTAAAAAATAAATCCCGGTGATTCCAGCACCTAAGACCAATGAAGCCTGGCACATGTACCCTAACGGCTAACGACGCGGTCAAGTAGCAAAGGGAACTTAGGGACATCTAGTCTGGGGCTCTGGATCTGGCTAGTTTGGCAAATGTGTAATTAACTCATTCACTCTTTTTAACTCCCATGTCAACCCCCTGGGATACCGGAATTTGTGTGTGTCAAAGAAGAGCCAGGGAGTGGGAGACTAACTGGATGTTTTTTTTGCTGCCCAGCTAAGCTTGCTAGACTTTTTTTAAATTACTTAATAAATTTTATTACAATTATAGGTGTACAAAAATCATCACAACCAAATTTTATATAAGCTTGCTAGATTTTGACAATTACAGATAATGATGATAATGATCATGGATGTGAGATGACAACTCTAAAGTGCTCTTACTATTGCCCACTTATCAGAGGACTGTAGATGGGTCTAGGTGGTCCAAGTTGTACAAGGAAGAAACACCTGAGCCCCCTAGAACAAGTCTGGGCGTATGGTGTAAGACATGAAGAGGACTCGTCTAAAGGTGACATGATTGCTGCAGGGACTAATACCATGTACTCTGTTGTGGTAGCATAGGACCACCTTAACTGCTGGGGAGGGATGGGATTGGGGAGGGTTTGTTAATCTTTCTCAGCTTCAGTCTGCAGAACAAATGGCCAGGTTTTAATGCAGACTGCCACCTCTAACTTGACCATTGACCGACAGGGAATCTTTTTTTCGCCTTTTGTCATTTTAGGGCCATACCCGCGGCATGTGGAGGTTCCCAGGCTAGGGGTCTAATCAGAACTGTAGCCGCCGGCCTTCGCCACAGCCACAGCAACGCAGGATCTGAGCTGCGTCTGTGACCTACACCACAGCTCACTACGGCAACGCCGGATCGTTAACCCACTGAGCAAGGCCAGGGATCAAACCCGCAACCTCATGGTTCCTAGTCAGATTCGTTAACCACTGCGCCACAATGGGAACTCTCATGTTTTTTTTAATTTATTTTTTGCTTTTTATGGCCGCACCCACGGTATATGGAGGTTCCCAGGCTAGGGGCTGAATCGGAGCTGCAGCCGCCGGCCTACGCCACAGCCACAGCAATGCAGGATCTAAGCCACATCTGTGACCTACACCACAGTTCATGGCAACGCCGATCCCCAACCCTCTGGGTGAGGCCAGGGATAAAACCCATATCCTCATCGATGCTAGTTGGTTTTGTTAACCACTGAGCCACAACGGGAACTCCGGACAGGGAATCTTAATCTAAGAACTCTCAGAAAATTCCCAGCAACTGCTGACTCCAGGAGTTAACAGCCTCTTCTTAAGAACAAGATCAACTTTCTGTAACCTGATCTAATTTCCTTTTACCTGATCTAATTTCCTCACAGTCCTATTCCTAGTCTATAACAACTGCTTTCAATTTGACTGATTGTTGTATCTGTGTTGCCTAGGACAAATGAAAAGGATTTGAATAATTAGGATATCTGATGGCAGTGGCCTCCATTTCTTAAAAGAGTATTTGATTGATAATGTGAATGGTTAGGGAACTTGTAGGGAACTGCTTTGTGCAGGTGTCCTTGAAAGTATCTGTAAAAATCGCATGGACAAGGTCTTACCTGGAGAGATCTAAGTCTTGGTAAAATGCCCCCAAATCCTCTCAGAATATGAGAGAATGGGAGGCTTGGGAGGAGCTGCTACAAGGCCATTTTTCAACCTCTTTTTATATACCCTGGAGGCAGTTATGAGACAATTTCTTTTTTTCTTTTTTTTGGCATTTTAGGGCCGCATCTGAGGCATATGGAGGTTTCTAGGCTAGGGGTCGAATTGGAGCTGTAGCTGCCGGCCTACACCACAGCCACAGCAATGCCAGATCCAAGCCATGTCTGGGACCTACACCACAGCTCACAGCAACACCAGATCCTTAACCCACTGAGCAAGGCCAGGAACTGAACCTGCGTCCTCATGGATACTAGTCGGGTTTGTTAAACCACTGAGCCACAACGGGAACTCCGAAACAATTTCTTATTGTTTGGTTCTGGTGAGATATAAGGGCTTCTGCCTTGAAACTCCCCTCTTCCTCAAGCTTCAGAGTAGAGCTGTGTGCTATAAAATTGCTTAGCATGAGGAGTTCCCGTCGTGGCTCAGTATATACATGAGGATGAGTGTTGGATCCCTGGCCTTGCTCAGTAGGTTAAGGATCTGGTGTTGCCCTGAGCTATGAGGTAGGCTGCAGACGTGTCTTGAATCTGGCGTTGCTGTGGCTGTGGTGAAGGCTGGCAGCTACAGCTCCTGTTTGACCCCTAGCCTGGGAACCTCCATATACCCTAAAAGACCAAAAAAAAAAAAAATTGCTTAGCATGAAATAATTCAAACTGTTTAGTATAAAATGAGTTCCTCAGAACCAGAGCTCCTTATGACCCATGTTGTATTGTTATCTGACCTCCTTTGCTTTGGTGCTGTCTGGTAGGGCAAAGGACACAGGGAGCTGGCAACTTTTTGAATCTTGCTATTGCTGTCTATATAAATAATAAACTGTCTGATCTAAAAAGGACTAATTGTTTCTTTACCAGCTGAATCCCTCAGCCTTGCATGACAGCAAGGACAAATGCTCTGCAGCCACTCATGGCTCATAAGTATGGATTCCTTTCTCTATCCAACTCAGTTTAAATACTAGTTAAATTAAGTAACTAAGTCAGAAAAGTGATCAGAACTGGGTTTTTTTTTTTTGGCTTCAGGCTTTTTATTAAAAACGTTTTGTGTTTGGAAGTTTGAACTGTTGAGCCTAGAACCATAGGTTCCAGTTGAGAGTAATCTGGGACATTTTAGTGTTTTATTTTTTAATTTTTTTTTTTTTGTCTTTTTAGGGCTGCATCCACAGCATATGGAGGTTCCCAGGCTAGGGGTCAAATCCGAGCTGTAGCTGACCTCCTACACCACAGCCACAGCAACAGAGGATCCGAGCCACATCTTCGACTTACATGACAGCTCAGGCAGGACAGGACCCTTAACCTACTGCGTGAGGCCAGGGATTGAGCCCAAGTCCTCATGGATGCTAGTCAGGTTCGTTAATCACTGAGCCACGATGGGAACTCCTTAGTGTTTTATTTTTACTTTTTGGCACTGTGTGTATGAAGTTTTTGTTGTTTTTAAAATTCATTTTTAAAAAATTCATTAATAAGTGTACAGTCTAGGAGGCGAGGAGAACAGATTGATTCCACATTCTACTTCCTAGATCTAGTTTAGAAAACATAGTCCCCGCCGGGTGCTCTTAGGAAGGTGTATTGCAAATGACTTGCTTAATCACGTATGCTTCTGTTAAAAATTTGCCTTTTCTCCTCTACCCCTGAATAGGTCTGGTAATTGATGAAATTTATGAAAGTGGGTAGAATATAACTTGCACTTCTTCCCTAGAGTACAATGAACGAATACCTGTGACTGTGACTTTTCAGATTATTTGTCATTTCCTTACTTTTTGAGGTTAATTTCTAACTCCTTTTATTGATAATGAGGAGAAATATTACACTTTTGAACTACACCAATTGAGTTCATAACTTAAAAAGTTTTTGTTAACTAGGTAGATGTAGCGACTATTCTAGATTTCTCACATATATGTATTTTTATGTATGTATTTGCATATTCATATATATGTATACTAATTAAACTTCTGGAAGAACATACATAATGTTGGCAATAGAGATAAGGGAGTTGATTGGTGAGGTTAGAGTAGGAATTGGGTAATAAGACTGGAGTTCAGAGGAAACAACCATATATACATTATCCATAGATATTATTTCATGGTTTCAATATTTTACCATGTGAAAGTTTACATAATAACACCTGTTTAATACCAAATTTAAAAATAGAATGGATTGGAGTTCCCGCTGTGGCTCAGTGGGTTAAGAACCCAACATAGCATCCATGAAGATGCAGGTTTGATCCTTGCCCTCATTCAGTGGGTTAAGGATCTGGTGTTGCTGAGAGCTGCAGTGTAGGTTGCAGATGTGTTTTGGATCCCTCATTGCAGTGGCTGTGGCGTAGGCTAGCAGCTGCAGCTTCAATTCAACCCCTAACCATGGGGTGTGGCCCTAAAACAAACAAACAAACAAAAACAAGAGTTCCCATTGTGGCTCAGTGGTAAAGAACCTGACTAGTATCCATGAGGATCTGGATTCCATTCCTGGCTCTGCCGTGATCTGGTGTTGCCGTGAGTTGTAGTGTAGGTTGCAGACGAGGCTCAGATCCTATGTTACTGTGGCTATGATGTAGGCTGGCAGCTGTAGCTCTGATTTGACCCCTAGCCTGGGGAACTTCCATATGCTGCATGTGTGGCCCTAAAAAAGCAAAAAAAAAAAAAAAAAAGGGAGTGGACTATATTATTTTCATAATTTTATAAATGTATTTCTTTCCTTAGAAAGGTTTGAGAATGCTTTTTTTTCTTTTTTTGGTCACTGCTGTGGCATGCAGAAGTTTGAGAATGATTTTTTTATGATGGCTCATCTAAATAAGTTTGTAGAATTTAGTTCAAGTTAATTAGGAAGGCATCAGACCAATGTATAACTAAGTACAAATAATATGATTATGAACCTTAACTAAATACTTTGATCTTTGGACAAGAGATGAAACTTTGAGAGAAATATATTGCCTTGAACTGCAGACCCAAGAATAGATTAACCTGATGACTAGGGAAGAATGAGTGAAGGGAAAAATGATAGATGACAAGATCATAGAGGCAATGGAGTGGCCCCATGCTTTTTGGCCTGGGGTGGGGAGATGGAATTCCTTTGAAGCACCACCTTCATCCTCAAAGTCCTCCCATCCTGCACACGCTTCCCTCTGCCTAACCTCTGTGGATATTAGCCTCTCACCCAAGAATAAGGAGCAGGAGCCTGCATATTGTGAGCCATAATTTCCATTTGAAATTAAGATGTACAGGAGATCCCATTGTGGCTCAGTGGAAATGAATCTGTCTAGGAACCATGAAGTTCCCTGGCCTCGCTCAGTGGGTTAAGGATCTGGTGTTGCCATGAACTATGTTATAGATCACAGATGCAGCTTGGATCTTCTGTTGCTGTAGCTATGGCATAGGCTCGAAGCTGTAGCTCCGATTTGACCCCCTAGCCTGGGAACCTCCATATATGCTGCAGGTGCAGCTCTAAAAAGCAAGAAAATAAAATAAGTAAATAGAAATTAAGATGTATACTTCCAGGAGTTCCTGTTGTGGCTCATCAGTAACGAACCTGACTAGGATCTATGAGGATGAGGGTTCAATCCCTGGTCTAGCTCAGTGGGTTAAGGATCTGGTGTTGCTGTGAGCTGTAGTGTGGGTGACAGGAATGGCTCAGATCTTGCGTGGCTGTGGCTGTGGTGTAGACTGGCAGCTGCAACTCCAGTCTGACCCCTAGCCTGATAACCTCCATATGCCGAGGGTGCGGCCCTAAAAAAAAAGAAGAATATGTATACTTCAGTGTTGCCTACTTTCTTTTACTCTCTGTAGACTCTACCTAATGAAACAGTTTCCTCATCAATTACTTCACAACTTCTTCATTCAGGACCTAAGGTCCTTCTTTTACCATCAATACTCTTCTTTGTCAACCAAGTCAACCAGTGCTAGATAGATATGTATTTATACGCAAGGTTTTTTTTTTTTTTATAAAAAATTCTCTTAGTTTCTTTCTATCTGAGCATTTGAATCTTTGTTTACCTACAAGCCATGAATTGCTATTCTGTGGCTGTTTTCAAGATCTTTGCCTATAGTTTTCAGCAATTTGATTGTAATGTATATTGAGTCAGGTTCATTTATGTGTTCTTGTTTAGGATTTGCTGACCTTGAATCTGTAGGTTTGCCAAATTTGGTAAATTTTTAGCCATTGTTTTTCAAATATGTATGTATATAGTAATGTACTCTTTTTCCTCTCCTTCTGAAACACAAATGACTCTTTGCCCTTTTGGTATTATTTACAGATCCATGATGTTCTATTCATTTTTGGTTGGGAGGAAATCTTTTTTTTTTTTCTTTTTCTGTTGTTCAGTTTTTTTTGTTTTGTTTTGTTTTGTTTTTGCCTTTTGTCATTTTAGGGCTGCACCCGCGGCATGTGGAGGTTCCCAGGCTAGGGGTCTAATCAGAGCTGTAGCCACTGGCCTACACCACAGCCACAGCAATGCAGGATCTGAGCCGCATCTGTGACCTACAACACAGCTCACGGCAACGCCGGATCGTTAACCCACTGAGCAAGGCCAGGGATCGAACCCGCAACCTCACGGTTCCTAGTCAGATTCGTTAACCACTGCGCCACAACGGGAACTCCTGTTGTTGAGTTTGGATAATATATATCTATTGATCTATCTTCAAGTTCATTGCCTCTTTCCTCTGTACATTTTTCTGCAGGTGTTTTTTTTTTTTCCAGTTATTGTATTTTCAGTTCTAAAATTAAAAAAAAAACTTTTTTGCCTAATTTATTTTTAAAAAACGTAGTACCTTCTAGCATTTTTTAACTGTTAGTAACTGGGATTGAAATGCCAATTTCTCTTTTTCCCTAGGTTTCATGGCTATCCCCATTTGGGCTGATGGGCAGTTGTTTGCCATCCATAGCTGGATTTTAGCTATAGTAATGTATGCACATGTACTTAAGTGAAATATCAAGTCTAGTAAAGAAGTGGAGTTCCCGTTGTGGTTCAGTGGGTTAAGAACCCGACTAGTATCCATGAGGATTCCGGTTCAATCCCTGACCTCCCTCAGTGGGTTAAGGATCTGGCATTGCTGCAAGCTAGTCACAGATGTGACTCAGATCCAGTGTTGTGGCTGTCAGGCCAGTAGATACAGCTCCAATTTGACCCCTAGCCTGGGGACTTGCATATGCCATGGATGTGGCCATAAAAACCGTGGATGTGGCCATGAAAAAAAGAAAAGAATCCACTCTAAATTTCTTTTACCTTCTTTAAATTTTCAGCTCTTCTGAGATGTTTACCTAGATAAGTTTCTTTTCAAAGCTTAAATCTGCCTTCTGAGATGTTTAAATATATGTATTTCAAAAGGGAAGTTTAAACTTTGAGAGAAAATGTTACAGTTTTACTTCAGATTTCACTATACATTCTCAGGTGTCTTAATCTTTCCCTTTTGATAAAGTTAAAGTCTTTTTTGTTTGTTTGGGTTTTTGTAGTTACTGTTGTTTTATTTTTGTCTTTATTTTTCTTAAGTTTTTTCTTCCCTATCCCTTCACCCACCCCTCTCCAGTTCTTTTTCTTTTTTAAGCAAAAAACTCACGTTTTATTTTTACTTATTCTTACATTGGTGGGAGCTGATGTCAGGAACTGAAAGGCAAGCAATGACTTATTTTCTACCTCTTAGCTGAACAGAAATACATACAATATGGCATTTTCATTAGGCAAGGCTTACTTTTTTACATTTCACACTAGACTGCAATATTACCCTTTCTTGAATGAAATGACCCATTTACTAAGGAAATCATCTTCGGAGGAAGTGTTTAATAAGTGTTATTTTATTTTTTTAATTAATTTTTTTTTTTTTTTTTTGCTTTTTAGGGCTGCACCCATGACATATAGAGGTTCCCAGGCTAGGGGTCTAATCAGGGCTACAGCTACCAGCCTACGCCAGAGCCACAGCAACACCAGATCCAAGCCGCGTCTGCAACCTACACCACAGCTCATGGCAACGCAGGATCGTTAACGCACTGAGCAAGGCCAGGGATCGAACCCGCAACCTCATGGTTCCTAGTTGGATTCGTTAACTGCTGTGCTACAATGGGAACTCCCCCCTAAAACTTTTATTTGGTTTCTCTTTATATCTTTTTTCTTTGCTAAGAGTTTCTATCTTTCCATTTGTTTCCAGAGCATTTCCCCTTACTTATTAGAGCTTTTTAGTAATAGCTACTTTAGTTTTTTTTTTTTTTAGGGTCTTGCCCACGGCCTGTGGAGGTTCCCAGGCTAGGGGTCAAATCGGAGCTGCAGCTGCCAGACTACACCACAGCCACAGCAACACCAGATCTGAGCTGCATCTGTGACCTACATCCTACATCACCGGTCATGGCAATCTGGGATCCTTAACTCAGAGACTGAGACCAGGGATCAAACCTGCTTTAGTTCTGTGAAGCATGAAACTACTATACACACTCCCATATTATAGAGTATTTGGGGAAATTTAATTTTTACTTAATTACCAAAATAACATGTATGGAATTCAGAGATTTTGAAAAATACTGAAAAGCACAAATTTGAAACATAAATCTCTGTGATACCAACATATAAAAGAAACCATTATTAAAATTTGTGTAGATGTATATCTAAGATTTTGTTCATTATAAATATGGACGCATTTTAAATAAAGGTAAAGGAGTTCCTATTGTGGCTCAGCAGGTGAAGGACTTGACATTGTCTCTATGGGGATACATGTTCTATCCATGGCCTCGTTCAGTGGGTTAAGGATCCAGCATTGCCACAAGCTACAGTGTAGGTGGCAGATGTGGCTTTAGTCCAGTGTTGCCGTGGCAGTAGCATAGGCCAGCAGCTGCTCTCCTATTCGACCTCTAGCCTGGGAACTTCCATATGCCATGGGTATGGTCCTAAAAATAAAATCAGTAAATAAAGGTAAAAGCATTATATAGTTTCATTATTCTTTTTTTAATATATTAATGGTAATATGTTGGCCAGTGTTTTCTATAATAATAGATATCATACACTAGCAAGCTTTTTTTTCTTTTTTGACCACACCTGCATGTGGAAATTCCTGGGCCAGAGACTGAAACCTTGCCACAGCAGTGACCAAGCTGCTGCAGTGACAACCCTGGATCATTGACACAAGGGAACTCCATACAGCAAAGTTTTAAATGGAAACATTGAATCCTGTATATTTTTTAGTCAGAATAACACTATGAGGATTAAATGTTTCAAAATTTTAGCTATCAAAATAATGATAGGATAAGGTCTCATATACATAATTGACTTTCACCTCTAATTGATTCCTCACAAAAAATACTAAAATAGAATTTCTGGCTTAAATGTAGTGTGTATTTTTAAGGATTTTGATACATTTTTCTAAATTCCCTTCTAGAACAGATGTTTGGAATGTGAATTAATACATATTTTCCTTCCTTCCTTCCTTCCTTCCTTCCTTCCTTCCTTCCTTCCTTCCTTCCTTCCTACCTTTCTTTTTCTTTCCCTTTCTCCCTTCCTCCTTCCCTCCCTTCCTTCCTTTCTTTTTTTGCTTTTTAGGGCTGTACCCACGGCATATGGAAGTTCCTAGGCTAGGGGTCAAATTGGAGCTGCAGCTGCCGTCGTACACTGCAGCCAGAGTAACTTGGGATCCAGGCTGCATCTGTGACTTACACCACAGATCATAGTGTGGGATCTCAGTTCCCAGACCAGGGACAGAACCCAGGCCTCAGCAGTGAATATGCCAGGTCCTAACGACTAGATCATTAGGGAACTCCCAAATTATTTATTATTTATTTATTTATAGCTGCACCCACAGCATATGGAAGTTCCTGAGACAGGGATTGAATCCGAATTTCAGCTGTGACCTATGCCACAGATACCACAGATACAGCAATGCAGGATCCTTTAGCCCCCTGTGCCAGGCCAGGGGTCTAACACTTGGATTGCCTCCATAGTAACCTGAGCCACTGCAGGTGGATTCTTAACCCACTGTTCCACAGTGGGAACTCCCAAATGAATTTAAAATTTACAGAAAAGTTACAAGATTAGAACAAAGAATTCCCATGTACCCTTTTCTTAGATATACTATGTTTTTTCTTTTTTCTTTCTGGCATATGGAAGTTCCCAGGCTAGGGGTCGAATCAGAGCTGCAGCTGCTGGCTCATATCACAGCCACAGAAATGCAGGATCCGAGCCACATCTTCAACCTATGTGGTTCCTTGCAGCAATGCTGGATCCTTATCCCACTGAGTGAGGCCAGGGATCAAACTTATATCCTCATGGACACTATGTTGAGTTATTAACCCACTGAGCCACAATGGGAACTCTGTAGATATACTATTTTTGACATTTTGCCAAATTTGCCTCCTCTCTTTCTCCACACATACACACATGCATATACACACACACATATTTATTGTTTATACTTTTTGAAACATTTGAGGCTGGGTTGCATATATCATGTCTTCTTTATCCCGAAAACTTTAGTGTGTATTTCCTAAGAAAAAGATTAATTTCTTATTTAATTGCAGTACAGTTTAAGGAATTTAACATTGATAAAATACTTTATAGTCCATATTCCAAATATCTACCCTGAAGTCTATTTAATTAAATTCTTTAATTGTCCATTATAACATCTATCTATCCATCCATCTATCAGTCCAGGACCACATATAATTATGCAGTATACAGCCCAGTGGTTTTATAGGCTGTCCCTCAGTTTGAGCTTCTATAATATTCTTCAATAGTTTATATAAAGTCTAGGTCTAAAAAAATGAAGCTGAAATAGCATCAAACATAAATGTGGCTTTCATAAAGAGATATTATTATGGGAAACATGGTTCTGAGAAAGGATTTCCCAATATGAAAATAGTTCCTAGTCAGATTCGTTTCCGCTGTGCCACGATGGGAACTCCATTCCTCATGTGAAAATAACAAAGGCAATTGCTACGTAATTAACCTCTTAAATATAGTTAATGAAAATAGGTCAGCAAAAATGGTTTTGGTCGGTGGTGGAGGCTCCTGCCTTCTCAGTGGCATCATGGAGGCACTTCATGTAGGCAAAGCCATATCTACCTTGTACACAACTAACGCCAGCATCTCTGACAATTCAGGGCACAAGGCAGGCACTCAATGAATATCCATATACTGACTTAATAAGCAAAAAGGATCACCTAGAGTTTTCACCTTAAGTCTCAGGGTTATTTTAATTCATTCTTTTGTTTGCTGTTGTTAAATAACAGGAAGTTAGAACAAGGGAAACTACAAAATTTTCTTTTTTCTATATGGAATCTGTAGCTAATCTTTGTTCACTTGAATTGTGGGAGTGGATCTAGCAGCTAAGAGACTCATTGACATGAAATTCTGTCCACGTCTGACCATGTGAAAATAGGGCTTCACCAGACAATATTATGTCACCTGGGGGTGGGGTGGGGTGGGGAGGGGTGGGAGGGAAGGCCGACTTCTGCAATCTCAATGGGGCCAGCCTTTGGAAAAACTTATTTCCAAAGGTAGGAGAACTCAGGATCTAGTTCACGTGGGACCTCCTTATAAAAGTTTAACTTCTGCCCAGCAAGAGGTGAATGGAGAATCTTTGGCAAAAGATCTGGCAAACATGAAAAGGGGACAGGAAAATGGGAGTAAAATGAGGAGTTAGTCTCTTCTATAACTGTGGTGTTTCTTTAGCAAGGATGAGTTTATAGGGAATTCCCTGATGGCTCAGCAGGTTAAGGATCTAGTTTTATCACCACTGCAGCTCTGGTTACTAGGGTGGTGAGGATTCGATTCCTGGCCCAGGAACTTCTAAATGCTGCAGGTGGCCAAAAAGATTCCTAAGGCCTACTTCATTCCTGCAAATCAGAATCTCCAAAGCAGAGTCCAGGAATTTCATTTTTATTTAAAAAAAAAAAAGGGATGAGTTCCTGTAGTGGCTCAGCAGTTAATGCATCCATGGGACATGGGTTTGATCCCTGGCCTTGCTCAGTGGGTAAAGGATCCAGTGTTGCCATGAGCTGTGGTATAGGTTGTATACACAGCCCAGATCCCAAGTTGCTGTGGCTGTGGCATAGGTGGTGCTTCAGCTCTGACCCCTAGCCTGGAAACCTCCATATGCTGCAGGTGCAGCCCTAAAAAGAAAAAAAAAAAGGGAGTGCTCACTGGCCCAGCAGCAACAAACCTGACTAGTTTGGTTTGATCCCTGAACTCGCTCAGTGGGTTAAGGATCTAGTGTTGCCGAGAGCTGCAGTGTAGGTTGCAGATGTGGTTTGGATCCCTCATTGCTGTGGCTGTGGTGTAGGCCAGGAGCTGCAGCTCCAATTCAGCCCTAGCCTGGGAACTTCCATATGCTGCAGGTACAGCCCTGAAAAGGAAGAAAAAAAAGAATTAGTTCATAGGCCATTGATAAATAGGCCTATGCCAGTATAACACAGGAGTATTGTAGCTTCCAGTAGAATTTTCTTCTGCACATTAATGTTTGGGAGCAATTAAAGGAAAGAAATCTTACAATACAGGAACACCTTAAGAAAAATATGAAATTACTATAGAAAAACTGTTTAGTTAAAAAGGTAGCTATGTTAGTGGTTGCAAAAACCTGGCTACACTTTCCCACAATGTTAAACTAATTTGGGAAGCTGTGTTTGCAGATGAACAAGTGTAAAGATATTTCTCTAGGCATTAATAAAATTTGATGAAGAATGCTATACCTCAGATAAGATTTTAATTTTTGATGAAATTTGTCTCTAAAGCCCTCAATTTCTTGCCTTGTCTAAGAAGGAAGTAGCAGTCCATAGGGTCTAACTCTGTGAGAGATCCATTAAAGGTGGCAGCCTCACACTCCAGAGGAATTTTAACTGTGCTAGCAGTGACGCTGTTAGTGCTCTGGATAGGCTGTAAAATGGTCTACCCATTTCTATTTGACCCCAAAGTCCTCAGCTGCATGGGACTTGAGGATTTTTAGGACTGCAACCCAACCTCACAGTGCTATTTTACTGAAAATAAGCCCTGGCCAAAAGCTATCACTATTGCGCTGGAGGGAGGGTTGGACACACAGACCTGAACTGGTGAGCTCTGGGTTAGGGCTGTAGCGGGGCCAGGGTGGAGGGAAGCAGGAGAGTCCTTGGGACACTGAGAGGAGACCAAAGGGTGGAGGAGGTACCATGGGCTCCCAGCACTCAGCCAGGCAGGTGGAACCATCACTAGCTCTGGGACCAAGAGAGGTAGGTTCAAGGCCTGCTACTCCTGCTCCCCGGTCTGCACCTTGCAGCTCCTTCACCTTTGAGTTGGCTGGTCTCCCGGACCTGGCAGCGGCACACAGTGGTGGCTTCAGCTGGCAGCCCACTCTGGGAACTCCAAAGAGTAGCAGTTCCGGACCCCTCTTCTAGGTCCAGTGCCCCAAGGATAGAAAGGGCATCTCAAGGAGGGGCCTGAAAAGGAGTGTCCCAAAAATTGACAGTTAAGGAAAACTTAGTCTTTCTGAATGATTTGTTACACTCTCATACAGTTCTCAAACTTTATGATTGTAGGACCCCCATTAACCCTCTTGAAAACTGTCTTTGTGGGTATATCCATCAACATTTATTTATTTATTTATCTTTTCAGGGCCACACCTGTGGCATATGGAAGTTCCCAGCCCGGGGGGCGAATTGGAGCTGACGCTGCTGGCCTACACCACAGCTACAGCAACTTGGGATCTGAGCCACGTCTGTCACCTACACCACAGCTCAGGGCAATGCTGGATCCTTAACCCAGTGATCGAGGGCCAGGTATAGAACCCATGTCCTCATGGATACTAGATGGGTTCATTACTGTTGAGCCACAACAGGAACTCCCATCGACATTTATTATGTCAGGTTTTTAAAATAAAAATTCTAAGCACGATAGTGTAGAAGACTTTCTTAGCCTTCAGAGCAGTGATGGAATCACTCCTAGTTGTAGCCTGGGAAACCTCTGCTGTGAATGAAAGCAGAAAAGGCAAATAAAGTCTAAGCGTTACACTGAAAATCATTATAACTTTGCCAACTCCTGGAATAAATTTTGAGAACCACTGCTCCAGAAAATCACAGCTTAGAAACATGGGCTTCATTTCTTGAAACAATTTAGACGGAGCCCTGTGGAACTCCTGTGATGTTGGAGCAGCTAGACAGTGACCTGCAGAATTTACAGGGAGTATCCTGGGATGTTGTGCATTTTTCAAAAAAGCAGCACATACCAAGTAACTAAACAGTATTCTTGCTGAGAAGGATACACTGCACGTGAAAGGAAAAAAACAGACGTTCCTGAAAAGGTATTGGAAAATCAACAGCCTCACAAACTAAGACCTCACTTGAAGAGAACAACCAGCAAAATAGGAATGCATCTCTTTGATGAAGGAGCCAGATAAAATCAGGAAAATTTTAGAAAGTAATCTAAAGCCAGTGAAAAACATATCTGTAATGGTGTAAACTAAGAAGAAAATATAAAGAAATACATAGGAAAGTTTTAAGTACATGGAAGATGATGAGTAAGAATTTAATATACATTTTTAGAGGACATAAGATAGTTCCTAATGAAGCAAAATTACTTGTAGAAAAAGTTGAATGTGCTCTGTCATGTGACAGGAAGAGAAGATTGGAATGAACAAAACATCATGCTCAGGGAAAATTGAAAGTACATCAGAGGTCTCCAAAAGAGAGGAAAGGATCTCTTGATTATAAAAGTGATGATGATAAAGTTTTTATTTTTTTTTTAAGGGCCGCACCTGTGGCATATGGAGGTTCCCAGGCTAAGGGTCAAATTGGAGCTGTAGTCATGGGCCTACACCACAGTCAACAACGTGGGATCTGAGCTGCGTCTTCCACCTATACTACAGCTCACGGCAACGCTGGATCCTTAATCCACTGAGTGAGGCCAGGAATTGAAACTGCAGCCTCATGGTTTCTAGTCAGATTCTTTTCCACTGTGCCATGACAGGAACTCTGAAAAAGTTTTGAATAATTGTCTTGTGCAGATAAATTATGTGCAGATCATTTCTGAAACTGAGGCAAAAATAAAAAAGAGAAATTGAGGAGTTCCCGTCGTGGTGCAGTGGTTAACGAATCTGACTAGGAACCATGAGATTGCAGTTTCGATCCCTGGCCTTGCTGAGTGGGTTAACGATCTGGCGTTGCTGTGAGCTATGGTGTAGGTTGCGGACGCAGCTCAGATCTGGCGTGGCTGTGGCGTAGGCAGCAGCTGTAGCTCCGATTTGACCCCTAGCCTGAGAACCTCCACATGCCGCAGGTGCAGCCTCAAAAAGCAAACAAAACAAAAAAAAAAAAAGAGAATTTGTATTTTTTGAATTACACAATTGAGGGCCAGGAGATCAGCAGCCAAAGTGAGAAAGTAAAAGAGAAAGAAGATAATACTATCAGCATTCAGCATAATAAACAAGGCCAAAGCTTAGGCTTAAAGGAGTAATGATTGCTTGCTTGATTCCCTGGTGTGGTTGACAGTTTATCTGCTGGTGTTATATGGGCTCACTGATATAGCAACAATCAGCTGGAAGATAGTTGTGCTGGAAAGTCAAGGTGGCCTCTCTCTCATGTCTGACAGATGGTGCAGTCCATTGGGAGTTTTGGTTCTTTCCCATGTGACCACCATTCTCTAGCAGGCTAAATTGACTTCTTTACATCATCATGGTCCACAGAAGCATCATAAAGGGTTGAAAGCAGAAGCTGCAGTGTCTCTTAAGATCTGGCTTTGAAAGTCACATAACCTCTCTTCTGCCACATTCTGTTGATAAAGTCAAATCACAAGATCAGTCCAGATTCAAAGAGTGGGGAAATAGATAACTCCTTGATGGAAGGAAAAGCCAAGTCATTGCATAGGAACATGGGAGAAATTTGTGTTTATATCTTGCAATTTATCATAATGGAGAATGAATATGACAAAAGTCCAAGATTATATATATACAAAAAATATATATATATATGTGTATATATATATATTAGAACTGCACCTGCACCTGTGGGATATGGATGTTCCAGGCTGTAGATTGGAGCTACAGCTGCTGGCCTATGCCAGAGCTACAGAAACGCAGGATCTGAGCCTCATCTGCAAACTACGCCGCAGCTCACAGCAATGCTCTATCCTTAACCCACTGAGCGAGGCCTGGGATTGAACCTGCATCCTCATGGATACCAGTTGAGTTCATTACTGCTGAGCCATGACATATTATGCTATATAATTAAGCTATATTGACATTAGTTTAGGAGAGAAATCATTTACAACTTTAGCTGAGTGATAAAAAATCTGTTATACATAATTGGAAGAGCATTTAAGGAAAGTGTGAGAGGATACTTGTTCATTGCAGACAGTGCAAGATCCCTGAAAAGATATTACAAAGCTTCAAGCTGAAAACTGAACTCACTGATCAGACAGAATATCTTACTGGAAGAATCTGAGCAGAAAAGAAAGATTAGGAGCAGTCAGGTACAGAGGAAGAGAAATATTAAAATCAGAGAATTGAGGAAAATAGAAACTAGATAATATGAAAATATCTTATAAGGCAACATTTTGTTCTGCAGAAGAAAGCTCATGACAACTGGATCCTTGTTTGTCATATTGAAAGAGCTATTGCTGGAAACATGAAGCAAGCCACATTTCTAAGACAGAAATTAACAGAGGAATAAGTTTTTTTTTTTTATTTTAAGTTGCTAATGCTTTCAAAACCAGGGATTGTTAAAGCAACTTTTTGTGGTCTCTTTCCAACTAATACACAAATTTAATTTCTGTGATGTGGAGTCTTTTATTTTCTGTTATAATCAGAGACTATAAAAATAGCAGTACAGGAGTTCCCATTGTGGCTCAGTGGGTTAAAAACCCGACTAGTATCCATGAGGATGTGAGTTCAATCCCTGGCCTCACTCATTCCGTTAATGATCCGGTGTTGCTGCAAGTTGTAGTGTAGGCCACAGATGCAGCTTGTATCTGGTGTTGCTATGGCGGTGGCGTAGGCCGGCAGCTGCAATTTAGATTCAACCCTTAGTCTGGAAACTTCCATATGCCACAGGTGCGGCCCTAAAAAGAAAAAAAATAGCAATACAATGACTTCAGTGAAAGGATCTTTTAAGTTCACACCTGAGGGTGGAGGGGTATATAGTACTCCTCAGTGATGAAAGCTGTCCTGTGAAATTACAGGTACACTATAATCATTGGTAGAAGAGATGTGTTTATTTTATTTTATTTATCTTTTTATTTTTTTGTCTTTTTGTCATTTTAGGGCCACACCTGAGGCATATGGAGGTTCCCAGGCTAGGCGTCTAATCGGAGCTGTAGCCACTGGCCTAAGCAACAGTCAGAGCAACGTGGGATCCGAGCCGTGTCTGTGACCTATGCCACAGCTCATGGCAATGCTGGATCCTTAACCCACTGAGCGAGGCCAGGGATCAAATCCGCAACCTCATGGTTCCTAGTCAGATTCATTAACCACTGAGCCATGATGGGAACTCCCATTTTTTTTTTTACTTTTTATTTTCTTTGTCTTTTTAGGGCCCCACCTGTGGCATATGGAAGTTCCCAGGCTAGGGGTCTAATTGGAGCTGTTGCTTCTGGCCTACACGACAGCAACACCAGATCGAACCGCATCTGCCACCTATACCACAGTTCATGGCAATGCCGGGTCCTTAACCCACTGAGCGAGGCCAGGGATTGAACCTGTAACCTCATGGTTCCTCGTTGGATTCGTTTCTGCTGCACCACGATGGGAACTCTGAAGAGATGTGTTTAGACTGGGACTTTAATGCAGTACTAATTAATATCCCCCCAAATTCCTCACTTTCTATCACAATGAATGGCTTGGTTGACTCTTGATACAAATCCCAACCCTTCTCAGGTTCACGCATCACAAAGTCTCTTCCTAGTCAGTGTGGACCATTTCCCCACCACAGGGACTTTATGGGCCTAAAACTTTTCTCCTACCTTTTATTTCTGGCTCTACCTGAGGCCTAAGAGAAGTAACACCTAGCCTCTACCTGAAATAATGCCCTATTCTATGATTATAAAAATCTATAAACACTGACCTCTACCTTTTATCTTTAGTAATGTTTTTGCTTACTACATATAATGCTGCTGAGTTCCCACTTTTTCGAAACAGGACTGGTGGCATCTCTGCAGAACCAGAAAGCAGGTTTGATCCCTGCCTGAAACAGTGGGTTAAAAGATTTGGTGTTGCAGTTTTGGGTCAGATCTGATCCTCGGCCTGGAAATTCCAAGTGCCATGGGGCAGCCCCCTCCCCCAATTGCTGCTTTCAAATTGTATTTAAAAAAAACATGTATTTTGGAGTTCCCGTTGTGGCTCAGCGGTTAACGAATCCGACTAGGAACCATGACGTCGTGGGTTCGATCCCTGGCCTCGCTCAGTGGGTTAAGGATCTAGCATTGCTGTGGGAGCTGTAGTGTAGGTTGCAGAGGTGGCTGAGATCCTATGTTGTCATGGCTGTAGCACAGGCCAGCAGTTACAGCTCTGATTCCCTAGCCTGGGAATCTCCATATGCAGGGGACGGGGTGAGGCCCTCAAATGACAAAAAGCCAAAAAACAAAACAAAACAAAACAAAACACCACATGTATTTTGATGCAAATATTCATGCATTTCTATTGGGTGTATACTTAGATAAGGAGAAATTGCTGGGTCATAGGGTATGCATATGTTTAACTTTAGCAGATAATGCCAGTATTCCAGAGTGGTAGTGAGCACTTAAAAGATATAGAAATAGAAGTTGGGAGTTCCTGTTGTGGCTCAGCAGGTTAAGAACCCTACTAGTATCCATGAGAATGTGGGTTTGATCCCTGGCCTCGGTCATTGGGTTAAGGATCCACCTGGAGTTGCCCTCAGCTGCAGTGTAGGTCACAGATGCTGCTTAGATCTGGCATTGCCCATGGCTGTGGTGTAGGCTGGCAGCTATGGCTCTGAATCAGCCCCTGGCCTGGGAACCTCCTAATGCCATGGGTGCAGCCCTAAAAGGGAAATCCTTCACTTAAAATTAACTTGCTGAAGACCCCATAGCATTTTTTAATGGTAGCTAAATATTAATCTATGATGAAATGAAACATATGTAAAACACACATAAAAGATAATGTATACGTATGTAAATACATGTGCGTATATGTATATAAGTATGTGTATGTATATAAAAATAATTTGTTTTGATTTTTTTTTTTTTTTTGCTTTTTAGGGCCGCACCTTCAGCATATAGAAGTTCCCTGCTAGAGGTTGAATCAGATCTACAGCTGCCGCCCTACACCACAGCTACAACAATGCCAGATCCAAGCCGTGTCTGCGACCTACACCACAGCTCATGGCAATGGGGGATCCTTAACCCACTGAGCAAGGCCAGGGACTGAACCCTAGCTACAGTAGTGAAAGTGCTAAGTCCCAACTACTAGACTGCCAGGGAACCCCCATCCTCATTTTTTTGGTTAAAAAAAAAGACTCAGTACCTGCTGTGTGCAGTTGGTAAGGATCCAGCATTGTTTCTGAAGTGGCTCAGGTCACAGCTGCAACTTTGGTTTGATCCCTGGCCCCAGAATTTCCATATGCCAAGGGTGTCGCCACCCCCCCCCAACCAACCAACCACCAAAAAAAATCAAACCCTCCCCAAACTTAAACTCTATTTACTGTGTTTAACAAATCTTATTTGTGCAGTATCACATGTATGCAAACTATGAATGGACTGGAATTCATGTTTCTAGATTTTTAGTCTGGTGTGCTAGGTTCCTAGTCTGATACAGCATATGATTTATTAAAGACCCTGGTGTTCAGTAGCTGTCTGAAATACTTCGTAATCTCTATACTTCAGTTTTCATATCCATGACAAGGAGATAATAATAAAACCTATTCGAGGAATAATTTGAAAAATTAACCTAGTTATTATATATGAAGCTCTTAAAACAGCATCAATCTCACAGTAAGCCCTAAATGAATGTTGAATGTTTATTGCTTTAGCATATCCAATGGACTTGTAAGGAGGGTTGGGATCCTCATAACATTTACATTTGTAAAATTCCCAGTTGAAGTTGAGTGTACATATTAGGCAAGTTCAGACATCTATGTGTGTGGTTAATGGAGCCCAAACCTTTCTAATTTAATAACTAAAGAAATGTGGCGGCCCGGAGTTCCCGTCTTGGTCCAGTGGTTAACAAACCCAGCTAGTATCCATCAGGACTTGGGTTCCATCCCTGGCCTTGCTCAGAGGGTTGAGGATCCGGTGTTGCCATGAGTTGTGGTGTAGCTTGAAGATGTGACTCTGTTCCCTGTTGCTGTGGTGTAGGCCAGCAGCTACAGCTCTGATTAGACCTCTAACCTGGGAACTTACATATGCCACAGGTGCAGCCCTAATAAGCAAAAAAAAAAAAAAAAAAAAAAAGAGAGAGAGAGAAATGTGGCCACCCAATAATCCCATTAGCCTTACTTAATTATACACGTATATAATATGTACAATAAAAACATATATATTTTCTCCAGGCTTGTGGCAGACCAAAAGTTCCTGGATAAGAGGTGCAACCGTGCAACAGCAGTGACACAAGCCACAGCAGTAACAACACAGAGATCCTTAACCACCAGGCCACCAGGGAACTCCCTAATTAGCCATATTTCATCAGTCCTTGCAATGGTCCTACCATCGAGAAAAGACTTTAAGAGCATGGTAAATGTACCTGTTGAGATACTTAGGCAGGAATCAGTGGACTGTAATAGAAAATTCAGCGTATGAGACAGCCCAGAAGTGTTCAAAAGCCTAAGGATTGCCCAATCTTTCTTAGCTGAGAATAGGTTAGGAGAAACGCAACAAAGGACCCAGCTGGGCACTCTACAGGAAGTTAAAAAAAATTGTTCAGCTTTTCGAAACACCTGGTGCTCAGCCATCTGTCTTTGGCAGCACAAAGGCTTAAGGGATGAGCGTTTTTTTCTGACACTATAGAAGGCAGATACCCCGCAGAAGTAACAAGTTATAGCAAGCTAGTTTAAGTACTTCCTGAGGGGTCAGGAGGCATCTCCACTTCGTATTAATACAATTTACGCCATTCTGCTGACATCTCTAGTTTTTGAGAAACCCACAGACCAAATTCCTGTTAGGGACACCGCAGGTTTCCTCAGCTAAAGCGCACACCTGCGCTGGGCTGGGACATGCTCCGCATAAATGTCAAGAACACGGGACAGTATCGCTCTCCTTGGCTAACAACATGGCTTACTGCTTGAGAATTGCTCGTTAAAAGATTGGCAGGTAGACACCCATCGCGCCACTCAGGATCTACCATTTCGGTGAGAAATCTCAGAAACCCTGGCCATAAGACGCTGTCTTTGCTACCCAGCAGCGAACCGCGACAGCCTGGCCAGGTTAGTTAGGCAGGGAATTACGACGCCCCACCCATGGCAACGCCACTCTGACGTCCGCGCGCCGGAGGCAGCCATAGGCCCGCGTCAGGCCCAGGAGGACGTGTGGCGCGTGGACTACCTCAGGTCCAACCCTGCAGGAACCCAGTGGGCGCTTCTGGGCAGCGTTCTGTGCACCTGTTCCTTTCTTCTGCTCAAGTGTCTTCCCCTTTTGGGAGAAAGGGGACATGACCGTCTCCAGAAAACAAGAAGCACAGCTACTAGTCTAGACTAGGAACAGTGCGGAAGATTAAAGCAAGAAGGTGCCTGGCACCTTTAAGCTGTTTGGAAGTTCACGTGACCCGTTAAGTGCAGGCCCCAGCGATCACGTGACGGCGCGCGCGCCCTCGCGCAAGGAGAGCCGGCGGGCGCTGTGCGCGCGCCTTCACCACTGCCTCCCGGCTCCTCGACGGGAGGGTGAGGAGCGGCGGAGTGATCGGGCGACTAAGGCCGGGTGCGCGTGCGCAGCGAACAGCTGTCACCCAGTGCGGAACAAGTCTCCTAAATTTCCCAAATCTCCCTGGTTCACGGGCTACCGTTTCCCTTCTCATCTTCCTTCTCGGGGTCGTGTCCTCGCCCCAGTCCGCGCGCCAGGTAACCGCTTTTCCGGAGTCCGGGGAATGGGGGCGGCGGGGGGAGGGGGAGGGGCCCCGGGCGGTCTTCCCGGCACTGCCCCGCTCCGCGCGGGGCAGCAGGGGGTGCCGGCGTCCAGCCGAGCGGAGATGCGGGGCCGGAGACATTCGGCCCTCGGCCGCCGCGACTGTCATGCTAGGGAGAGAGCGGCCAGCCATGGTCGCAGCGGTGGGATACGGGAGCCAGTGACAGCCCGCTCCGGCCCTCAGGGGGTTCGGTCCCCGCGCTCGCCGTTCTCCTGGGGGCCGGAGTCGGGGTCGCGCTTCTTGGAGCAGAGGAGCGCGCGGTTAGTCTAGGTGTGCCGACTCCTTACCTTTCGCCTTCCAGCGGGGTCTGCGGGGACTCCGGGGAGGCCGGGCCTGGTGCGCCCCTTGGGGCCATCTCTTCCCTGGGACTATCACGACCCGCAGGGTTAAAGGTGGGGGCTCCTCTCCAGACCACTCCATCCTTGGCAGCCAGCCCCTCTCCCTGGTTCGACTTTAGCCCCCATGGCTGTCCTTTTGGTTTTTCTGGCTTGGGGCCATTTCTTCCTGCAGTGCCTCTAGCCGCGATGCGGTGTAGACAGTGGATGCTTAATAAATATGAGTTGGATCGGGTTGCGTGGTATGCCAGGCATGGGACGTGGCGTGGGGTGGGGATGTGAAGAAAGGAGCCAGGTAGGCTGGGGCTAAGGGCTCGAGCTTGGGGTTTTCCTCAGGGCTCAGCCAATGAAACCAGCAGGGCTAGATTCGGATGCTTTCTGGGTGAACTCGGAGCTAGTCTCCCCCTGAGGTGCAACTATGCACGTCTGCGCGAACTGGCTTATGGCTTTGGTAGTGGGCGAAGACGGAGGGGTTTTTTTGTGTGCTTCCTCCCCCCTGGAGAAGAGAGGGAAAACTTTTAAAAATTACTTATTTATTTATTTTTAGCTCTTGGTGAGTTACCCTACGGGGTGATTCATCCAGCACTTCTTGGGAAGTGTAGGTTAAAAGTTGCATTCGGTCCACTCTTACCCTTGCGAAAGTTTATCGGTAGGCTCTGTTCACCTACGTTCGGACCAAACTTTGCCGTATTTCACCCACTTGAATTTGCAGTATTTTTTATTTTTAACCTCCGGAAACTCGGCTTCACTGTTTCTATGGCAACGGTTACTAATATTCAAATTTCGAGGTGTCATGGTTGAAAACTAGTGGCTTTAAATTTTAAAGGTACGTTTTTACTTTGTACCATTCGGTTCTCCTTTAAGATCGTTAGTTATGACCTTTTTAGATCTTTAGAACTATCAAGTTTTCCTACCTTATTAGTCCCCTCCCAGCGCTTTATGCTTTATTTTTGTAATGTTATTACATGGTTCAGTTTTTTAAGATCCTCTTTCTTTCAATTTAAGGTGTTATGAAAAGTTTGCACATAATCTTTAGAGCACCCCAGGAACTTGGCGTTGCAATTTTTAAATTGTATTGCTTTACTGTTGCTTTTTAAATGGCTGCACCTGAGGCATTTGGAAACCTCTGGGCCACGGTTTGAATCTGAGCTGCAGCAGTGGCCATGCTGGATCCTTAACCCAGTGCCGGCTGGGGATGGAACTGGAACTCAGGACCTGAGTTGGTGCACAGCCAACGAGGGATCCCTAACCCACTGTGCCACAGCAGGGAACTCCAATTTCAGGCCTTTTTTTTTTTTTTTAAATTTGATGGCCAGAAAGTTCCTGGGGCCAGGGATTGAATCTGGGCCACAGCTGCTGTGAGCTATGCTGCAGCTGTGGCAAGACCAGCTCCTTTAACATACTGGGTGGCGCTGGGGGTTGAATCTGAGCTTCCATAGCAGTGGGATTCCTAACCCACTGTGCCAGGGCAGGAACTCCCAATATTAGGACATTTTTATCACCTCAAAAATAAGTCCTTTCCCACTAGCACTTTTTGTTCATTTCTCCCAAATCCCATCCCCACCCCAGCCCTAGTCAATGACTACTGTGATTTTTGTCTCAATAGTTTTGCCAGTTTTGACATTTCATATAAATGTAATCATATAATATGTGATCTCATGTGACTAGATTCTTTTACTTAGCATAATATTTTCCAAATTCATCCATGTTGTAGCCTGTTTCAGCTCTTCATTCAATTCTATGGCTAAATTACATATCTATTCCATTGTATGAATATATCAGATTTTGTCTATTCATTGCTTGATGGGCATTTGGGTTGTTTCTACATTTTGGCTATTATGAATAATATTGCTTTTTTTGTGTAGATTATTTTTTGTCTTTTTTTTAACTCTTGGATATATAGCCGGTAGTGGAATTGTTGGATTTAACATTTTCTTTTGAATAAATGAACAAGCAAACAGGGATAGTCGTATTGAGGGATACTCTTTCTCAAGGTCTTTGAGGGGCCTATTGACTTTTTCCTGCTCCACTACCAAGAGTACTTCTTAGAGGCAGAATTCTTTGTGGCTTTGTCCTAAGTATAGCACTATGTTTCCTTGCCTGGAAAGCTTGTCCCTTTCTGTTATCCCAGTCTTTTTTCATATGTGATAATCATAATGATTATTCTCTTGACATTGATTTGCTTTATATATATATATAAACAAATATATATATATAAATATATATATATGTGAGAGATATATATATCTCTCATATATATATATGAGAGATATGATTTTAAAACGGGTGCTTTTTTCCCCTTTTTTTGCTTTAGGCCTCACTTGCAGCATGTGGAGGTTCTCAGGCTAGGGATCGAATCTGAGCTACAGCTGCTGGCCTACACAACAGCCATAGCAATGCCAGATCGAGCCGTGTCTGCCACCTATACCACAGGTCACGGACAATATCAGATCCTTTACCCATTGAGTGAGGCCAGGGATTGAACCTGCAACCCTGTGGTTCCTAGTTGGATTTGTTTCCACTGCACCACAATTGGAACTCCAAACTGGTACTTTCCATGCCGTCGTTAAACTCCATGTCTAATGCAGATATTTCACTCTTTTAATATTTATATTTCCTTTTTAAATGTGGATTTTTTTTTCTTTTTACGGCCACACCTGTGGCATATGAAAGTTCCTGGGCTAGGGGTCAAATCAGAGCTGCAGCTGCAGCCTACATCACAGCTTGAGGAAATGCGGGATCCTTAATCCACTGAGTGAAGCCAGAGGTCAAACCCCCATCCTCACAGATACTATGTTGGGTTCTTTTTTTTTTTTTTTTTGGTTTTTAGGACTGCACCCACAGCAAATGGAGGTTCCCAGGCCGGATCTAATTGGAGCTAAAACTGCTGGCCACAGCCACAGCAATCAGATCCAATCTGCGTCTGCAACCTACACCACAGCTCATGGCAATGCTGGATCCTTAACCCACTGAGAGAGGCCAGAGATTGAACCTGCAACCTTATGGTTCCTAGTCGGATTTGTTTCTGCTGTGCCATGATGGGAACTCCCTATGTCGGGTTCTTAACCCGTTGAGCCATAGTGGTAACTCCTGTAATGTGAATACTTAAGTCTTATCTCCCTACCTCTACTTCTAATATGAATTTCTTGGAAGTTGTGCCATAGTTAAAGTCACTGTGTATATGTGTGTGTGTGTGTGTATGTAAATATAAAATATTTATATTTTATCCTTACTAGTCTAGAAGGTCTTATGGAGACTGTAATATAAATTTAAAATATTGGTCTTTTTACTCACTGCAATGCCTCTCCCCACCACAAAGATTACCCTGAGCGCCTACCCTTTATACCCTTTGGGAGAAGATGCTGAACATCCAAGTCCACACTTGCAGGGTCTAATCCTTTCTCAACCTAAGCACTTGGAAGAAGCCCTTTGAGAATCCTGTCTACCTAACTTCTCTTTGAATGGCCTCGCATCATTTATTTCCCCGAGGATCAAGTCCTTTCAGCTCTCTTGGCAAGGCTTAGTTCCCTGGAGGTGTGAGGCTTGGCACCTACGCACATTCTTGTTTCCGCTGCCTAGACTGCTACTCCATGTGGTCTGAGTTTCTTTGGTCAATTCCATCTGGTCCTTCAGATAGCTTAGCTCAGTTGTCACTTTAAGTTAGCCTTTTCTCATGCCTGTATGCTTGCCCATAGCGGTGTTCTGTAATGTCATTCACAGACTTAATGAACCCAATTAGTTGTGTATCACTCTTTTAATTTTTTTGTTTTGTTTTGTCTTTTTAGGGCTGCACCCATGGCATATGGTGGTTCCAAGGTTAGGGGTCCAGTTGAAGCTGTAGCCGCCAGCCTATGCCACAGCCACAGCCACGTGGAATCTGATCCGCATATGTGACCTCCACCGAAGCTCATGGCAATGCCGGATCCTTAACCCACTGAACAAGGCCAGGGATCGAACCTGAGTCCTCATGGATCCTAGTGGGGTTTGTTAACCGCTGAGCCTTGACAGGAACTCTTTGTGTCACTCTTTACTCTCCACCCCTCAGGTATGCCCAGAAAAAGCTCCCCATTAAATATTGAATATTTAGTTACTTGTGGACGATGGGATTATGGGTAATCATTCCTTCATGTATACGGCATTTTTGGATTTTTCTTCTGTGTGTCAGTGTGACCTTCGTGCATAGGAGGAAAAAAACCAGTAAAAATCGTGTTTGTTAGAAAATGTGGTAACAGAAGACAAGAGGAAAAAGAAAAATTATCAGTAATTGCCATTTTAACCTTTTTGTTTTAATAACCCAGATGAGATCTTGCTGTAGCTTTTCAATATCAAACTTTTATTACATTTTGATTCTTTTTCATATCTACGGACTTCTAGGGATTGGTGATGATATTTAACAGTGTTTGCCTAGGGATGGAATTTCTGGTCTTGAAATTAAGCTGATTACTAGGGAATAGAATTTAGCATATTGGGATATGAGAACTAAGTTTGTGCTAAATAACTCATATCATTTTTCCTGAGAAATTTCCTTATTAGTATATTTGTATGTTTCATTGTACAGTTTTTTCCTAACAAAATTACTTATTGTTTGCACCACTTGTCTTATTTTTGCTGGGTGGTTTATTCTGCTGGATGGTTTGTCTTCAGTAGATAACACCTACTATGTGACATGCACTATATTAGATGTGGAACATATTGTAAACACAGTAGAAAATATGAAAGAAGGTTATTTTGGGTGTGAATGTTTAGTTACATTGTTGTATATTTTTAGATACACAGTGGCTTCAGCTACTCAAATCAACTTTGATTTCTCAATTTGTTACAAACCAAACAGTATTCCAAAAATGAAAACAAAGGATGGAGGCAAAGCGGCAAGTATTTGTCACTATATGAATTAAGGAGCCTGGCTGGATATGGGTGTCACGTTTAGTGCATCACTAGAGCTGATCCCTAGAGCTCATTTGTTCACTTACCAAAACTCCTGTGAGGAAAAGGCTTGGCAGTGTTTGGCCCCACCATGAAATACTGATCTTTTATCTATTTTGCTAGCTAAATATTAGAAATAACCTAAGTGTGTAGCATAGGGGCTATTTTAACTAAACTCTGTGTTGTGCTATTCCCACCTTGGAAGAATATTTTAAAACATTAGGTAAATTTCAGACATTCTTTGTTTAATGAAAAAAGCACTATACAAAATTATATACATTATGTGAGCCTACTTGTGTTTAAATGTGTTTATAAATGTAGGAATTCCTATTGTGGCACAGCCAAAACAAATCCGACTAGTATAGATGAGGATGCAGGTTTGATCCTGGCCCTCCCTCAGTGGGTTGAGGATCTGGTGTTGTGGTGAGCTGTGGTGTAGGTCACAGATGCAGCTTGGATCTGGAGTTGCTGTGTTTGTGGTGTAGGCCAGCAGATGTAGCTCCGATTTGACCCGTAGCCTGGGAACCTCCATATGCCGCGGGTGCAGTCCAAAAAGAAGAAAAAAAAGTGTTTATAAATATATATATGTTTAGAAAAAAATACACCAGAATGTTAACTTGGTGGGGATTAATGGTAATTTTGATTTTCCTTCATTAAAATTTTTTGAGCATTAATATTTATATATTAATATATTTATACAATATAGATTTAATATCTATATGATATTAGCTGTATATTTTATATAAATTATTAATATTTATACCTCCTATAATATTTATAACTCCTATAAAATTTTTCAAATATTTAATCTACTAAGGCTTGAGTGTTAAAGGCCTACACAATTTGGGAAGTTCCTGTGTGGCATAGTACATTAAGGACCTGATGTTGCCACAGCTATGATGCAGGCTACAGCTGCAGCACAGGTTCATTCCCTGGCCCCCGAACTTCTACATGCCACAGTTGCAAACCCAAAAAAAGGAGAGGAAGAATTAAAAAAAAATACATACATGGTGTATATATATATTTGAGAAATTTTACTTTGATTACACATTTAAACTGCCACTATATGTTTCCTTCAGTTTGGTTTGTAAGTCCCAATATAACTAAACATTTTCCAGATTTTTAACAGAGAGACATCACCTGTATACTTCATAATTCATCCAAAACCCTCTCCATCTCTTCAACTCATGCCAGACAGCAGGGTTTAATCAGGGCTGTTAAGACTTGCCAAATTATCAAGCTATAGGCAGCCATAAGTGAACATTCATTATCGACATGCTTGAGCAGGACAGGGAGAGATGGAATCCTTTATTAGGAAAAAAAAAAAAAAGAGGAAAAACAAGGTTTGGTAAACTTTAATAACTTAGGAAAGGATATAATTCCCCTCCCCCCGTTATATTGAAATATAACTGACATATAGCACTGTATAAGGTGTACAGGGTACTGACTGACTTACATATATCATGAAATGATTACCACAATAGATTTGCTGAACATCTATCATCTGATATAGATAAGAAATAAGAAAAGGAGTTCCTGTCATGGCTCAGCGTAATGAACCCAACTAGTATCCATGAGGACCCGGGTTTGAACTCTGGCCTCACTCAGTGGGTTAAGACTCTGGTGTTGCTGTGAGCTGTGGCTTATGTTGCAGATGCGGCTCGGATCCTGAGTTGCTATGGCTGTGGTCTAGGCTGGCAGCTATAGCTCCGATTTGACCCCCAGCCTGGGAACTTCCATATCCTGCGGGTATGGCCCTAAAAAAAAAAAAGGCAAACTGAAAACAGTAAAATACAGTGCATCCTTCTGGACTGAATAGTTTTGCTACAAAGAAGATTGCTATAAGAAATGCTGAAATATGGAGTTCCCGTTGTGGCGCAGAGGAAACGAATCCTACTAGGAACCATGAGGTTGCGTGTTTGATCCCTGGCCTTGCTCAGTGGGTTAAGGATCCAGCGTTGCTCTGAGCTGTAGTGTAGGTCACAGACGCAGCTCAGATCTGGTGTTGCTGTGGCTCTGGCGTAGGCCAGTAGCTGTAGCTCTGATTCGACCCCTAGCCTTGGAACCTCCATATGCCGCGGGTGCGGCCCTAAAATGACAAAAAGACAAAAAAAAAGAAATGCCAAAATATAAAAGATCTAAAGATTAGATGGCAGTAATGTATCAATGTTAACTTCCTGATTTCAATGTGTATACTCTGTTTATTCAGGAAAGGGTCTTTGTGAGATACACATACCAAAGCACTGAGGAGTGATAGGGGCATAAAGGCAAATTTTTCATGGAAATAAAAGTTCTTTGTACTATTAGTGAAACTTTTCTATAAGTTTGATATTGTCCCAGAGTTAAAAAAAGAAAATTATTTTAAAAATATATACAAAGGAATTTACGGAACCTGCAAGATCCAGGTAAAGATATCTTTAAAGTATCGTCTATAAAGTCTTTTTTTTTTTTTTTTGTCTCTTTGCCTTTTCTAGGGCCGCACTCGCGGCTTATGGAGGTTCCCAGGCTAGGGGTCTAATCAGAGCTGTAGCTGCCAGCCTACCCCACAGCCACAGCAACGTGGGATCCGAGCCGCGTCTGCAACCTACACCACAGCTCACGGCAACGCTGGATCCTTAACCCACCGAGCAAGGCCAGGGATCGAACCCACAACCTCACAGTTCCTAGTCGGATTCATTAACTACTGAGCCATGACGGGAACTCCTCTTCTATAAAGTCTTAAAAGAGGAGTTCCTAGTGTGGCTCTGCAGAAACGAACCCGACTAGTGTCCATGAGGATGCTGATTTGATTCCTGGCTTTGATCAATGGGTTAAGTATCTGGTGTTGCCTTGAGCTGTGATGTAGGTTGCAGAAGCAGCTTGGATCCTGCATTGCTGTGACATAGGCTGGCAGCTGCTGTTCTGATTCAGCCCCTAGGCTGGGAAATTCCATATGCCACCCCTGTGCCCCTCCCTCCCCAAAAAAGAAAAAAAGACTTAAAAAGAGTTACATGGAAAGGCATACCATATTTTGGGGCAGGAAAACTCAGTATTTTAAAGATATTTCTCTATTAAGTTTATTGCCAATAAAAGTACAAATAGATTTTTAGAACTTGATATACTGATTCTAAAGTTAAATATGATGAGGAAAAATAAACAAGAATGATATGTAAAGTTCTAAAAAAGATACTATAAAGCTACAACAAAACACTGAAGTAATGGTATAAATAGACAGTTCACTGTATGGGAGTAGAATCAACCTAAATTATTTTCAGTTCTGCACTGGTAATTAATAAATTATCATACACACACAATGCAGTACTGTGCAATCATTTTAAAAAGCTCTCTATGTATACATATTTTTAAAATATCATCCAAGAGGGTGGCAGAAGGAGAAATTAGATAAAGGTAATCAAAAGGTATAAACTTCCAGTTAAAAGACATGATAAAGATCATTAAATTGTTGTACATTAAATATAAAAACTGGTAGTAAATCTTAAGACTGTCATCACAAGGAAAAATTTTTGTCTTTTTTCTTTCTCTTTTCTGTTTTTTTTTAGAGCCTCATCTGTGGCATGTGGAAGTTCCCAGGCTAGGGGTCGAATCAGAGCTATAGCTGCCAGCCTATGCCACAGTCACAGTCCTCAGTCTTTCCTTTATTTTCATTATATTGGCACCTTTGAAGATTACAAACCAGTTATTTTTGATATTCCTGTAATTTTTGCTTGTTTGATGTCTCTTCATGATTATATTATTGAGGCATCTTTGGTAGGAATATCACAGAAGTGATGCTGTAGTCTTTTAATTACATCTTATCAGGTGGCACACGACTTCATTTTGTTCTATTACTGCTAATGTTGGCTTTGATTGTTTAAGAAGTCTTCTATGCTCTTCTGTTCCAAAGTTATTCTTTTTGTTTCAAAAATCTGTGTAAATATCTTGTTCCTTATTAAGTTTTCAGTTTATTCCTTTACTTTTATCAATTTGCATTTATAGTTTCCTGTTTTTTTCAGTGAGTTACATAATCTGTTAGTATTATTTGTATTGATGCTTCAACTATCACAGGTTTGGCCCATGGGAACCCTTCAAGGTGGATTCTGTGTCCTTTTGACACATCCTATCATTCTTTTAGCACACTCTTTCTTTCTCTTCCTTTCAGGCTTATCTTGAACTTTTCCTGCCTCACATATTTGGATGCCACAATCAAGGTGCTTATTGATATTGAGGTGTTGCTCCTATGCACTCTCAGTGAACAGACCTAGAGAATATGTGTATGTTCAGATATACTTAGCCACGTGCACATACACAAAAGGAATTATTTAACAAGTGTACTAATATTGAACCATCCTTTTTTTTTTTTTGTCTTTAAGGGCCGCACCAGCAGCATACGGAGGTTCCCAGGCTAGGGGTTGAATCAGAGTTGTAGCTGCTGGCCTGCACCATAGCCATAGCATCATGGGATCTGAGCTGCGTCTGCCACCTACACTGCAGCTCATGGCAATGGCAGATCCTTAACCAACTGAGCGAGGCCAGGGATTGAACCTGCATCCTTGTGGTTGCTAGTCAGGTTTATTAACCACTGAGCCACGACGGGAACTCCAATACTGAACCATTCTTGTATTCCTAGAAAAACCTTTTGGCTGTGGTTTATTTATTTATTTTTTTAATGTGCTTTTGGATTTTGCTTGCTCATTGTAAAAATAATTGTCATCAATATATATATATTTTTTAATTTGCATTTTAGGGCTGCACCGGCGGCATGGGGTGGTTCCCAGGCTAGGGGCTGAATTGGAGCTGCAGCTGCTGGCCTACACCACAGCCACAGCAACGCCAGATCCAAGCTGCGTGTGCGACCTACACCATAGCTCATGGCAATGCCATATCCTTAACCCACTGAGCGAGGCCAGGGATTGAACCAGCATCCTCATGGATCCTAGTCGGGTTAGTTAATTGCTGAGCCACGAAGGGAACTCCTCGTCAATGTTCTTAAATAAAATTGTTTAGCAGCTTTATTAGGCCAGTTGTCAAGTTTTGTTACCCATTTTAGCTTTGCTTCTTAAGAATTTTTAACCTTTTTTTGGGTGATCAGGAACAATTCAGATAACATTGGATTGTGTTTCTTAATTGATCATAATTCTGTGAATCTGTGCAGATTTATTCTTTTATTTTTTCTTTTTGGGGCTACATCTGCGGCGTACGGAAGTTCCCTGGCTAGGGGTTGAATCAGTGCTACAGCTGCCCTCCCTACGCCACAGCCACGACACCAGATCTGAGCTGCATCTGTGATTGGATCCTTAACCCAGTGAGTGAGGCCAGGCATCAAACCCTCATCCTCATGGATACTAGTTGGGTTTATTACCACCTAGCCACAAGAGGAACTCCTGGAGATTTTTTCTTAATTTAGTGGGCTCTGTGTTTTGTTTTTTGTTTTTGTTTTGGTGGTAGCAGAAGAGGAGAGTGAAGAGGTCAGTTAGTTATATTTGGGGCCTGGGTCTGGGGGACACTAAATAGGTGCAGTCATTGTACCTTTTTTTTTTTATTATTTAATTTTATTTCAATTATAGGTGTACAAAAATCATCACAAGTCAGTTTGATAGCATTTGTGTCCCAAACCCTCAGTGCATCCCCCCCACCCCCCAGATTGTCTTGTTTGAAAAACCAAAGGTTTTCCAAAGTCTGTGCATTGTACCTATTTGCTGTTGCTCTTTAGGAAAGGGATTTCCATTTCTGAGCCTTAGTTTCATTATTTCATGGAGTAATCACAGAAAACTTTTAAGAATGGAAATGAGGACTTCCCTGGTGTCTTAGTGGTTAAGGATGCTGCATTGTTGCTACTGTGGCTCAGGACACAGCTGTGGTGTGGGTTCCATCCCTGGCCCGGGAACTTCAGCATCATATGGCAAAAAAAAAGGAAAAAAAAAAAAAGGATGGAAGTGAAAAAAGCACAGCAAAGAACCAAGCAAATGCAAGCCTTGGCTTTTTTTTTTTAAGGTTCATTTTAATAAGATGGTGGTATTCAAAGAGTTGTAAGTGAGCCTAATTGTCACTATCACACTGTTGAAGGAGTTTGTGCAGATGGACTATGCCTCCTCACAGAAGACCAAGCAAATGGAGACATTTGTTTTGCTATTAACAACAAAGAAAAATTATGAGTCAAACAAAATGTGGAGCAGGTAGAGTTCATTTTCATGAACATTAATGAAGGTTTGCTCTTATATTTATTAAACTATATTTTTATAACCTGTAAGAAGTGTTGGGTAACAGATTATGATTTTTCCTTTGTGCTTATTATATCATGATTATATTTTTATATGTTTATTATAATTTGGTTAAATATTTGCACTCTTGAGGAAAATTAAACTCATCTAGTAGGCATTGAAAATATTTTGAGATGTGTTTACATGTTAAGGAAGCGTTGTATTGGTATCAAGATTTTTTTTGTCTTTTTGGCCTTTTCTAGAGCTGCACTCGCGGCATATGGAGGTTCCCAGGCTAGGGGTCGAATCTGAGCTACAGCTGCTGGCCTATGCCACAGCCACAGCAACACAGGATCTGAGCCACGTTTGTGACCTACACCACAGCCGCGGCAATGCTGGATACTTAGCCCACTGAGCGAGGCCAAGGATTGAACCGAAAACCTCATGGTTACTGGTGGGATTCGTTTCAGCTGCGCTACAACGGGAACTCCAAGGTTTTCTTCTTAACTCATATTTATTGAAAATTGCTCAGAATTCCTCTTTTTAGCCCTTTTCATAAGGGTCACAAATCTCTTATAATCAGTTTGAAGGTTAAGTTTGCATGTTTTAAAGATGATTTTTACATTCCTGTAAGTTGGTACAGCCACTGTGGTAAACAGTATGGAGGTTCCTGACATAACTAAGGAGAGTTACCATATGATCCAGCAGTTCCACTCCTGGGCATATATCTGGACAATACTGTAATTCAGAAT
This sequence comes from Catagonus wagneri, assembly GCA_004024745.2. Lineage (NCBI taxonomy): Eukaryota > Metazoa > Chordata > Mammalia > Artiodactyla > Tayassuidae > Catagonus > Catagonus wagneri. The sequence goes on from PVHT020000022.1 coordinate 10,393,234, forward strand.
GATACACGTGCCCCCCTCCCCTGATATTCATAACAGCACTATTCAGAATAGCCAAGACATGGAAGCAACTTAAATTTCCATCCACAGAGGGGTGAATAAAGAAGATGTGGTTAAAAAAAAGAAAGAAAGATGTGGTACACATATGCAATGGAATACTCTTCAGTCATAAGAAGAATGAAACAATGTACATTTGTAGCAATATGGGTGGACCTAGAGATTATTATACTAAATGAGGTAAGTCAGAAAGAGGAAGACAAATACCATTTGATAGCACTTATATGTGGAATCGGAACTATGACACAAATAAAGTTATGAAATAGAAACATATTCATGGACATAGAGAACAAACTTGTGGTTGCCAAGGGGAATGGGGTTTTGGGAGGGATGGAGTGGGAGGTTGGGGTTAGTAGATATAAGCTATAATACATGGAGGGGATAATCAACAAGATGCTACTGTATAACACAGAGAACTATATTCAGTGTCCTGTGATAAACCATAATGGAAAAGAAAATATGTTTTAAAAAAGAATGTATATATATGTATAACTGAATCACTTTGCTGTGTAGTAGAAATTAACATTGTAAATTAAGTGTATATATATATATTTTTTTCTTTTTTTTTCTGGCTATGGCATACAGTGGCTTGATGTGGGAATCCCCAGAACAGGGATTGAACCCAAGTTGCAGTGGTGAAAGCACCAAGTCCTAACCACTAGACCACGAGGGAACTCCCCAGATCAACTGTACTTCAATTAAAAAAATGATTTTTACAGTCTTATAACTTTAAAGCATTTTTGTTCCATGTTTAAAAAGTTTTATTTTACTTTTTTTTTATTTGTTGCTGCACCCATGGCATATGGAAGTTCCCAGGCCTGGGATCGAACCTGCGCCACTGCAGAGACAACCGTGGATCCTTAACCACAGCACCACAGCAGGAACTCCTAGATGTTTTAAAGATTACTTTTGGCTTCAAATGAAAACTAATAGGTTTGGAAGGAGAGTCCAACAGTAAAAAAAAAAAAAAAAGTTGGTCGTTGAAAATTAGTATTTTCTAGAGTTCCCTTCATGGCTCAGTGGTTAATGAATCCAACTAGGAACCGTGAGGTTGTGGGTTTGATACCTGGCCTCGCTGAGTGGGTTAAGGATCCGGCATTGCCATGAGCTGTGGTGTAGGTCGCAGACACGGCTCGGATCCCACATTGCTGTGGCTGTGGCTGTGGCCGGCAGCTACAGCTCTAATTAGATCCCTAGCCTGGGAACCTCCATATGCTGGTGTGGCCCTAAAGAGCTAAAATAAAATAAAATAAAATAAAATAAAATAAAATAAAATTAGTATTTTCTGAGTTCCTGTTGTGGTTCAGTGGGTTACAAACCTGACTAGTATCCATGAGGGTGCGGGTTTGATCCCTGACCTTGCTTAGTGGGTTATGGACTTGGTGTTGCTGTGAACTGTGGTGTAGGTCGCAGACTTGGTTCAGATCCTATGTGGAACTTTGGTGAACTGTGGTGTAGGCTGGTACCTGCAGCTCCGATTCGACCCATAGCCTGGGAACTTATGTATGCTGAAGGTGTGGCCATAAAAAAGCAAAAATAAAAATAAATAAAATTAGTATTTTTTGTTCTTAAAAAAATAAATTTAGTGCCATGATGAAGCTTTCTCTGACTTGTGATCCTTGTTTATCAGGTACGTTTCTATTAAAAGTAGTATCCATATTAATTCATAATTTAGCGTTTTACTTTGTTCCAAAAGAGAATTTAGCACTACGCCTGCAGTTATATTTCTTTGTTTTCTTTGACTTCTCTGTATCTTTGACAGATGGAATCCCAAGATCTGACATGACATTTTCCTGCACTGCAGTGTAAGAAATTGCTTTTGTGAAACACTGAAGAGTACTTCCTAGATAAATAGATTTCCTATTTTGAATTACTCCTGCTTGTTAACTTTCTTTCTCCTTGCCACCGATACATTTATGTCACGATTTCTTTCCAAGGTTAAAGGGTATTAATAGGATGCATAGTTATCATAGCTAGAAAAGAGCTCATAGTTCTCATTCTAGTATGCAAATGATTTTCTACACACATTCCATTTTGATGCTAAAGTTATAATTGATGTTATCCTTGATGATTTTAAGTTCTTTTTGCCAAAGGAGCCACACTTGGTCATTTAATCTGTAAATTTATAGATATTTTTAGTTGTATTATTGTTTGTATAACAGAGTAAGACTATGGGAGGAGACCTAAGCAAATTATTTCCTTTTTTGACTTAAATAAAAATTTATAACCAACACCAATTCACTTTTCAATTAAAATAATGCCACAGAATATAATTAAAAAAACTTTCCAGTCTTTTGTTGAGGTGTTCATTGGCCTTGCAGGTCTATCTTGCTTTGGTACATTTAATATAAAAAAATAGGGAATTGCCAAAATTAAAAACTGGTAGTGATTGCTTGCTTATTACAGGTAGATTTTTTTTTTTTTTTTGACTCTTGTCATTTTAGGGCTGCACCTGTGGCATGTGGCGGTTCCCAGGCTAGGGGTCGAATAGGAGCTCTAGCTGCCGGCCTGTGCCACAGCCACAGCAACACGGGATCCAAGCCGTGTCTGCGACCTACATCACAGCTCACGGCAACGCCAGATCCTTAACCCACTCAGCGAGGCCAGGGATCAAACCCGCAATCTCATAGTTCCTAGTCAGATTCGTTTCTGCTGAGCCACGACAGGAACTCCTACAGGTAGATTTTTTATATTAAAGAATGGTTTCAGAATAGAAGTAAAAGAATTTCTTCATTTCATTTTAAGTATGTTTAAATTTTCTACTTGTATGGATTGTTTCATCATTTAAAAAGGGTTTTTTTATAATACTTGAGGCATGCAAAAGACTTTGTATACAGTACTCTGAATTCACCAAGATGTAAAAGTTTGATTCTTTATCTATACCATATATCTTTCCTTGGCAACCTTATCCTCATTTTTATGTTCAGCATTCCCCTACTTAAAAAAAGATTTATTTTGTATGCATTTATCCTTAAAAAACAGATTAAACTTTATTTTTTAGATTTGTAAAAGTGGACAAGTACTTTGATTAGTCCAGGACTTAACTTTCTGAAATTTATGCATATTGTTGGTAGTAGCTTTGGTTTGTTAATTTTAACTGCTGTATAATATTCCATTGGGTGGTTATACTCTGATTTGTTTATTGATTCTCCTGTAGATTCATATTTGAGTGTTTTTCTAAATGTCAGTAGAACAGGGCATTTCAGTCTCTGCACTGTTGGCATTTAGGGCTGGATAATTTTTTTTGTCGAGGGTGCTTTCCTGTGCACTGTAGGGCTGTTAAGTAGCATCCTTGGCCTTTACCCACTGGATGCCACTAGCACTCCTCCAGTTGTGACAAAAATGACTCCAGTGACTCCAGACAATGCCAGTGTTCCCACAGGACAGAAATCCCTCCCCCATCCTCTGTTGAGAACCATTATTGCCTTTGACACATGAACAATTTACTATTATTATTACTTTCCTTTTTAAGGCCACACCTGCAGCATATGGAAGTTCCCAGGCTAGGAATCAAATCAGAGCTACAGCTGCTGGCCTACACTACAGCCACAGCAATACCAGACCCGAGCCATGTCTGTGACCTACACCACGGCTCACAGCAACACTGGTTCACAGTAAGCCGCTGAGCTAGGCCAGGGATCAGACTCGAGTCCTCATAGATCTAAGTCAGGTTGGTTAACTGCTGAGCCATGGAGGGAACTCCCTTTTTTTTTTTTTTGACTCGTGAACAATTTAAAATTATCTTAAAAGTTTCATGCATGTGGGATTTATAATATATCTTTTAATTTATAATTTAAAAATTTTCTGTTTTAGTAAATATATATCACATACATAAAAGGTCTTATTATTAGGTTTCTCAATAATTTTTAAAAGCATAAAGGAATTCTGAGATCAAAAGGTTTGGGAACATTGCTCTGGGCTTACAATTCCCCACTTGTAGAACAGGGCTAATAATGATACTTGTAGGGCTGGGCTCTTGGGAAGATTAAATGAGTTAATTGTCCTATATTAGCACTGTTATTATGCTCTATATCCACTGTATAAAGATAGCTCACTTTTTAAAAATAATCTCATTTATCTAAAACCCGCTTCAGACTCACCTCTTGTTTATGCTTTCCCCTCACAGTGGCCACCTATGGTCTTGTCTTTTCCCCATGAACTCCTATAGCATTTATGTTTGTACATTAAATTGGACTCTGAAGTACATCCTGCATATATTTGTCAACTTTGTCATGATTCCTTATTCTTCTGGATTTTTGGTTTCTGACAAAAGGGGAAGGAATTTCTGGTCAATGTCCAGTCTTTATTACTGTTGTTATTTTCTTTGTGATTTTGGTCTTTAGGCAGTTATCCTGGGAGAAATTCTTTTTACTTTGGCTTCTGCATCCAGAGCCAGATGGAAGCAGATTTCAAGCACCTGAGCCTCCCTTTCCACTTTCTTGCCCATTTAGTTCTCCACAGCAACATTTGAAAATATCTTTTCAAAGCTTTGTGACCTGGAGTAAGCTTGTTAACCTCTTGATGTTATGTGTGTTAGCTGCCTGTGCTGTTGGTGATGCAGTGTTCAGTTTCTGCTTGATCATTTGCGGATTGATGGGAGGAGTTTTAGGAAGACTTTGTGGTCTGCCTCCATTAACTTTTCTGTAGCGAGTATGGCTCTTGTGTTTTGCATTTTTGAGATTGCTCTCCTATCTTTACCTAGCTAAGATAAAGTTTTTTCCTTCTTCCTTATTGCCTCCAGGTCCTTGAAGTTAAATTTTGTCTGTTCCATTCTTTTTTGTCTTTTTAGGGCTGCGCCTGCAGCATATGGAAGCTCGCAGGCTAGGGGTTGAATTGGAGCTGTATCTGCCAGCCTACACCACAGCCACAGCAATGTGGGATCTGAGCTGGGTGTCTGACCTACACTGCAGCTCATGGCACTGCTGGATCCTTAACCCACTGAACAGAGCCAGGGATTGAACCCATGTCCTCATGTATACTAGTCAAGTTCATTACCTCTGAGCCCTGACGGCAACTCCTCTGTTTTAATTCTTTGATTAATCTTATTTAGCTGTAGAATCAAGAGCTGCCATTTGAATGAATGAATGATTTAGGAGGGATAGTTAGAAAGGTCTGAAAATCTCTGTGCTTTGGAGGAAAATAATGGGATTAGTTATCTTAAATGTCAAACTAAAGAATTTGAATTTAAAAGGATTTGCCAATTTAATTTCTAATTTCAATTACATGGCTTCCGACTGGAAGCCATTTTAACTAAGAATGGTTTGTTAAGATGTTACATTTAGGGAGTTGCAATTATGGTGCAGTGAGTTAAAGATCCACATTGTCATTGAGGTGGCTTGGGTTGCTGCTGTGGTGCGGGTTCGATCCCTGGCCCCAGAACGTCCACATTCTACAGGCCCACCCCCCCCAAACAGAAAAGAAAAAAGCAAAACCAAAAAAAAAAAGAAGGGAATGTTATCTTTGGAGGTTTCATCTGTTCAGGTGGAGGTTGGGGGTCTTGTAGAGTTAAAAACTCGGAAACCAGGAAAGGAAATGAGGACCTCAACTTGAATAAGTTTACTGATTTTTGATAATGTAAATAAGCAATTTATTCTATCCCTCCACTCTCTTCATTTCCTTCTCTCATGTAGAACACTGGGCTCAGGAAGGAACTTAGAGATCATTTAGTTTATTGGTTCCCAAATTTGAAAAAAAATAAGTTGGACTGACATAGGCTCGTCAACTTTTAATTTTCTAAAATAAAAATTTTCTAAGAAAGCTTACTGTTTAAAGAAGCACCAACAAAGCAGAAAGTGCATTCTCTAATAATAAAAGGTGGAACTTTATGAAAAATCAGAAAACTTTCATTTCTGTTTTTCAGCCAACTGATGAAACCACTGCCCAGCAGTGTTTAGGAACACCGAATTTGTTTAGTTTCTTAAGTTTAAAGGTTACTAAGACTTAACATTAACAAAAATGAACTGCTTAGGTGAGGCCACACCTTTGGGTATTGACGGAGTCACAGCTCAGCCCACTTCTGTGGCTGTGATCTAGTCCAGTAGTTCTTAGAGAAAACATTAGGACTGAAGAGAATACTGAACTACAGATGAGACTGTGAAAAACTTAACACTAATACATTGGAATAGGCAAATTTTCCAGAAAAATACAAAGGCCGAAACAGATTCAAGAAGTCATATGTCATTTAAGAGAATTGATTCTGTAGTTAAATGTCTCACCATATACAAAAAGAAAATACCAGGTTCATATGGTTTTGCAGGCTAGTTTCACAAAGTATTCAAATAATATTTAATTTCAACCCTCACAAACTCAAAATTTCTCCCTTTCAGGAATACTTCCCAACTCTTTTTTTTTTTTTTTTTCTTCAAGTTAGCAAGTCTAAATACCCACACCAGACAAGGACAATGTGAATAACGAAAATTACTAGCCTCACCTACAAGGATCAGATATGAAACCTTAAATATAGTATTAACACAGATAATTCCACAGTGTGCAATTCTGACAATATATCATCCTCAGATTGAGTGTAGTCCAGAAACACAGGTTGGTTCAACATTAGAATCGTATTCAGTCTCAATGGTAGATAAACAGAAAACCAGTCATAGCACATATAGAGAAAGCATTTGATAAAATTTGTTTAACAGCAAAACTAGGGAGTTCCCGTCGTGGCGCAGTGGTTAACGAATCCGACTAGGAACCATGAGGTTGCGGGTTCGATCCCTGCCCTTGCTCAGTGGGTTAACGATCCGGCGTTGCCGTGAGCTGTGGTGTAGGTTGCAGACACGGCTCGGATCCCGCGTTGCTGTGGCTGCGGCGCAGGCCAGTGGCCATAGCTCCGATTAGACCCCTAGCCTGGGAACCTCCACATGCCGCGGGTGCGGCCATAAAATGACAAAAAAAAAAAAAAAAAAGCAAAACTAGGAGTTCCCATCGAGGTTCAGTGGTTAGTGAATCTGAATAGCATCCATGAGGACGCAGGTTTGATCCCTGGCCTTGCTCAGCGGGTTAAGGATCTGGTGTTGCCTGTGGTTTAGATCACAGATGTGGCTCAGATCCTGTGTTGCTATGGCTGTGGCATAGGCAGTGGCTGCAACTCTGATTGGACCCTACCCTGTGAACCTCCATATGCCGCAGGTGTGGCCCTAAAAAGATTAAAAAAAAAAAAAAGAACTAACCTGCCCTCCCTCCCCAATCAAAACAAAAATCTTCCTAGAGAAAGGGATAGAGCAGAAATTTTCTAACCCATTAAAGGACTTATACATAGCAAACATTATTCTGAAGAGTAAAGGTTAGAAGTATCCCTTTTACAATAAGACATGTCAGTGTTACCCCTTTTTCTAGCACGGTCAGCAAGATGAAAATGAAAAATAAAAGGAATAAGTATTGTGAAGGAAACAAAAAAAATTTACTATTCTCACATAATTTTCACATAGTCACCCAGTTAGAATCATTAAATAATCTATAGACATATTATTATTTTTTTTTTCAGGGCCACACCTGTGGCATATGGAGGTTCCCAGGCTAGGGGTTTAATTGGAGCTGCACCTGCCAGCCTACGCCACAGCCACAGCAACGTCAGATCTGAGCCGTGTCTGCAACCTATACCACAGCTCATGGCAGTGCCGGATCCTTAACCCACTGAGCGAGGCCAGGGATCGAACCAGCATCCTCATGATTCCTAGTTGGGTGTTAACCACTGAGCTGTGACGGGAACTCCAATATAACATATTTTTAGAAGAGAGATTATTAGCAAGGTAGCTGGATATGAGATCATTTAAAAGTTTATGACATTTTTATATACCAGCAACAGAAGGAAAAATTCACTGACATGAGAAATGTTACATTTAAAACAAATGTTTAATATTTCAGTGTTTAAATATTAGAACAAAATTGTTGTAATCTTCAAAAATGGCAATGGGACTGAAGACAAAGAAAGACTCTTGAAATATTCCAGTTTTAAGAATACTAGAGAGGAATGACAGCTACACAGAATACCTAAGCCTAGACTGAATTCCCTACTGGAGGGAAAAAAAATGCTTAAGCTATATTGTTGGGTCACTTAACAAAATTAGAACACAAAAGTTAGATGCAAGCATTGTAGCTATGTTAAACTTATCAGAGTTGAAAATGCTCTTGTTACTTTGTAAGAGAAGACCTTGGAAAGAGAAGACCTTAGGAAACACTGAAGTTTTTAGGAGTAAAGGGCTAAAATGTATACAACTTACTTTCAAATGGTTCAGAAAAAAATGTATTTGGAAAGAAAGAGAACACAGATTGATAAAGCAAATAGGGTAAAATGTTAATTTGATGGATCTGGGTTAAGTGTATACAGGGCTGTTTTTTTTTTCCTATTCGTGAAATTTTTCTGTAAAGTTAAAAAAATAGTAATAATAGTATTTAAAAGCTAGAGAAACAGTATTTACAATAACAAGTGGAGTTCCCGTCATGACTCAGCGGAAATGAATCTAAGTAGTATCCATGAGGACACAGGTTTGATTCCTGGCCTTGCTCAGTGGGATAAGGATCCGGCGTTGCTGTGAGTTGTAGTGTGGGTTGCAGATGTGGCTGGAATCTGGCTTGCTGTGGCTGTGGTGTAGGCCAGTGGCTACAGCTTCAAGTCGACCCCTAGCTTGGGAACCTCCATATGCTGTGGGTGTGGCCCTAAAAAAAAAAGGCAAAACAAAACAATAGCAACAAGTACAGGAACAAATCCACAGAGCTTTTGTGTTTTTCTTTAACTCAAGTTAAGTTCCCTCATTGATTCGACTTTCTCCTGAAACAGGCATGGAGGGCTTGGCACTGTGGAAGAGATAAGGGAAATAGCCATGTTTAACCAAAAGCAAAGATTTTGATAAATCTTGACCTTGCGTTATTTTTATGCCTGTATTATAAAGGCACCAAGTGGATATTTCCAAAAGTTAATGAGTAGTTTTGATTTTGGCTAAAGGTATAAATCACAAAGAAAGATACACATTATTTTATTTCTTCTTAAAACATAAATATACATTCATTTACTTTTATTGTAAGGTAAAGCCTTTTCTTTGAGCAAAGGTTAGAATCTTACATTTCCTCTTTTGCATAAACAATAAATTCACAATACTGTCTATACCGCTTTCAGTTTCTGTTTTTTTGAAGTAAAGTGAGAGTTGACGTTTGAAGTAATTTGAGCCAGGATCCTGGATTTTACAAATATTTTTACCCCCTAATCTTTTACTGTTGTACTTTCCATACTTCATTTGGCATCCCCCCTTTATTCTCTTTTAAAAATTAAAAAAAATATTGTATTTTTTTAAAGTATAGTTGATTTACAATGTTGTATCAATTTCTGCTGTACAGCAAAGTGACTCAGTCATATACATTTTTTTAAATAGTATTTTCTATCATGGTCTGTTCCAGGAGGTTGGATATAGTTCCCTGTGCTATGCAGCGGGACCTTATTGCTTGAGCATTCTAAATATAATGGTTTGCATCTACTAACCCCAAACTTTCAGTCCATCCCACTCCCTCCCCCTCCCCCTTGGCAACCCCAAGTCTGTTCTCTATGTCTGGATCTGTTTCTGTTTTGTAGATAGATTCATTTGTGCCAAATTTTAGATTTCACATATAAGTGATAACGTATGGTATATGTCTTTCTCTTTCTGACTTACTTAGTATGATAATTTCTAGTTGCATTCATGTTACTGAACATGGCATTTTTTTCGTTCTTTTTTTTTTTAATGGATCAATAGTATACCACATCTTCTTAATCCATTCCTCTGCCAGTGGACATTTTAGGTTGTTTCCATGTCTTGACTATTGTGAGTAGTGCTGCTGTGAACATAAGAGTGCATGTATCTCTTTGAATTATAGTTTTGTCTGGTTATATGCCCAGGAGTGAGATTACTGGATCATATGGTAGTTTTATTTATTTTTTTCTGCTTTTTAGGGCTATACCTGTGGCATATGTAAGTTCCCAGGTTAGGGGTCAAAGTGGAGCTGGAGCTGCCAGCCTACACACAACCACAGCAATGTGGGATCCGAGCTGCCTCTGCAGCCTACACCCCAACTCCCAGCAACGCAAAATCCCCGACCCACTGAGTTCCACCCATGAAGCCAGGGATCGAACCCGCTTACTCATGGATACTAGTTCCATTCATTTCCAGGCACCACGATGGGAACTCTGGAACTTCCATACTGTTAATACTTTTTTTTTTTTTTTTTTTTTTTATGTAGAGCCACACCCGAGGCATATGGAGGTTCCCAGGCTAGGGGTCTAACAGGAGCTGTAGCTGCCGGCCTTCGCCACAGCCACAGCAACGCAGGATCCGAGCCGAGTCTGCAACCTACACCACAGCTCACAACAACGCCGGATCCTTAACCCACTGAGCAAGGCCAGGGATCGAACCCGCAACCTCATGGTTCCTAGTCGGATTCGTTAACCACTGAGCCACGACGGAACTCCTTTTTTTTTTTCAGTCATCACCTCTTTACTGGATCTTTCCAGAAGATTCAACTTAAATTTTGTAGAAACAATAACATTGTTGTATTCATACTTCATCTATTCATATAATATTTAGTCATATCACATAATGGCACGATTACTTAGGTATGATAAGTATAGCCTTCTAGCCTCACGTATGTTGTAAACAGCAGTGGTGTTTTTCTGAGACATTGTGTTAGCATCTGGTGAGTTGGTAAGGTAAAAGGCTATTGAGAGCTTCTACTCTCAATACCAGCTTCTACTGGTAGGCCAGTAAGCGGCTGTAGGTGGATGGCTAGTTTGTTAAATGGCTCACTTAGTAATTGTACTCAGTATGGCAAAATGAATTTTGAGTAATGTGAGTTAATTTCATTAAGCTGCATAAGAAACTGATTTTTTTTTTTCCTTTTTAGGGCTACACCTGTGGCATATGGAGTTTCCCAGGCTAGGGGTCAAATTGGAGCTACAGCTGCTGGCCTCTGCCAGAGCCACAGCAATGTCAGATCTGAGACATGTCTGCAACCTACACCACGACTCACAGCAACGTCAGATGTTAACCCACTGAGCAAGGCCAGGAATGGAACCCACAACCTTATGGTTTCTAGTTGGATTGTTTCTGCTGCGCTATGACGGGAACTCCATTAAGGAACCGATAATTAGGAAGGGCTACTGGCAGGAGTTTCGTTGTGGCTCAGTGGTTAATGAACCCGACTAGGAACCATGAGGTTGTGGGTTCAATCCCTGTCCTTGCTCAGTGGCTTAAGGATCTGGCGTTGCTGTGAGCTGTGGTGTAGGTTGCAGACGCGGCTTGGATCCCATGTTGTTGTGGCTGTGGCGAAGGCTGGCAGCTACAGCTCCTGTTAGACCCCTAGCCTGGGAACCTCCATATGCTGCGGGTGCGGCCCTAGATAAGGCAAAAAAAAAAAAAAGACAAAAAAAAGAAAGCGTTACTGACAGAGGGCATATAGGTTTGAGTAAAACCTTCATTTGATTTACATCTAATGTTTGTGTGCCATGTTTCTTTCCCACTCATCATTGTTAGTTTACATTTGATAATTTTATAAGTTATGATTCAATTTCAGATAATGGACACCTCCATGGTTAACTTAAGCAGGAAGAGATTTGATATCGGAGTTGTTGAAGGTTGAAGAACAGGTTCTTGGACCCATCTCCTGAGGTGTCTCTCATAATCCCATTGCTGGTAAGGCTCTCTAGGGGACTGCCATTTCTGCCACGAATAGAAAACTGAAGAATCAGGGTATGGGAGTATAGCACCTTGGCTGAGATCTGGGGAGCAGGAAGTTGCTGCTGCATTTGTTTGTTTCATGGACACCACCTTCGTTGAGATCCAGGGCTCAGGTCCTGTGCCAGAACTGTTAAAGAGCCAGACTACCTCTACCAAATCTGTTCCAGCAAGAGGGATGCCTTGCAGGTTTCCACCTCTTTCCTCATTCTGCCCAGTTCCAAATTCAAGTCTCTTCATATTGGAAGAATTTAAATAATATCTGAAATACCCATTGCGGTGTAGAGTCAGATCTCCAGACTCTGCAGTCTCTTGAAGATGCAGACTCTTCAGGCATTTACCTGAGGACTTGTATTATGACTAGGTTGACTCAGGCATGGTTTCTTCCTTAGCAAGGCCAGATCCGAGTCGTGTCTGCAACCTACACCACAGCTTATGGCAATGCCGGATCCTTAACCCACTGAGCAAGGCCAGGAATCAAACCCGCAACCTCATCGTTCCTAGTTGGATTTGTTTCCGCTGTGCCACGACGGGAACTCCTCTTCCCTTCCTTTTTAGTCCTCTCACATCTCTCCTTCTCCCCTTCTCCCCCTGCTTCTCTTCCCTCTCTCTTCTCTCTACCTCTCCCTCCCCACTCCTCCTTCTCTTTACTCACCTCCTTCTTTCTGTCATTCTATGTTAATGACAGAGGAAGGCAGTGGCTGTTAGAGCCCCTCATGGCTTTCTCTGTTCCCCAATTCTGAGTTCCTGGAGGAGGGATGGAGCTAGTTCAGGTCAATTATAGCCTGTAGGATTGACTGCCTGGCTCACTGTGTTATGTGGGAAAAATTCTTGAGGGGAAGCGAGGAGGATGGCTTCCATGGGGGTAGGGGATTTTTCAGAATGATGTAATTAAAAGGGCATAGGGACAGTCATTTCTTATTATGTGTGGTAGTTAAGTTCTATAAAGTCACTGTGAACACTGAATTAGTGAATATTGAACCATTGCTCCTGGGGGAAATATAGGTTAGATTCCTGTGGGTCTCTGATCACAACATTTTTGTCAACTGATCAATGTATCACTTTGTTATTTGTGTGTTTCTATTTAAAGAAACCTTGTATAATATATAATTGTTGATTCATTAACAGTGAACTCATACTAACAATATAACTGATGCCTGAATGAAGTTACATTTTTTTTTTTGTCTTTTTAGGGCCGAACCCTTGGCACGTGGAGGTTGCCAGGCTAGGGGTCAACTCGAAGCTGTGGCTGCTGGCCTACACCATAGCCACAACAGATCTGAGCCATGTCAGCGACCTCCATCACAGCTCACAGCAACACTGGATTCTTAACCCACTGAGCAAGACCAGGGATCAAACCTGCATCCTAATGGATGCTAGTCAGATTTGTTTCTGCTGAGCCATGATGGGAACTCCGAAGTTATGTGTTTTCATCATAAGTATATCACAGTTTTCTTGCAGTTAGGAACTTGTGCTTAGGGGCTGTTTTAAGCAGCTAAAACCAACAAGAAGCACAAAAATATCAATAACACTGGCATTATATCGACTGTAGAAACTATACTTGTTTTCAGTCTGAGGGCTGAAACAGGAAGGCAAAGCATTGCCTTGTTTGACCTCAGCTGAGGAAACATGCATGTTGGGTGATTCCATTATTTCGCCTTCTGCGCGTGTCTGTGAATGTCCATACAAGTGCCTAGTCATTGATTTGGGGTTTATAACTTTTAGAAAATAGGTGAATTTGCAAATGCAGAATCCAGAAAGAATGAGGAATGACTGTATGCTGAGGGGGGCATTAGAAAACTACGTAGCTGGCTGTGAGTGTTGTCAGGAAAGGCTTTGTAATGCAGTCTGGGATAAACTTTAAAAGACAGATTTTGCCATAGAGCTGACCGAGGAAAGGCCAAGGAAATAGTGTAGTAGTTATGAATATGATACTAGAATCTCAGGCTCAAATATCATCCTTAGCTCTTACTAACTATGGGACCTTGGACATGCATTTTATTCCTCATTGGTGAAATAGAGATATTTGTGGTTCCTCTCAATGGAGATACTTTGAGATTTAAGTAAGAGAGTACACATTAATTCACTTTGCAGGTGTCTGGCTCATAGGAAGTACTTGGTAATGTCATCAAGTGATACCTGTCTACAGGCAGTACAGCAAAGGAGGGAAATAGTCTGGCACCCACAAGAACTTTGGTTAGAAGGAAATAGAGATTTCAAGTAAGCTAAAAAGGGTTCTTTGAGGCTGGAGGGAGAGGCAGGAGCTGGACCATGCAGGTAGTTTTCATGAGGAAGTGGTACTGAACCATTAAAGGGTTTTAAATAGGGAAAGCACGGTCAGTTTTGTGTTTAGAAAGTTCTCTCTTTTTTTTCCCCTCACCCGTGCCATGCAGAGGTTCCCAGGCCAGGGATCAAACTCACACCACAGCTGACAATGCCAGATTCTTAACTGCTAGGCCACCAGGGAACTCCTGTCTTTTTATAGATGTATAGAAGGGAATTGAGGAGTAAATCAAAAGGTGGGAATAGTTTAGGAAAGAAAGGACCAGACTTGACTGAGGAGAGGAGCATTGGGAATGGAGATTAGAGAGTCACTCTGAAAGATTTCCAGGAAGTTGCATAGACAACAGCTGGCATCCCGCGGAAGTGGAGAGTGAGGGAGCACCCAGGATGGCTCCTGGGATTCTGATGTGGTCCTTGCAGTGGAGGATAGGGCTTGTGCAGGAGATGCTCTTCCTTCTCCCTCTCTTCTCTTCTCTTTACACTCGTAAAAGTTGGCTTCTGCTGTTTTTGTTCTAATGGCTCTGGTGGTGCTCTGTGCTTCCCTTTGTTGTAGCACCTGGCTTGTGGTATTATAACCACCTGTGCACTTATTCCCTCTACATCTGTAAGCTCTTTGAGGATTAACGTTGATCAGTATCAGACACAAAAGACAAGCAAGACTGTGGATGGACTGAGAACCAGATTTGAAACTATAGGATAGAGAAGCATATTTTGGAGGAAAGATTCCATTTTATGCCAATTGAGTTTATTTTTTATTGAAGTATAGTTGATTTATAATGTGTTAATTTTTGCTGTATAGCAAAGTGTTTCAGTTATACATATATGTACACATCTTTTTTTTTTTTTTTTTTTGGTCTGTCTTTTTAGAGCTGCACCTGAGGCATATGGAAGTTCCCAGGCTAGGAGCTGAATCAGAGCTGTAGCTGCTGGCCTACTCCACAGCCACAGCAATACCAGATCCAAGCCATGTCTGCAACCTACACCACCATTCACAGTATCATCAGATCCTTAACCCACTGAGGGAGGCCAGGGATTGAACCCACATCCTCATGAATACTAATTAGGTTTGTTCCCACTGAGGCAAAACGGGAACTCCTGATGTACTTCTTTTTAAAAAAGATTTTTTCCCAAGGAGTTCGCACTGTGGCTCAGTGGGTCACGAACCTGACTAGTATCTATGAGGATGTGGGTTTGATCCCTGGCCTCCCTCAGTGGGTTAAAGATCCGGCGTTCCCGTGACCTGTGATGTAGGTCACAATGTGGCTTGAATCTCGTGTTGCTGTGGCTGTGGTGTAAGCCTGCAGCTGCAGCTCTAATTCAGTTCCTAGCCTGGGAACTTCCATATGCTGCAGGTGAGGCACTAATAGAAAAAAAAAAAGCAGAAAAAGATTTCTTTTCTGGAGTTCCTGCTGCAGCACAGTGGATTAAGAATCTGACTGCGGCAGCTCAGTTCGTTGTGGAGGCACGGGTTCAATCCCCAGCTTGTCCCAGTGGGTTAAAGGTGGCATAGGTCAAAGCTGCAGCTCGGATTTAGTCCCTGGCCTGGGAACTTCCATATATTGTCCATGCACCTGTTAAAATTTTTTTTTCCCGTTATTGTTTATCATGGAATATTGAATACAGTTCCCTGTGCTATACAGTAAGACCTTGTTGTTTATCCATTCCATATATAATAGCTTACATCTTCTAACCCCAACGTCCCATTCCATTCCTCCCTCAACCCCCACCCCTTGGCAACCATAAGTTTGTTCTCTCTGTTAATGAATGTATTTCATAGATAGGTCCATTTGTGTCCTATTTTGTTTTATTTTTTAAAAATTTTATTGGGAGTTTTTGTGTGGCTTAGCAGTAATGAACCTAATATCCATGAGGACACAGGTTTGATCCCTGGCTTCGCTCAGTGTGTTAAGGATCTGGTATTGCCATGAGCTGTGGTGTAGGTCTCAGACATGGCTTGGATCCCTCATTAATGTGGCTATGGAGCAGCTACAACTCCGATTCGATCCCTAGCCTGGGAACTTTCGTATGCTGATGTGTGACCCTAAAAAGACAAAAAAAATTTTTTTTTTGTTGGAGTATAGTTGATTTGCAATGTGTTAATTTCTGCTGTACAGCAAAATAAATCAGTTGTTCTTATACACATAGTCATTTTTTTCTCATATTCTTTTCCCATATAGGTTATCACAGAATACTTGATAGATTTCCCTGTGCTATATAGTAGGTCCTTTATGTTTTTTAGTTTTATTGAAGTATAGTTAATTTACAAGGCTTTTTTTCCCATTGCTTAATGATTTTTATTACAATTACAGGTGTACAAAAATCATCACAACTCAATTTGATAGCATTTCCGTCCAAAACCCTCAGTGCACCCCCCCATCTCCCAGATTGTCTTATTTAGAAAGGAAAGGTTTTCCAAAGTCTTTGTCATTGTCTGTTCTGCAAAGAAGTTCATTGTGTCTTTTTAGTTTCAACATGTAATCAGTAGCATTGGATGTTGCTGTCTAATTGTCTGACTGGTTTCACTTCACGTGATAATTTCTAGGTCCATCCATTTTGCTATAAATGTTGTTATTTCGTTCCTTTTAATGGCTGAGTAGTATTCCATTGTGTGTATGTACCATATCTTTCCTATCCACTCCTCTGTCGATGGGCATTTAGGTTGTTTCCATGACCTGGCTGTTGCATAGAGTGCTACAGTGAACACTGGAGTACATGTGTCTTTTCGAGTCATGGTTTCCTCTGGATAAATGCGCAGGAGTGGGATTGCTGGATCAAATGCTAATTCTATTTTGAGTTTTCTGAGGAATCTCCATACTGTTTTCCACAGTGGTTGCACAAATTAGCATTCCCACCAACAGTGTAATAGGGATCCTTTTTCTCCACACCCTCTCCAGCACTTATTGTTTGTAGACTTTTTGATGATGGCCATTCTGGCTGGTGTAAGGTGATACCTCATAGTGGTTTTGATTTGCATTACTCTAATGAGGAGCGATATTGAACATCTTTTCATGTGTTTATTTGCCATCTGCATGTCTTCTCTGGAGAATTGTCTGTATAGATCTTCTGTCCATTTTTTTGATGGGGCTGTTTGTTTTTTTGGTATTGAGCTGTAGGAGGTGTTTGTAAATTTTGGAGGTTAATCCCTTGTCAGTTGAATCATTTGCAAATATTTTCTCCCATTTTGTGGGTTGTCTTTTCATTTTATTTAGGGTTTCCTTTGCTGTGCAGAAACTTTTAAGTTTGGTTAAGTCCCATTTGTTTATTTTTGTTTTTATTGCCATTACTCTGACAGGTGGATCTGAGAAGATGTTGCTGTCATTTATGTCAAAGAGTGTTTGACCTAGTTTTCCTCTAAGAGCTTTATGGTATCTGGTCTTATATCTAGATCTTTAATCCATTTTGAGTTTATTTTTGTGCATGGTGTTAGGAAGTGTTCTAGTTTCATTTTTTTACCTGTGGCTGTCCAGTTTTCCCAGCACCACGTATTGAAGAGGCTGTCTTTTGTCCAATATATATTCTTGCCTCCTTTGTCATAGATTAGTTGACTATAGGTGTGTGGGTTTAATTCTGGGCTTTTTATCCTGTTCCACTGATCTGTATTTCTGTCTTTGTGCCAACACCATATGGTTTTGATGACTGTAGCTTTGTAGTATAGTCTGAAGTCAGGGAACTTGATTTCTCCAGCTCCATTTTTCTTTTGCAAGATGTCTTTGGCTATTCTGGGTTTTTTTGTGTTTCCAAACTTTAAAATATTTTGTTCTAGTTCTGTGAAAAATGTCCTTGGTAATTTGATAGGGATCACATTGAATGTGTAAATTGCCTTGGGTAGTATAGTCATTTTGATAATATTGACTCTTCCAATCCAAGATCATGGTATGTCTTTCCATCTGTTCATGTCATCCTTGATTTCTTTCATCAGCATCTTTTCAGAGTACAGGTCTTTTGTCTCTTTAGGTAAATTTATTCCTAAGTATTTGATTCTTTTTGATGTGATGATAAACGGGATTGCTTCCCTAATTTCTCTTTCTGATATTTCATTGTTGGTATATAGAAATGCAGTTGATTTCTGTGTATTAATTTTGTATCCTGCAACTTTGCCAAATTCATGATGAGCTCTAACATTTTCCTGGTAGAGTCTTTAGGATTCTCTAGGTATAGTATCATGCCATCTGCAAATAGTGATAGTTTTACTTCTTCCTTCCCAATTTGGATTCCTTTTATTTCTTTTACTTCTCTGATTGCTGTGGCTAGGGCTTCCAGAACTATGTTGAATAGTAGTGGCGAGAGTGGACATCCTTGTCTTGTTCCTGATCTCAGTGGGAATTCTTTCAGCTTTTCACCATTGAGAATGATGTGGGCTCTGAGTTTGTCATAGATGGCCTTGATTATGTTGAGGTAGGTTCCCCCTATGCCCACTTTCTGAAGGGTTTTTATCAGAAATGGGTGTTGGATTTTGTCAAAGGCTTTTTCTGCATCTATGGAGAGGATCATATGGTTTTTATTCTTCAGTTTGTTAACGTGGTGTATCACACTGATTGATTTGCAGATATTGAAGAATCCTTG
>PVHT020000022.1:10412832-10424208 GCA_004024745.2 Catagonus wagneri
TTGGTTTAGTCTTGGAAGATTGTACTTTTCTAAGAATATGCCCATTTCTTCTAGGTTTTCCATTTTATTGCCATATAGTTGCATATAGTAGTCTCTTATGATCCTTTGTATTTCCGTGATGTCTGTTGTTACTTCTCCTTTTTCATTTCTAATTTTATTGATTTGTGTCCTCTTTTTTTTCTTGATAAGTTTGGCTAAGTGTTTATCAATTTTGTTGATGTTTTCAAAGAACCAGTTTTTAGTTTCATTGATCTTTTCTATGATTTTCTTCTTTTCTATTTCATTGATTTCTGCTCTGATCTTTATAATTCCTTTTCTTCTACTAACTTTAGGTCTTGTCAGTTCTTCCCTCTCTAGCTGCTTTAGATGTAAAGTTAGGTTATTTATTTGGGCTTTTTCTTGTTTCCTGAGGTAGGCTTGTATTGCTATAAACTTTCCTCTTAGAACTGCTTTTGCTGCATCCCAGACATTTTGGGGTATCGTATCTTTGTTGTCATTTGCTTCTAGGTATTTTTTAATTTCATTTTTGATTTCTTCAGTGATCCATTGGTTGTTTAGTAGCATGTTGTTTAGTCTCCACGTGTTTGTATTTTTGGCCATTTTTTTCTTGTTGTTGATTTCTAGTCATATAGCATTGTGGTCAGAGAAGATGCTTAAAATGATTTCAATTTTCTTAAAGTTACTGAGGCTTGATTTCTAGCCCAGGATGTGATCAGTCTTAGAGAATGTTCCATGCACACTTGAGAAGAATGTGTATTCTGTTGCTTTCGGATGGAATGTCCTATAAATATCTATTAGGTCCATCTGATCTAATGCTTCATTCAGGGCCTGTGTTTCCTTATTGATTTTCTTTCTGGATGATCTATCCATTGCTGTAAGTGGGGTGTTAAATTCCCCCGCTATGATGGTGTTAATGTTGATTTCTCCTTTTAAGGTTGTTAACAGTTGCCTGATATATTGTGGTGATCCTATGTTGGGTGCATAGATATTTAAAATTGTTATATCTTCTTCTTGGATTGATTCTTTGATCATTATGTAGTGCCCTTCCTTGTCTCTTTAAAATGTTCTTCATTTTAAAGTCTATTTTGTCCAATAGGAGTATTGCTACTCCGGCTTTCTTTTGATTCCCGTTTGCATGGAATATTTTCTTCCATCCTCTCACTTTCAATTTGTATGTGTCTCTAGAATTGAAGTGGGTCTCTTGAAGACAGCATATATATGGGTCTTGTTTTTGTATCCATTCAGCCAGTCTATGTTTTTTTGGTTGGGGCATTCAGTCCATTAACATTTAAGGTAATTATTGATATGTATGTTCTTATTGCCATTTTATTAACTGTTTGGGGTTTTTGTTGCTCTTTTTTCTTCCCTTCTTCTCTTCTTGTCTCCTCTCACAAGATGACTATCTTTAATGTTGTATTTGAGTTGATTTTTCTTATTTGTTTGTGTATCAATTGTAGATTTTTTGGTTTGCAATTACCCTGAAGTTTTGATATAGGATTCTGTATATAAATGAGATTGTTTTAAGTGTGTCTCCAGTGTCTTGCATTTGTGCTCTCTTCTCACGATTTCTGATTTTGGTAGCATAATTGTGCATGGATGATTTAGTATCTTTAATGTATATATGACTTTACTGCTGAGGCTTTTCATTTGTGGTGTTTTTGTTTCTGGTTGTGGCCTTTTCTTTACTGCCTAGAGAAGTTCCTTTAGTATTTGTTGTAAAGCTGGTTTAGTGTTGCAAAAATCTCTTAGCTTTTGTTTATCTGTAAAGGTTTTGGTCTCTCCTTCAAATCTGAGTGAGAGCCTTGCTGGGCAAAATAATCTTGGTTGGAAGTTTTTCCCTTTCATCACATAAGTGTATCATGGCACTTCCTTCTGGCTTGCAGAGTTTCAGCTGAAAAATCTGCTGATCACCTTATGGGGGTTCCCTTGTATGTCATTTGTTTGTTTTCCGTAGCTGCTTTCAATATTTTCTCTGTCTTTAATTTTGGTCATTTTGATTAATATGTGTCTCGGGGTGTTCCTCCTTGGATTTATTTTATATGGTACTTGTTGCGCTTCCTGGATTTGAGTGAGTGGTTCCTTTCCTATATTAGGGAATTTCTTGGCTATTATCTCTTCAAATATTTTTTCTGTCCCCTTCTCTCTCTCTTCTCCCTCTGGCACCCCTATAATACGGATATTGGTGCGTTTAACATTATCCCAGAGTTCTCTGAGACTGCTCATTTCCTTTCAATCTTTTATCTCTTTTGTCGTCTGCATTAGTGATTTCCACTAAACTGTCCTCCACCTTGCTGATTCGTTCTTCTGCCTCCTGTCCTGTATTCTACTGTTGGCTGCTTCTAATGAATTTTTTATTTCAGTGATTGTATTTTGCATCTCTTCTTGTTTAATTTTTACATCTTGTATTTCTCTACTTAGTGTTTCCTGTAAATTATCAATCTTTGCCTCCAGTCTATTTCCAATGTCTTTTATCATCTTCACCATCAACAGTCTAAAGTCTCTTTCTGGAAGGCTGATAATCTCATCACTGAGCTGTTTCTATGGACTTTTTTCTTTCTCCCTTATCTGAGTAAATGGTTTTCTGTCTTTTCGTTTTTATAGGTTTTTGTTGTGGTGACCTTTTTCCTGACAATAGAGTTGTAGCCTCTCTTAGTTCAGGTGTTTGCCTCCCCTGTGGCTAAAGCTGGTATGGAGGGGGCTTGCTGTAGGCTTCCTGATGAGAGGGAGTGATGCCTGCTCACTAGTAGGTGAGGTTGATTCCACTTCCTCTGATGGGTGGGGCTTTGTCTCTGGATGAGATTAGAGGCTGGCTGTGTGCCTGAGTGGTCTTTAGGCAGCCTGTTTACTGATGGGTGGGGCTGTGATCACACCTGGATTGTTGTTTGGCCTAGGCCTTCTCAGTGCTAATGGGAGGGACCAGATTTTCCCAGAAATGGCCCCCTACAGAGAAATGCAGGCTGCTGAATGTCCCCGAGAGCTTCACCTCCAATGCCCTTCCCCCACAACAAGCCCTGTGTTCCCAGGAGATCCTCCAAGAATTGCAGTCAGGTTCCACCTGGATTCCTATGGAGACTTTGCTTTGCCCTGGGACCCAGTGCACGTGAAAGTTTGTGTGTGCCTTTCAAGAGTGGGGTCTCTGTTTCCCCCAGTCCTGTGGAGCTCCTGCACACAATCCCCGCTGGCCTTCAATGCCAGATGCTCTGGGAGCTCTTTCTCCCTGTGCCAGATCCTCAGGCATGGGGATTTGATGTGGGGCTCAGAACTCTCAGTCCTGTAGCTGAGTCCCTGTGATACAGTTACTTTCTAGTCTGTGAGGCTTCCCACCCGGGAGGTATGGGGTTGTTTCTATCGCATAATTGCCCCTCCTACCTCTTGATGTGTTTTTGTCTTCTGGAGTAGAATATCTTTTTTGGAAGTTTACAGTCCATTTGGTTGAAGGTTGCTTGGCGTTTGGTTGTAGTTTTGTTGTTTTTTGGGAGAGAAGTTGAGCTCCAGTCCTTCTATTCTGCCATCTTAATCCAGTGTCTAGGCTTGACAGCCACTAGGCAAGAGGAAGTCGGTGTTGTCTTCATCACTCGTTCAAACATCTCATTGGCTTTAGCCCTGCTGCGGGGAGCTAATTTACAAGGCTTTTATAACTTCTGTTGTACAACAAAGTGACCCAGTTATACCTATATGCATATCCATTCTCAGATTCTATTCCCACAGATTATATCAGAATACGGTTGCGTTTTCTGTGCTATACAGCAGGTCCCCTTTGTCCAAGCATTCCGTGCACTTCAGTGTGCATATGCTAATCCCAAGCCCCCAGTACAACCCTCCCATCCCCCTACCTGATTCCTTTGTTAACCATAAGTTTTTCAAAGCCTGTGAGTCTCTTTTTGTTCTACAAATAAGTTCATTTGTTCCTTTTTTTTTTTTTTTAAGATTCCACATATAGGTGATATATGATGTTTGTTTTTTGCTGTCTAACTTATGGTAGCTTCTGTGTCCATCCATGTTGGTGCAAATGGCGTTCCTTCTTTTTTGTGGCTGAGTAATATTCCATTGTATATATGTACCACATCTTCTTTATCCATTCTGATGATGATGGACATTTAGGTTGCTTCCATGTCTTGGCTATTGTAAATAGTGCTGCAGTGAACATTGGCATACATGTATCTTTTCAAATTGTGGTTTTCTCTGGGTAGATGCTTAGGATTGGGATTGCTGGATCAAATGGTAGTCCTGTTTTTAGTTTTTTGAGGAACCTCCATACTTTGTGTTGTATTTTAGATTCCACACATAAGGAGTTCCCTTCGTGGCTTAGTGGTTAACGAATCCGACTAAGAACCATGGGGTTGCAGTTTTGATCCCTGGCCTTGCTCAGTGGGTTAAGGATCTGGCGTTGCTGTGAACTGTGGTGTAGGTTGCAGACCTGGCTCGGATCCCCCGTTGCTGTGGCTGTGGTGAAGGCTGGCAGCTACAGCTCCTGTTAGACCCCTAGCCTGGGAACCTCCATATGCCGTGGGTGTGGCTCTACATAAACGCAAAAAGACAAAAAAAAAAGATCCCACATATAAGTGGTATCATATTGTTATTGCTTTTCTCTTTCTGACTTACTTCACTTAGCATGATAATCTCTGGGTCCATCCTTGTTGCTGCAAATTACACTATTTCATTATTTTTTATGGCTGTGTAGTATTCCATTTTTATATATGTATGAAAATTTCTTCTTTTTCTTTTTTTTTCTTTTTTGAGTGCTGCACCCATGGCGTATGGAAGTTTCCAGGTCAGGGTTGAATTGGAGCTGCAGCTTCTGGCCCACAGCATAGCCACAGCAATGGATCCAAGCCATGTCTGTGACCTACACCACAGCTCATCGCAATGCCAGATACTTAACCCACTGAGTGAGGCCAGGGATTCAACCCTAGTACTCATAGTTACTAGTTGGGTTTGTTACCTTTGAGCCACAACAGAACTCCTATACCACATCTTTATGCATTTCTCTGCCATTGGCCATTTAGGTTGTTTCCATGTCTTGGCTATTTTGAATCGTGCTGCTGTGAACATAGGGTGCATGTATCTTTTTGAATTACACTTTTGTCTGGATATATGCCCAGGAGTGAGATTGCTGGATCATATGGTAATTCTATTACTAGTTTTTTGTGGAACCTTCATACTATATTTCATAGTGACTGCGTTACTTTATATTCCCACCAGCAGTCTAGGACGGTACCCTTTTCTCCCCACTCTCTCTGGCATTTCTTATTTGCAGACTTTATAATGATGGCCATTCTGACTTTTGTGAAGTGGTACCTCATTATAGTTTTGATCTGCATTTCTCTAATAATTATGGAGATGTTGAGCATCTTTTCTTGCCCCTGTTGGCCATCTGTATGTCTTCTTTGGATAAATGTCTATTTAGGTCTTCTGCCTATTTTTCGATTGGGTTTTTTAAATTTTTGGTTGTTGAGTTGTATGAACTATTTGTATATTTTGGAAATTAAGCCTTTGTCTGTCACATATTTGTTCACAAATGTTTTTTCACATTCTATAGGTTGTCTTTTCATTTGTTTATGGTTTTCTTTGCCATAAAAAGCTTGTAAGTTTGATTAGGTCCAATTTGTTTATTTTTGCTTTTATTTCTATTGTATTGGGAGACTGACCTAAGAAAACATCTCTTCTAGGAGTTTTATAGTGTCATGTCTTATGTTTAAAGTCTTTAAGCCATTTTGAGTTTATTTTTTGTGTGTGGTATGATGCTGTTTTCTGACTTCACTGATTTACATGTGGCTGTCCAACTTTCCTAACACCAGCCACTTGCTGAAGAGACTGTCTTTTTCCAAGTGTATAGTCTTGCTGTTTTTTTTGGTCCATAACTGCTGCATGTGGAAGTTCCTGGGCCAGGGATCAAACCTGAGCCACAGCAGTGACAAAACTGGATGCTTAACCTGCTGTGCCACAAGGAAACTTCTCTTCTTGTCTCCCCTGCCCTTTTTTTTTTCTTTTTAAGACCACATCCATGGCATATGGAAGTTCTCAGGCTAGGGGCTGAATTGGCGCTTCAGCTGCTGGCCACAGCAATGCCAGAGCCAAGCTACATCTGTAACCTATACTGCAGCTCATGGCAATGCTGGACTCTTAATCCACTGTTTGAGGCCAGAGATCAAACCTGCATCCTCATCGGTACTAGTTGGGTTCGTTACTGCTGAGGCACAATGTGAACTCCCTCCTTTGCTGAAGATTAATTGACCTTGGTATGTGGGTGTATTTCTGGACTCTGTTCTGTTCCGTTGACCCGTATGTCTGTTTTTTCTGCAAATTCTATGCTGTCTTGATTACAGTAGCTTTGTAGTATTGTCTGACATCTGGGAGGGTTATGTCTCCTGCTTTGCTTTTCTTCATGATTGCTTTGACAATTCTGGGTCTTTTATGGTTTTGGGATTATTTGTTTAAAATATTATGGGTAATATAGCTCCGTTTAAAATATTATAGGTAATTTGATAGGATTGCATTGAATCTGTAGATTGTTTTGGGTAGTATGGGTACTTTAACAATATTAATTCTGTCAATCCAAGACCATATGATATTTTTACATTTCTTTAAATTATCTTCAGTTTCCTTTTTAAATTTTTTTTTGTCTTTTTGCCTTTTCTAGGGCTGCACTTGTGGCATGTGGAGATTCCCAGGCTAGAGGTCTAATCGGAGCTGTAGCCGCCAGCTTACGCCACAGCCACAGCAACGCCAGATCCGAGCCACGTCTGCAACCTACACCATAGCTCACAGCAACGCTGGATCCTTTACCCAGTGAGTGAGGCCAGGGATCAAACCCGCAACTTCCTGGTTCCTAGTTGCATTCGTTAACTTCTGAGCCACAATGGGAACTCCATCCTTTATTAATTTTTTATAGTTCTCAGTATATCAGTTTTTCATTTCCTTGGTCAAGTTTATTCCTAAGTATTTTATTTTTTGTGATGCAATTTTAAAAACTACTGTTATTTTACATTCCCTTTCTGATATTTCATTGTTACTGTAAAGAAATGCAACTGATTTCTGTACATTAATCTTGTATCCTGCTACCTTGCTGAATTCATTTAATCAGTTCTAGCAGTTTTTGTGTGGCATCTTTAAGGTTTTCTGTACATAGTTTAATATTATCTGCATATAATGACAGTTTTTCTTCTTCTCTTCCAGTTTGAATAACCTTTTATTTCTTTGTCTTGTGTGATTGCTGTGTCTAGGACCTCCAATACTATGTTGAATAGAAGAAGTGAGAGCGGGCATCCTTCCAGTTAGTTTTAGGTTCAGTTTTGTCTCGATTGAGTGTGGGAACCATCTCGAAATGTCTGTGTCCAGTAGGAATTTAGATTTACTAGATTTGGATTCAGGGGAGAGAGGTTTTTGCTGCGTATTTCTGAGACATTGGAAAGGACAGTTGAGGCCAATGTGACTGAAATCTCCCATAGTGTCTGTGTCTGGTGGAGAGGGAAGACAGCCTTTGGAAGAACCTTGAAGTATATCAGTAGTGAAGGGTTTGGCTGAGGAGGGGCATGGAAAGGAATTCAAGAAAGTGGAGCGACCATAAGAGAGTGAGCAGGGGAGGGTGTATGTCCCATTATCTGTAGAAGCTGTGGCAGGAGAGGACCTGTCCAATTTTATAGCTTGCAAGAGTTTGGTGAGAGGATTAAAAACAACGTATTGGTTATGGAAAATGGGAATTTGGAAAATCACTGGCAACCCTTTCCAGAATGATTTCAGTGCCCTGGTAGAAGGAGACGTCTGATGGCAAGTGGAGCTGAAGGTTGATTTGATGAAGTGGACAAATGAGTCTAGGTTATTCTCTGTTGGTTTTGTCTGTTAGGTTGGGGAAAGAAGGCTAAAAGGCTATAGCCAGGGTCTGTATAGGAGGGGCTGTGGTGTATAGGAAGCCTTTAAAAATTATGTAAGAGAGATTAGAGTATGTCTTTAGGTGATGAAGAAGAAAAGGGATATAATTTGAAGTTTTGTTTTATTTATTTATTTATTCATTTATTTAGCTTTTTTTAGGGCTGTACTCGTGGCACATGAGGTTCCCAGGCTAAGGGTTGAATCAGAGCTACAGCTGCCAGCCTACACCACAGCCACAGCCATAGCAGTGCCAGATCCAGGCCGCATCTCTGACCTATACCACAGCTCACGGCAACACTGGATCCTTAACCCACTGGGTGAGGCCAGGGATCGAACCCACATCTTCATGGATCCTAGATGGGTTCATTAACTGCTGAGCCATGAATGGAACTCCTGTTTTATTTTTTTAAGCCAACATCTGTGCTTACTGTAGCCTAGCAGTGTGCTAAACTGACATATTTAGCAACTTACTGAATCCCTGTCAAAGTGCTGCAGGGGAGGTAGTGTTATCCCATTTGACGATGGGGAAACAAGCCTCATTTAAGTAATTTTCCCAATGTCCTGCAGCCATTGAGTGGAGGAGGTGTGTGGGAGTTATTAGAATCCAGTTTTGACCGGCTCTAAGGTCTTCACTCTAAGGTCTGGTCTTGCCTTTTGGTTGAGTCTTAGATTGAAGAGAGTCGCAATTTGAAAGAAATATACAAAATGATTTAGTTCACCCTCCATTCTGATAGTAATTTTATATAAGATGCCATTCTGGTTGAGACTACCGTTGTGATGTCAGTTTAGCTGAACTGCTAGAAAGTGGAGTAACCGTCATTTATACAGTAACCTTTTTTTTTTTTTTTTGGCTTTTTAGGCGGCACTCGCAGCATATGGAGGTTCCCAGGCTAGGGGTCGAATTGGAGCTACAATTGCCAGCCTACACCACAGCCAAGCAATGCCAGATCCGAGCTGCATCTGTGACCTACACCACAGCTCACAGCAACGCTGGATCCTCCCTGAGCGAAACCTCAATCTCGTGCTTCCTAGTTGGATTCATTTCTGCTGCGCCACTACGGGAACTCCTGTTACAGTAACCATTTGTTTAGTGCTTCCTCCTAAGGATTTAACAGTATAATCTGGAAATCATTCTAGAGCTGTACTTATATATCGTCCTTGTTTCTTTTAGGCTGCCTATTCCTACACTGATTTATGTAGACCCTTATTGGTGGACACTTAGGGTAGTTTAAAAGAAAGAGGAAGGAAAAACCAAGAATTTACAGATGTAATTAAAATCTGACTCAGTGTGTTTGAAAAATTGCTGCAAGTCTAGAGTAAACACACATAAATTAGATGCTACGTGTACAGTTTCATGCTGGATGGAAGCTGCAGGTTTGCAACTAGAGCAATTACCATGTGATCATTTCAGGTAAGGAAAATTCCTTCTCCCTCTGATGTCCAGGCCTAGATAGAGTTTGACCTAGGAAAGGAGTGTTCCTGCTGGGTGGAGTCAAGAGTGAATTCTTTAAGGCAGTTTGGCTAGTTTCAACACCCTCTTCTGCATACTTACCCTAAGGGGATGACAGCCTGAGTGCTCCAGTGACTGTTCATTTTGCCAGATATTTGGTGAATGAGAGAAGGGAAGTCTTACTCAGTTTGCCCAGAAAGATGACTTCTATCTACCAAGGGTGTAAGAGGGTGTGATAAGGATTGTAAGTTGTCTGGTATAGATTGATGGAGAGAATTTACGTATTGGATCTCTTCTTAGGAGCCCTCTCCTGGGACCCAGCCTAGAATCTGTACAGTAAAAGAAACTTTTGCACAGATTCATTTGTTATCTTGGTTCTTCTGTCTTAGAACCGTCTCCCTGAGTTTACTTTTCTATTCCTACCCCTTGTCTCTGTAGGCTGGTGGAGTGTGATGAGGTGGAGATCTGAGCCAAAAGGATTTAAAAAAAGTTGTCTGGGCCTCTGGGAGGGGAATGAGGCCTGGCTCAGGAGAAAAGTGATCAATAGACTAAGGACTTTTCTTTGCTGTCTTGCTTTTTAACTTAGGGCTGCAGGCCTGTGAGGTCCTAAGATGACAGGAAAGGGTAGCCTTTAAAGCCAAATGCTTATTGTGATTTGGGACCTGGATGGGGATGCTAATGACTAATGCAGAGTTTTCAGGACGATGCCACCTGCACCCTCCCTTTTCCATCCTAGTCTATAACCAGTTGAGAAAGGTGAAGGAGTCAGATGGAAGGTCCGCGCTTTACTGTTGATAAGACTGGGGCTGTGGAAGTTGCTCTTTCTACTTCTTTCCCTCTAGTCTGGTCCTTGATGCTGGTCTTAGACTACTAGGCTGTTCTAACAAATTACCATAAACTTGAAGGCTTAAAATGAGATAAATTTATTCATTCACAGTTCTGGAAGCTAGAAGACCAAAATCAAGGTGTCCCAAGGGCCATGCGTTCTCTCAAGGATCTGCAGAGAATCTTGTGCTTGAGGCATCCCTTGGTTTGCAGGCGCATGACTCTAATCTGCCTTCGTCTTTACATGATATTCCTTCTTCTGTGTCTGTTTCCTCCCCTTTTATAAGGAGACACCAATCATATTGGACTAGGGTCCAACCCTAATCGAGTGTGACCTCTCTTAACTTGATTATATCTGTAAAGACCCAGTTTCTAGATAAGGTCACACTCACAAGTATTGAGGGTTAGTTTTCAACATGTTTTTTTGGGGGGACACAGTTCAGCCCATAATAATCCTGACCAAGGTTGCCTGCAGAGCAAAAGCTTACTTGGCTTCCTGTGAGATCAAGCTGGGTGAGCTGCAGTGGTGGAACTGAAAGGCCAGACCTCAGGTTCCTCACATGGTGCCTAGGGGCTGCCTTCATGAACCTGGCTCACAGGAACTGGTGAACTGCTCTGTCCAGGCCTGAGTTGCTCCATTTCTTTTTAAAATCTCACTGTAGGAAAGGATGGCCTCCAGGGTCTGGGCAAGTCCTCATGAGGAACCCAGGCTGGGACAGAGTTCTCTTCAAACACTAGCACAGCTGGTAGTGGTCTCTTGGTTCATTTTCTTTCTAGCCACATACATTGCTTAACTGGTGAGTGCTGTATTTCCCAGGGGGCTGTGCTTTGTAGTAGATCCAGAAGTGTTCTCTGGCTCTTCAGTGTAGACCAGGTCTGTGGCAGGCATTGCCTAAGAAACTAATACTCCAATAGTGAAGTCCACTGGTTTTCACTCTTTCACCGAAATTGTTTGAACAACAGGACACAGGTCAGAAATACAGGTGTATACGGAGTTCCCTTCGTGGCTCAGTGGTTAACGAATCCGACTAAGAACCATGAGGTTGCGGGTTCGATCCCTGGCCTTGCTCAGTGGGTTAAGGATCCGGCGTTGCCGTGAGCTGTGGTATAGGTTGCAGACCCGGCTCGGATCCTGCATTGCTGTGGCTGTGGCGAAGGCCGGCAGCTACAGCTCCTGTTAGACCCCTAGCCTGGGAACCTCCATATGCCGCGGGTGCGGCTCTACATAAAAG
>PVHT020000022.1:10427753-10454117 GCA_004024745.2 Catagonus wagneri
CCAAGCTTGTCCTTTTTTGATACAACAGCCAGAATGATGAGCCAGCTCACTTTTCTCTTTAACATCCTTTAAATGAGTTACCTTAGAAAGCAGTGTCTTCTCCTTGGTTGGAAACGCATGTTAAGAGAGTATCCAGAATGGGATGTACAGGGAGGGGAGGAAGCTCCATTACTTCTCATCTCACTCAGAGTAAACATTAAATTCCTTTTCTCCCCCATCTCCTCTCTCACCATTCTTTCCAGTCATACTTCCTTCCTATTTTTTGAAGAGCCCAAGAGGCTCCTTTGTTGCTTCAGCCTCAAATGCTCTTCTTCCAGGTACTGCAGGGTTTATTCCCTCCTTCAGGCCTCTGAAGGCTTCCCTTGTCCCTCTGTGTGAAGCAGCTACCCCTCCTCTTTGCACAATGTGCCCTTACCCTGGTTTACTTCTTCATAGCACTTATTACTTTGTAGTAGTCTGTGTTCACTCCACTACTCTTAGGGTTTCTCATCATTCTTGCCTGAATGCCCCTCCAGCAGTCAGGCACTCAGTAAGTAGTTGTTGAATGACTGGCTGTATCTCCAGTTTCTTCTTAAGTGGCTTTTTAAGCCTTTTGCTGGGAGCAGTCAGCAGGCTGCCCTCATTCTTCAGCCATGAGAAAGTAAGGCTGCCTTCCATGAACTAGATGTTTCTATAGAGGTACTCTGGGGATTCCTCTCCTTGCTCACAGTTTAGATTTATTTATTTATTTATTTTTGGCCCCACCTTCGGCATGTGAAAGTTCCCACGCCAGGAAACTTACACCGCAGCAGTGACCCCAGCCACAGCAGTGACAATGTTGGATCCTTAAGCTGGTTGAGCCACCAGGGAGCTCTCACAGCTCAGATTTTTATATTCTATTACTCTTTACTAGTCAAGCAAATGAATGTATTTTCTAAGTAATTTTGTGTTTGGGGGCCAGTGCTTTCCTTTTTCCTATACTTGGTGTCATTTAGTGTAAGTGTTTTAATATTATATTTTGGTATTCATTCTGTCACTCAGTTAGCAAATAGTTATTGCAGCAGATACTATGAGCCAGGCTGGGTTCCAGACTGGATGCCAGGGCTTAAAGCTCCATTGAGGAGCTTGGAGTTCACTGTGTGGTTGGAGGTGCCTTTGGGACAGGTAGCTGCTATAAGAGGAATGCATAGAGGGAAGTCTAGACACCCAGGGTGGCTTACCTAGGCCTGCCCCGGAGAGTTGGGAATCACAACAGTGGGCAAGAGTTTGCCAGTTGAGGAAACAGGTAAAGGCTGCTATAGCAGAGGGAATAATTTGATCAGAGCTGTACTTGTTTAGAGAAGCACAAATCACTGGGTGTTATTGGAGCATAAAGTTTCATGCAGGCTGTGGTGGTGGACAAAGTCATGATAGTTATTGCAAGGACCTGACGTGGATTCCTCTTCAGGGTTATGTGTATCCTGAGAAGAGGTGAGACTTTCATCCTGCAGCCCATGATTTGGGCATGTGCACCTGAAGGGAGATGAGTGGTGAGGTGGCCTGGAAGGTTTTTTCTTTTGCATGCCCGCTTCCTGAGGCAGGGAGAGTAAGGAATATTTTCTACCATGTACTAATGTATCTCCACGCAGATTCTTTTTTCCTTCCCTTCCCTTCCCTTCCCTTCCCTTCCCTTCCCTTCCCTTCCCTTCCCTTCCCTTCCCTTCCCTTCCCTTCCCTTCCCTTGTCTTGTCTTTTTAGGGCTGTACCCATGGCTTATGGAGGTTCCCAGGCTAGGCGTCAAGTCAGAGCTATAGCTGCTGGCTTAAGCCTCAGCCACAGCAACTCGGGATCCAAGCTGTGTCTGTGACCTGCACCACAGCTCATGGCAATGCCAGATACTTAACACACTGAGTGAGGCCAGGGATCAAACCCACATCATGGATACTAATCAGGTTTGTTACCACTGAGTCATGATGGTAACTCCTAGATTATTTTCCCATTTAGATTATGAATTCTTGAAGGGTGGCAGGGTTTAATTTTGATGTGCCTGTTTTCTTCACATGCACTTTGTGACATAGATTCTCACTTAAACATTAAGTGAATGACGACGATTGCATTACTGTCTATAGTCGTGATCTGTTTTCATCTCTTATTGTCCTTTTGCATGTTTTCCCCTTTATCTACTCTATCCCTCACTTCCTAACTTCTCTTTTTGTCAGGCAAATTGTACTTATTATCAGAAAATGAGAAAAGGAGGGAGTTCCTGTTGTAGCGCAGCAGAAACTAAAATCCGACTAGTATGCATGAAGATGTGGGTTCAGTCTCTGGCCCTGCTCAGTGGGTTGGGGATCCGGTGCTGCCACGAGCTGTGGTGTAGGTGGCAGATGAGGCTCGGATCCCGAGTTGCTGTGTCTGGGGCGTAGGCCAGCAGCTATAGCTCTGATTCAGCCCCTAGCCTGGAAACTTCTATATGCCCTGGGTGCGGCCCTAAAAAGAAAAAGAGACAGAAAAGGAAAGCTTTGTTCTGAGAGGATTTCTTGGAGCTGTTGGATGCCAGGCACTGTTACTGCATCTGAAACTGGGCTGGGGTGGGACTCCTTCCTGAGGCTCGCTTGCTGGTGGTCCTTACCTTGACATTCCCTGTGCTGGCGCACAGTACGTGTTCAGTAAATGTTTGTGGGAGGAATCATCCTGTTCATTGACAGCAGGGTTAATTTTTGTGATTTCACAGGACTGCTACTGCCCAGCTTGCTACTCTGAGTTCTTGTAATCTTTTCTTTCTAAGTTCCAGCCAAGCTAACCTCCCCTCTCCATCCCTACAGTATCTCCACTGCCTGAAGTGCTCTTTCTCTCATCTGAAAAACTTATGCATCCTCTCTTAGGTCTTAACTGCTCCTTTCTGGGGAAGTCATTTCTGAGTAACTCAGGTAATCAGTTACTACTTCCTGTGTACAGTTTGTAGTGAAGTTTGGCCTCTAGACGGTGAGCTTGGAAGACAGCTTCACCGCTTTGTGTCTTCAGTACTATATCCTGGTGTCTGGCGGTTTTGCTGAAAGGGTAGTTTGTAAGTTATTAAAGGAAAGTGCGTCAGGACAAGTGGAAGCACACCTGAGTGAGCTCTGTGCTGGTGATGTGAAATATTGTTCGTTCTCTGCTCAGCCTGCACCAGGCCTTTGTACAGGAGGAGGTACATAGGAACACCACCTTCTGTAAACTTGCAAGGTTACAAAATTCATTCTTTCTGGGAAGGACTCTGGGGAGGAGAACAATGTAATTAGGCCAGTGATTTAATGCCAGGAATAGGAGCTTGAGAGGAGAACAGGAGGCAGTTTTTCTTCTCAGGAGTCCAGGGAGAGAGGACGAGTCTCCCTAACAGGGTGTCGAGGGAATGGTAAGTAAGAGTTTTGCTGGGGGAGCTCACCTGCTGTTTGAGAGAAGTGACCATTGACCTTGCGACACAATAACTCAGTACTCATGACTGCGTCGTCTTCTCCACAGAGACTGCCCCAGCCATCATGGAGGTGGCCGAGGTGGAGAGTCCGCTTAATCCCAGCTGTAAGATCATGACCTTCAGACCCTCCATGGAGGAATTCCGAGAGTTCAACAAATACCTCGCATACATGGAGTCTAAAGGAGCCCATCGAGCGGGTCTTGCAAAGGTGATTCTCCTCAGATCCTTTAAACCAGAAAATGATCACTTGGCCTTTCAACTATGCTCTTAGTCTTCTTGATGTGGGAACTTGTCTCTTTCAGTGGAGGATATTTGCAACATCTTCGTTCTTGTTAAACCATGTGGAACATTTGATTTCTTCAGAGAATAATTATCTTATTTTTCTTTTAAGTATACTAGATTATATTCTAGGGCTTTAAAATAAACCCCAAACAACCAAGGGTGGCTCCCAGAAACCACAGAGATCCATTTATGGCTTTCACAGCTGTGAGAGTATTCACAGACTTTAACGGTTGCTTACAGAGTTATTAACCTGAAGCCTATTACTCCCCTTCCACCACCCCTCTTCCTCCTTCCCTCCCTTCTCTCTTCCTTCCTCTCTCTCTTCCTTCCCTTCCTCCTTTTCTCTTTTCTTTATCTCTTATTCTTTTAAAAATATAGCAATTTTAGTGAGATTTAATTCATATACCATAAGTCACCCATTTGCCTTTTTTTTGTCATTTTAGGGCCGCACCCGCGGCATGTGGAGGTTCCTAGGCTAGGGGTCTAATCAGAGCTGTAGCCACTGGCCCATGCCGCAGCCACAGCAACGCAGGATCCGGGCCGCGTCTGCGACCTACACCACAGCTCACGACAACGCCGGATCGTTAACCCACTGAGCAAGGCCAGGGATCGAACCCGCAACCTCATGGTTCCTAGTCGGATTCGTTAACCACTGCGCCACGACGGGAACTCCAAGTCACCCATTTGAAGTGTGCAATTCAGGAATTTCCTAGTGGCCTAGTGGTTAAAGATGTGGCATTGTCACTGCTGTGGCACGGGTTCCCCCTGACTCTAGGCTACCACTAACCTGATTTATTTCTTCATGGGTTCCTTTTCAGTTTTTTGTTCATTAGATGTGGAGAGTGTGTACTCAATACCAGGCTCTATGCCAGACGCTGGGCGTGTGTGGTGGGGAGCTGAGGGGACAGAACAATGTTCCCGCCCCCTTGAAGCTTACATTCTAGTGGTAGCATCTTAGGGTTGTGAGATAAGGACATTTAAGCAGAGATACAAAGGATATAAAGAAACCATATGTGGGGACAGAAAGAATGGTAAGGCCAGAGTGCTGGAGGCTGACCTGAGCTTCATGTGTGGGAGGAGTAGGAAGGTGGTCAGCGGAGTTGGGGCTGATTGAGCAAGAGATGTGGGTAGAAAGTAAAATGAGAGCCTTGGAAGGGTCCAGGTCTGATTAGGTTTCTCTGGCTATCATAATGCATTGGTTTTTTTCCTTAAGTTGCAGTGGGACGCGTTGACAGGCTTGAAACAGAGGCAGAGAGGACATGGTGACTGTCGATTTATTTGCTATTTGTGTGACATTTTCTATATGAAGAGTGGTTTCTAAGTGAAGAGTGAATCTGGGGTGGGGAGGCAGAGCAGAAGCAGGGAGTTTTGTCACGGTAGTGTGGTGCGCTCAGGGTCAAAGGGTAGTCCCTAAGGGGGCTGAGGACTGCATTGCAGGATTGCTCTTATAGCCCCTAAGTTAGAGCTTTGAAAGAGAGATTTCCTGTGTAACTTATCCTTTGACCTCAGCCTGAGATAAGTGTGCCTTTCTTTTTGTAATTTTAATTTTAGTTTTATTTACTTATTTATTTGGCCATACCTATGGCATGTGGAAGTTTCAGGACCAGGAATCAAACTCTTGGAACAACTGTGACCTGAGCCATAGCAGTGACAGCGTCAGATCCCCAACCCACTGAGACACCAGGAAACTCCTAGTGTGTCTTTCTATAATAGAATTCTATTTCTTTTGTTTGTTTTTTCTTTTTTTTTAGGGCCGCAACTGTGGCATAGGGAAGTTCCCAGCTACAGCTGCTGGCCTGTGCCACAGCCACAGCAATGTGGGATCCGAATTGGATCTGCCACCTACACCACAGTTCACAGCAATGCCAGAAGCCCGGCCCACTGAATGAGGCCAGGGATCAAACCCACATCTTCATGGATACTAGTCAGATTCTTTTCTGCAGAGCCACAACAGGAACTCCTGAAATGTATTTCAGTTTAAAAAATTTCCTCAGAATAATAGGTTTTGTTGTACTTGCTTTATTTTATTATTGTTCTCAATTTTAAGTTCATAATCTGGGCTTGTGTAGAGTTGTCAGCATCACCACATAAATTCCTGAGCACCAGCAGAATCTGCTCTGTTGTGGCTCATCACGGGTTCTCATAGGAACCCCCATCTCCATGGAAGGTGCAGTAGCATTGAGAGCAGACAATAGCCATAGAGGGAACTTTCAGGGGTCAGTGTTCAAATCCTCCTCCTGCACCCAGAC
This sequence comes from Catagonus wagneri, assembly GCA_004024745.2. Classification (NCBI taxonomy): domain Eukaryota; kingdom Metazoa; phylum Chordata; class Mammalia; order Artiodactyla; family Tayassuidae; genus Catagonus; species Catagonus wagneri. Next base: position 10,433,694 of record PVHT020000022.1, read on the forward strand.
GCAGCTGCTTTGTGACCTTGGACTATTCTGGCATCTGTCCTTTGAAGTCTGTTATTTTATGTACAGTTGAAATCACTTCTAGAAAGGGCTTAAAATTTGTGGATAGTAAGTTGAGAGAAAGTTGATAATGGATGGGTGAGAGAGAGAAAAGGAAGATAAAGAGAAAACAAAGAGGAATTCCCTTTGTAGCTCAGTGAGTTATGAACCCAGCTAGTATCCATGAGGATGCGGATTTGATCCCTGGCTTCACTCAGTGGGTTAAGGCTTTGGTGGTGGTGTGGTGTAGGTCACAGATGTGGCTCAGATCCCTCATCACTGTGGCTGTAATGTAGGCTGGCATCTGTAGGTCCGATTCGACCCCTAGCCTGGGAACCTACAAATGCTGCAGGTGCAGCCCTAAAAAACCAAATATATGTATATATATAAAACAAAGAGAAAGTAAAGGTTTATTACTTTCTGGATTTCTCAGATGAGCTGTCCTTAGTTTAACCTCTTCATTGGGTTAGTTGTTATATTCACATTTTTGAAATCTCAACACTTCTGGATTATCTTTGAGGAGAAAAATATCATCCTTTAGTGACAATGATATCATTTCAGAATCATTTGACATGCAGAATTTTGATTAGAAACTTATACCGAACCAATTAGCCAGGTTTATTTGGGCAGCAGGGAGTTGGGGTGACTGTCCTTGGTGCTCTGAATGCAACTCTTTGTCCTGTTGTTCTTCCTCTTTTGTTTCTTGAAAATGAAGATATATTTTACCCTGTTCCACTGAGATTAGGGAATGTCCCGAGGTTGGGGGCACGTTCGGTAACCTTAGAAGAGGAGCAGCAACTCCCCTCACAAGGGAGCTGCAGGCACACAGAGGACACCTGTGCCGTATTGGCGTTCTTGGCAGAATGAAGTTAATGAAAACTGCAATTAGTGTTCTGAATGTTGAACAAGACACACCTGAGTCCAGACTTTTTTTTTTTTTTAAGTGAGTCTGACAAAGCTGGAAATTTGTTCAATCTCGTGGTAACTTCCTTTTATGTATACTAGGAATACAGAGAACTATTTTTTCTAGTCATTTTTTGCCATATTTTACATCAAATCAGGTGGATTCAGTTTCACCCACCTTTCTCTCTCTCTTTCTTTCTTTTTTTATCTTTTTGCCTTTTCTAGGGCCGCACCTGTGGCGTATGGAGGTTCCCAGGCTAGGGGTCTAATCGGAGCTGTAGCCACCAGCCTACGCCACAGCCACAGCAGCACGAGATCTGAGCCACGTCTGCAACCTACACCACAGCTCACGGCAATGCCGGATCCTTAACCCACTGAGCAAGGCCAGGGATCGAACCTGCAACCTCATGGTTCCTAGTCGGATTTGTTAACCACTGAGCCACGACGGGAACTCTCTTCACCCACTTTCTTTTTCTGGACATTGCAGCTAAGTTGGTGAATAGATAAAACTGCACAAAATCAAATCAGATTGTAAAAATCAAAACTGAATTTGTGTTGCTAGTTTTTCTTTGAGGGCTAGCCCTGGGTAACAGAGGCCCCTATGAAATTCTTTGTTAATGCATCATTTAATGAATTGATCTTGATTTAAAATTTGAAGTCAGTGGTTGAGTAGTTCCAGTAGTAGTGACTTTGGCTTCAGGTTATAGTTTGTCTTGGTTGATAGCATTTTTTAGATTTATATTGTAGATTTAACTTTTATTTCCAGAGTGAAAGTTTTTGTTGTTGTTGTTGTTTTGTCTTTTTTTTTTTTTTTGCCTTTTCCTAGGACCACACTCATGGCATGTGGAGGTTCCCAGGCTAGGGGTCTGGCAGGAACTGTAGCCACCGGCCTACGCCAGAGTCACAGCAACATGGGATCCTTAACCCACTGAGCAAGGCCAGGGACTGAACCTGCAATCTCATTGTTCCTAGTCAGATTGTTAACCACTGAGCCATGATGGGAACTCCCAGAGTGAGAGGTTTTGAAGCCCTCTCTATCTGTGAAGTAGGTGGTCAGGTTGGGAAAGTGAACAGTGAAAGTGTCGTTAAAGACTTGTTTTTTTTTTTTTTTTTGTGGAGAAATGTAATGATGAAGCATTATAATAGGAGAAATGGCAAAATTCTGTAGCCATAATCTGGATATGTCCTGGGCAGGAGGTTATGCACATTACAGAGCTTTGAGAGTAGCCTGATGAGAGCTAGCTGTGTCTACATGGTGAAGAAAAAGCATAAGAAGCACTGCTCTTCCTCCCCTGCTCCTTTCTCAGTTGGTCAGTAGTAGTAATAACATCTTGTTTCAAGATAAGTAGTACAAACACAGATTTTGGTTGGAAAATTTTTACTGGGTATAGGGCCCAGGGATGGGGAAATAGTAATATAAAATATATATTTCTATTTTGATGTAACGAGAAAGGTAAATTTTAGGAGGAATGAATTTCCTTCCTTTAGATTCAGTCCTAAGTAAGTTGTGCTTTCATTTCTAATGTAAGAAAATCTGATATGCTAACTTTTAAAATTGCAGGTCAGTAGTTCCAGTTGTGGCGCAGTAGAAACAAATCTGACTAGGAACCGTGAGGCTGTGGGTTCAATCCCTGGCCTTACTCAGTGGGTTGAGGATCTGGCATTGCCATGAGCTATGGTGTAAGTTACAGACATGGCTCGGATCTGGCGTTGCTGTGGCTGTGGTGTGGGCTGGCAGCTACAGCTTCGATTAGACCCTTAGCCTGGGAACCTCCATATGCCGCGGGTGTGGCCCTAAAGGACAAAAAACAAACCAAAGAATTGCAGTTCAGAAATAAGATTTTTGTTAAGGCCTGAACTTACAGATTTTTTTTTTCCTTTTAGTGCTGCACCCGTGGCATATAGGAGTTTCCAGCCTAGGGATCGAATTGGAGCCACAGCTACTGGCCCACACTACAAACACAGCAACTTGGGATCCAGGCCACGTCTGTGACCTATACCACAGCTCACAGCAATGCCTGATCCCCAAGCCACTGACTGAGGCCAGGGATCGAACCCGCATCCTAGTCAGATTTGTTTTCACTGCACCACAACAGGAACTCTAGAACTAAACAGATTTTTAAAGTTCTGCCTGAGCATTTAAAAACTATTTTATTTTACTGAAGTATATGTGATTTACAACGTTGTATTGGTTTCTGGTGTATAGCAAAGTGATTCAGTTATGCATATGTATAATGGTTTGTATTTGTTAATCCCAAACTCCCAGTCTGCCACCCTCCTCCCCCTGGGCAGCCACAATCTGTTCTCTGTATCTGTGAGTCCTTTTCAGTTTTATAGATAGGTTCATTCGTGTCATATTTTAGATTCCACATGTAAGTGATATCATTTGGCATTTGTCTTATTTCATTTAGTATGATAATTTCTAGGTCCATCTATGTTGCTGCAGATGGCATTATTTCATTCTTTTTATGGCTGAATAGTATTGGTAAGTCTTCTTTATCCATTAACCTGTTGTTGGACATTTAAGTTGTTTCCATGTCTTGGCTATTCTATATTTGCTTCTGTGAACATAAGGGTGCATATATCTTTTTGAATTATAGTTTTGTGCAGATATGTGCCCAGGAGTGGGATTGCTGGATCATCCGGCAATTCTATTTTTAGTTTTTTTGTGGAACCTCTGTACTGTTTTCTGAAGGGGGTACACTATTTACATTTGCACCAATAGTGTAGGTTGGTTCCCTTTTCTCCACACCCTTTCCAGCATTTTTTTTTTTGCTTTTTCAGTCTGTACCAGAGACATATGGAAGTTCCCAGGCTACGGGTCAAATTGAAGCTACAGCTGCCGGCCACAGTCACAGCAATTCAGGATCTGAGCTGCATATGCGACCTACACCATGGCTCACAGCAACACTGGATCGTTAACCCACTGAGTGAGGCCAGGGATTGAACCTGGGTCCTCTTGGATCCTAGTTGGGTTCGTTACTGCTGAGACATGGTGGGAACTCCTACAAATTTCTTATTTGTAGACTTTTTAATGATGGCCATTCTGGAGTTCCCTTGTGGTGCAGCAGGTGAAGGATCTAGCACTGTCACTGTAGTGGCTTGGGTTGCTGCTACGGCGTGTGTTCGATCCCTGGCTTGGGAACTTCTATATGCTGCAGATGCAGCCAAAAAAAAACCACATTTAAATTATGGCCATTCTGACTGGTGTGAAGTGGTACTTCATTGTAGTTTTGATCTCCCTTTCTCTAATAATTAGTGATGTTAATCATCTTTTCATGTGCCTTTCTGCCATTTATCTTCTTTGGAGAAATGTATATTTAGGTGTTGCAGGTCTTCTGCCCATTTTTTGATTTTTTTTTCCTTATTTCTCTTCTCTTTTTTTCTTTTTTGGTCGTCCCATGGCATATGGAGTTCTCGAGCCAGAGATTAGATCTGAGACCCAATTTCAACCTAAATTGCATCTGTAGCAATGCCAGATCCTTAACCCACTGCTCCGGGCTGGGGATTGAACTTATGTCCTGGCACTGCACAAATCCTGCTGTGGCCTTCGCCACAGCCACAGCAACGCGGGATCCGAGCCGCGTCTGCAACCTACACCACAGCTCATGGCAACGCCAGATCCTTAACCCACTGAGCGAGGCCAGAGATTGAATCTGCGTCCTCATGGATGCTAGTCAGATTTGTTGCCATTGAGCCACGATGGGAACTCCCTCATGTAATTTTAAAGTGATTTTTTTTTTTTTTTCCTGGCTGCTCCTGTGGCATATAAATTCCCAGGCTAGGGGATGAATTGTAACTGCATCTACAGGCCTATGCCACAGCCACAGCAATGCCAGATCTGAGCTGAATATGCAACCTACAGCACAGCTTGTGGCAATGCCAGATCCTTAACCAACTGGGTAAGGCTAGGGATTGAACCTGCATCCTCATGGGCACTATGTTGGGTTCTTAACCTGCAGAGCCACAATGGGAACTCTAGGACTTGTTTTTTTTTTACACTTTCTTTCTGATATTTCATTGTTAGTGTAAAGAAATGTAACCAATTTCTGTATGTTAGTCTTGTATCCTACTTCTTTGCTGAATTCGTTTGTTAGTTCTAGAAATTTTTGTGTGGAGTCTTTGGGGTTTTCTATATACAGTATCATGTCTTATGCATATAATGACAGTTTTTCCTCCTCTTTTCCAATTTGAACACCTTTTATGTCTTTTTCTTTTCTGATTGCTGTGGTGAACACTTTATTTTTTATTTTAGGGCTGCACCGGTGGCATATGGGAGTTCCCAGGCTAGGGGTCTAATCGGATTTACAGCCACCGGCCTGCGTCACAGCCACAGCGACACCAGATCTGAGCCTCGTCTGCAACCTGTATCACAGCTCATGGCAACACTGGATCCTTAACCCACTAGGCGAGGCCAGGGATAAAACCCGAAACCTCATGGTTCATAGTTGGATTCATTTCCACGGTGCCACAATGGGAACTCCTGCTGTGGTGAACACTTTAATCAAAATTAATGAACACATGCACAAAGTAGTCACAAAAGTAAAATTCATTGTTTTAAAAATTTATTATATTCCTTTAACTTTAGGAAATTTACTACAAAATTTTTTTTGGGGGGATAACAACTGCCTTGTTTTTCACAACACAGAAAATATTTTACTCTAAACGTGACACTGATTTTAATTGTAGATGTATGTATTTCTTAACAGGAGCCTGAATAAATCCATGTTTTGTTTTTTTGGAATACTCACATTTCTTTCTTTTAAAATTTTTTTTGGTGCTTTTTATGGCCACACCTGTGGCATATGGAAGTTCCCAGGCTAAGGGCTGAATTGGAGCTGTAGCTGCCAGCCTATGCCACAGCCACAACAACCTGGGATCTGAGCTGTGTCTGCGACCTACATTACAGTTCACAGCAAGGCTGAATCCTTAACTCACTGAGTGAGGCCAGGGATTTAACCCATGTCCTCATGGATCCTGGTCAGGTTCATTGTCGCTGAGCCATGATGGGAACTCTGTACTCACATTTATTTCTGATGAAGAAAAAGTATTTATAACACCCTTAAGTACTACCCTCTCCCCTTTCAATATGTGATAAAGACATTGTAGTGTGTTTATCCATATCCATTTGGTATGATTGTCCACACTCTTTCTAAAGCATTGAATATGTGTTTTAAGTAGCATGTAGTATGATTGTTTCTGTTGTCCTTTTAAACTAACATACCTTAGAGAAAATAAAATGTGTACATCATAGTGCTGATGAAATTTAATTTTAGATCTGACATCTCTCCCTCATCCCTTTCTTTGAATTAAAATGCAGTTGTTTATCAGCTGTGTAACACTGGCAAGTCACTCATTCCCTAACTCCTGTTTTTCTCATGTGATGAAGCTTGACCCATAACTTTCACAAAAGCCAGTTGCAGGTGCAGTGTAGATATAAATGTGAAAGACAAAACCTTACAACTCCTTTTTTTTTTAAGGGCCGCACCCGCGGCATGTGGAGTTTCCTAGGCTCGGGGTCTAATCAGAGCTACAGCTGCTGGCCTATGCCAGAGCCACAGCAATGCTAGATCCAAGCCACATCTGCAACGTACACCACAGCTCATGGCAACACCAGATCCTTAACCCACTGAGCGAGGCCTGGGATCGAACCCGAAACCTCATGGTTCCTAGTCGGATTTGTTTCTGGCTGAGCCACGATGGGAACGCCCCTTGCAAGTCTTTTTTTTTGGTCTTTTTGTCTTTTTAGGGCCACAGCCGCAGCATATGGAGGTTCCCAGGCTAGGGGTCCAATTGGAGCTATAGCTGCCGTCCTACGCCAGAGCCACAGCAATGCCAGATTTGAGCCATGTCTGTGACCTACACCACAGCTCAGGGCAACGCCGGATCCTTAACCCATTGGGTGAGGCCAGGGATTGGACTCTCAACCTCATGGTTCCTAGTTGGATTCATTTCTGCTGCGCCACGACAGAAACTCCAAAACCTTATGACTCTTAGAACACAAAGTAGAATATATTCATGCCCTAGAATAGGAAAATATATTTTAAATTGGAGATCAAGACAAAATGAACAAATGGGATTACATTAAAATTAAGAATTTATGTTTAACGAAAGATATACTTAAGGGAGTTCCCGTCGTGGCTCAGTGGTTAAAGAATCCGACTAGGAACCATGAGGTTGTGGGTTCAATCCCTGGCCTTGCTCAGTGGGTTAAGGATCCGGCATTGCCATGAACTGTGGTGTAGGCTGCAGACATGGCCCGGATCTGGCGTTGCTGTGGCTGTGGTGTAGGCCGCAGCTACAGCTCCGATTTGACCCCTAGCCTGGGAACCTCCATATGACGCTAGAGTGGCCCTAGAAAGGCCAAAGAAAGCCAAAAAAAAAAAAAAAGATACACTTAAGGTTGAAGAGCAAGTTACAGAGTAAGAGAAGATAGTTGATATATGCACACCCATGTTCATATATAGATATTTGCAAACACACACACACACACACACACACAAACACATCAGAAAATAACCAGGCCGTATAAAGAATCCCTAGACACGAATAAGAAGACTGGCAGTACAGTAGTAAAACGGGCAAGAGACTTGTGTAAGCCCTTTACAAAAGTGGATATCCATAGGGTAAGTGAATATATGAAGAGATTTTTAGTTACCAGGAGAATGCAAATATAATGCACACCTGGAGTTCCTATTGTGGCTCAGCAGGTTATCAACCTGACTAGTATCCATGATGATGTGGGTTCGATCCCTGACCTTGCTCAGTGGATTAAGGATCTGGAGTGGCTATGAACTGTGGTGTAGGTCATAGATGCTGCTCAGATCCCAGAGTTGTGGCTGTGGCATAGGCAGCTGCAATTCAGATTTGACCCCTGGCCTAGAAACTTTCAAATACCACAGGTAAGGCCATAAAAAGCAAAAAAAAAAAAAATCTCCAAAACACACCTGAATACCATTACACACCTTCCAGAAAGACTGAAGTTTAAATGAACAATACACAGTTGGGAGTTTCCATTGTGGCCTGGCAGGTTATGAACCCGGCTAGTATCCATGAGGATGCGGGTTTGATCCCTGGCCTCACTTGGTGGGTTAAGGATCCGGCATTGCTGTGAGCTGTGTGTAGGCTGGCAGCTGCAGCTTCTATTTGACCCCTATCCTAGGAACTCCCATATGCTGCAAGTGTGGCCCTAAAAAAAAGGGGCAAAAAAAAACAACAACCCAAAACAAAAACAATACAAAATTATGATGACGATGTTGTGTGGAGCAATAGGAACTTTCATACATTGCTGGTGGGAATATGAAATGGTACAACCATTTCGGCAAAAGTTCAGTGATAACTATTAAATTTGATCTGCACATATCTTTTGTCCCAGTATTTTCACTGTTAGGAGTATCTATGTGTCTGTATTGTTTTATTTAAAATTTTTAAAATTATTTTTAAAAAATTATTATTTTTTTATGGCTGCATCCCAGGCTAGGTGATTGAAGCTGAGCCTCATTTGCGACCTGTGCCACAGCTGCAGCAATGCCGGAGCCTTTAACCCATTGTGCTAGGCTGGGGATTGAACTGTGCCTCTGGAGCGACCCAAGCCATTACAATCGGATTCTTAATCCACTGTGCTATGGCAGAACTCCTGTGTGTATATTTTAGAGTATTATGTGCTCACATGCATCAGAATATGCATACAGCGATATTAATAGCATTGTTATTTGCAATAGCCAATATTTTTTAGAAAAAAAAAGTGACTGCCAAGTGGTCACCTATTTACGAATAAATATTTATGTGAAAGCATACTAAGCTGGAATGAAAATCAGTTAATTTAAGCTCCATAGGCCATTATGTTTGAATCTCACAAAAATATCGAGTGAAATATAAAAGATAAACCTTAAAGAATACATGTATATATGGGTGAGTACATTTGTATACATTTAAAAAGCTGTTAAGGGATGTATAAACAGACATAAAAGTATAAAGCCCTGCAAGGAAATGAATACCATAATTACCATGATAGTGAACACCTTTGAGCAAGAGAGGGATGTGGTTGGAAAAGGGTACTTGGGGTACCCTGTGGGGTACCAGCAGTATCCCACTTCTTACATCTGAGTACTTTTTACACTCTGCTCTTTGCTTTATAAAAATTGACAAAGCTTAACATTCGTGATTGTGCATTTTCTATGTGCTTGCTATCTATTTTTACAATTAAATTTTTTTTAAGTTTGTCTTAAAAAATTAAAACAAGAATTCCCACTGTGGTGCAGTGGGTTAAGAATCTGACTTCAGTGGCTCGAGTCTCTGTGGAGGTGTGGGTTCCATTTCTGGCCCAGCACAATGGGTTAAAGAATCTGGTGTTGCCACAGCTGAGCCATAGGTCACAGCTGTGGCTGGAACTCAGTCTCTGACCTGGAAACTTCCATATGTCACAGGTACGGCCATAAAAAAAAATTAACTTCTGAGGGAGGATAAATTCTACTGTGAACTATGACTTAATTCATAGCTTTGTTCCTTCTGATTTTTAATCATATTATTATGCATTTTTGGTCTTACTATTTACTGCGGTTTCCATCTTTAAGTGTTTAAATACTCTGGGGACAGCGCTGTGCTGAGTTGCTTCATATAGGCACATGAGAAGTGATAGTGCACATGTTTCCCAGCCCATGTTTAGTGATGTCACATTGCCAAGCTCACTTTAAGCCATGGCAGGAGTAGTTATAGGCAATAACTATGAATTAGGAGTTCCCCCACCATTCCAGAAAGTTGGTTGTTAAACATTTACTAGCATACCACACTGATTTGCCATATTGTATGAGAGGTATTTAAAGAAACACTATTGACTAAACCAGTACTTATTTTTCTCATATTAATATAAATAGCATTTGACCTTAAGGAAGTCATTTTACTTCGAGGTGTAAAAGAGAGAGGTTAAGAGTTCCCTGGTGGCTCAGTGGGTTAAGGATCTGGCATTGCCACTGCTGTAGCTTGGGTTGCTACTGTGGTGAGGGTTTGATTTCTAGCCAGCAAACTTCCACATGCTGTGGGTGCAGCCAGAAAGGGAAAAAAAATGGGTTAACAGCATCAACTAAAAACTAAGTTAATGCAGGGACAGTATTTGGTATAGTGAGTACTCAGTAAATTTTGCTGCTTAAAAAAAAAAAAATCCTATCAGTAAAGGTGACTGTTTGGGAGAATACAAGCCTTTTCCTTAATGTGAATCTTCGCAGTTCTTTTGCACGTTTGTCATAGAAATGCTGGGAAATTCTTCATTTGTATTTTTTTGGAATATGAACTACCTGGAATATTTTCCAAATAATATTTTATTATTTTACTTTAGGTGATTCCTCCTAAGGAGTGGAAGCCAAGGCAGTGCTATGATGACATTGACAATTTGCTTATTCCAGCACCGATTCAGCAAATGGTCACAGGACAGTCAGGACTGTTTACTCAGTACAACATCCAGAAAAAAGCCATGACGGTGAAGGAGTTCAGGCAGCTGGCCAACAGTGGCAAGTGAGTAGATTCAGTTTGCTATTTTTACTTCTTTCAAAGGTATAGGTGAAGATGGTAAGAAATGAAGTAGACAGAGAAGTTTGTGGTGAAAAACAGGAGTCTTTAGCACAATCTCTTTCAGTTCTGATTTAATTATTGCTGCTTTCTGTTTTTCAGGTGGTTGCCTGACTCCTTACATTTAGTTTACTGCTAGGGAAATTGTTCCTTATTTTATCATCTCATTCACAGTGTCTATAAATGGGTTTTCATCTATATTTTAGTTGCCATGAATTTTTGATTCTACGCATGATTCATCTTTGTTAGGCAAATTTTCTTCTATGTGTAACAGTGTTTAAGTCTTAAATGATAAATTATTTATATTAGGGAGTTCCCGTTGTGACTCGGTAGTAACGAACCTGACTAGTATCCATGAGGACTTGGGTTCAATCCCTGGCCCCACTCAGTGGGTTATGGATCCGGTGTTGCTGAGAGCTGTGGTGTATGTTGCAGATACAGCTCGGATCTGGCATTGCCTTGGCTGTGGTGTAGACTGGCTGCTACAGCTCTGAATTGACCCCTAGCCTGGGAACTTCCCATGCCGAGGGTGCGGCCCTAAAAAGACAAAAAAAAAAAAAAAATTGAATATATTAGAAAATGAGTACTTAAAAAAAATCCTTGAATAACTTGAAGTGCCACCATTATTATATCAGTCACCTGTTGCTGTGTAACAAATCACCCCAATCCGAGTATTTTAAATCAATAAACATTTAATATCTCAGTTTCTAAAGTCAGGAATCTGGGAGTGGCTTAGCTGGGTGGCTGTGGCTCATGGTATCCCATGAGGTCGCAGTTAAATTGGCTGGGGCTGTTATCACCTGAAGGTTTGACTGTGACTGGAAGATTTTCTTCCGAGATTGCTCCCCTTACGTAGCTGTTGGGTGGAATCTTGAATTTGTTGCTGCATGAGCTACTTCTCATGTTGTGGCAGGTGGCTTCTTCCACAAGTTATCCAAGAGTTACCAAGGTAAAAGTTGCAATGTCTTTTCATGACCTGTTTCTTAACTGTCATTTCTGGCTTATTATATTTGTTATAAGCTAAGTGCACCTCATACTTAAGAGGAGGAGAATTAAGTTGTTCATCATGAGAGGATGAGTATGAAAGAATTTATGGATATATTTAGAAATGATCTTAGTTATGGTGATTATTGTTACCCCTTTCCCCCTTTAAAAAAATTTCTGTTTTGGTGGTTAAGATGTTAGATTGTGATGTTCCCTTCATGGCTCAGTGGAAACAAATCTGACTAACATCCATGAGAACGCAGGTTTGATCCCTGGCCCTGCTTAGTGGGTTAAAGATCTGGCATTGCCATGAGCTGTGGTGTAGGTCACAGAATGCGGCTTGGATCTCATGTTGCTGTGGCTGTGGCTGTGGTGTAGGCCAGCAGCTACAGCTCCGATTCAACCCCTATCCTGGGAACCTCCATATGCTATGGGTGTGGCCCTAAAAAGACAAAAAAAAAAAAAGGTGTAAGATCAAAACATTAATCTGGAAAAAAAAATACCCTCAAAAACCAACCAATCATCCAGCCGAAAAAAACATCTCTGTCTCAATTCTTTGGATTGGTGTGCATGAGATTAAGTTCTTTGGATGAATTTAGTTGATATCTTTCTTTAAAAAAATTATATTTATGCAGACTAGTACATTTAGAATGGATAAACAATAAGGTCTTAGTATGTAGCACAGGGAGCTATATCCAGTCTCCTGGAGTAGACCATGATGGAAAACAATATAAAAAAAGAATGTATGTAAATGTATGTCTGAGTCACTCTACTGTACAGCGGAAATTGGTGCAACATTGTGAATCAACTAGGGAGTTCCTGTTGTGGCTCAGTGGTTAACAAATCTGACTAGGAACCGTGAGGTTGCGGGTTCGATCCCTGGCATAGCTCAGTGGGTTAAGGATCCGGTGTTGCCATGAGTTGTGGTGTAGGTCGCAGATGTGGCTCAGATCCTGTGTTGCTATGGCCGTGGTGTGGGCCGGCAGCTTCAGCACCCATTAGACCCCTAGCCTAGGAACCTCCATATGCCGCGGGTGCATATGAGAAGACGAAAAGCCAAAAAAAAAAAAAAATTGTAAATCAGGTATACTTTCATAAAGAATTATATTTGAATAGGAAGTACTTGATGGTACTTGAAGAATCTTTTTTTTCTTTTTTTTTTCTGTGAAGTTACTATTATGGAGCATTCTGGCCAATTCAAAGAATGAAACATTTTATATTTAATTTGGGTCTCTTTTGACTTTTTTTTTTTTTGTAAGCATTGGTAAACCCTCATTGGTTCAGGTCTCATTAAGTGAGAGTATGAGACTCTTCCTGAAGGGAGCCATTCAGGTGACATTGTCTGTTTTGTGTACCACTGTGGACACAGTGACTGGTGTAGTATCTGGGACATGGTAGGTGCTATTTCAATATCTGTTGTGTCGTGAAGCTACAATATACTTGATGTGGCATAAATTATTAAATAGGTTGTAAAGATTTACTTATTAATAGAATGTACATTTCTCAATATTCTGAAGTTTAAAGATAATTTTAAAAAAGTTGACTCTTTTTTTTTTTTTTTTTTTAGTTAAAGTATAACTACTATGAGAAATTGTCTGAGAGTTCCTGTCTTGGTTCAGTGGAAATGAATCTGAGTAGTATTCATGAGGACGCGCGTTTGATCCCTGGCCTCACTCAGTGGGTTAAGGATCCGGCATTGCTGTGATCTGTGGTGTAGGTCACAGACACAGCTTGGATCTGGTGTTGCTTTGGCTGTGGTGTAGACTGGCAGCTGCAGCTCCAATTCGACCCCTAGCCTGGGAACTTCCATATGCCATGGGTACGGCCCTAAAAAGACAAAAAAAAAATTGTCTGAAAGGTTATTTCTTTCAAAGTTAGATTAATTTTGAGTTGGATTAATTTATCTTTTTATTTGGATTAATTTCACTGTAAGTGCTGTATGTTTCCTTTGAAATTTGTATTTTTATATTTCTTGTGCCAGTTTCATATGAAAATTTATTTCAAATGCCAGTGAAATGAGTTTCTAAGCCTCAAGTCAAGGCCCTACTTGTCCATTCCCAGGTACACTAAGATCACATGGTCTTCATAGTGGTTATGGAATTGTCGTCCTAAGATGGAACTAATTTATATGGGAGCATCCTCTGGTCTTTCTGTTCATCTGTTCTCCTTCAGTACATGCCTTTGCATAGGTACATAATACATAATGTGCTTGGTGTAAACAGTAGAGAGGATAAGATGCTCATTTGGTTAATAACACAACTTGGTCCAAAGAACATCTGGAGACCTCCAACATATCTCTACTATAAAAGTTCGTGGTGGTAACACACTATCTTGCATCACTTACATTATTGGTCTGTAATTTGTTTTAGGCATGGAGTTAAGTGCTTTACAATTACCTGATGCAGTTCTCACAACAGCTCAATTATTATTATCCTTACAGATGAATAATTGAGATCCAGAGAGCTTCAGTCCCCTCCCCACAGTTATGTAGCTTATAAATGACAAAGCCTGGATTGAAACCAGGTAGGCTTGTCCTGGAGTTCCACCTCTTAGCAACTGTGCTAGAGTAAATGAAAGGTTCTGGATAAAAAGATGTGGGTGCATCAATTTTGGGCAAGCTGATGCTGGATTTGTGGAATAGCTATAATTGTTTCATAGTCCTTTAGGGATGGAGTCTATAGCCAGGTTTCATTAGAATCAGGTACCAACTGAGTGAACTGGTCACTTTTTCCAAGTTTAGTGTCAGTGTTTGTTTCAAATATTAGGAGTTTTATAATTTAACGTCAGTAGCCAATACTAAACCATAGCTTTCTCTCTTAGAGTTATGGGTTGTTAAAAATTAATCCTGAGTGAGTATATAGTGATAGATTCTTTAGGTCTTCTCATAGTGAAAGGCAGTTTAGGGCTTTAATTTCCAAAATACAAGAAGTTTGTTTAGAAGTCATAATAAGTAGCATCTTTGCTATCCCCTCTTTTTTTTGTCCTCTGACTCTGACCTCTGGCTTGTTTAGCTTATGCCTGGAATTCTCATTACTACTGGAACCCTCTGATCATACCCATCTCACGTGTTGATTCTGACATACTCATTCTTTTTATTTTTGGCTGCCCTGTGAGATCCTAGTGTTTTGGTTAAATCTGAAAGTTATTCTGTATTTCAGATATAGTTGTTAAATTAAGTTGTTTGGTATTCTTGTTTGTTGCTTAGATAACCAGTTGGGCATCCCCAAAGTAGTAGATGTAGATATTGATTTTTCTGTAATTATTCAATCTAAAATGTCCAGTAGGCTTTATAGGGATTGCTGCTCCTGCTAAATAGCTTTTTCATGATGTTTATTGCATTGTTTTCTGTTTGTTGGCTTCTTACTTTTTTTCCTGTGGAATCAATTTTTTTTTTGCCTTTTTAGGGCCACACCCGAGTCATATGGAGGTTCCCAGGGTAGGGGTCTAATCAGAGCTGTAGCTGCTGGCCTCTACCACAGCCACAGCAACATGGGATCTGAGCTGTATTCGCAACCTACACCACAGCTCGTGGCAGCACTGGATCCTTAAGCTACTCCCACTGTTTTTTTTTTTGATGATTGTAATAGAGGATTATTGTTCAAAGTCCATATAATACAGATAAGTAGGGACTGATAAGTAGGAACCATTAGTATTAATAATTTGGTGTGTATTTCTTTCTGGCCATTTAATGTATAGTTATAGATCTTTTTTTTACATAAATAGGATCATAGTGTATTCACTGTAATCTGCTTTATTCACTGTGTAAAGACTTTAATGTCAATATATAGAAAGATCTATCTTCTTTTGTGTTCTTTTTTTTTTTTTTCTTTTTCACGCCGGATCCTTAACCTACTGAGCGAGGCCAGGGATCAAACCCTTATCCTCATGGACACTAGTTGGGTTCTTAACCCATTGAGCCACAGTGGGAACTGCTTTTTTTGTGTTCTTTTATTTAACTTGGCTCTAGTTACTGGACATAAGCTCGAAGTTTCATTTAATGCTTCAGCAAACATTTTACACTTTTCTGTGTTGTTGGGATGAATTTCTAGGATTGGATTTTAGGACCAAAAGCATATGTTTTTTAAGGCTGTTGATATGTGTTGAAGAATTATACTCTGGTTACCAATATATGCTCCAGCTGTGTAAGGGAGGTGTTATTCTTTTTTTTTTTACCTTATCTAGGGCCACACACGCGGCATATGGAGGTTCCCAGGCTAGGGGTCTAACTGGAGCTATAGCCGCTGGCCTTCGCCACAGCCACAGCAACGCTGGATCCGAGCCACGTCTGCAACCTACACCACAGCTCACGGCAACGCCAGATCCTTAACCCACTGAGCAAGGCCAGGGATCGAACCCACAAACTCATGGTTCTTAGTTGGATTCGTTAACCACTGAGCCACGACGGGAACTCCGAGTGGTGTTATTCTTTACGACTGTTTATATAGTAAGGATTTGTCAATCTAATAACTGTACAATATCTTAATTTAGTTTTACTTTCTAGGGTTTTTAGTGAGATTGTCTTTTGCCAATTTTTCTGTAGAAAATTATAAGAAATTGTGAGAAAATAACATATAGTGTATGTAATTACAAATTACATATATTCTATGCTTTGTTTTACATTTAAATCTCTAAAATTTCTTACTATAGTAAAATTGGTTAAAGATTGTAGAAAATATTTTGAAAGGTAAAATAATGAATTTTAACGAAGTTTCTACCTATTGTTGATACTTTCATGAAAATATTTTTGTTTTCAGTCAAAAAATGAACTTTTCATAGTTGTTTAATAAAATGATAATTCATAAATACATTTATATATTGTTAGATTTGACAACATGAGCTGCTGCAGTATTTTCATTTTGATAGGATTTCGTTTAGAGAGTGATTTTGTGTGTGTGTGTGTGTGTGTGTGTGTGTTTTTAGGACCGTACCTGTGGCATACGAGGGTTCCCAGGCTAGGGGTCTAATCGGAGCTGTTGCTGCTGGCCTACGCCAGAGCCACAGCAATGCCAGATCCGAGCCACATCTGCAACCTACACCACAGCTCGCGGCAACACCGGATTGGTAACCCACTGGGTGATGCCAGGGATTGAACCCACAACCTCATAGTTCCTAGTCGGATTCGTTTCACTGTGTCATGACGGGAACTCCTAGAGAGTGATTTAAATCAAATGGGGGGGGTATCTAACAGGAATTATCTTAATCGTTTGTGCTTTTTTCATCTGCCTTTTCTAGATATTGTACTCCAAGATACTTGGATTATGAAGATTTGGAGCGCAAGTACTGGAAGAACTTAACATTTGTGGCACCCATCTATGGTGCAGACATTAATGGGAGCATATACGATGAGGTATGTTTCTATTATACTGGGTTTGTAAAGCATCATTTCATGTTGCTGTTATTGTTACTGTTTTAGGTGCTTGAGAAGTAGTCTGTTGTTTGTGTAACCTGTAATTCCTCACAGGACAGGAGGAAATACAGACATACCAGTATGATTTCTGCTGCTGTTTTCCAGATTGAAACCAGCTAATTGTACACATGCCTGAGGCTGTTCAACAGTAATATAGTTTGTGGTTATCTGGCTAATTTTAAATTACATTCAGAAATTTTAAAAGCAGGAGTTCCTGTCATGGCTCAGTGGTTAACAAATCTGACTAGCATCTGACGAAGGTTTGGTCCCTGGCCTTGCTCAGTGGTTTAAGGATCCAGCGTTGCCATGATCTGTTGTGTAGGTCGCAGACTCGGCTTGGATCCTGTGTTGCTGTGGCTATGGTATAGGCCAGCAGCTGCAGCTCTGATTCAGTCCCTAGCCTGGGAACCTCCATATGCCACCGGTGCGGCCCTAAAAAGCAAAAAAAAAAATTTTTTTAAAGCAAAGGACGTTATAAAAACTTGGAAAAAAGGAAACATTATTCATAATGCTACCATCTTAAGGCAAAAGTAGTATTTCAATATGTGTTTTTCTTGTAGTAATCGTTTAAATAAGTTATATTGAAAGTACTTACATTTTCCCCCAGACCAAATTGTGAGAACTTTTTTTTTCAAAAGGTGCCTGTTATTACAGTTTTTCCAGTTACTTTTCATGAGAATGTAATCCACTTGATATAATCTAATCCTTTTGCCTCCCCAGTTGTAAACCCTTTTTTTTTTTTTAATATTTTCTTTTGGAAACTTTTTTGTTTTTTTTAATTAAAAAAATTTTTATGGCTGTACCGGAGGCATATGGAAGTTCCCAGGCCAGTGACTGAATCTGCGCCATGACTGTGACCTATGCCACGGCTGTGGCAATGCCAGACCAGATCCTTAACCCACTGTGCCGGGCCAGGGATTGAGCCTGTACCACCACAGAGACAACAGTGCATCCTAACCTGCTGCACTGCAGTGGGAGATCCTCCTTTTTTGAAACCTTTTATCCCCTTTTGCTTTGTTTTTTTTTTTTTTGAAAAATTTCTTGCCTACCAAAAGGTTGAATTAATGTAGTGAACACCTGGGTACCTTTACATATTCACCAGTTGTTTATATTTGTCATAGTTGCTTTGTGTTTTTCTATCTTGTCTTCGTCTCTTTGTACTGTAACATTTAAAAGTAAGTTGCAAACATCATGACAGTTCACCCTTAATTATTTCAGCATGTATCTTTCAATTATAAGGCTATTTACCATTTATGTAATATTTAACATATATGTTAAATATTCAAAGATCCCTGATTTTCCCAGTAATTTTTTTTAAACTGATTTTTCTCTCCCTATATGAAGGATCTAGCCAAGAATTTCCCTTTGAAATTAATAAGTGGCCTATAGGGTGGTATTTAGAGACTAGGTGAATAATCCCATTCCTCAGCAGCCTTTCAGCCAGTGAATTTGCCTCCATTTATAATCATTGCCTGAGTTAATTATTACATTATTTTAACCCTTTTATATTTTGAAATATAAAACAAGCTGAAAAGTACATAAAGCATAAACTTAGAGCTTCACGATGAACTATACCATCACTGACTTCAAGGAAAACCTGACACCCTAGATTTCCCCTCCCTGCCCTCTTTCCCTGTTGTAGTCTTCCCCTTTTCCTCCAAAGGTAATCACTATTCAGACTTTATGATAATCTCTCCTTTAAAAAAGCAGCTCATTGTATCTTATTTCTAAATTTTATATAGCCTGAAAAATCATTCATTATATACTCTTGTATTTCTGGCTTCTGTCATACCTAATTGCATTTCTAAGCTTTTTCTATATTGTGTGTGGCTGTAGTTCATTCATTTTCATTGCTGTATAGTACCCTTTTGTATGAATGCACCACATTTTATTCTTTCTGTTACTAATGATTGTTTTGATTGCTTCTAGTTTTGGGTTTTATGCACAAAACTTCTATGAATGTTCTGCACATATTTCCTAGGTTGTGGAAGCTTGCGTTTCTGTGGGGTGTATGCCTAGGAGTGGTTATAGGGTATACACATGGTTAGTTTTAAAAGAAAACTGTTTTTCCAGCTTATACATTTCTATACCAACGTTTGCTAGTTCCCATTGATCCATATCCTCCCTGTCAGTTGGTATTGTTGGTTTTAATTTTAGCCATTCTAAAGTTAAATAAGTCTGTGTGGTAGATTCTTTTGGTTTTAAATTACATTATGATTTTTTTTCTTTTATATTTTATTGGCGGTTTGGATTTCCCCTTTATCAAAATGCCTATTCAAGCCTCTTGTATATTTTTCTTTTGTGTCATGCTTTTCTTTTTGATTTATAGTACTTTATACATTTCTGGTTATGCTGTGGTGGCACAGTTTCAATTTTCTATATGGATTTTAGTTATTGAACACAGTTAATAATAGGACCATTCTTATTTTTGAAACTGGACTGGGTATTAGATGATACTATTAAATTACTATTATCCTGTTAGAAATAATGATGGCATGGTGACTGAATATGTATATATATATATTCTTACCACTTGAGGATACACACTGAAAAATGTATAAATGAAGTAGCATGCAGTCTGATATTTGTTTTTGAAATATCTCAGACAATATAATTGGATATAATTGAATGAAGGTTGGTAAAATATTGGTAATTGAAGCTAGATGATGAATACGTGATGTTTAAAATGTGTATGTTTAGAATATTAAAAATAAAAATTAGGAGTTCCTGTCGTGGAGCAGTGACTAACAAATCTGACTAGGAACCATGAGGTTGCACGTTCGATCCCTGGCCTTGCTCAGTGGGTTAAGGATCTGGCACTGCCGTGAGCTATGGTGTAGGTGGCAGATGCAGCTCGGATCTGATTGCTGTGGCTGTGGTGTAGGCCTGTGGCTCTAGCTCTGATTCAGCCGCTAGCCTGGGATTCTCCATATGCCACAGGTGTGGCCCTGAAAAGCAAAAAAAAAAAAAAAAAAATTTAAAAAAGAAAACATCCTTTCTTTTTATCACTTTTGCATTTTCATTAATGTAACCTCCATATTGAGAATTTATTGTTTATTAAATTAGTATGTACTCATGTAGAGAAATTGAAAAGAGAAAGATATGAATAAAAATATAAATTATTCATGACCTTACCAAACAAAAAAAACCTCTTTATAATTTCCTTTGACCTTTTATTTTATGTTAGTATGTATACATGTATGTATGCGTGTGTTTACACATGTGTACGTGTCTGTTTCCCCACCGCAAAGTTTCAGATTGTACCTTGCATTAAATCTGTGCTTTTTTTTTTTTTTTTGGTATTTCAATTCTCTCTGAAGTTTAACATATGATGGTTACTTATATTTAGGAAAATGAGTGTCATTAACAATAAGAATTCCTTACAGAATATTGCACCTTTTTTTTTTCTTTTTTTGTCTTTTGTCTTATTAGGGCCGCACCTGGGGCATATGGAGGTTCCCAGGTTGGGAGTCCAATTGGAACTGTAGCTGCCGGCCTACACCACAGCCATAGCAATGGGGGATCTGAGCCGC
>PVHT020000022.1:10455117-10491985 GCA_004024745.2 Catagonus wagneri
GTTACTTATATTTAGGAAAATGAGTGTCATTAACAATAAGAATTCCTTACAGAATATTGCACCTTTTTTTTTTCTTTTTTTGTCTTTTGTCTTATTAGGGCCGCACCTGGGGCATATGGAGGTTCCCAGGTTGGGAGTCCAATTGGAACTGTAGCTGCCGGCCTACACCACAGCCATAGCAATGGGGGATCTGAGCCGCCTCTGTGACCTACACCACAGCTCACGGCAACACCAGATCCTTAACCCACTGAGCAAGGCCAGAGATCGAATCCACAACCTCATGGTTCCTAGTCGGTTTCGTTTCTACTGCGCCACAACGGGAACTCCCACCTTGTCTTATTAAGCCAGCTTCTTTGGGATTTCCGTTGAAATGGATGGGGCCTGGCAAATGTGCTTGGTATTTTTACTTGGGGCCCAGAAAAGTTGAAGCATTTTCCTGAAATTATAAGGTTGGTAGAGGAACTGTCAGGTGCTCTCACTACCCACACTAGTCTTTTTTTTTTTTTTTTGTCTTTTGTCTATTTAGGGCCATACCCGTGGCATGTGGAGGTTCCCAGGCTAAAGGCTGAATTGGAGCTGTAGCTGCTAGGCTATGCAACAGGCACAGCAAAGTGGGATCCGAGCAGTGTCTGTGACCTACCCCACAGCTCATGGCAATGCCGGTCCTTAACCCACTGAGCAAGGGCAGGGATCGAACTCACGTCCTCATGGATACTAGTCGGGTTTGGTAACCACTGAGCCATGACAGGAACTCCCTCCCCCACACCAGTCTTAAGGAGGTAATTATGTATAGTTAGAAGATAGTTGGGCTAGGTCAGTGTCAACTGTAAATCTGCCCTAAGCTCATGGCTTATTTTGTGCCTCTTGTGGTTTCTTCTCTGTGGTATCCTGGCAAATTTATAGGTTTCTGAAGAATTGTTTGGGTACTGAGCTGAGAGGTGGCGTGTCTGAGGGCTTGAAAATAAAATAAAAATCAGTTTAAGATTTTTTTTTCCTAATTGTACTTTGGGATTATTGAGCTCTTTGTTCCTTTTTTTTTTTTTTTTTTTTTTGCAAATACGATTAAGAGGTAGAGCATATTTGGGATGATTTTCAAAACAGTTGACATAAAACTGCCCTAAACTAATTTCTTTTTCTTTCTTTCTTTCTTTCTCTCTTTCTCTCTCTCTCTCTTTCTTTCTTTCTTTCTTTCTTTCTTTCTTTCTTTCTTTCTTTCTTTCTAGCGATCTCACAGCACTCATACACATTTTATTTACTTATTTATTTGCTTTTTAGGGCCGCAACTACAGTATATGGAAATTCACAGGGTAGAGGTCAAATTGGAGCTGCAGCTGCTGTCCGTGCCACAGCCACAGCCACAGCAATGCGGGATCCAAGCTGTGTCTGCAAACCTACACCACGGCAATGGCATTGCTGGATCCCTGACCTGCTGAGTGAGGCTAGGGATTGAACCCATATCTTCTTGGATACAAGTCAGATTTGTTTCCACTTGCACCATGATGGGAACTCCATAATTTTTCATGTTGGACAGTAAAATAGCTTGATCGTTGACAGCACAGGTGAGGTTGATTGGTTTTGGTTGGCAGGGTTTATCAGTTTACTGCTTATGTTTGAAAACCAGTTACACATTCGCATTTCTTCAAGGGAATATTGACTTTAGACTTCAGAAATGAGTAACAAAATCCGCTGCTTGTAAACATGCAGTTTTAAAACATCCTCATCATTTACAGGTTTTGGAGCCAGGAATCTGTCATTTTGTTAGGACCTTCAAGGCAAACTATCTTATTCTTATGGAATTTTTTTTTTTTTTAGAGCCTCACCTACGGCATATGGAGGTTCCCAGGCTAGGGGTCAAATTGGAGCTACAGCTGCCGGCCTACACCACAGCCACAGCAACGCAGGATCGGAGCCGTGTCTGTGACCTGCACCACAGCTCATGGCAATGCCGGATCCCTAACCCACTGAGTGAGGCCAGGGATCGAACCCTCAACCTCATGGTTCCTAGTTGAATTCGTTTCCACTGCGCTATGACAGGAACTCCCCCCGCTTTTTTTTTTTTTTTTTGTCTTTTTGTCCTTTTATGGCCTGGAATTGCTTTAGAAGAATTTATAGCTCCAGAGATGAGCTGACATTTTCAGTGCTTTTTGTAGCATAAAGAAAGACATGAGAGAAATGTTGTAAACTGCTATTGGTGAACAAAAGCAGTCACACTAAGACATCTAAATTCAAGCAAATGGGAAGTAACTTTTGTTTGCCCCCTTGAGGTAGATGGAGAGTTATAAGAGAAAGAGTGCATTAAAAAGAGTGAGGAAGGGAGTTCCCTTCGTGGCTCAGTGGTTAACGAATCCGACTAAGAACCATGAGATTGCAGGTTCGATCCCTGGCCTTGCTCAGTGGGTTAAGGATCCGGCGTTGCCGTGAGCTGTGGTGAAGGTTGCAGACGTGGCTCGAATCCCGCGTTGCTGTGGCTGTGGCGAAGGCCAGCGGCTACAGCTCCTGTTAGACCCCTAGCCTGGGAACCTCCATATGCCGCGGGTGCGGCTCTACATAAAAGGGAAAAAGACAAAAAAAAAAAAGAGTGAGGAAGAGTTTAATAATACGAGTTTAATAATAACCTGTAGCTGTCACATATGTTTGAAATCATTGCAGTGACTGTGCATTGAGAAAAGCCTGCATATTGTTTTGCTCTTTACTGTTGTATCTTTGCATTGTTTAACTGCTCACCTCAATATTTAAATTGTATTGTGAACTGGTTTGTTATGGTTCATGGTATTATTTTGAAAGAGATTATGGTCATTAAATTGCAGTTCCTGTCCCCTCCTAATTTCTAGTTATGGTTATTTCCTTTAATGTTAAAAGAATGATCGAAAAAACTATAACCATGTAGTTCCCACTGTGGTGCAGTGGGTTAAGAATATGACTCCAGTGGCTCAGGTTGCTGCAGAAACTCAAGTTTGCTCCCTGGCTCCCCGCCTAGCTCAGTGGGTTAAAAGGATCTGGCGTTGCCACAGCTGCAGGGTAGGTTGCAGTTGTGGCTTGGATTCATTGTGGCCTAGTAACTTCCATATGCTGTGGGTATAGTCATAAAATTAAAGAATGTGGGGGAAGGGTAGAGGGGGAGTGGGAGAGAGAGAGAGAGACAGAGGGAAAGAAAGAAAGGAAAGAATCATAGGATTTTTTTTTTTTGTTGTTGAGGGTGGTAGTTCTTGGAGAGGGTGTGAGGAAGTAAGAGAAATATTTTGTACGGGGTGTAGAGATGAGTAAGGATCCTGGTTCTCAACTAATTCAGACTTAAAGGGCAGAGGGTGCAATAGGATGTAAGTAGCTTAGCCGTAATGTCAAGCCTGGAGTTCTAGGGAGCAAGGAGCAGAGGCACTTAGGGTAGTTTGGCATTGAAGGAAAACTTTTTGGAGGAGAGAGGGCATCTGAGCTTGGCCTGCATAAGTAAGTTCAGGTCAGGTAAAGGAAGGAGAGAGAAGAATGGGACAGGAACTAGGTCAATTTGAGGGTAAGACCATACTTAGTTGTCTGGATTTTTATTGAATTTGGTGGCGTTTTGTTGAGCCAGAGCTTGAGGAGGGTGAGGCAGACCTGGAATAGCAGTTGTGGGATAAGAGAGATATCAGCCTCCTAGGGACACACTGAAGTGGCGCCTTCTGTTCAGATGTTTGTCTTGCAGCACAAGGCAAGTCTTTTAAGAGGCCAGGGAGGTGCCACTGCAGTATCGATACAGGCTTGGACACAAGACAGGAATTAGGAGTGAGGGTATTCATGAAGGACTAGTTGAGGACAACCAGCCTTGATAGTAAAGGGAGTAGGGTCTGGAGATTTCAGAGCGTGAGTCTTGGCCCCTTTTTTCATTTGGTTGCTGCTTTCAGGACTTGATTTTCTTAGGATATATATATATATATATATATATATATTTTTTTTTTTTTAGGACCACACCCATGGTGTATGGACGTTCCCCCGCTAGGGGTCAAATCGGAGCTACAGCTGCCGGCCTACACCAGAGCCACAGAAACGCCAGATCCGAACCGCGTCTGCGACCCACACTGCAGATCACGGCAGCGCTGGATCGTTAACCCACTGCGCAAGGCCAGGGATCGAACCCACAACCTCATTGTTCCTAGTTGGATTCACTAACTGCTACGCCATGACGGGAACTCCTCTTAGGATTTATTTATTTATTTATTTTTGTCTTTTTGCCTTATTTAGGGCCGCACCCACGGCATATGGAGATTCCCAGGCTAGGGATCTAACAGGAGCTGTAGCTGCCACAGCCATAGCAACGCGGGATCCGAGCTGAATCTGCAACCTATACCACAGCTCATGGTAACGCCTGATCTGTAACCCACTGAGCAAGTCCATTGATGGAACCCGCAACCTAATGGTTCCTAGTCAGATTCGTTAACCACTGAGCCACAACGGGAACTTCTCTTAGGATATATTTAAAATCTCAGTCAACACCATGGGCAGCAGCCTATGGCAGTAGTAACAGTAACGTGATTTAAGCAAGATACTGTTTTTTAAACCAAAATGCCATGACTGTCAAAGGCATGCCGTGACAAAGCCCAGCCTTTGGGTGTCTGACACGAAGCTGGGCTTGACAGCCAGGTTCTGCCTGTTGCTTGTTTTTGTAAGCAAGGTTTTATTGGAGCATAGTCTTACCTGTTTATTTACTATATATGGCTTTTTTGTACTACAGTGGCAGAGTTGAGTAGCTTTAACAGAGATTGTGTGGCTTACAGAAGCAAAAATATTTATTGTCTTACCCTTTACAGAAAAAAAATTTGCCAACCCCTGATATAGAGACATAAATACTTGCTCTTGGGGAAGGATACTCAAAATATTTTTGAGATAGATGGGACATAGATACAATTTTGAATGTTTTTTTGGGAGAATGAAATTGACTGCCTTAGCACCTTGAAATGAAATTGAAGTGTTTGGAGATGTCAGGAACTTTTGTGAGTAATGAAGTTCCTGAACTTAGAAAGAGAGCCACCTGTGTTCTTGGGTGACTGTAGATGATTCCTTGGAAGCAGTAACAGAAGCATGAGTCTTAAGATCTGAAACTTTTTCCTTTTTTTTTGCGGTGGGGGAGGCTTATGTTTTACTGAGGTCCACTGATAAAAATTTTTAATTAGCTTTTACTAACTGTACATTTAAAAATTAATCCTCTGAGGAAGTTCCTCTCGTAGCA
Organism: Catagonus wagneri; assembly: GCA_004024745.2. Taxonomy (NCBI): domain Eukaryota; kingdom Metazoa; phylum Chordata; class Mammalia; order Artiodactyla; family Tayassuidae; genus Catagonus; species Catagonus wagneri. The sequence continues at coordinate 10,460,318 of PVHT020000022.1, forward strand.
AAATGGAAATGAATCTGACTAGTATCCACTGAGATGTGGGGTTTGATCCCTGGCCTCAGTCAGTGGGTCAGGGATTCAGCGTTGCCTTGAGCTGTGGTGTAAGTTGCAGACATGGCTTGGATCCTGTGTTGCTGTGGCTGTGGTGTAGGCCGGCAGCTGTAGCTACAATTCGACCCCTAGTCTGGGAACTTCCTTATGCTGCTGGTACGGTCTAAGGAAAAAAGAAAAAAAAAAGAACAGCATAAAAAATTAGTCCTCTGATAAAAGGGGCACAGGGTTTCTTTAGGAAATAAACACATGAAAAAGATAAATAGAAAAGACTAATAGAGAGAAAAAGGTGATATAAGTGTGTGGATGATTCTGCTTAATTAATGGGCATAAAAATTAACAGGTAGTAAAGAAGGAAAGTAGAACATTTCTGAGATTGCCAATAGCCTTATTTCCATAGACCTTTGAAGACAGAGTGCATCTAATTCTGTATGTGAGAGCTAAGGATAGACATCAGCATTTTTTTTTTTTCGTCTTTTCTAGGGCCACACCTGTGGTAGGTATATGGAGGTTCCCAGGTTAGGGGTCTGATTGGATCTGTAGCTGCTGGCCTACACCACAGCAACAGCAATGCGGGATCCTAGCCGTGTCTGCGACCTAGCACCACAGCTCATGGCAACACCAGATCCTTAACCCACTGAGCGAGGTCAGGGATCAAGCCTGCAATCTCATAGTTCCTAGTTGGTTTCATTAACCACTGCCCCATGACAGGGACTCCAGCATTTTTTTTTTTTTTTTAACTTAACGCCAGTATAGAGACAGTAAGTCATTCAGGCTTGTGTTCTATTTTATTTTGGGCTGCATTTCTAACAGTACCTATCGTAGAGTATAGTGGTTATCCTCTGTGTTCATTAAATCAAAGTTAAAATGAAGTACCATGTGCTTTGCTTAAAATGGCTATCTTCTTATTTGATAACACCGGAAGAATCTCTTAAGATGTTTGCTTTCAAAAGCATCTTCTTTGCAAGATTTTCCCTTTTTTGGGTGGTGACGGAGACCTCCTCTCCTAAGCCTCACCTGTCTCCTCCATCATCTTGGCTTTCTGATTTGACTGCTTCATTCATATCCTAATAGGTAGTTGTCTGCAGCGGCTCCTTTGAGCTAGTGTCTTCAGAGTAGTGCACCAGCAGAGTTCCTACCTAGTAATTTAACCTTCTTTGAGTGCTTTATGTCTAGGTACTTCTTTCTTCTGAATAAACCTGTGGGATGGCATTGCATGAAGATGGACATTTCCATTGAGTATAACCATCTTTGATAGTGTTCAGCAGTCCTGGAGGAAGAGAGCACATCTCTCTGTGGGGGAGGCCGCTTCACCCATGATCTGTGACTGTCTATCACTAGTGCTGTCTTTCACTGTTCTTAAGTCTCCCAAGTTCTCAGCCCCTTCGCTGAATGATATTTGTCCCCACTGTAGCTGCCTCCAGGTCACTGAAGGTGTCCCTCACCCTCGCCTGTACAATCCGTTACTCAGTGGTCGCCTACACTGAGGGTGACTCACTGCATGAGGAATTTCTCTAGTTTTTCATGTATGATGTTGGCTCGAGTACCGTGGTTGGGCTTTCTAGGGGCAACATGCTGTGTTTGGTGCACAGGACACGTTAGGATCATGCCTTATGCACTTCCCTCTCTAGGTGCACACCTTTGCTTCCAGCTCTTTCTAATGTGGGGGCTTTTCTAGGCCTCTCAGGCTCACTTACTTTCTTCTCAGGCTTTTCCATGACTAATGATGGGAAGAGGTGACAGTGATGCCCAATACATTTAATATGGGCACAAGACAATCCTTTTGGTACAACAACTGAGATAAGACCGATTTGCTGTCTACATTCTCTTATCTAGATTTTTATAGGACTGGAAAGTGCTTTGAGTGAAGAGGGAGAGGGAGGGGTTAGAGTGGGTTTTTCTGAACACTAGTACCCTGAGACAGTGGTTCTCAAACTTTTTGGTCTCAGAACCCCTTTATACTTTTAGTAATTGTCGACCTCAAAGAGCTTTTGATTGGATTTCTCCTTGTTTATTAGAAATTAAAACTGAGACCGTTTTAAAATATTTAAATCATTAAAAACAATGTTATGTAACATTCATATTTTTATTAAAAGTGGCTGTATTTTCCTAAACAAAATATTTAGTGAGATGTGGCATTATTTTATGTTTTTTCAGATCTCTAATATCTAGCTTAATAGAAGACTTCTCTGGATTCTTATTTTTGCTTCTGTATTTAATGTGTTGTAATGTCATATAGCCTCTGGAAAACTCCACTTTATACCAGCATGAGAGTGAGAGTGAAAAAGGCAAATAATGTGAATTCTCATTGTGTCGCAGTAGAAACGAATCTGACTAGTATCCACGAGGATGTGGGTTTGATCCCTGGCCTTGCTCAGTGTGTTGGGGATCCAGCGTTGCTGTGGCTGTAGTATAGGCTGGTAGCTCCAATTTGACCCCTAGCGTGGGGACTTCCATATGCTGCAGGTGTGGCCCTAAAAAGCAAAGCCAAAAAAAAAAAAAAAAAAAAGGCAAATAATGCCCTGGTATAGTTATGAAAACAGTTTTGATGCCACAGACCCAGATGGCATCTGAGTGTCTCCCGATGATCCCCAGCCAACACTTTGAAAGTTGCTGCTTTAAGATATTTATCAAAAGATTCCTTCTCTGATCTCAGTCTACATAGATGATGCAGGGCTCTTGAGGCAAGGTGACTGTTCCATTCCTATTTACTGAGCTTCAGGTAGCTGTGTCCTTCATAGGAACCTCAGAGACCGATCACATTACGAGACATTAGTTCTTATCCTGGAAATCATGGAAATCTTTAGGGAGCATTATGTTGTATATTTTGACATATAACTCAGGCAAAATTTTACAAGCAGAAAATGCGCTTAGGATATTAACTCATGTTCCTGCATCTTAAGATACATGGAATCAAGAAATATCTCAGGATTTCTCATTGTGGCTCAGCAGAAATGAATCTGACTAGTAACCATGAGGATGCAGGTTCTATTCCTGGCTTCATTCAGTGGGTTAAGGATCGGGTATTGCCATGAGCTGCAGTGTAGGTCACAGACACAGCTCATATCTGACGTTGCTGTGGCTGTGGTGCAGGCCAGCGGCTACAGCTCTGATTCTGTCCCTAGCCTGGGAACCTCCATATGCCGCAAGTGTGGCCCTGAAAAAAAAAGGGGGGGGAACTATATTTCTAAGATTTTCCTTTAATATTAATTTGCAAGTGTATTGCTTTGTCATGGTATTTAATAGTAAATATTTGATAGAAAATCCAAAATAGTTTGAAAAATATTGTGACAAACCTTCAGACAAAAAGTGTAATGTCTTATATTGAGACATTGGGAGCTGGGGAAGTTTTTTTGGCTATGCTTGTACTGCATTGATAGGTGTATTGGGGTCCTCTTTCCAATTTTCCTTTTCAGTTTTCCTTAACAGTCTGATTATAAATTTGTACATTTTAATGGTAAAAATTACCTTTTGTTAGTATGTTAATATAAAAATAATGGAAAGTATTATATGAGAGAAAATTGAACTCATGATCTTGGCATTTGGAGACGAGCTTTCAAAAATGTTTACTGCATTCTCTTCCAATCTTTTATCTTTACATAATGCTCAATAATTATATTTCTTTTTTCATTTTTTTTGGTCTTTTTATGGCCTCACCCATGGTATATGAAAGTTCCCAGGCTAGGAATCGAATCAGAGCTATAGCCACTGGCCTGTGCCACAGCGATGCCAGATCTGAGCCGCGTCTGCGACCTACACCACAGTTCACGGCAATACCGCCGGCTCCCCAACCCACTGAGCAAGGCCAAGGATCAAACCTGCATTCTCATAGATATTAGTCAGATTCATTTCCACTGAGCCACGGCAGGAACTACCAACAATTATATTTCTTTTAAGGGCATGGTACCATAGTAAATCTAGTTTGGTTTCGTCTCTTCTCTATCCCGTTTTAATACATAGTGAGTGCTTCTCTCTTCAACAGGGTGATTTAACATTTGTTTTATCTCTTATTTTTTATTGATAGTATGGTTTTCTTGGGCTTCAACGGGGTGTTTTAACATTTGTTCTACCTCTTATTTTTATTGGTAGCATGGCTTTCTTGGGCAGGGGAAAGCAGATAAATCCAAGAAGGAAAGGGACGCTAAAGGCTGCAAAGGCAGGGAAGGTATGAGTCTCATATGTGTCAGTGTGGGGCTGGGCCACAGTGCACGGTGGGGTGACCAGATCATTGCTAACCCATAGGCACTTTGCCACAAACACTGACTGCCTCATTTCCTGCCCTTTTTCTTTCTTTTTTTAAGAGCCTCTTGAAATAGAAGGCTGTATTAAACAACACGGACTATTTGACCTATTTATTTATATAACCAATATCTTTCATCCCTACCTGTGACTTTTAGGAAAGCTCTGTCTTTGCCTTAGAGTCTCTAAAGGGAAGGGATTGAATTAACAGCTCTTCATGGTTCTTCCCAGCTTGAAAACATTTGCTCTATTGTAAGTAACATTTCTTCATGAATGTCAACTGAATTCTTTGATAATTAATTTTTATGAGTTCTAAATTTCTTTTATATTAGAATTTTGTCAGGAACCCCTTTAAGAAATCTGTTGGTTGAATCATAAGAAGCTTTTCATACCAAGATGTCTCAATGACATCTAGTGTTATAGATGACTTTTTTCCCTCTTACTAGAATGGAATAGCTTAAATACCTTCATCCACCAGATGGTGCCCTTGGACAACAAATTTATCTAAGGCTGTGGTTTTCCAGATGAGGTAAAACTGAGTCACCCGGAAAGTTCCTTTAGGTTTTTTTTGTTTTGTTTTGTTTTTTTTTCTTTTGTTTTGGTCTGTTGTCTTTTTAGGGTTGCATCCGCGGCGTATGGAGGGTCCCAGGCTAGGGGTCCAATCGGAGCTGAAGCTGTTGGCCTACACCATAGCAACATGGGATCCAAGCTGTGTCTTCAACCCTACAGCTCATAGCAATGCTGGATCCTTAACCCACTGAGCGAGGCCAGGGATCGAACCTGCATCCTCATGGATGCTAGCTGGGTTTACTAACTGCTGAGCCACAATGGGAACTCCTCCGTTTTGTATTTTTTATCATATCAGGATATCATTTATCCTGAAATAAATAATTTGAATAACTTTACGTGTAATTTTCACATTCCAGGTAAAATATCATTCTAGACATGTTTTATTGCTAAGAGAGATATTGGCCTAGGATTGTGACTTTTAGATTTTAATTCTGTGAAATAAAATCTGAAAGTCAAAACCCATTACCTGCCAGCGTTTTATGTGATCCTTAATGAGTGAAGGCTTAGCCTGTGTAATCTCAAGTCATACCATCCAGACAAGGAGGTGATGGTAGTTGTAGTCACTGGTCACTTTGCATCTAGAATGTTTCATTAGTTCTGGAAGCCTTGTTTTCAGAGGGGTATTGCTAGGGAATTGTTGATAGAAGAGAGTTAAGCCCAGATGGAGGCTGACCTCAGAGTACGTGGCTGTTGCTCTCAAGCAGCAGTCTTGCACATGAGAGGGATGGGGGGGATCCCTGTGGGGAAAATCACTCTTGTCTCTGGAAATGCTAAATTGATAAATACATATGAGTCCCATGCTGAGTGATTTGTGAAGGTGTGAGAAGCATTAGGTGTTCGCCAGTGGAGGGTGGCTGGGGAGTTATGAAAGGTTTCCCCAAGGAATAAATAACACATACAGGGCATACTAGGTGCCCCATGGGTGGTGTGAATACAGTGCACCATTGGCATGAAAAGAGGTTATACCTCTTGGGGACTGGCACAATCCCCGAGACTGTGGTGAGAATTCAGAACATCACTGGGCATCAACCATGTGAATCATAGTGATGAGTAAGGGTGCTGAGAGTGTTCTGGAGGATCAGTATTCCCAGAGCGGCAGATATCCATGGGGGAAGTTAGGAGAACAGCAGTGGGAATTACTGAAGGGGAAGGAATGGGAGACTCAGAGGTAAAAAGCTTTAGTTCTGGATTTGGGTAGTGATCATCAAATCATTGATGATTTCACCTAGGAAAGAGTCTTGGAGATTATGATATAGCCAACACGTTTATAAAAGAAGAGCCTGAGACCAAAATGTTAGGATTTATCCAAGGTGACACCTACTTAGTAGCAAAGCTGGGAAATGCCTTTCTCCATTCACTTTCTACTGTTGTAGATTGTCACTAGGAAGGATAGTTAGAACTTTGAAATGCGATATGTGCTCTGGACCTCTTCCTCTCTCTTAGATTAGTATCTGCCAGAGTCTTCAGTGGATGCTTAGTATCTTCAGAAGCAAAAGCTTCTTCTGTTCCCATTGCAGCTGACCTTGCCTGCAGGTTTACAGAAGGACTTGGATAGAGCATGTGTACTTGGAGTCCTTCCTACTTTGGCCCCACTTGTCCCCCTTTTTTAAAAACAAAGATGAAGATCATCTAGATGTCATCTTTACTATGACTTTTTAAATGCATGGAAGCAGATTTTTTTTTTTTTTTTAAGGAGGGAATTTATAGGTAGGGTAGAAAGATTTAAATAATTCTGTTGTCGGCGTTCCTGTCATGGCTCAGCAGTTGACGAGCCCGACTAGTATCTATGAGGACGCAGGTTCAATCCCTGGCCTCACCTAGTGGGTTAAGGATCTGGTGTTGCCATGAGCTGTGGTGTAGGTTGCAGACACGGCTTGGGTCTGACGTTGCTGTGGCTGTGGCGTAGACTGGAGGTTGCAGCTCTGATTGGACCCTTACCCTGGGAACCTCTATATGCATGGCCCTCAAGAGACCAAAAAAATAATAATAATAATTCTGTTGTCAAAAAGGAATTATTGGAGTTCCCGTCGTGGCACAGTGGTTAACGAATCTGACTAGAAACCATGAGGTTGCGGGTTCGATCCCTGCCCTTGCTCAGTGGGTTAACGATCCGGCGTTGCCGTGAGCTGTGGTGTAGGTTGTAGACGCGGCTCGGATCCTGTGTTGCTGTGGCTGTGGCTCAGGCCAGTGGCTACAGCTCCAATTAGACTCCTAGCCTGGGAACCTCCACATGCCGCGGGTGCAGCCATAAAATGACAAAAAGGCAAAAAAAAAAAAAAAGGAATTATTGATCCACACCTTCTGCTTCTAGAATCTATTTTAGAAATGATTAGAAATATGGGGGAGTTCCTATCGTGGCGCAGCGGTTAACAAATCCGACTAGGAATCATGAGGTTGCGGGTTCAATCCCTGACCTTGCTCAGTGGGTTAAGGATCCAACATTGCTGTGAGCTGTGGTGTAAGCTGTGGTGTAGGTCGCAGACGCGGCTCGGATTCTGCGTTGCTGTGGCTGCGGTACAGGCCGGCGGCTACAGCTCTGATTCGACCCCTACCCTGGGAACCTCCACATGCTGTGGATGCGGCCCTAAAATGACAAAAAGGCAAAAAAAAAAAAAAAAAAGAAATGATTAGAAATATGGATCAATGTCTGTGTACCAAATTATTTTCCAGTGTTTTTATTTAAATATTATAGCAAAGAATATTGAATCACCTATATGTCACAAAGGAAAATAATGATGCAGGAGCTCCTGTTGTGGCACAGTAGTTAATGAATCCGACTAGGAATCATGAGGTTGTGGGTTCAGTCCCCCTGGCTTTGCTCAGTGGGTTAAGGATCCGGTATGGCCGTGAACTGTGGTGTAGGTTGTAGACGCAGCTTGGATCCCGCGTTGCTGTGGCTCTGGTGTAGGCCGACAGCTGTAGCTCCGATTAGACCCGTAGCCTGGGAATCTCCACATGCCGCGGGTGCGGCCCTAAAAAAGCAAAAAAAAAAAAAAAAAAGAAAAGAAAAAGAATGATGCAAATTGTTATAGACATGAGAGTAATATGTACAATAGAATAAATGTTAGGAAAATATTCACAATTCTATGGTAAGTGAATAAACCAAGACACCTCTGTATAGCTATATCCTCATGGTCTTGAATGGCCGCACAGGATTTCTAGTATTATATAAATTTCCCCTCGTAAGTCATCCACTTGATGATGGGAAGGGAGCAGTGAGTCTGGGTGGGATGGAGAGGCTGGGGAGCTGTTCCCACTCGCCAGTTTCCTAGCAAAAGTTCCTCAAAGTAAGTCACCACCTGTCAGTGGGCTTTTGGGGTCCCTGGAGTGCAGTTAGAGCTGGGAATTCAAGGAGTCTGATTCTAATTATATTCTAACTAAAGCATAATTTTTTAAGGAGAAACATATCACTAAAATGATAAAATGGTTTTCTCTTATTTGCAGGTTTATAAGTTTGATTTTTTTAAAAAAAACTTATGTTCTGGAATTCCCTTGTGGTGTATTGGATTAAGGGTCTGGTGTTGTCACTGCAGCAGCCCATGTCACTGCTGTGGTGTGAGTTCCATCTCTGGCTCGGGAACTTCCACCTGCCACAGGCATGGTCCCCCAAAACATAAAAAACAAACCAAAAACCCTTATATTACACATATTCTACAGTTAAAAAAAAGTTTAGTGTTCAAGAAAATTGTTAGCGTTTTCCTTTTCATTTTCATTGAAGGAATAATGTTGAGCATACGTATATGATCCAAAATTTTACACTGTGAGGAATGCAAATGAGACCACTGGAAATAAGTTGTTTTTCTTCATGAAGAATGAAAAGGAAACAACATTACTAGCATCTGCCAAGTGTTATTAGGGTGTGTTAAATCCGAAATTGCTTTGAGTGAGAAGTAGAACTGAGGGAGAAATGAAGCAAGGCGGAAAAAACTAACAACTGGGAGAAAAAGAAGAAAAAGTAGATAGAGTCCTATAGAGGAACTGGGAGAAACAGGTATATATATATATATATATTTTTTTTTAATTTTTATTTTTTGGTCTTTTGTCTTTTTAGGGCCATACCCAAAGCACGTGGAGGTTCCCAGGCTAGGGGTCAAATCAGAGCTGTAGCTGCCGACCTATACCACAGCCACAGCAATGCGGGATCCGAGCCACGTCTGTGACCTACAGCACAGCTCACGGCAATGCCAGATCCTTAACCCACTGAGCGGGGCCAGGGATCAAACCTGCATCCTCATGGATACTAGTCGGGTTTGTTAACCACTGAGCCACAATGGGAACTCAAAAATAGGTATATTCTTTATGTAAATTGGAATTTTCCTGGCATTAGTAATTGCAGAAAGACTTAGGCCCAGCCCATACTCTAGAACCATTCAAAAGCTAAGTGGCTTCTACTTTTCCTTTAGTAGGATCACTTTAGTGTAACAGACTCTGATATGTCACTTTCTTATTTAAGTCCTCTAGAGAATGGGGGAAGTGGGGGCCAAATGAGTTTGGTTACTAAGCAGGAAATGTATCTGTCAGATATTATTTTGCTGTCAGCAATAAGACTTAAAAAATCAGTGAAACAGATGCTCTGAAACAGAGCATTTAGTTTTCACGTAAAAGTTTGAGGCAGGTGCTCTAGGGTGTGTGCTGGTTCCATGATGTCATCATAGATCTGTACTCCTAAGCAGTTTCTTCTGCCCTCTTCATGATGATACCCTTACCTTTGTGCTCTTGTGGCAGCTACTAATAATGTCTGAATGTCTGGTGGAGGTAAGAGGGGAGAAGGGCAAAGGAGTTGTGCCTGCTTGAGGCTGCCTCTTCAAAGCTTTCTCCTGGAAGTCCTGCCCATTGACGACCAGTTACCTTTCATTGGCCAGAATCCTACCATCATGAGTAGCCCTAGCTGCAAGAGCAGTTGGAAATGCACTTTTTAATTCAGCTACATGTTCTTTCAATTAAATGGGGTTCTGTTAGTAAATAAGGTGAAAATAGATACTAAGTACTTAGGCAATCTCTGTTTTAAAAGTTTATAAACAGTGTTTTTGTAGTGTTGTGTTATACTGCAATATTATACACTTTAAAGAGTTGAAAGAGAAAGGGGGTTTAATTGTGTAGAAGATATGAATGCATTAGTAAAGACTGTTGTGTTTTTAATTTATATGTAAAAATAACTCATCAGGGTCTTGGTATGGGATTTTACTATTTTACTAAGTGTTGAGATAATTGACCCTCTTTAAAGGAGAATTGGGCTTTATATGGTCCAGATTCCTTTTAGGATTTTCTGCAAGAGCCATGTGTAAATGTGTAAAATAAAGTTAACAATTTTGTTTATTTTTTTCTGTAACATATTTTTAAAAAACAGAATGCATGTCTGTGAGTGAGTCTATCAGTCCTGTTCTTGGTCTAAGCCAGTATTTTCAAATCATCTTTTTAATAGGTAGTCCTTTAAAAAAAATGAGAAAGTAGCAAACATAGTCACCAAATTACTGACTTTCTCTTCCAGTCATTGGGGGATAGAGGGAAGTTTTTCCCTCCTTGATTATATGGAAGTTTAGAACTGACCTTCTGGCTCATGGTTTGGCTGTGAAGCTTCACACAGCAGTACCAGCTTGGGTTAGAGTTTTCCATTCTTACCCTTGAATCCTGGCACCACAGTTATGAGCTTTGAGATCCTGGGTAAGTTATCTCGCCTGTAAAATGACATTGATAATAAATGATAGTTTTGTTTATCTACCTCCTAGGATAAAATAAGATAAATAAATAAAACACCTATGATAAGGTCTGCTCCATACTATGTACTGAATAATGTTAGTTGCTACTGGTGGCAAACACCAGTATATTAAAGCAAAATGGGACAAAAATCCTGAGGCTGTAATGTCATTTATTAGCTGACTCCAACCAAGAGAATTCTGAAGGGTTCTATTCTGCAGTAGTCTTTTAGGTGTAAGTCCAACTTGCAGCTAAGCAATTTATACTTTCTGCCATTTGTCAAAGCCATTATTTTTTTCTTGTTTGGTTGCCCCATGGCCTATGGAAGTTCCCAGGCTAGGGATCAGATCCGGGTTGAAGTTTCGACCTTTGCCACAGCTGGAGCGTCAGATCCTTTAACTCACTGTGGCACCCTGAGGACTGAACGTGCATCCTAGCCCTGCAGAGACACTGTCAATACTGTTGCACCACAGCAGAAACTCCAGTTCCATCTTTTATGCTACATCAAACAAAAGCAATTTTAATTTTCTCAAATCCCTTCTCTAGAAATACTTGAAAAGGAGGACAGAGAAAAATTATTATTTTTGTGCTGAACATCATTGTGAAAATAGCTAAATTAACCTAAGAGTATGGGAATGCCTGAGTCCAGAATGAGCCCCGATGTTTGGCCACATAGAATATTATTGTCTTCAAGTGTAGGAATGATAATGCGGTTTTTAATCACTAAATATGGTAACCATTCTGGTGTTTTGGCCAGTGGAAAACAAAAGCCATAGCATGGGTAAAAGTCTCAGAAGTCTGTTTTGTAGCGTCTATTCAGTTTATTTATTCATTTATTTATTTTGTCTTATCTAAGGCCACACCTGCGGTATATGGAGGTTCCCAGGCTAGGGATCTAACAGGAGCTGTAGCTGCTGGCCTTCACCACAGCCACAGCAACGCGGGATCCGAGCTGTGTCTGCAACCTACACCACAGCTCACGGCAACGCTGGATCCCTAACTCACTGAGCAAGGCCAGGGATCGAGCCTGCAACCTCATCGTTCCTAGTCGGATTCGTTAACCACTGAGCCACGACAGGAACTCCCTATTCAGTGTATTTAAAGTTGACATCAGAATTTTTAGAGATGGATTTATTTACAGTGTCCTCTAATGGACAGATATTAATTTTAATACAGTTGGTCTATCAGTCTTCTCCATTATTGATTTTATTTAGTTGTGTACATTTCTTTCTCTTGGGACTCTGAATACATGAATCTTAAAGGTTCTGTCCTAAGTATTGCTTAACAATGTTTCAGGTCTTCCATCTCATCTTTAGTACTGCATTGTGTGTCAATGTCTTAAATTTTATCTTCTGAGTAACTGTGTCTCTTGTTTAAACCTTTCAATAAGTTCTTAGTTTATTTTTATTTATATCTTATTTCTTTTGTCTATTTATGGTCCCACCTGCAGTATGTGGAAATTCCCAGCCTATGGGCTGAATTGGAGCTACAACTGCCAGCCTACACCACAGCCACAGCAACGCCATATCTGAGCTGCATCTGCAACCTACGCCAGAGCTTGCATTAATGCCAGATCCTTTAACCCACTGAGCAAGGCCAGGGATCAAACTTGTCTCCTCATGGAGACTAGTCGGTTCTTAACTTGCTGCACTACAATGGGAACTCTGAGTTCTTGATATATTTCACTTCCAGAAGTCCACGTGTCCCCCTAAATCTGATTGGTTATTCCAAATAGCTTATCTTGCTTGTCTTTGTGGTTCAGTTTCTTATTTCTCGAATCATTTCCAGTTCTTTAGTGTCTGACAGTTCTTTTATAAGTAGTGCTTGGGGTGGGAGAGTGTCATTAATTTTTGCTAGCTTTTTCCAATGATGTCTTGCTTGCTTCCCTGTAAGTGTGGCGGTCTTTGGTTGTATGCTTTGGCTTGGTCTTAATTTGTGGAACATTTACAGGTCTAATCGGAGGATGGTTTTTTCCCCAAGAGGGTTGGGTTGCTTTTGCCTGGAACCAGGGATACCATTAACCTCAAAGCCTCAATGGTCCAGACAAAGGCAGGAGTCCTAAGCTCTCAGCAGTCTTTTATTTGACTAAGAACTTCCCCCTTTTTCTTCTGCCCTCTTTCTTTTCATACTCATTTTACCTTTTTGTTTTGAATGGAGAACAGTCTTTTTATATGGTAGTTTCTGTTGCAGAGTTTTGTTGTTTCTTTGAAACTTGCTCTACATTAGTTATTGTCTAGACTTTAAGAAAGAAAAAAAAGCCCTGCTGTAAAATTGTAGGTATTTTGGTTTATAAAAATGCAAGAAGGAAAAGAAGTCTGTTTTAAAAGTAAAAGGTATAGAGAATGTGAGATATTTTCATGGAAAGGAAGAAGCAATAAGAGCTATCATGTCACACACTATAATTAACTTTAAAGGAAAATGAATTTCACACGGGTCTAATTTTATTCCTATTGTGTGAAGATCCTAAGGAAATCCTCTATTTTAAAATGTGACCAGAGCTTCCATTTTAGTTATTGAAAGGTGCAATTTCCACACATTGCTATGTGAAATGGATTGAATTTTGAAGTCTTTAAAACGAACCAAGTTTTATTTTTCTTTCTTGGTGAGCATTACCTTTGAAACTGCAAGGGCTTGTTTATAGCCACATAAATTGGTGGCAGGAATTTTTTTTTTTAAGGGCCAACAGTGTGGTATATGGAAGTTCCCAGGCTAGGGGTTGAATTGGGGCTGCAGCTGCTGGCCTACGCTACAGCCATGGAAAAGCCAGATCCGAGCCTTGTCTGAGACCAACATTGCAGCTGGTGGCAATGCTGGATCCTTAACCCACTGAGCAGGCTAGGGATCAAACCCACATCCTCATGGTTACTAATTGGGTTTGTTACCCCTGAGTTACACATGATGGGAATTCTTGGTGACAATAATTTACATTAGCCATGCTTTAAGTTACTAGCCAGAAAATGGAGATGGGGTGGATGGCCCTTTGTTTGGATCACAGTACTCAAGTAGTTGTTGGCTGGAATGTTATAAGAAGGGTCATTGAAAGGGATGCTAAGAGCCAAATGAAGACAAGCATAATCTTTTAAAAAAAATTAAATAAAAGTATCTAAAAAGTTTAGTTAGAATCTTTAATAATTTCTTTTAATCTTTTCTGGGAGTTTTACAGCCTCTAGGAGGTGGATCTTTTCTAATAATTGGATTTTCCAATGAAATGATATATTCCCCTGTAAATTCATATATTTCAGAAATTTTTGTTGGCTATGTTGAGTCCAGCGTAGAGCTGGACGTGTGGCAGTGAATCTCAGGAGAGAGATGGAGGCTCAAAAGCATTGTTTGGAGAGAGCTGCATGGGGATAATGTCGAAGATTCTGAGGGAGGTGGCAGGCAATGGGGGCAGGGGAAGAAATGTGTGGGTTGGATAGTGTCTTATGTAAATAAGGTCTCATAATCAGATAATACTTGGGAAATGTGAAGTTAAGCATAGCTAAACAGGCTTCCTTATAGCACAGCCTCTCAGAACCTTAGGAGTGCCTGCTGGCACTGTGACTTTGTAAGAGAAGGAGGAAAGGAGGCCAAAGTTTTTGACTACACCATCTTGTAGAGCTAATGTTCATTGGAAACATTTTGGGAAGAACTGGTTTACTATGGTTTTTGCATTATTTCTCTGTATTAGGTAGGAATGGCTCCTTATTGATGAGGTTTCTAATGTGGCATGTTGCTACCGTGTCCTCCTTCTGTTTCCTGCCAAATGAATGTGGTTATATAGAGGGAATACCGGTTGCTTATGGTCCTGAGAAGAGGGTGTCCTTGGTCTGGTTGTGGCATGTGTTCAGTGACTTAGGCCCAGAGCTCAAGGATGTGAACTCAAACTTGGGATGGTCTCTCTGTGTAGGTTTGTAGATGTATCATTCATCCCAGTGCCAGTTTGGGGGGGTACTGGTTCCCTCTCTGAAGTTCAAAGCCTGGTCCTGAAACAGCTTCTGAGTGGTTCTGGTAATGAAAAATTATGTTTTTTTTTTTTTCTTTCACAATGTCATCTGATTCTTGATAGGCAGATGATGCAGAGATTGAAAGGAAAGATCCTGGATAAACTCGGATAACTCCTTATTTGTACATATGTGCACATGCACAAATTATGCTCAGATGGTGAATTATTTTAGAAAAACAGGCAGATACAGGGTAGATAGACATACAGAGCAGATCAGGCCTACAGTGTGCTGGGTAACTGGGGTGAAAGGAGGTAGGGACCAGGGAGGAAAAGTCTGCCCAGTGGAGGTCAGATGAGTTACAAATATTCCTCAAGCTCCTGCTGAACATTGTGCAGAAGAGCTTTGTCTGAGGGAATGGAATCTTGGAAGTGGCATCTTGGCTGGTGTGCAGACTTTCTGCAGAAACTCAATGGCTTGAAGCTTTGAGTAGTTTGGCAAATTCTGACCTGTCATTGTGGAGCTTATTTGTAGGTGAGGTATTTCTGGAGACACTTTTACTCTAAATAATCTCTAAAGCAGATTTTATTATAAGCTTTGCCAGTGTTTGTGTAGGGAAACTCTGTCTTTAGGTGGGAAGAATGTAGCAGCTTTATATGTTTGCCTGTCCTGAATTTTAGCTTCTTGGATCCTTGTTGATAATTGATGCCGAGAAGAGGATGATACCTTGCATTTTAATATGATCAGGACTAGAAGTATAGAGTTTATAAATGAAGGCATACAAGTCTCATAGATTTAGGTTTATCTTTGCCACTCACTGCTCTAGGATTACTAGTTTTCCCATTTGTTCACTTTGGTATAATGTTGCTTTGAATAGGTATTGTGTGAATGTATGTGTAGTATAGTGAGGTAGACTGTGGTGTCACACTCCCAGATGATGAATGAGGAGTACTCCTTCAAGGTGCATCTGTGAAGGAGATCTGGTGCTCTTCAGAGGCTGAGTACAACTTATCCTTGGAGGCAGGTAGTCAGTTCAGTTGAGAGTGAAAAACAGAAATTGGAGAAGGGATTTGGAAACAGTAAGATTTATTCTCACCCTCTGTTATACCATTTATTCTTAATATTGTGATTACTTCTTTAATTGATACTATAGGACTTTCAATTAATTAATTATTTGTCTCTCTTTTTTTTAGGGCTGCGCCTGTGCCATATGGAGGTTCCCAGGCCAGGGGTCAAATTGGGGTTGTAGCTGCCAGCCTACACCACAGCTACAGCAACGTGGGATCCGAGCCACAACTGTGACCTACACTACAGCTCACGGCAACACCGGATCCTTAACTACTGAGCGAGGCCAGGGATCAAACCTGAGTCCTCATGGATACTAGCTGGATTTGTTAACCACTGAGCCATGACGGGAACTCTGGGACTTTTTATTTTAACAAAACGGAGTGTTTGAGCATCATGGCAACTGTGGTCTTGCCTAGAAGAAACTGCTACAAACTTATTATTTGCTCATTAATGGGGAGAATTTCAGTAGTGAATTTCATAGGACTTTATTATCACTTATCATGTGTTTGGCTTTTTTTTTTTTTTCTATTGGCGGGGAAGCTTTCCAGTAAGATTTAGTGGAGAATACTGTAAGCATTTATTTCATCAGTTCTAGGACATAGTAGGTTTTATTTTTCAAAGGTTTTATGTCCTTTAGCCTGTTCAGTACTCAGCAGCTCTGGGAGTGTACTGTAGCCTTCATGCCTTCACAAAGACTAGAGGCTCAGAAAATCTCAGTGCTTTTCATGCTGATCAGTGGCGGAGCTGGTGTCATAATCTTGGTCTTATGCCATCACTCTTTCTTGTCCACTCTCATCCCTTTAGATCCACAGGTCTAGGGATGTTAAGGGATTCAGCATAAGTTATTTCTGAAAGATAACATCAGCCAGAACAAAGATAAGTCTTCTCCAAATGTAGGAATTTCAGAGGAATAGTTTGTTCCTAAATTTGCAAGCTCATTCAGTTTAAAAATGATTCCTATAATATGGTACTCATTTATTACTTCAGATTCATTGCCTCAGTAATGACTTTTAAATAGCACTCTATTATTAGAGTGATTGGACTGAAGTCTGATTGGACTATAGTTAAAGAGATTGCATCACTATAAATAGAATGAGATAAAATATTTTACATAATTTGATTGAACTTTTATGAGATCTTATAAGTTGGAACCTAGGATCTTCTCTTAAAGATTTATTACTTTACACAATTTCCAGATAGCAAACTTCCTACTGTGGGGTGTAAGTTGCAGTTAGAGTGGCTATCTTGGGGAATCTGGAAATTAAAATGATTTCCCCTGGAACTTTCAATTATATTACCTGAGGCTGAGCTTCATTAACTTTCCCAGCAACAACTTCCCTGACCCAAAAGCTCAAGGAAGTAAGATCAACACACTGATTACATTATCATCTAAAGACCAGAATGAAAACAGAACAGCCATGAAAGTTTTTAGTATATAGGGGAAATATTAGACTTGGTTGTCTGTTGAGGCTGTTGGCATAGTTGCTCAGGATACATTTTTGGTATACCTGAATAAATTCAGTGTCCTTCTTTAATAGTACCATGCATGAGGAGGTGGAACTGGACTTAAAGACATTGTAGTTTCCACATGATTGCATAAGAATGGGCCCAATCTCTGAAATTTAAAATTTGATTATGAGAAGGGTATATGGGAAAGATACCTAGTTTGTAAATATTGTAAACAGTTGTGAATTATAGTGAACTAATAATTGGTAAAATTGGAATCTTTTCCTGTCACTTTAACCCTTTATACCAGTGAGTCAAGTTTTCTTTGTTACTAGCCATGTTGGGTTACTATTAGAAAACTACATTATTCCAGCAATTTTAGCAAAGTTTAGATAAGTGTTTTTGGCAGTTATTCTTTGTTTAAGATTTCCTATCAACATAAGAGGTTAAATATTTCATTGTGGAAGCAGTAACAGCACCAATAATCTGTGGCTTAGAATAGTGCAAAGAAGTTTTTCAATAGTTAGAGTTGAATTCTCAGGAGATGATGTATCACATGCCGGAATTGAAATGGATGGGGTTGGGAGAGGAATGACAGAAGACATGTTTTTATTAGTGTATCTTCAGATGATGTGTAATGTTTAATATGACTTCTTAACTTACAAAGAAACAAGCTAAAAAACAGAAACCCCCCCAAACTAAAAGGTATGCCAAAGATGAAAAGCATGCTCCAGATCATATGCTTTGAATCAAAGATTTTTTTTCTTTTAAAGTAACAGCAAACGGGGAGTGGGGCCTTAATTCTCTGTTGTTTGGTATAATTTGTTTTTGTTTTTGTTTTTGTTTTAGGGCTGAACCTGTAGCACATGGAGGTTCCCAGGCTAGGGGTTGAATTGGGAACTACAGCTGCTGGCCTACACCACAGCCACAGCAACGCCAGATCCGAGTCCCATCTGCTAACCTACAGCACAGCTCATGACAATGCCAGATCCTTAACCCACTGAGTGAAGCCAGGGATTGAACCCGAGTCCTCATGAATACTTGTCGGGTTTGTTAACTGCTGAGCCATGATGGAAACTTCTGGTATAATTTTATAGTAATATTTATATAGAACCACATTGTACTGATGGTAATCTTGGGTAATTAATCATGGGTCTGCATAAATGTATGTGCATTTGCACACGTGCCTTGAATAATTACTGCTTTATTTTTTATTTCTGAATATATAGTAAAATATAATAATTTTGTCAGGTGATGGTTTGATCAGTAAATGTTATCTTTATTAGTTTTAATATTTGCTTTTTTTTTTTCTCTCTCTCCTGGTTCTAGGGTGTGGATGAATGGAACATAGCTCGCCTAAACACGGTCTTGGATGTGGTTGAGGAAGAATGTGGTATTTCTATTGAGGGTGTAAATACCCCTTATCTCTATTTTGGCATGTGGAAAACCACATTCGCATGGCACACTGAGGATATGGACCTCTACAGCATTAATTATCTCCACTTTGGAGAGCCCAAGTCTTGGCAAGTTATATGTTTAATATTCATTTCATTTGGAGTTTTGAAATTTGGACAACATGAACCAAACAAAATTGATTTTTTTTCCTCTTTATCTGGTGGATTCAGATTTATATGAGCTGTAAGAAAGTTTTTGACTGTAATAATTATTACAGAGTCTTCCATTCTGCCCAGGATTTTGCTCAAAACCATAAAGCTAGTGGTGACTTGTATATCTATAATTGTGGGAATTCCTGTCGTGGTTCAGCAGAAATTAATTTGACTAGTATCCATGAGGATGCAGGTTCAATCCCTGGCCTCGCTCAGTGGGTTGAGGATCCAGTGTTGTCATGAGCTGTGGTATAGGTTGTGGATGGGGCTTGGATCTGGCATTGAGGTGGCTGTAGCATAGGCCAGTGGCTACAGCTTGGGTTTGACCTAGCCTGGGAACCTCCATATGCTGTGGATGTGGCCCTAAAAAGACAAAAAATAAAAAATAAAATAAAATTGTGTACAGACCATTTTGTGGGCTTGATGGATAGATATTTTAGTCTTAAAGAATTTAGCATCTTTGCTTTTAAGAGCATTTGTTAGAAGGTATGTAGGAGGTAGTTAGGAATGAAAATTGACTTCCTGAATGTAGAATATCAAGTAATCCTAATGATTTTCTGGTCTGGTCTCCTCTGAATAAATGCAAAGTTCCATTTCATGTGTGGTGGCTAGAGGGAGAGGAAGGATCAATCAGGAGGCCTGTTATCGTTCTTCGGATGATGGTCATGGGAACAAGAATAAGTTAATGTGAATATGTAGTCTTAACTTGTAATTTTTGTGCTTGTGAGCCTCTTTCCTCATCTTTCTGAGCCATGATTTTAAGATTTATTGCTCTGTAGAATGCATCATATGGTATCTTCATTACACATTTGTAATAATTAGTCTTTCTATCACCCTGGAGTCTTGTGGTCAACCAGTTTTATGTTTGAACTTGTTTTTATGGGTTTTAGTCTTAGGAGAGTTTAAATATCATTTCTATTGTGTATAATACACGTACATGCCAAATAATTTGACAAGTCAGGAAATACGATGTTTCTAATAGTTTTGAACTTGATAGGATGCTCTTCAGGTGCTTTGTCAGCCCAGTAGCTGGGCTGAAAGATAGTGGCCTCTTTTCAAGTTCTCCTCCGATCAGGTGTTAAGTACAATGTATAATTTCTATCCCCATTCTTGCCATTACTTGCCCTTGAGGTTTTATCATTTGGTGAAGTGTGAAGCTGTAAGCTTTCTTCAGTAAATTCAAATATAGTAAAAGTTCGTAATGATCAAAAATGGCATTTAATCAGCAGGCAAGTTTTAGGCAAGTTTTAGGTGGAAGAGCAAAGCTCTTAGGACGTACAAGAAAAGTCCAGGCATTTCCAGGTTTGCAGTGGAGTTTTTTTTTTTTTTTTGGCTTTTGTCATTTTAGGGCCACACCCGCGGCATATGGAGATTCCCAGGCTAGGGGCCTAATGGAGCTGTAGCTGCTGGCCTGTGCCACAGCCACAGCAATGCAGGATCCGAGCTGCGTCTGCAACCTACACCACAGCTCATGGCAATGCTGGATCCTTAACCCACTGAGCGAAGCCAGCGACTGAACCCGCAACCTCATGGTTCCTAGTCCGATTCGTTAACTGCCTCGCCACGACGGGAACTCCTGCAGTGGAGTTTTGTAATCTGAAAAAAGTGAGAAGCTGTTTAACTTACAATATATTTTTTGGTCTTCTTAGGGCAGCACCATCGGCATATGGAAGTTCCTAGGCTAGGGGTCAAATTGGAGCTGAAGCTGTCAGCCCATGCCAAAGCCACAGCAACACCAGATCCGAGCAGTGTCTGCAACCTTCACCACAGCTCATGGCAACACTGGATCCTTAACCCACTGAGCAAGGCTCGGAATTGAACTGCATCCTGATGGATACTAGTTGAGTTTTTTACTGCTGAGCCACCACAGGAACTCCCTGTTTAACTTATTTTTAACTGCATTTTACTTACACATTTTGTTTGACAAATTCTTAGCATTCTACTCTCTTATTGGAATAAATCAAATTTAAACATTTTTAATAGGTGTCTGGGACCAGAGAGGCTGTGGTGATACAAAAAGGGTGAAGAGAAGATTTCTTACACAGGTGTTTGCCAAGGGTCAGTTGTGGACACACACTTTAGGCCCTGTGACTCTGTCATATTTCTTCAGCACCACTGTGAAGTCTGTTGGAGTGTTATCCTAGTGCTTTTGGGACTTGGCTTTGAGAGACTCGGAGAAATATTTCAACAACATGTTGGCTCCTGGGCATAGTTATCTCCATGAACTTTCTGATACTCACTTTTGTTGTGGATGAAACTAAGTTAAATTAATAAATTCAATATCTTGGTGAAATCTAGTATGTAGGCAACTAAATGCTATACTTTCATTAAAAAATCTGAAAAGTTACTAGCAAAACTTTTCTACAGATTTGGGTAAATTCATGACAATGTCTGGGATGTTAATTTGAGTTTTTCAGTATTGGAGAAGTTGAAATGGAATCTCTGCTTTATTATTAAGAAAGGTGATTCTACCTCCTAAAAATTGCTGAGGGGAGAATATTCTGGTCAGGGAAAAGAGTGATTATAGAGCCCTGTGTCTTTGAATAGAGCACCACTGTTCATCAGTGAGAATAAATATACTGAACTCTGAAGTATTTCTTTCTATCCAAGATGTATATTTTCAATATGTAGTTACTCTATTAGTTTTTAAGCAATATAGACTCCATTATATGTATTAAGAGTAGATTTATAATATTACCGTTATCTTTAACCTTGGCCATTATTTACAATGATAAAATAATAAAACACCACAGTGAATCATGACAGTTAATCTGCATTCCATTTTCTAAGATAACTAGTGTAGGAAAAGAGTGATGTAAATGACTCTAAGAATATTTCCCAGTGGATTTATGAACAATTATATTAGCTCAGCATAAATAACTTCGAGGTGGTAAACTTTATTATCATTAAAATTCATTTCAGTCATCATCATAATATATTTGAAGTGAGCTTTGAAAGGTGGTAGAAGCAATACAAATTCATGTAAATATTGGGGGGTAGGCAGCTTGTGTGGCAGAGCTCAGACTCAAGAGAGCAGTAATCAAAGCTCATAATCCTTATTCTGCTACTGATGTGTGCGGCTTTGGGCAAAGAATTGTGCTTTTGTGGCCCGGTTTCCTCACCCACAAAGGTGACAAGACTAATCAGGATGATCTCTAGTGCTCTAATTTTGTAATTTGCAATCAGAACCATAGGAATATTTTAATTAATCTTTAAAATGAGAGGATGATGAGGTGACATAAGGTTCTGCATCTGGGTGGATACATGCCCTGGTCTCCTTTTCTCTTTTCAGTCACCCACCCTCCTTCCCTTCCTTTCCTTCCCTCCTTCCTTCCTTCTTCTTAAAATATAGTTGATTTACAGTGTTGTGTCAATTTCTTCTGTACAACAAAGTGACCCAGTCATACACATACATCTGTTCTTTTTCTTATATTATTTTCCATCATGTTTTATCCCAGGAGACTGGATATAGTTCCCTATGCTGTACAGTAGGCCTGGTCTCTTTTTCTGATGTCCTCTCCTTGTTGAGTTGCCTTTACCCTTCTCCAGAGTTAAAGAGACTCCAATCTTTCTTTTAGGCTTGACATTTCTGCCCTGGCACCATGTCTTCCTCTTCTCTGGTATTATAGGTCGGTATTTAAATTCCTCTTGCTCTTCTTTCAGTTCTGTCCTCAGGCATCATGTTCTGGGCATGATTCTTGGAGAGACTGTCCAAGATTCTTTCCTTACTTCCATGACCATGCTGTTTGCCTCTGCTTGTGTATTCCTCAGATTTTGCCTGCAGGCTTTCTGGACCACGTGTTGCCTACCATAGACATCTGTTTTTGCACATTTCAAGTGGTTGTGACCACTCCTTCACCTTTCCTGTGCCTGCTTTGAAGTCATTGTCTTTCCTCCACATTTAACACAGAGCCTGGCTATAGGATTGATGCTTTGTAAATAATTCTCATTTTAAATAGGGAGAGTATTGTTTTGGATCAGTCTGTGTAAGGACAGAGAAGATACTCTGTAGAATGTTTTATAAAGATTCTTATCTCAAATGTCACTATTAAGAATACCAAGTTTCCAAAGTTTTCTGAGTAACTGCAGATAGGCCTAGCTCCAGGTAAAAATCATGAAACATACTTTTCTGGGTACAGCGTGTAGCAGATTTGCTGAGTAAGTATTCACAAGCACAAGACTTTAGAGGAGCTAATGATTTATTTAAACATTTCTGGCATGAAGGCTTAAGGAAAAAAAGAATGCTTAAAGAACGAAGATGGAAAACTGCTTTGGCAGTCAGTGGTAACATATTTATTTTCTTAGAATTAACATCGACTTTGGACCCAGAAGACCGGTTTTAAAATCCCAGTCTATCACTTGCCAGCTGAATGACTTAGGGCAAATCACTATACTCCTTTCATCATGAATTTCTTTAACTGCCAAATGGAGGCGTGATTTATTCCCTGTCTATTTATAGGATTGCTAGGAGAATCCAGGGATATGCTATGTGTAAAAGTGCTTTGTAAACTGTAAAGAACAACACAAATATTCATAATTCCTATTGTCTTAATAACTTTATAAAATTAAATACTTTTTTTGTCATAATAATTACTTAAAGCCTGAACTTTGCATGATGGGTCTGCATATGAGAAAATGGGAGTTTCAAGGATAAGCAAAATGTAATTTTCTTTCCCAGGCATCATGTATGATAGTGGTTTACTGCTAGAGGATATAGAGTTTAGGTATTGCCCTGAATTTTTCTTTCTGAGACTGTGTTCAAACACAGTGATCAAGATACTTTCAGATTTACTCTGTAGAGAAAGATAAGTTTAAGAGGACATATAAGCTATGAAAAGGTCTAAAGTTAGGAGAGAAATTTCTCCTGGATGTTTTCAGAAAAATTAACAGTGGACTGCAGCATTTTAGACTTGGCTGAATTTTATTCAATAAGCTCTGTGATTTTGTTAAATACAATAATAATAAGTATCAGGTTATTCAGTATGGATATAAATTTAGCTGGATGCTTTTTCTTTAGATCAATTTGTTCAGTGCTGTGTAATTTTTTTTTTTCTTTTTGCCTTTATCTAGAGTCACACCCGCGGCATATGGAGGTTCTCAGGCTAGGGGTCTAACAGGAGCTGTAGCTGCCGGCCTTCGCCACAGCAATGCAGGATCCGAGCCGCGTCTGCAACCTACACCACAGCTCACGGCAACACCGGATCCTTAACCCACTGAGCAAGGCCAGGGGTCAAACCCACAACCTCATGGTTCTTAGTCGGATTCGTTAACCACTGAGCCACGAAGGGAACTCCAGTGCTGTATAATATTTAAGAGCCCAGGTTTTTTTGCACCAGATTCTTGTGTTTTGAGTTCTGGCATTGCTCTTTACTGCATATGTAACCCAGGACAATTTTTTTTTTTTTTTTTTGGTTGCCCTGCAGCATATGGAGCTCTGGGGCCAGAGATCCAAACTGCAGCCTCAAACTAAGCAACAGTGAATCCTTAACCCACTGTGCCAGGCTGGGAATCAAACCAACGGCCCAGTGCTCCCAAGACGCAGCTGATCCTGTTGCACCACAATGGGGGCTCTGCCCAGGGCAATAATTACACAACCCCCAAGCCTCCAGTTTTTCTCCTAAAACACTTACGTGGTTTGGTGCCCACTTTGTAAGGTAGTTGTGTGGATTAAATAAAATACAAAGTGTATAACACAGTGCATACCACAGTGCCTGACATATTATAAGTGCTCAAGAAATGTTAATACTTCAAGAGTTCCCGTCGTGGCTCAGTGGTTAACGAATCCGACTAGGAACCATGAGGTTGTGGATTTGATCCCTGTCCTCACTTAGTGGGTTAAGGATCCCGTGTTGCCGTGAGCTGTGGTGTAGGTCGCAGACGCAGCTCGGAACCAGCGTTGCTGTGGCTGTGGTGTTGGCCGGTGGTTACGGCTCCAATTAGACCCCTAACCTGGGAACCTCAATATGCTGCGGATGAAGCCCTGAAAAGACAAAAAGACAAAAAGACAAAAAAAAAAAAATGTTAACACTTCATACATTTACTTAGCAAATATATATTGCATGTCACATATAAGACCTTATATATCTGATATTCATAAGAATTATGTGTTCTAAATGACAGAAACCCAATTTAAGCAAAAAGTTTTTTTGGCAGTGTATATAGTTGAGATAAGGTAGAAGCAGGGCTCAAGCCAGAGATCAGATGCTCCCATTCAGTGTCTGTCCCAGACTTCATCCCCCCCCGGATTCATTCACTTCCTCCCATCTCACCCCTCCCCCTTCTTGCTCTTTTTCCTTTCCTTTCTTGGGGTTAGATAGAGAAGGAGCTGTTTACTTATTAATAAATATTTGATTATTGCTGAATTTTAAAAATCAGGTATGTCTTTTTTTTTCTTTTTTTAGGCCACACCCGTGGCACATGGAAGTTCCCAGGCTAGGGGTCGAATTGGGACTATAGCTGCCAGCCTATGCCACAGCTATAGCAATGTCAGATCCAAGCCGCATCTGTGACATTTACCATAGTGCTGGGTCCTTAACTCACTAAGCAAGGCCAAGGATCAAACCTGAGTCCTAATGGATACTAGTCAGGTTTGTTACCAGAGCCACAATAAGAACTTCAAGCCTGCCTTTTTGAAAGAACAAATGAGTTATGTGTCATCGAATTGACCTGAGCATGTTTAATGTACATCTTCTCCATTAAAATGTGAGCTCCCAGAGAGGGGAGTCTGGTTCACTAGTAGGTCTCCAGTGTCATGGTATCTGACATGATCTTGGCACACAATGGATACTCAATAAATATTTGTTAAATGTACAGTCTTACCGAAGGAATTCCTTTTTTCCTTTAAACACCTAGAGCAGAACATTGCTTTAGGGATTGGACAGCTTGATAGTATTTAATGATACATTGAATTAGCAACATACGGTACTAATTCCTTCTTGTTGACTTATGTATTTAGTAAGTTTAGACTCATTACTGTATTCTAATTGCAAATGTTAAAACTAATTGGGTAGTGGTAAAAGATACATCTTTCTGACAGTTTTGTATAGAAAAATATTTTTGGAATTAACCGTAGTTTGTTTCTTGTTTTAATTATTCTTCCTAGAGAAATTTAACCTCTCAATAAGAAAAATAGACTTCTATAAATATTTCTAAATTGAAGTATTAACAAAATTAACTGCATAACATATTCTAGTCACTTTTAGATGTATCTATGTATATATTTTTAGATAATATTATTTTAAAAGGTTTGAAAAATTGGAACTTTACTCCCAAAATATGGTATTAATTTTGTACTCAGCTGCTAGCTGTGTTTATAGCAAGAAGGAGAGTGCAGCGATAACAGGAAGCAAATATTTTAATTGCTTAAATGGTTGATGTTTTAGCTGTACCTGAGCCTGACCTGGAGATAAACACAGTCACATTGGTGGCAAACACATACCTACAGGTAAACAGTGAGTCCTGAAGACTCCTGCTTAGCACCGAGTTTTTCAAAGAAAGCCTCAGTGGGGTCTGGTGTTTGTGTTTTGAAAGAAAATCTCACTCCTTTCTCTGAAGTGATGAGATGTAATGCCTTTTCACTTACAGACTGGTAACTGTAGGTTCTCATACAGGAACTCTATCAACCTACATTAAGTACTTTTGATACTCCTGATAAGCATAACAGGAGCTTGTAAATTCTATCAGAATGCTTATTTCCTTGTTGCTCCTCTTTCTTTTAAAGCCACCACCACCAGCACATACAGGAACCCCAGAAAACCCTTCTGATGAAAAGAAATCACTGAATTGAATCCATAACTCTTAGGGAAAAATCAGAAGGTTTTTAATGCCAATTTATTTACAGTGTAGTTCATGGAAAACAAACACTAGTGTTGTTAGCCTTGCAAATTACTGTGGCAGATATGGCAGTTCACAAATTATGTTGCCTAGCTTATCTTTTTTCCCTACATATTTCTCTTCCTCCTTTTCAGACCATTTTAAATTTTGCTGTTTAGATAGGTAGAACTTTGTAGAAAATGCGTATTACTTAACATTTGTTTTAATAACAGTTAGTCTTTGACTTGAGCGTATAAAACAGCAGCTTGCAGATAGCTTTATAAATGTGACTTCTGTGACCCCAAATGTGTTCGTTTTTGTGAGCTTCCTTTTCAAAGAGTAGGCCTTGACTAGGATGAGGAAGTGCGTTCTTTAACTGTGGTGTGTGTTAATTTAGTGTGTGTTTTATGTGTGCCAGGAACTGTGCTAATTATACTTACTTTAAAAAATCATCTCAGGTAATCCAGACAACACGTTTCAGGTGGGTGGTCCCCATTTTTAAACTGAGGACCCTGAGTCTGACTTAGAGCCTTATGTGCTTTATCTAGTGATTAGTCTTATAGCCAGTGTTTTAACTCTTGTTTGTCTGACCCTTCCCATTGATTTAAAAAGAGAAGGGAAGAGGAAACATGAAGAAATATGCAAGAAGAAAGTGTGCTTGTGTTTCTTTTTTTACACTACTAACTTTCTTATAATGAGCTTGTCTGCAGAACTGAAAGAAAAACTGAGTTGAATATTTCACTTTGACCAGGAAGTAGACTGGAAGGTATGTCCTGTAAGTTGTTTTGCATCCATTATTTAAAAAGACACAGGTGAGAGGAAGAGAGGAGGGCTGAGACTGGCTGGTGTTCAGAGCCTTCTTTTCTTCAGAAGGAAAGTCAGACTCCACACACTCAGCACATCGATGGTTTGGGGTTTTTTGCAGATCTTAAGATGACTTCCATGGCGCAGATTTGTTCTTTAGACATCCCTTAGAAATTTTGAAATTAGGAGTTCCCCTCTCGGCTCAGTGGTTAATGAATCTGACTAGTATCCATAAGGACGTGGGTTTGCTCCCTGGCCTTGCTAAGTGTGGGTTGAGGATCCGGTGTTGCCGTGAGCTGTGGTGTAGGTCTCAGACACAGCTCTGATCTTGCCTTACTGTGGTTGTGGTGCAGGCCAGCATCTACAGCTCTGATTCGACCCCTAGCCTGGGAACCTCCATATGCCATGGGTGTGGCCCTAAAAAGACAAAACAAAACAAAACAAAGAAGCATGACTCTGGGTTATAAAAAAAAAAAAAATCTAAAAAAAAATCTTACTGAAATCAGAAAATAAACTCCCACATTTGATAAAGAATGAGTTTTACCTTGAGGATTTTGTCTTCCTCTGTGGAATGAGTGGTGATTCTTAAGTTAGACTTCTATTTGCATTAAGTCCCCTCAAATGAAGTTTTGGGAAAAGCTAGTCTGACCCTGTTGAGAGATAAGAGTGCTTTGTCTGTCAAACCTATCAGATAATCACTGCTAGGATGGGAAACAGAGCAGCTCTTGAAAGCTACACAACCCTCCTTAGTCTTCCAGTATTTCAGGTCAGCTAATTTTTACTTTAAAATTAATTTTTGTGTATTACCTCATGCTATTTTAATAAATGTTTTAATCCATTAGAAAAGTACTGTCTACACTGGATTTCTCTGGATTGAGAATGTTCTGTTGAAATTGTCTTGGGAATGTTCTTTTGAAAGTCACTGTGAATCAGCTTAGCTAAAAAGGAGAATTTAATTGGCTCACGTAGCCATGAGCAGTCAGAAACATTTGGAACGCTTGGAAGTTGCCAAAGTGTGTTAGATCCTGGGTCCCACTTCTCTTGTGCATTGCGTTCATTTTTCTCTCTGGTTCATGTATTCCTCCCTGTATCACCAGAAAGGAATCCTGGTTTGGATTCTGTGCTAATTTCTGACCTAAGTTACTGAGGCTGAGGGTAGGAAGGTATTATGGTTGTCCTGGCTTGGATCAGTATGGTGGTGTGGGCGGAAGCATGAAGAATGGCAGCTCCATTAGAATTAGATATTTGTGTTTGGGGGAGGTAGTTCCGCATAAGGAGAGTGCTATTACCTGAATTATGCTGCATAAGGGGAATAAAACCCAAACGCTTCTACAGATAAAAGGCAAAGGAAAGGCCCAGAGACATGTTCAGGTATTTACTTCAAAGTCTTTGGATGGCTGATTCAGCTACCTTAAGTGGTTCTTAATTTATTTTCTGTAAGATTTGAAAAGATGTCCTGTGGGAATATTTCCTTAAGATGGGAATGAACATATGTATTTAGGATTTTAAAATTATTAAAATGCATGTTTGTTTAACTTATCGTAAAAGCATTGCGAACATTTGATCAGTAACTTTTACCTAAAGTGAAGGCAACTGGCAGAAATAAGTCTTTTCTTTTATTGGCCTTCCCCATGGCATGAGGGAATTCCCAGGGCCAGGGACTGAGCCCACAGCATAGCGGTGACCTGAGCCACAGCAGTGACAATGCTGGATTCTTAACCCACTAGGCCACCAGAGAACTCCATGCAGAAATAAATCTTTACACTGGATTTGAAACCAATGGATCTAAATTTTTAGCGTTTTTTTTCTGACTATTTGAACTAATGATGCTCTTTTTTCTTGTGGTTTATATGCTAAATATCTAATAGTTTTGCCACTTCCTTATGTTTTAGTCTTTAAGAATTCTCTTTTCATTTATGTGTTTTGGTCTTATCTCCTCAAGGAGACTGTTAGCTACTTGAGGGCAGCACCATAGCACCTTTGTAGGACCAGGCATCACCACAGGCTCATAGGCCTGTTTAATTATTGAAATAGGATTTTTTTTTTTATCTGCTTACTTGTATGTCATATGTATAGCATTACATTTCTTTCAGGCTTTGTTGATCTTTTTATAATATTCTTTTTGGTTTCTTATGGGTAGGTATTACAAAATTAGCCTCTAAAATAATATAGTCATGTATCTTGTGAGATCTCTTGAATAGAAATGTCCTGATGTATAGGAAGTTTTTAGAAGTTACAAAAATTGTTTGTTAGAAGATTTTAGACTCGACACTGTATTTTGATTGTCAATGATAATAGTAGATTTGATAGCTTGATTAAGAGAAATCCACAAACATTAGGCTCCAGATTTAATATAGCCACCTGTAAGTCCAACCCTTTTTCCCTTCCTCCAAATGACTAATTATTTGTGGGGTTTCCATAAAAGGTTTCTTTGAGGGTTTCTGCATAAAGCTTCTGGAATGTAATTTTATAACATATATTTCTGAGAGGACATAGCATTCAATTATATAATATCTGACCAGAGACAAAAATATCTTTCTGACCAGAGACAAAAAACCCATTTAGTAGTCTTCCTCGAAGTGTGATTAAAAAAAAAAAAGTGAGTGTTCTTTGAGAAGGCAGTATGCATCAACAAGGGCTTGAATTAGGTGAGTTGCCTTCATCATCTTCAACTCCTTCAATTGTCTCCCTCTAAGTGAAGAAGGTTAATATCATTTAGGAATGGCAGGTGTTGACAGAAGCATGTGACCACTTACTGCCCCCCCAGTTTTACTTAGAAATAATTGACATCATCACTGTGTAAGTTTATAGCATACAGTACAGTGATTATTATTGTGAGTGAAATGGTTACCACAGTAGATTCAGTTAATATTCATTTTCTTATATGGAAGCAATGAAAAGAAAGAAAAAGAAAAAAGGAGAAAAAATCTTCTTATAATAAGAACTCAGGGTTAACTCTCTTTATATAATAGAGTGTTTTTAGCTGTTGTCATCCTGTTGTTCAGTACATCCTTAGTACTTATTTATCATGTAACTAGAAGTTTGTACATTTTGACTCCTTCCCTCCAATTTTACTTCTCCCTACCTTCTGCCTCTGGTAACCACAAGACCTCTTTTTTTCTGTGAATTTGGTGTCTTGAAAAAAAAACACATATATGTGAATACATTTTTAAAATTTTTAATTTTTTTGTCTTTTTGTCTTTTAGGGCTGCATCTGTGGCATATGGAGATTCCCAGGCTAGGGCTCCAGTCAGAACTGTAGCTACTGGCCTATGCCAGAGCCACAGCAACATGGGGTCTGAGCTGTGTCTGTGACCTACACCATAGCTCATGGCAACGCCTGATCGTTAACCCACTGAGAGAGGCCAGAGATCGAACCCGCGTCCTCATGGATGCTAGTTGGGTTTGGTAACCACCGAGCCACGATGGAATTCCCTGAATAGGTTTTAAAATTGAAGGCTGCATACCTTTTTTGTTTGTTTTGTGTGTTGCTTGAGTTACCTTTGGGTAACTTGATTGCTTTATGTAATGTGTACTTTTGAAAGCCTCTCAATTTTCATAGAGATTTCCAGTGGTAAGATAGCTGTGTAGGTATTTTTCCTTGAAGTTTAAACTTCAATTGCAGGAAATCTCCTTGAAAATGCTTCAATACTTTCTTGAAGTTAATTGTGGTAGAACTCTGTAAGCCAATTGTAGTGGAACACTTTAAGCTACTCTATCTTATTCATGGACTAGGTATAATTGTTCTTTGAATAAATGATCATTTGGAAAGGATACTATTCTCTGAAGAAGATTTCTGTATAAAGTAAGATCGGTTTTCATTGGGAAAACAGTGGCTTGGGAAATTTTTTGATATGGACAAATAACTTTCTCTGGGCATGTTTTTGTTTGTTGCTGATTTTTGAAGTTTCCATAGTTCTGATTCTTCTTGAAATGGCATTTTGTTTCTGTTTTATTAATGCTTCTGTCCTGTAAAACACTGCATCTGTGTTTGGTGACTTTTGATTTTGTTTTTTTCCTTTTTGTTCATTAAATATTTATTTGTCAGGTATTGTCATCTGTCAGGTATTGGGCTCAGTGCTAGTGACACTCATGAACAGGACAGAATGGTCTTCATGAAGCTTACAGTTAGAAATAAAGCTTTTAGTGCACCCACACTCCCCTTTATTTTCTAGCAGAAACTTTTTCTTAGCAAAATTTTATTGGAATCCAAATCTTACATGGAGTTCAAATCTTACGTAGAATACTCTTAAGTAATCCAGGAAAGTATTTTCTTTTTTTTTATTTTTGCATTATAGCTGGTTTACAGATTTCTGTCAGATTTTCCAACTGCACCATGTGGTGACCCGATTACATGTACATATATGGATTTGTCACATGTAATTAGATATAGTTCCCCGTGCATTACAGTTGAAGCTCCTTGCTATTCCATCATTAAAGCAGTAGTTATCCCCACT
>PVHT020000022.1:10492985-10510966 GCA_004024745.2 Catagonus wagneri
TTTTTTTTTTTTTTGTCTTTTTGCCTTTTTATCTAGAGCCGCACCCGCGACATATGGAGGTTCCCAGGCTAGGGGTCTAACAGGAGCTGTTGCCGCCGGCCTTTGCCACAGCAACACGGGATCTGAGCCGCATCTGCAACCTACACCATAGCTCACGGCAACGCCAGATCCTTAACCCACTGAGCAAGGCCAGGGATCGAACCAACAACCTCATGGTTCTTAGTCGGATTCGTTAACCACTGAGTCACGACGGGAACTCCTAGCACAGAGCATTTTTTCAGAAGGTCAAATTGTATAAAGTTGTAAATAAAGCAGAGCTGACCTGGCTGAAATGTGGATGGTGGGACCCTCTCACTCCCCAGCTCCTTCCCCCAGGCACCTTCAGAAAACCCTAGGTCCCTGGGTTTGCCCTGGAAAAGAGGAAATCAGTCATTTGATCATCTAGTACTTGAAAAGTCACTTTACTACTGAGTGTGTTGTCTGTTGAGTATTTTGGAAAGGTCAGTATTAAGAAGTAAAGATATCTTTTATGTTGTCTCAGGTGATACCAACTAGTAATTTCCTTTTTCTTGCTGCAGTTGCCTTACTTATGATTGTGTGCAGATGTAGCTACCAGGCTTATTTTTCCATCTAATTGTTCTGTCAGGAAATGGGCCACAGATGGCATAAGGATGAGGCCAAGCTTTGGCTGAATTCTTTTTCTCAGTGGCTTTTTATCTGCTGTCCTTGTAGGGTGTCAGTTCAAACACCTGTCTTTTTGGTCCTAGTTCGAGACATCCAGCTTGTATTTTCAGGGCTGATGCCTAAATGATGCCTCCTTACAAATGTGTTCATTGTAACTGTTTGTTCTACCTCGTGTGCTGGAGCTGTCTTGGATGTGTTCTGGAAACAGCAGCTGTGGGGAGGGAGGACGGCAGGACTAGGCAGAAGGGAAAGTGCAACTTCAGTCCAGCCCTGGGCAGGTTCCAGAGGCAGCCGTGGTTGCCTTACCGATTCTGATGAGGCCCTTCAGAATTGCCCCTAATGGAGGCAAGAAGGCCCGGCCTTAATACTCTGGCATACAGGCCACCATCCCCTCAAGGGAGGGAACAAGACTCTGGGTGAGCGTGATGTGGGGCAAGGAGCCTCCCTTTGGTGAAGGCGTGGGGGTCTTACAGTCACACTTGCTGTTTCCCACATTCATCTAATTTTAAGAACTGGAAATGAAGTAAGCAGTGTTCTGTTTTCCACAGTTAACCAATGAGACTTCATAATATAAAATATTAATGCTTAAACTTTAATAAACAAACATATTAAAACTTGTTAACATCCTCAGTAATGTGAAAATGTAACATGATCACACATATAAAATCTATAGTTGTTCAGGACTTCCCTTCATGGCTCAGTGGTTAACGAATCCGACTAAGAACCATGAGGTTGCGGGTTCGCTCCCTGGCCTTGCTCATTGGGTTAAGGATCCGGCGTTGCCGTGAGCTGTGGTGTAGGTTGCAGACGTGGCTCAGATCCCGTGTTGCTGTGGCTGTGGCGAAGGCTGGTAGCTACAGCTCCTGTTAGACCCCTAGCCTGGGAACCTCCATATGCTGCGGGTGCGGCTCTAGATAAAGGCAAAAAGACAAAAAAAAATCTATAGTTGTTCAGCCTTTGTTTTTGAATCAATTAGGAATATGCCTTGATTAAAAAGCATATTGTAAATTAACCATTTTGGAAATATTGAGTTTTTAGGCACTTTTTGATTTATGAAGTTTTTTGTAACAAGTACCAAAGAAAATAAAATGTAACTGCATTTTATTTAAAATGTCATTGTTGAAGTTCTCATTGTGCCACATCAGCAATGAATCTGACTAGTACCCCTGAGGATGAGGGTTTGATCCCTGGCTTCGATCATTGGTTTGGGGAACTGGCATTGTCATGAGCTGTGGTGTAAGTCGCAGATGTAGTTTAGATCTCCCATTGTTTATTGACAGTTTGAAATGCCGGCCTGATATTCAGTTAAAGATAGTGTTTATATCACAGTCACCAGGATGACTCATTTTAGGTCTATTCTTTGGGTAAAATACCCAAAGATGTGCTTAGAAGAATTATTCTGTTTTCCTTGGCCTATAGATTAGATCTTTTTTACCCCTCCCCAATTTATAAAAGATTCTGGTTTTTAATAAAACACCACCCTATAAATATCTAGTTAGTGTGTTCCTAGCTCATGAGTGATTCATAATTTCTTAATGTTAGCAGAACTTTTGCAGCACTCATCATATATGAAACCAAAACACTGTCCCAAATGTTAAATGAGCAGTTAGTAATTTTACCAGACTAACACGTACTTGAGGGTATACAATAGTAGGCATCTCATTTGGTGGTTTTGAAAGGACGCAAAATTATGAGATACATTTATATGCTCAAAAAATTAAGAATTAGCTGCACAGGAGCTCCCATTGTGGCTCGGTGGGTTAAGAACCCAACTAGTATCCATGAGGACAAGGTTTGATCCCCAGCCTTGCTCAGTGGGTTAAGGATCCAGCGTTGCTGCAGTCTGCAGCGTAGGTCTCAGCTGTGGCTTGGATCCTGCTTTGCTGAGTCTGTGGTGTAGGCCGGGACCTGCAGCTCCTATTGACTCCTAGCCTGGGAACTTTCATATGCCATGGATTCAGCCCTAAAAAGACAAAAATAAATAAATAATTAAAAGAATTAGCTGCATAACTGAGCAGTGGTGGCACATAGTGCTGACTCTGAAACAGGCACTCACTATAAAATGTAAGTGAAAAGGGTAATTGGTGTGAAAATTTCTGGTTGGTGATAGGCATTCTCTCCTCACTGAACTCAGTTCCTGTCCAAAGTGACCATAAACAACAGCAGCTAGCTATGGAAAGTAGTAGATAATAAATACTACATGAGAATATAACAGAAGGGATCTGGGGGAAGAAAAGGGATAGGATTGCTGAGATTTCCAATGGTGAAATAAAGCCTCAAGGATGAGATGGGATCAGGGCAGGGCTTGAAGGTTGGGATCTGAAGTGGATTGGAGGGCTTGTTTATGGAGACAAGTGAGGTCAGAGATTCTTTGAGAGACAGAATAATTCCTAGCCAAGACTGTTGAGTGTGTTGGCTGATCTTTGTGGGTGTGCTTAAATTGCAGGAAGGGGGTCCTGAAAGCCAAGCAGTAAGGAATAAAGGTTTTCATGCTTTGATTGTGATATGAAGTCTGTAGCTTCCCAGGGAAATAGCTCAGTTATGATAATGGTCTAGCTGGGATGGATCAGAGTTGGAATCTGGGTGATGCTGCAGGGAGCTGAATCTGAGGTTTGGAGGCTGTAGAGTAGATAGGACTTGTGACTGGCAGTGGGGGCAGAGAGGATGAGAAATTAAAGAAGAGGTGACTCAGATAGTTTCCACTAAGGGAGGCTAGGGGAAAATGGAGTTCTGGATTGAAATGGGGAAGCTGGGAGAGATAACCAACTTCAAGGGGTTTTTAGATTTGATATTGTGTATGTTGAGAGTCTTTTGAAGTGATGGGATACGTTCATAGAAATGTCTAGGAGATGGTCAGAGTCTGAGTATTAGGGCTCCCCTGACTGAGGTCACTCATTGTCTATAGTAAACCGCTGGACTTCCTGTTGTGGCTCAGTTAAGAACCCAGTGTAGTGTCTGTGAGGATGTGGGTTTGATCCTCAGTAGTTTCGTTCAGTGGGTTAAGGATCCAGTGTTGCCTCGAGCTGCAGTGTAGGTTGCAGATATGGCTTGGATCTGGAGTTGCTGTGGTTGTGGTGTAGGCTGGCAGCTGCAGCTCTAGTTGAACTCCTACCTTGGAAACTTCCATATGCCAGAGGTGTGGCCATAAAAAGGAAATGAAAATATAGTAAATAACTATGCACATCAGCCCTCCAACTTGCCTCTACTTAGTTACCTTTTCTTCCTTCTAAATAGGTATTACACAGGGGAAGGAAGTGGCATGAACTGATTTGCTACATGGACTGGAGAGGGCAAGGTTGAAGATGAGCTAAGAGACTGCAGTAGTGATTTATGTGACAGAATGGTGGCCTGGACCAAGGTGGTTGCAGTTGGGAGAGAGAAGTGTAGACGGGTTCATGAGACTTCTCTTGTACAAGAGGAGGAACATATAAAACTCGGGAATTGATGAATAGGGGAGTACAACTGTAGATACCTGCCATTTTTCTGGAGAGTTTAGTCGAACTCTGTAAAAGAAGCAGGTAGGTCTTTCATGAAGACGATGGAGGATTAACTCGGACAAACTGTGTTTGAGGGATGCCAAGTGTATTTGTTCTATAGGTGGTTAGTTTTCTTTTTTTTTTTTTTTTGCCTTATCTAGGGCTGCACCCGCGGCATATGGAGGTTCCCAGGCTAGGGGTCTAGCAGGAGCTGTAGTTCGCCACAGCCACAGCAACGCAGGATCCGAGCCACGTCTGCAACCTACACCACAGCTTACGGCAATGCTGGATCCTTAACCCACTGAGCAAGGCCAGGAATCGAACCCACAACCTCATGGTTTATAGATGGTTAGTTTTCGAAGTTCAAAACTCACGAGACACATATGGAATGTGGAGTTATGGGTTATTTTTTATTTTTAAACTTTTTTTTTTTTTTTTTTGTTTAGGTCTGTACCTGTGGCATATGAAAATTCCCAGGCTAAGGGTCAAATCAGAGCTACAGAGCTGGCCTGTACCATAGCCTCAGTGGGATCCGAGCTGCATCTGTGACCTACACCACAGCTCACGGCAATACCAGATCCCTGACCCACTGAGGCCAGGGATCAAACACACATCCTCATGGATACTATTCAGATTTGTTTCCACTGCACCACAATGGGAACTCCTTGAGATACGGTTTAGCAGGATGTGGATAATCTAGAAGCCTCGAGGGAAGGTGATTCCCTTAAGGGCAAATGTGGAAGCACTAAAGTGTGGAGCCCTAGGGAACATCAGGCAGCCAGAAGGTTGGTTTGGCAAGAGCATAAGATAGAAAACCACTGAAAATGAGTTGGATCATCAAACTCAAGAGAAGTGAGTGTTTTAAGGAACTAGTAAAAATTCCAGAGAAGACAAGGTAGGTCAAGACTAAACAATATGGCAGCCTTTGTCCAAGTAGTTACACTGAGAGTGATAGAAATAGGATCCAGGTTGCCCTGAATTGCAGGGTGAATGGGATAAAAATATGGCAACTGGAGTTCCAGCTATGGCTCAGTGGGTTAGCAGTCTGGCTATAGCGGCTCCTGTTGGTGCAGAGGCACAAGGTTTGATCCCCAGCCCAGTCACACTCCATATGCTATGGGTGTGACCATTAAAAAAAATATGTGGCAAGTACTGGAAGTAGTGTGTGTAAAGGGAAGAAAAGAAAGTGGATAGGTGGTAGTGGGATGAAGGAGTTAGAAAAGGTGTTTATTTATGTATTTATTTTACAGCTGTATCCACGGCATGTGGAAGTTCCATGCTAGAGGTTGAATCAGAGCTGCAGCTGCTGGCCTACGTCATAGCCATGGCAATGCTGGATCCTTAACTCCTTGATTGAGGCCAGGAATTGAACAAATATTCTCAGGGAGCAACAGCAGGAACTCCAGAAAAGGTATTTTTTTGAGGAAAAAGAGATAAACATTTCTAAATGCTAATGGGAAAGGGTCAGGTCAGCAGGCAACTGTATTTTTATGCTATTTTTCCCATAATATTGTTGAGAATTGCTTAATGTTTCCATGAAGTAGTAGTATGCATGTCAAACAGAAATTAACGAAGCCTTGGATGTTATCAGAGCAGCAGGATTTCAGACGTCTTAAAAGCATACAAATGATTCTGCTTTTTTTTTTCAGGACTTTTTTTACCTATTTTTTTTTCTCATTCGGGGCATTCTGTTTCAGCTTTATTCTGATAGTGGCTTATACTGATTTTTTGGATTGTTTGGATGAAAAATATTAACATTCTTACGAAGTTGGAACCTTTTCCCGGTTGCCTTGTATTTATTACTTGTTTTTTCCCCTACTTTTTATAAATTAAGTAGATGGCATTTTTCTGTGCTGGCAGTGACATTCCTAGGAGCTAAGTTTTTAGGGCAGTTATGTTGGGAAATTATTTTTCCTCCATGCCCTTTAAGTGGAAGTTAAGTGCCCCAGTCCTGCCCATCTATCTTAAGCACACTTTTTCCTTCACAGTCCATGGAATTTCTATGTATTAGAACCCTGGGTAAGATCCAGGGGGAATGAAGAGAAAGCAAAGCAAAATGGGGAGACCACACTAAAAGTACAGAGTCCTGGGAGAGAAAGATTTGATTGCTTCAGACATTTGAGTGGATTAGAAAATTGAGGCTGGTAGACATTGATCCTGAGTATGCCAGGGTGACCTTGTAGTTAGGAAGTGAGATATTGGCTTATATAATTTTTTTTTCTTCATGGCTGCTTCTGTGTCATATAGAAGCTCCTGGGCTAGGGACCGAATTGGAGCTACAGCTGCAGCCTGCACCACAACCACAGCAACTCAGAATCCGAGCTGCATCTGCAACCCGTGACACAGCTAGCAGCAACTCTGGATCCATAATCCACTGAGCAAGGCCAGGGATTGAACCTGCATTCTCACAGACGCTCTGTTGGGTTCTTAACTTGGTGAACTATAACAGGAACTCCAGCTTATATAATTTCTATCTGTCCTTCAAGTTTCCCACTTTCATGATTTTTTCTTCTTCATCCTTCCTCGCCTTCCATGTCTTCCATCCTGGAGGGTTAGGAACACAGTTCATCACTGGAGAGCCACAAAAGTCAGCAAACAGTTTCTGAGCATTTTGCTTTGCTGTTGCTTTGTTCCAGGAAAAAAACCTTAGTCCTTGCCCCTAGGAAGCTTGAGAGGAGAGCAGGGAGGCAGAAAGATTAAAAAAAAAAAAAAGGTTCTGAGGAGTTCCTGTCGTGGCGCAGGGGGACGAATCAGACCAGTACCCATGAGGATTGGGTTCGATCCCTGGCCTTGCTCAGTGGGTCAGGGATCCACAGGCGCTGCTTGGATCCTTCATCGCTGTGGCTGTGGTGTAGGCTGGCAGCTGTAGCTCGGATTCAACCCCTAGCCTGGGAACTTCCATATGCCGCAAATGTGGTCCTAAAAAGTAAAATAAAAAAAAGTTCTGAGATCAGTGGTGGAAGCCTGTCTTCTCTGTGGCTGATAAAACAAAGAAGAAGAGTGGGGAGCTCTCCTTGGGTGTGACTCAAGCTGAGCTTAAAAAAAGGAATGGAGCTTTTGTTGGCTTGACAGGGATGGAAAGGGTCTATAAAGCCTAGAAATAAGGGATGGAAAGTAGTGGAGATGTGACATTACAAAGGCACTGGAAGAGGCTTTAAGTATTTGGTGTAAGCGAAGAGCAGGATTTGATTGAAACATTGATTAGTAGATGTAACTGAAGGGGTGTCAGTATTGCAGCAGGTCTGTTGCCCTGCAAAGCAGTTCAGCTTCTGCTTTTCAGGTGAGCCAGCCAGTGAAGGCCCAGGGCTCCATCACAATCAGATCTATAGTTTGCAGAGATGACTTTAGTACACCATGGAGGGTAGTTTGAGTGACACAATAGAAAGTGGGGAGCCCATTGTAGTGGTCAGTTACACCTTAGTGACGTAAAGGCCAAGCTGCATTGAGGGGACACACTCAGTACCTAGTGGGTCACATTCCAATGGAAAGAACTTTTATTACATGTGTAATGTATGGGAAAAATCTTTTTTTTTTTTTTTTTTTGCTGTTTTAGGGCTGCACCTGATTCATATGGAGGTTCCTAGACTAAGGGTCGAATCAGAGCTACAGCTACAGGCCTACACCACAGCCACAGCAACATCAGATCCGAGTCACATCTGCAACCCACAGGCTGCATCTGGCAATGAGTGAGGCCAGGGATGGAACCCGCATCCTCATAGTTACTAGTTGGATTTCTTTAACTGCTGAGCCATGAAGAGAACTCCCAGAAAAATATTTCTGATGTTAATTAGCCTCCAGAGAAATTTTACTAGAACCCTTTTAGGAGATGTCTTTACTGAGTGTTGGCTCTGTGATTTTTGTCAAAGAGTTATGAGGACCAATTGAAAGACTGTGTCAAGGGTATTTTTTTATCCTTATATTTATGTTTATATATGCATTTATATTTACTTAAACTTAGGTTTTCTGTGAACAGATGGTTTAATTTTAAATTAATTAAATTTAACTTTGGTATCATTTTTAAGAAAAGTGAATCTGGTGTATAAATAACTCCGTGTCTAATTCTTTGTTGCAAATATATATCCATTATATGAGTACATGCCTGTGTGTATATACGTGCACATGTGTTAGCATGTATGTTTTGCTTGTCTGGGGCACATGCTTTTGTGTACCTGTGTGTGTTCCCTTTTCTGGGTATATTTGATGATGTAAACCAGGGATTAAAAACTTAAGAAATTTCTGGGGGAAAAAAAACTGTTAAGGAGTTCCCTTCGTGGCTCAGTGGTTAAGGAATCCGACTAGGAACTATGAGGTTGTGGGTTCGATCCCTGGCATCGCTCAGTGGGTTAAGGATCCAGCGTTGCCATGAGCTGTGGTGTAGGTCGCAGATGCGGCTCGGATCCCACGTTGCTGTGGCTGTGGCATCGGTCAGTGGCTACAGCTCTGATTAGACCCCTGAGACCCCTAGCCTGGGAACTTCCATATGCCGCGGGTGAGTCCCTGAAAAGACAAAAAAAAAAACAAAACTGTTAAGAAGTGGCCAATGTATAAATATATGTTGGGTGATTGTCATTTAGTTATGCTAAAGTTTTATCTTCCCAATTCAGTTGGAATAATTTCATTAATAGTGCCTTAAGCAACAGGATATATGATTGAATTTTCTTTTAGAGAATTGCCTAGTTACATTGGATCCAATTAAGTTTTGCATATGTTATCAGTAGCATTAAATCCAATGAAGTGT
Source organism: Catagonus wagneri (assembly GCA_004024745.2). Lineage (NCBI taxonomy): Eukaryota > Metazoa > Chordata > Mammalia > Artiodactyla > Tayassuidae > Catagonus > Catagonus wagneri. The sequence goes on from PVHT020000022.1 coordinate 10,501,884, forward strand.
GGTGTTAAATAAAATGAGAAAAGTTATTTCAGTAAAAAAGTAACTTGTACTTAATATATATTGAGCTAGTAAACAGCAAATGTAGGTCTGAAGAATAACATATTTTTATTTAAAACGTGAAATGATCATTTAATTTGAAATTATTTTTAGAATTTGTAAGTTCATAGTAAATAAAATTCAGATATTTCACCTTTGAAAATACCAGGAACTAGAAATGAGTGATACTTGAAGAAGAATTTCTGTTTTCCAAGGGTGAGCAATTCCTTTTTCTGTAATCGGGAGTTTTAAAGTCACATATTATGGCTGGTAAAATTTTATTTAAAAATCTATTTGGAAAGCACAATATTCTTATAAAGGTATGGTGGAGATATAAATGTTGCTATGATAATTTTGCATTCTATCCTGCTTGTCAATAAAAACAGTTTAAAGGTTTTTTTTTTTTTAACCCAGTTTTGCTTTAAAACAAAGGCTCAACTAAGTGACCCTGAAACAAAAAACAACCAACCAAAAATAGCCCTAGATTTCTGGGGTGCTATGAATGTTAGGAAGGAGGTTTAATCTCCATGCTTCCTTGTCCAGACAATTAGCTGGCCTTGGTTCTTTGTTCCCTAATTTGTAATGTGGTTGAAATAGTAAGCTAAGACATTGAAATAGGTGATTTGAGTTTATTTTTTTTTTGTTTAGTGTCCAAGGCTCTGTGTTTGGTTTTCTGACCTCCACTTAGTTCATCTAAGTAGATTTGGGGGTTGGACTTTTTTACATAACATTATTTAGGAATAGATGTCCTTAGGATACTAGCTGAACAATTATAAACCTAAAATTTTTATTTGTGTTTAAAATTTTAGGTATGCAATACCCCCAGAACATGGAAAACGACTGGAAAGATTAGCTCAAGGTAAACTTGCTTTCCATGTTTCTTATCTAGATAGGTTCTTTGTTTTTGAGGTGTTTTTAAGTGTAGAATGTCACTCTGTTAACTTTATTCTTTTCAAGTTATTGGCTTTTAAGTGTTTCTCTCATTGAATAATGATAATTTTTTCACATTAATGTGTGCATATTTTTTTCCCTGTTGTATAATCTCTATGATTATTTTAGTTGGCTTCTTACTTTTTTGACAAGTGATTGCACTTAACCTATTTTAGTTATTTCCAGTGTTTTTCTTCCTTTATATAATGTGCTTAACACCACTGTGCCAATAATATTTTTGCTTCCTTTAATTGTACCCTTGAGATAAATTCTAGAGAGTACTATCATTGTATCTTGGGCTGTAGTTGTTTTATAAATATTTTTCGTGTTGCGGCATCATTTCACCAAAGGGCTGTGTTAAATCTCTTCATTCTTATTTGGCCCCCTGGACCTGAGAGTACACTTAAGGAAGTATAAATGTGAATGTCTCCAGATGACTGGATGAACATGATATATAGTATGCTTTCTTAGACTGGTAAAATTAGACATACTTTAGTGGAACTTCAATTTTTACTTTCTATAGCTTTGTTCATCTTCTTTTTCTTTTCTCCTTCCAGTTTTATTGAGATATAATTGACCTACAGCACGTTGTATGTCTAATCTGTTTAGTGTAATGGTTTGACATACATGCATCTTAAAATGATTACCACAGTAAGTTTAGTGAATATCCATCATCTCATATAGATACAGAAATAGAAAAATAGAAGATTCCTTATGATGAAAACTCTTAGAATTTACTCTCTTAACAGCTTTCATACACAACATTCAGCAGTATTAATTATATTTATCATGTTATGTGTTACATTTTTAGTACTTATTTATCTTATAATTGGAAGTTTGAACCTTTTGACTGCCTGCGTCCAATTGTACCTCTCTTGACCTTGTCCATTTTTTTTTTTTTTTTTTTTGGTTTTTAGGGTCACACCCATGGCATATGGAGGTTCCCAGGCTAGGGGTCGAATCGGAGCTACAGCTGCCAGCCTACATCAGAGCCACAGCAACGCCAGATCCAAGCTGCGTCTGCAACCTACACCACAGCTCACGGCAATGCTAGATCATTAACCCACTGAACAAGGCCAGGGATCGAACCCACAACCTCATGGTTCCTAGTCAGATTCATTAATAGCTGTGCCATGACGGGAAATCCCATCTTTTTTTTTTTTTTTTAAGAAATAGAATTCTTATTTATTTATGGCCACTCCCACAGCATGCAGAAGTTCTGGGGCAAGGATTAAACCCCTGTCGCAGCAGTGACAACACCAGATCCTTAACCTGCTGAGCCATGAGGGAACTCCGTGTCCATCTTCTTAAGGGCCTGATTGAATAATTCTTCTGTGAACTCTACCTCTGCTTTCACTTCGTGCCCACTTGTGTCTCTAGAAAGCACCTTCTACTTTTCTTCTCTGTCTTAAAGATGTGTCAGGCAACCTTGCTCTCATCTGCTCACATAAAGAAGGAGAATCATAGTCACCCTCTATCACCCTCTTCTTCTGTTTTGCTAACTACCCTTACAAGGATGACATAGACTGGTAGTGACTTATTTCCAGGGGAAAGTGGAGTTCCATTGAATGGCAACTAAAGATAAACTACTCTGTCTTTATTTAGAATTGAATCCTTGCAGCATTGCCCTTTTAGTTGGGGTTGATCTAAGTTTCATTGGTATGTTAGATTTCTAGTAGAAAAGGAATTTTGTCCCTGCATTATGTGTACTTTCATTTGATAGCAGAACGGGGACACTGAGAAACCTCTTTCTTTGACTTGACAGTTCTGAAAAGAAATTGTTAATGATGTCTAAAAGTTACTTTCCTCCAAATTATGGAAGGGTATTAGAAGGAGCAGAGTATCACATTTGTAAGAAGCATTGTTATAATTTTGGCAGGCTAATAACTACAAAGTCTTAGTGTTTTTATAATGTAATACATTATAGTAATAATAGCAATGTAATTGTAATCTTGAACTTTGTTAGGGACTATTTTCATGAATATTAAGGTGGATGAATCCTGGTTCTGGATAATAGATTAGAGCACAGCTTAGAAAATGATCATCATAATCCTTAAATGCACAGTGAACTTTGTGCTAAATCTGTATGCTGAGTTGTCTTCTTCTCTGTGGTAATTATTCCACCATTTTCTGTTTATCTCACTGCCAGAGAACTTTTAAAATGGAGCCAATGTAAACTTGAGGGTATGCAGTCACATGCTAAAATTTTTGATATAAATTGTCTGTAAACACTTTGATGTAAAAATCTCTGAAAATGATATTCCAGGAAAATGGATGCCATTTGCTTAATCAGTAAGAGATTAATAAACTTGAAGGTTAGACAAGAAATTTAAACTCAATTCATATTAATTGAAAACTTTTTGTAGCATTATCTTGAGAAATGATTCAGGGAAAAGACCCTGTAAGACAGTGGAGGGTTTCTATCTGCTGACCAGATGCCAGCCAAATTAATTGAATTCTAGTAAATAATTAAAATGATAAAATAATGGAGTAAATATGATGGAGCATTATAGGATGTCTAGGTCAAGGCAGTACTTGATACATAAAATGAAAAGCAGCCTCGGATATTTTCCATTATCTTGTCTGCACATCATAATTATCACACTTGCCTTTTATGCATGAATGCTTTCATCTTTGGTTTCTATTGAAATCTTGATTGACTGTGGCACCTACAAATATTTTATCTGGAAGACGTTAGGGCTGCATCTAATAAAGCCAGGAGTTTGATTTTGCCCTTCAGCTGCTTTCTCATTTATACAGGATTTTTTTTTCCATATTATGTAGACATAAATGTAATAAAAAAAATCTCTAGTGAATTGTTGTAATTTTTATACTTGTTCTATTCTTCTATATTGCCATTGCATTCTTTCTAATTTTTAGTTTGATGCAATTGAATAGAAGATATAAAGAAGAATAGAGATATAATGTTAAATCATGAATGACAGTTTTGAAGATTTTCAGTTTTAAGAATGTCTAAATCTCATCTATTTTAGAAATAACATCTTTGCTGTTCTTTTAAGTTATGTGAAATATGGATTAAAGTAAATTGGGAGCAGCTGAATTTTTGTTGTGAAGGACTATTCCGTTGTTCTCTTATTGTGAATAAAGTGCATATATATATATGTGTGTGTGTGTATTTGTCTTTTTGCCTTTTCTAGGGTCACACTCGTGGCATATGGAGGTTCCCAGGCTAGAGGCTGAATCAGAGCTGTAGCCACCCGCCTATGCCAGAGCCACAGAAACATCAGATCCTAGCCGCGTCTGCACCCTGCACCACAGCTCACGGCAACACCAGATCCTTAACCCACTAAGCAAGGCCAAGGATTGAACCCGCAAACTCGTGGTTCCTAGTTGGATTCGTTAACCACTGAGCCACGATGGGAACTCCATGCTAATATTTTTAAAAAATTGAAGCTGATTTTATTTGGTCAACATTTTGGATACTGGGGAAAGAATATGTGGGTTAGGACTTTGTGCAGCAGATTTTGGAAGTGTGAAAGATCAGCAGGAATTTTGTTTTAAATGATAGTATGGCAGAATGAATACACTGGCTCTTTTAAATTCTTATATTTACTTGTAACAAATGTCTTTGTTTTGACTTAACTAAAAAAAGTGACACTCAGTAAAAGGGAATGCGTGAATCATTATTACGAAGGATTAATTCAAGTTTTTTTAAGCAGTTAATTTTGGTATGTGTGATTTTAAATGATTAGTTATCTTGAGTTTAAGCCTGTGGAACAGAATCTTAGCCTGATTTGCAGGGATCCCTGTTCTAGGGATCCGCTGAACTGTGATGGGAACTCCTAGACCCATTCTTATATCTCTGTGTTGGAATTAGGAAAACGTGCTTTTATCAGCTCTCAAAATGATAAATAAATTATTCCCTTAAGCATTCATGGCCTGAAAATATTATATTAAAATGCATGTTTTTGAAAAGCTAATAAATAAAATACCTCTAATTGTAAATAATTTTAAGGCGGCCCTCTAAACCATAAAAGATGAAATCCAGTGGTGTATCCTCTAGTGTCATGCCTCACCCATGCTTTAGGCATGGAGATCAATGTGTGGTCGTTATGGTATGTTTATTTTTATCTTATTATCAGTTGAGTTACATTAAGAATGGTGAGGAGGGGAGTTCCCATTGTGGCTCAGTGGAAACGAACTCAACTAGTATTCATGAGGATGTGGGTTCGATCCCTGGCCTTGCTCAGTGGGTTAAGGATCCAGTGTTGTCATGAGCTCTGGTGTAGGTTGCAGACATGGCTTGGATCCCATGTTGCTGTGGCTGTAGTTGGTGGCTGTAGCTCTGATTCGACCCCTAGCCTGGGAACTTCCATATGTGGCCCTGAAAAGCAGAAAAAAAAAAGGGGGGGGGGAATGATGAGGGATTCCCATTGTGGCTCAGTAAGCTAAGATCCTGACATAGTATCTTTGAGCATGTGGGTTCCATCCCTGGCCTTGCTCAGAGGATTAAGGATCTGTCATTGCTGCAAGCTGCAGTGCAGGTCATAGATGTGGCCCAGATTTGGTATTTCTTTGGCTATAGTGTAGGCTGGCAGCTGCAGCTCTGATTCAACCGCTAGCCTGGGACCTTCCAGGATGCAGGTGCAGCCCTAAAAAAAAAAGAGAGAGAGAGAGAGAGAATGGCGAAACAATCCCTGAATTTAATTTCCTCATATCACTTTCCGTGTTTAAGTTTTTGAATATTTTATATCCAGCCATGTTCCTGGTAGGGTTTTAAACACTGGACAATAATACATAATATGCACCAAGATAGCTTAACTAGAATGTGAGGTGAAAGACAAATCTGAGAAGTGACAGGTAGGGACTAGGGAGGAAGAATTCAGGAAGAGAATGCCAGCTAGCAGGGAAAATTATTATGGAGGGAAATTAATAGTTCTTTGATACTGTGGAGTGGAAGCTGAGTCAGGAAAATCCTGGTTAACTTGACTGACCTTTTTAAGCCAGAATGCTTGGCCTGGAGAGTCCTGGGTGAACTATACCTGTGTGGTCTATGAGTTGTGGCAAGGCAGGAAAATGCTGGAGTTGAAACAAAGTGGTCTCAGGAATGCAGAAAAAAATATGTAATGGTCTATATACTTATTAAATTAGGTGGAAGGTTTAACTCTAAGTGTTCTGTCAACCAGGTTGAAATGGAAAAAACTTTCCCATTACTCACTGCACTCTGTTCAGGAAATAAAAATAAGGCGACTGTTTAGGAGAACCACCTTCTTTCCCAGTACACCATGGTCAGTAGGAATTTGTCCTGGTACTCCTCTTGGAGAGCTCCATGGAGCTTTACCTGCAGTAGCGATGCTAATGGGTTATGGGACACATAGAGCAGACTGAAGCATGCAGTGTGATAACTTTCTATCCAAGCATTAATTGCTCAATGAATGGTAAGAAGAAGAGAGAGGTCAACTATAGTTTAAACCTTTGATATTGACCTTTTAACTAGGAATGTAGGTAAAACTTACCAGGTTTCTCCCAACATAATATAACCCATTGGTTCTTTCTGTTAATAAGCATGTAAGAAATTTTATATGTGAATCACAAATACCCAGCATTTCCTGTAGAAGCATTCCTTCTGTATTCTTTTCCTGTCTTTTTCCTTACCATTCACTTATATGTTTAGTATATTTTTAAGCCTCATATCAATAGTATGAATACTACAAAAATCCTTACAGCCCTACCTCATTTTATTGTGCTTCAGTTTATTGTGAGTTGCAGATAGTCCATTTTGTTTCTTTTCAGATTGAGTGTTTGTGGACACTTGCATTGAGCAAGTCTATTGGCACCATTTTTTTCAACAGCATTCGCTCACTTTTTGTGTATCTGTGTCACATTTTGGTAAATCTCACATTTCAGAGTTTTTCATTGTTTCTGTGTTTGTTATGTGATCTGTGAGTTGCAAAAAGATTATAATTCATGGAAATGAATTAGATGATGGTTAGCATTTCTAGCAATAAAGTATTTTTAAATTAAGGTATGTACTTTTTTGGGCATAATGCTGTTACATATTTAATAGGTTATAGTATAATATAAGCATAATTATATATGCACTGGGAAAACTGGAAAATTCATGTGACTTGCCTTAATGTAATATTTACTTTATTGTGGTACTCTGGAGCCGAATCCACAATATCTCTGAGGTATGCCTGTTAAAAACTCTATCAAAGAGTACTTGGGTAAATTTCAATTATTTTCAAATTAAATTGTCTTAATCAAAGTCTCTTGCTAGTGTGGACATACATTCTACATGTCAGATTTCTCCATCTTTCCCCTTTCCTTCCCTGTCTACTTACTTTCTTTTCTAAGCGATTAATAACTAATGCCAACTTCTCCAAACTAGTATTTGTATATCCATAGAAAATGTTCCTAAATTTTGATTTTAAAATTTTTTCCAAGGCTAAAACTGTTGATAATAGTAGCAGCAGTCTTTGTCTTATGAGATTGGGATTTAGAAATAAATTCTTAGTTAGTGATAGCTTATATTAGAAAATGTAAACCCAGTTGACAGTTTGTCAAACTTCTTATTTGAAGGAAAGAACATGATGTTTTTAAAGTACATACGTTCTATTTCTAAAACAATTAGAAACAGTTGATTTTTTGGGGGGGTCAGATTAATTGAGGTAAAATGCACTTACAGTAAAAGCCACATAGTTTAAATATACAGTTGAATGAGTTTTGGCAAATATATACAATGGTGTAAATACCACCATTATCAAGGTATAGAACATTTCCAGTATCCCCAAAAGTTCTCTTGTGCCCTTTTGTAATTAATTCTGCTCTCCAGCCACTGGCAACCACCAATATGATTTCTGTTGCTAGAATGCAAGTGGAATGAAAGTGGAATTACACAATGTTTAAATTTTTGTGTTTCATGTCTTTCACTTAGAATAGTGCTTCTTATATCAGGTCGCTTTTACATTGAATTCATGGCACCCTTGGGTGTGAATAGGACAGGGTCCTTGAGAGGGCTTATGTGATTCTGCACTTGCCCTTTCTATAAACCCTAGCAGAACTTCAGCAGTCTTAGCAAATGTTATTGTGGGATGCTTTTAGAGTTTTAGTCAGGGCTCTGTTGGGAATGGTGGAGTGCATGCTGCTTATCATGGTGGAAGCAGAAGATTTGTTGAAATTAACATTATAACTAGGATCAATATGTTGGAAATGAGTGATAGGGATAATGATAATGGCTGCTCTTCACTGAATGTTACTATGTGTTCAGTATACTAAGTTTTATTTTAAGTTGAGGTAAAATTCACAAAACATAAAATAAACCATTAACCATCTCTAAGAGCACAGTACACTGGCCTTTAGTATATTCAAATTGTGTAACTCTCACCTGTTCCAAGAGATTTTCATCACTCTAAAAGGAAACCCTGTATTTATGAATCAGTCATGCTCTATTACCACCTACCCCTCCGTAGCCTCTGGCAGCTAGTGGTCTGCTTTCTGTCTAGGTATTTACATATTCTAGATATTTCATCTACATGGGATAATACAATATGTGACCTTTTCTGTCTGGCTTTTTTCACATAGCATGTTTTCTATGTTATACTTGTAGCAGTACCTCATTCTTTTTTATAGCTGAGTAATATCTCATTGTGAGGATAGACCACGTTTTGTTGCTCCATTTATCAGCTGGTGAACATTAGGTTGATGACAGTTTTGGGCAAAGCAAAGTTTTTTGTACATTATCTCCTTAGATTCCTGTGAGTGTCCATTCAGTGAGGATAGCCACTGTGGAAAACAGTATGATGGTTCCTCAAACAATTAAAAACAGAACTACTATATGATCCAGTAGTTCTACTTCTGGATATGTATTTAAGGAAAATGAACTGTCTTAAAGAGATATCTGCACCCCAGTGTTCACTGCAGTATTTTTTACAGTAGCCAAGACATAGAAACAACGTAAGTGTCCATCAACTAGTGAATGGATAAAGCAAAGTGTCTATATATATAATATATATAATATGTATAATATATATAATATATATATATATGGAATATGTATGGAATGGGATATTCACAATGGAATATTATTCAGGCATTAAGAAAGAAGGAAATCCTGCCATTTTCTTCAACATGCATGAATCTCGAGGCCATTATGC
>PVHT020000022.1:10511966-10546529 GCA_004024745.2 Catagonus wagneri
TAAGTGTCCATCAACTAGTGAATGGATAAAGCAAAGTGTCTATATATATAATATATATAATATGTATAATATATATAATATATATATATATGGAATATGTATGGAATGGGATATTCACAATGGAATATTATTCAGGCATTAAGAAAGAAGGAAATCCTGCCATTTTCTTCAACATGCATGAATCTCGAGGCCATTATGCCAGGTAAGTAAGTCAGAGAAAGACAAATACTATATGATCTTACTTATGTGATCTTACTTACTAATAAAACAAACTTATAGGTACAGAGAACAATTTGGTGGTTGCTAGAGGCAGGTGGTGGGGGAAGTGGATGAAGGTGATCTAAAGATACAAACTTCTGCAAGTTCCCGTTGTGGCTCGGCGGAAACGAATCTGACTAGTATCCATGAGGATGCGGGTTCGATCCCTGGCCTATCTTAGTGGGTTAAGGATCCAGTACTGCGGTGAGCTGTGATGTAGATCGCATACACAGCTTGGATCTGGCATTACTGTGGCTGTGGCATAGGCTGGAGGCTACAGCTCCCGATTCAACCTCTAGCCTGGGAATTTCTATAGGGTGTGGCCCTAAAAAGACCAAAAAAAAAAATTCACTTATGAGTTAAGTTCTGGGGATGTATCTATAGTATGGTGACCGTAGTCAATAATACTGTATTGAAAGTCGCTAAGAGAGTAGATCTTAAAACTTTTCATCACACACACAATTATAACTTTTATGGGAATAACATGGACTAAACTTACTGTAATCATTTCACAATATATGCACATATCAAATTATTACACTATATGTCTTGAACTTATACAATGTTATATGTCAATTATATATTGAAACGGGAAAAACCACTGAGGAAGGTAATATTAACATCCTGGTTTCATGGATAGGGAAATTGAGGAGCTGAGAGATTATGGAACTAGACAAGGGTCTGTGAGTTATTGGACTTGTGTTAGGAATGCCTGTCTATGTAGAGGTTCTTAACTGTTACTCCCATTTGTTTTGCTAGCCGTGTGGGCAAGATGAGAGTGACTTCAAATAATTCAAACAATTAGGATTTTAGTCTAAAACTTAGTTTTTCTGTTTAATAGGAATGGTAAGGTATGTGTTTGTTGTGAGCAGTAAAGGAGAGAGGAAAGTTGGTGTTCAAGTAAGCTTTATGTTAAGTGCCTGAAAGAGGAGATTGGCAAGATTTACACAAAACCCCAAAGCACAGTTTGCATCTTGCAGTAGACTGCCTCTTAAAAGCTTCTACCAAAATATCCTTGTAGGAGAGGAGAGTGAAACCTTACCTCTTGCTCCACAACAGTCATGCAGATTTTGCCTTTTTTTTTTTTTTTGTATTTTTAGGGCCATATCCATGGCATATGGAAGTTCCCAGGCTAAGGGTTGAATCAGGAGCTGTAGCCTCTGGCCTATGCCACAGCCACAGCAACCCCAGATTTGAGCCGTGTCTGCCACCTACACTACAGCTCATGGCAGCGCCAGATCCTTAACACACTGAGCAAGGCCAGGGATCGAACCCAGGTCCTGATGTATACTAGTTGGATTTGTTTCCACTGTGCCACAATGGGAACTCCTAGATTTTGCCTCTTGCACCCTTAGTACATTTGTTTGTATGTAAAAGTAAACCAAGTAATTTAACATAAAAATAGATATTGCAGAAAGATGTGGCGGGTTTATTCTGTGTGTTCCTCTACACCTGGAGTATTACCTAGTGGCAATGAGTATATGAGGTGTGGTATTGAGATGCTGGCTGCTGTTTCTATTACTAGATACTTGAAGAGTCAGTGCAGAACTATTTATTTTTTATTTATTTGTTTTCCCCTTCTTCTTATAACTGCACCTGCGGCATTTGGAAGTCCCAGGTCAGGGGTGGAATTGGAGCTGCAGCCGCCAATCTGTGACACAGACATGACAACACTGAATCCAAACCATATCTGCCTACCACAACTTGAAGCAATGCCGGGTCCTTAACCCACTGAGCGAGGCCAGGGATTGAACCTACATCCTCAGAGTTACAACGTTGGGTCCTTAACCTGCTTGAGCCATAATGGGAACTCCCAGACTGTTTCACTATTAGAACTTCTTAGTCTTCAAGGTTGTGAAAGAGTGGACTTTTCCACTGTGTGACTGGTAAATTGGAAAGTCTTATGGAATTTTTCAGTAGAAACATTCAAATATGGTAAATTCTAGAGAAGACAGCTTCCAAATAAATTACTGAAAACTTAGAAAAAAGGACATCAGGAAAGTAAATATTAGAATAGAAAAAAAGGATTTTAAAGAATTTACTTGCACAAAAATTTTAACACATACCTTTTCTATTTGGTGACTTTCAAAAAACTTTGATGGTCTTAAGTTGAATTTTTGTTAAACTTTATGTTTTTTACCAGTTTTATTTTTGTTATATTTTATACATGTGACTTCAGATTTGTTTTTGCACTTATTACAAAAGCTGGAATATTCCTTTAGCTAGAATAGTTCTGAGTTTTAAAAATTATTATTTTGGATCAAATAGTATTCTGGTTATATTGGCTTGATTATATATTGAATCAAATATTTTTCATAAGTGATGGAGTGAGGGTGAGTGTGAGCTATGTACTCCTTTAGGTATTTTGAAGTGAAATTCACTTCACACACATAACTTTGTGCGTAATTTGTGCTGTTTATGAGGTGTTTTCCAGGGCAACGTAGAATACAATTCTGATAGCCTGTTGAAAATATAAATTCCGAACCAATATGAAATTCTTAATATATTGCAATTGCCTTCCTTCAGTAGTTTTCCAATTTAAATTAACTTATGACCAGTCACCACATTGTTCAGGTCCTGATTACAAATCCATATCAAAGGAAAATTAAATAGTCTCTTCTGTCTTCATTGATTTTAATTTAAAACTTAATTCATGTAGTGCTGCACAAAGTTACAGATTTGAAAAGTTTGGTAGATCCATTTAAATTGTACTGTTAAAACTTTTCCATATTCTCTGTGATATAGACTCAGGACGTGTTGCTGTGTATGTATTGTCATTACGTTGTGTGACACTTTCTCACCATTCACTAATATCTGCATTCTTTCAAAGGCTGTTTATTTTCTATTTATGTATTATGAATATTGCCTATAGAGGGCCACGTCAAATGACCAGATAGGGCAAAATTATTTCTTTTATTCCTATTGGTATTGTAGAGAACGATAATATTTCCAGTGTTTCTATTGGCATGAACTTTTTAATATTTCTATTTTTGATTTCACAAATCCAGGTGTAGATGCCTTAGCAGAATGTACTGTTTTTGCAGTTGGTTCTCTATACCCCAGTTGCTCTTTTTTCAGTGTTTGATCTGTTTCCTTGTGATGATCTGTGGCCTCACATACTCCATGTGGCATCAATAAAGGCTTGTTTACTTTGAAATTATTCCTGTAAAACCGTGCTGTTCTATGAGGTGAAAATGATTCATGATTAGGTAATGAGTGCTGATAATTCTTTCATCAGATTGGTCATATTCTTGAGCTATTTATTTGTGGTGAGCCACAGAGTTAGATACGTGACATTTCCAGTGACCTTATTTTCTTCTTGGCAGTGGAGGAGTTAAACAGCATCTGTGCTTCTTCCCACTATCCTGATGTATTGCCACACATGCTTTCTTGATGCGTCTGTGTTCCTTCTAGGCCCTCTGTGATTCTCCTCTGTCTCTTCCCTGTTTCTCCTGTCTTTGTCTTCCTTTCCTGCTCTCATGTGATAGTTTTTCCCTCTGAGTGAGGAAGCTGAAGAACAGGGCATCAAGCACATTCATGTTCCTCTAGCTTATATAACTGAGTTAATGAGAATCTGCCTCAGACAGACCGAAGGATTAAAGGCAGACATGGATAAAAAAAACTATTTTTTAGTGCATAATATACTGTTGAATGAAAGGATTATTGCTTGTATAGCCTTTTCATTTAAATGCCTGCTCAAAATGCTTTTCCCACACAGGCCGGTGAGACAGGTTTCTAAGCTCTTGACTGGTGCTGGCTGGGAGTTAGTTCAGGGTATTAGTAGCACTTAAACTATTTAAAATTGATCAGAAAGAAACAAAGGTGGGAAACTGCTGTGTGTATGCTGTATGCCAGGTGTTGGGACAAGTGCTTTTGGAATGATTGCTTCTAGGAATCTAAAGTGAGAGATACCTCTATTAAAATGCAGATTTTCCTCTTCTAACGAGCCTTAATATTTTGTCCATTTATCAGATAATGGGTAGATAAATTTAAGTTTTTTACAAATTGGAATTTGTAAAATTTAGTAATTTTATATTATGCCAGCAACTCTTGGCAGATCTTTTTGTAAAAAAGGTCAACCCTTGGTGATAAAAATATGTATCCTTAAATTTTTAAGAATTCTGACTCTAGTTTTTAGTCAGAATTTTTGATGGAAAGTTGGTTTGTATTTGCATAAAGCTGTCATTCTGTAAGAATACTAGAACATGAGTTTAAAAACAGGTTTGAAATTTCATTTTACTTACTGCTTATATTTACTGTTTCCATTTAGGTTTTTTCCCAAGCAGTTCTCAAGGGTGTGATGCATTTCTTCGCCACAAGATGACACTGATCTCTCCCTCAGTACTGAAGAAATATGGTATTCCCTTTGACAAGGTACATTAGTATTACCGTAACAAATTCATTTCATGTGGGTACTATTTTTTAAGACAAATTTAACATAAAGGAATATATTTTTGATTTCAGGTAGGATTTTTAGGATGTGGGGAGAAAAATTCAGATTCATGTTTTATTTAGGTAACAATTATTTACCTAAATACTAATTTGACATTGCTTTTATTTCAAAATATATTTACTAGAGATTTCATGCTGTTCTTGTTCACTTATATCAATAACGAAAGTAAAGTATAGCACATTCAACAGAATAAGACGTAGCACTTCTAAATTGAAGTCTTTTATATGAACAGTATAATTTATGTATACGTATCTATTTTTTAAAAAAAGAACTCAGAGCAAATTTTATTAGTAATTTGGTTGGTTAGAATCAATGATTATGGTGCCAGTAGGTTGCTCCTAAACACATTCAGACATAATACAATTTGAAATTACATTATGGATTAAATTGCCCGATGATTTAATAGTCAGATGTTGCTTCTTTGGAGTATTTCTGAAGATTATGTTCTTTAAGAGTCTGTACATCCCTAGATTCCTCTTTCTTTGTGTCTATAGGTAGTTACTGTCAGAACTATTACATAGCATGAGCATTTTTATGTGAAGAAGCTGAAATGAAAAAAGCTTTTGCCCAGATAAATAAAAGTTCTCTCTCAGTTGGAGGAGGATTAAGTCCTTAGCTACTTGCAGAAACATTAAAAAGAGAGCTCCACTCTCTTTTTCATTTTTTATTTGACCATCTTCCCATAATCCTTGCTGTTTCCCACCTTAGAAGCTTTTCACTTGTGACCAAATCATTCCCTCTTCTTAATCTCAGGCCCTTAAAGTCCTGTCTCCCCCCACCCCCCACTAGCTCAGGCTTTGTTCAAAGCAGAATTTTTGCAAAGATCAGGAAACATTCTTTAACTTGAGGTGGTCCTGCCCGCTCACACATGGTCTGTGCGGCAGGCATGCATGAGACATACTTGTCCTGTGTGATGAGGATACTTTCTCCACTGGTTTAGTCACATACCCTTACCATGACCAAAAGTGTAACTTTGAGATTTGCACTGTGGGGAATGTCCACAGGTGTGGGTGGGCTACAGTACTGCTGCAGGTAGAGGTCAGAGGCTGTGCCACCAAGGCCTTCCATCTCAGATATATCATCACTGCATGTTTCTTTTAGGTGGTTGGCTTAAGCTTGATTAAGCACTTTTATTTAAGTTGGAATGTTAGAAGGCAGAGGAGAAGGAGGAGACTAGAGTCTTCTAAGACAGGAAAATCTCCTTGGGTTTAAGGCTGGTGATAGGAATTGATCAAGCTGTTCTTGTGGAGAGGGAGTTACATGAAGGAGGACTGCAGGATTGGCTCATTTCCCCAGAACGGAGGCCTTTGGAGCTTGTAGCTTCTTTCTGATCTTTGGAGCGAGGGAGGCAGATGCCTAACACCCCTTTCTGGGCTCTTCAAGTACTATTTGGTAGTTGTTAGATGCACCAGACTTTTATCTGGTCCTTTGAAGATGGGGCATTTAGTGACTTCTGTGGGAAGTAGCAGGGCAAGTGTTCGTTCACAGATGGTGGTGAGACTCCACCATTTTAGAGAGCTGAGTGGCAGTTGCAGTTTTTCACGTGGAGAACCGCCACTTCCCCTCCCACCTTGATGAAGGGTATGTGATAACATTGTGGTCCTCAAGGAGCTTATTCTCTGATGATGATAATGTAACATGGGACAGAGTAGCTCAGACCTCTGAGTTAAACATCCCGGATTCATTCCTGCTTCTGTCACGTGGGTAAATTACATAATTTTTCTGAGCTTTAGTCTCTTTCTCTGGAAAATGGGAGTAATAATAATAATAGCACTTAACAGGGCTATTATGAGGATGAAAAGAAATTATCTATCTGAAGGGCTTTGCATAGCACATGTTATGTAATAGCACACTCTTCCTCCTCAGTTCCACCCTCTCTCTTTAGGCAACCATTTCACAGTTGGACTAACACTTTTTCTTCTTCTTTCAGATGTATTTGTACATATCCATACCTATATATATGAAAAAGTATCTTTAACAAATACCTAATGTCTGCTTTCTGATTATGTGCTCTATCCTTTCCAGCATCTTGTGCCATATGGAATTATGATGCTTAGTAAAAGGGACTTTTTTTTTCTTCCTGTACTTTATTTTATTTTATTTTTGCTTTTTAGGGCTGCACCTGTGGCATATGGAGGTTCCCAGGCTAGGGGTCGAATCAGAGCTACAACAGCTGGCCTACGCCACAGCCACAGCAATGCCAGATCCAAGCCGTGTCTGTGCCTTACACCACAGCTCACAGCAATGCTGGATCGTTAGCCCACTGAGCAAGGCCAGGGATCAAACCCACAACCTCATGGTTCCTAGTCGAATTCGTTAACCACTGCGCCACAACGGGAACGCCATAGCTTTTTTTTTTTTTTTTGCGCCATTTCTACTTGTAAACATTTTATTTTATTTATTTATTTATTTTTGCTTTCTAGGGCTGCACCCGTGGCATATGGAGGTTCCCAGGCTAGGGATCTAATCTGAGCTACAGCTGCCAGCCTAATACCACAGCCACAGCAATATGTTTTCTGAGCCGCGTCTGTGTAACTCAAGGCAACGCAGGATCTTTAACCCGCTAAGTGAGGACAGGTTTTGAACCCTCAACCTCATGATTACTAGTTGGATTCATTTCCGCTGCACCACGATGGGAACTCCAGTTTCCTGTACTTAAAAAAAAATAAGTTAATTACATAGAGACAGCAAATTAGCCTTATATTTTGGCTAACTGGGACTGATCTCTTCTTAGAAATTTTATAGAGGCATAAATAACATTTAGAGTCCCATTCATTGGGACCAGGTACTTTTTCAACAGTTTTCTAGGTAGAGAAGATCGTGGATGACATTCAATGGACCTGTGAAGCTAGTTTCCTCATCCTAGTGACAGTAGTCTTCCCCTCTTCCCCCACCTTATGGAGCTAGAAACAGTTAAAGAGGGTGAGTTTTGTTTTATCACATGGTAGAAGGAAGTGCCTAGTTTCCAAGTACAGTTATAATTAACGAGATGCAATAAGACCCAAAAGGAGAGAATCAGGCTGTGTTCACACATGCCTTGTAATGATGGAACTGGAACCATGTGGAACACTGATAAGCCATTCTTTGCCTGCCAGGTGGCAGCTGAATTGCTGCTCATTGCAGTAGAACACCTGCTGGGATATCATAGGGGGAGGGGCTGTTGAGCTAAATTTCAGAATTGCTGGGAAAGAAAATACTCCCCCACACAACATTTTGGCATTCCTAAAGTGATAACTGAATTGCAGTGTGTGCACCTGTATTTAGACACTGTGTCTTCTATATGTTTCCCCACAAGTGCATAACCGGGTATATTCATTTCGCAGCATTTTAGGACTGAAATAATCCAAGGTGACTGAATGAACCAGTGAGTTATAGATTTGATAGTCCACTATTGAGCAGACAAGTTAAAAAAACACTTCAAAATTTAGCTTTACTATTTTTCTATAGCTCATAGTGTATTTGATATGCTTTGGTTATTATAAAAAAAGCCAATTTCTTTAATCTAAAAATTAGGAATGGTATGAATATACTTTTCATCTTTGCTTTTATGCTGTTGGCTGATTTATCCAAGCTTTAAACATTATGTTTGAAAATGCACTTACTTACTCACACATACATACTTATATATTGCATATATATTTGAATAATTATTTTATAGAAATTATACTATTAAATAGAATACATTAATTGAATGTTTTCTAAACATTATGAAAGGATAATTTGGTGAATACTATCAACTCTTTAGCAATAAGAATTCACAATAAAACCTGTTAAGCATGTGTTGTCAAAGTTTTTATAGCTCTAACGTGAAAAATGTCAGTTATGATATGTCCTATTATATAATGCCAAGAATGTGAATTTTTAAAGTATTAAAATATATATATTGAATGATAATATGAAGACATGTATTTGAATAATATAAAACAAAGACGTCTCCAAATAAAATATAATTTCTTTGATTCTGGATTGAATGGTTGAACTACATTGCCAAAAATTCACACCCTGATTAGATAAGTCTTTCGAAGTTTCCTGAAAAACTGTTAAAGGATTAAGTAGAAGATCTGGTAGATGAGGGGAGGGGGGGACTTCTTTATACTAGTATAGTTCTGATATCATAACATTTTTTTTAAAATAAGAAACATTTTAATTGTATTTGTAATTTGGAAAATCTTAAAAAAATTTATTATAGTTGATTTGCAGTGTTCTGTCAATTTCTGCTGTACAGCAAAGTGCCCCAGTTATCTATATATATATATATATATATATATATAATTTTTCTGTTATTTTCCATCATGTGGAAAATCTTATAATAGGGAAATATTATCTGTTTTCTACCCTGCAGATAACCCAGGAAGCTGGAGAATTTATGATCACTTTCCCATATGGTTACCATGCTGGTTTTAATCATGGTTTCAACTGTGCAGAATCTACAAATTTTGCTACTGTCAGATGGATTGACTATGGGAAAGTTGCTAAATTGGTAAGTTATGCCTCAAAAATAAAGCATACATTAAATGTGTATTCTGGTTATTATAGTGTGGAAGCTAAGATCACATGCAGATTTATTTTTTTCCTCAGCGATGCTGTGTGCCTGTCACCACAGTAATTTATTTCAGACAGATATACTTATTTTTCATAGGCTTTGTTACTATTTTGGTAACATTTTCCTGTTTGAGATTTATGTGGAGGAATTTGTTTTGAGAGGTAATTGTATGCAAGCGATGCTTTCTTTCTGAAGGCCACCAGTTGTCCTTTTTGTGTGAGATTTTTCTGGTGGTTCCTGGTGGATCCATGTTAGGTGGCCTTTACTCTCTCCATGTTAGAGTCAGTCTGTGCCTTAGAAAACAACTATTTACAGAGGAAAGTGTCTGGTAAAATTGTTCAAGAGGTTAAGGAGGAATGGTAAGAAGAAATGATTAAAACTGCCTTTAGTGCATAAATGAATTTCTTGAAAATAATAATGTAGAACATATTTTTACAAGCAGTATATCTTCATGGTAAATTAGTATGAAAATTTGCATCTCTTATTCAGTATATTTAATTTAGCTCACAAACTGTGTATTTTCATTCACAAGCAACTTCTATTAAATTTAATGAATTGCCCCTGTGGCGTTAAATAGAGGACCTCTTCAAAGTGATGGTAGCTTCTATTAGGTTGCTTCCTTTCCTGTGGATTTTAAGGAAGAGGTGGAGACTGGCAGAGGGTGGCTTCTTAATGAAACTATGTTTTTTACAGAGTATGTGTAATTGACATATATTAAGTGGAAAATGGCATGTATAGCTTCTGTGGCTTTATCTTGGCCACTGCATTTTTCAAGCAAATATTATTCATTCTACATTGATAAAACTTTCATGTGGAACCATTGAGTGAACTAGATAGAAATACATTCAGAGAAGACAACTCTAGGTTTATTTTGCACGGGTATTTAAAAAGGTGCATAATATATTAAAATAAAAGTATAACCATTTGTCAGCCCAGGAGGCATTTGAGTTTGTGACACAGATAACACAGAAGAAAGCTCCTGCTATTAGAAGACTTTCTCTCTTCTAAGTAATTTTAATTTATGAGGGGTAATTTAGAAAGAACAGAAATGAACTATTCCCATTACATATCTTTCATATTATAATGAAAAACCCCAGAAAGCTCAATGTATGTACCTTGGCCAGCTATTGTGGTTCTTTGGCAGAAAAGTAATGCTTGAATCTCTGTTGAAACAGTGTCACAACCCTGAAGTTATAAGAAGATATGCTGTTTTGTGGTTTGCATCTTTAAACATTGATATAAAATAAGTCAGCTATCACAGCCGTTCAGTCACCAGAAGAATGAGTTGGTGCTTGTTTGCTACAGGTTTCAGTTCTAGTTCCACGTACTGGCTTCTCCCCAAGACTAAAATGCCCTGAGTGTGTTTCCACATTTCCGTGTGGACAGAGTGGGAACTGGAGTGTGACCAAGTAAGAGAGTCAAGAATGGTCCTCTCCCAGGTCTCAGCTGCTGAGCCCAGAAGTATGAGATTGTTAAGAATCAGAGCTCAGGGGTGGAGGCGGTAAGGCTCTGGGCCCCAGCTCTTCTTTTTCTTGTGAGCCAGAGAATATTAGAAAAGTCATTTCTTCTTTTTGTTTCTTCCTGTAAATTAAAAGATACATCTCTACCTCATGGATATGTTGTGAGGGGAGAAAACAAACTTAGGTATATGGCTATCCATTCATGCAGCGTTGATTTATATCATTCACATTAGTCAAGAGATATGACTGTCTGGATTCTGGTTATTTTTTACTAGGTACACAGTGTTCAATGGCTATAATGCAGTGTTAGCCAGTTAATTTAAAATTATCGTAGTTATATGTATTTGAGGTGTTTTTAGGTGTTGACTCTATTCTTTCCTTAATTTTGGTGAGATGGTGCTACTCTATGTGTTGGTTTTCTACTGATGCCATAGCAAATCACCGTGAAATTAGTGGTTCAAAATAATACTCATTTACTGTTTCGTAGTCCCATAGGTGAAAGATCTGACATTGGTCTCACAAGCAAAAATCAAGGTGCTTGCAGGGCTCTGTTCTTTGCTGGAGACCCTGGTAAAGAATTCATTTACTTGCTCAGTCACATTGCCAGCTGAATTCAGTTCCTTGCAGTTGTAGGACTGAGTTCCTGTTTCCTTGCTATCTGTCATCCAGGTCTTTGCTTCTAGAGGCCTCTCTCCAGTCCCTGCGTGGTCCCCTACATTTCAGAGTGAACATTCCACAAAGTCCCTTTTGTCATATACAGTAACACATTCATAGACCATGGGGACTAGGATGTGGATATCTTTGCTGTTAGGGGTGGGACTGAGTGGGGGCCGTGGTGTGGGGGAGCAGCATTCTTCCTATCCCAGAGTTTCAGTTCATAATTAACATGGTGATATATTAAGAATTTACTTTGATTCATGTAAATTAAGTTATTCCACATAAAAACAAGAAACTAAACTTGGATACAATTTTGAATGTTTCACTAAAACAGCCTTTGGCCTTCTTAAATTTATTCCTTAATATTAGTGTTTTTCTTGGCTTTTATCAGTTAAGTTCACTTACATTATGTGCTGTGATGGCATTTTGGGGTGAGATTTTTATCACTTATTTGATACATATTATTATTGATTTCCAAGTCTGTTTCTTTAGGCAACCATATGAGTTTACTGTATCATGTGTATGTGTGTGTATACCTGTGTGTACATGTGAAGTTTTTTTTTGTCTTTTGCCTTTATTTAGAGCCGCACCTGCGGCATGTGGAGGTTCCCAGGCTAGGGGTCTAACAGGAGCTTTAGCTGCTGGACTTCGCCACAGCCACAGCAACGCAGGACCCGAGCCGCGTCTGCAACCTACACCACAGCTCACGGCAACTCCGGATCCTTAACCCACTGAGCAAGGCCAGGGATGAAACCCCCAACCTCATGGTTCTTAGTCGGATTCGTTAACCACTGAGCTACGAAGGGAACTCCTACATGTGCAATTTTTAATCTTAGGAAAATTTGTGAATTGGGTAATTAGTTTTTGTGTTTTGCTGGGGTCAAATGTAATGCATATTAAGTTAATTATGAATTTCAATTAAGATACTTTCAGCTTTGATGATGACCAAATTTGTTGGTCCTTGATTCTTTGTCTTCAGTTTATTCTAAATGATGACTATTTAAAAAAACAGTTATTTTTCATGAGAGACAATGAACTATGCATTTGGGGGGATAATTTAAGAAACAATGGCAGGGAGTTCCCTTTGTGGCTCAGTGGTTAACGAACCCAACTAGGATTCATGAGGATGCTGGTTTGATCCCTGGCCCTCGTTCAGTGGGTTAAGGACCCAGTGTTGCTGTGAGCTGTGGTGTAGGTCGCAGACGTGGCTCGGATCCCACGTTGCTGTGGCTGTGGCATAGGCCAGTGGCTGTAACTCTGATTCAGTCCCTAGCCTGAGAACTTCCATATGCTGCAGGTGCGGCCCTAAAAGGCCAAAAAAAAAAAAAAAAAAAAAAAAGGAGAGAGAGAGAAAGAAAAAGAAACAATGGCGTACTTTTTCATCGTTGAAGCACTGGGGAATGACATCTACTTTACCTGTCACATGCTGATTTGAGTATATACAAACATCTGATAGTGTCTTTGTGGTGTAGTAGTAATTAATTGATGTGGTGCAGAGTGAGAGATCTATACTGAAATTTCATATATTACAAACCAGTGTTTCTAATTTCATAACTTAGGAAAGAGCTGTTACAAGAGATTATCTTTTAATGTAAAAAAGGATTTTGAAAAGATAACCCCAGGTTTACAGATATATTGGTAGTCTTAGTTTAGCAGCCAGCAGCCTTTGGTTAATAGGGACCTTTTAAGCCATTCAAATGGCATAATCTCGGTGGCGACAGAGCTCTGTTTATTCAGGTAATGCTTGTCTGTCCTATGCCTGGCACCTTGTATATTTCTGTGAATTCATGACTTGGAGGAACCAGAAGTGAGGGTAGTGTTGGCCCTGCAAGGGATCCAGGACTGCTTCCTTTATTGTTGGCTGCTTGACCTCTGGTGGCATCTGGTGCTAAGCCCAAATACTCTTCTTCCAAATTTCAGCAAATTCTTGAGGGTTTGATATTCTCAACTGCATAGTAATAATAATAATAATAATAATAATAATAATAATAGGTAAATCTTATTATGTGGATATTTCATAGCCTCTTCGTATATTCCTGTTTTATAGCACTTAATCCAGATTGCTCTTTATTATAGTATCTACCCAAACTACATAAAGCTTATTTTTGGTACATAGGCTGTGGAGAAGATCTTCAGAAAACAGCCATTGGTGGAGGTGACCTGTGTCAGCAATTTGATTTGACCATCCCTGTTTCTAAAAATTTCTACTAATGCCCTAGGACAGAAATGCTGTTCCTCATTTTTATCTTTCCTTCTTTTCTCCTTAAGGAGGATCATTTTGCATTGACCTGCCAAAGATAGCATAGGCAAATCCTGCGTGATACTCCAAAAGAGAAGGGCTTTGCCTTAAGAGGACCCACCTACCTAAGAGAACCATTTCATTGATCAGAATTAAGGTTTTCACTGAAAAAAATTGAGAGGAGTGCTCAAGGTAGCCATGTGCCCAAAGGATTTGTTTTCTTCATCAGCAAGGAGCTTTCATAAAGAGCAGAGGGGCTTTTAATCTCCACTTGCCAAGCTGTAGTATGAGTGGAACATATCATCCAGTTATTTATTTTAGGCGTCTTTCTAGCTTTGAATATCAGAATAATGTAGAGTGAAGCGCTCTCTCCCTCTCTCTTTTTTTTTCTAGTAAAGATTTAAATATATGTAACAGATTTCATAGCAGTTGGACTAAGATATTGGTGCATATTTGAGTTGAATGTCTTCTGTTTCTGGAGCATTCTTTCCTTCTGTGGTGAAATGGAGTCCGTGATTACTTCTGTGCAGCAGCTGTGGTGGCATTCACAGGTCTGCTTCCTGGCTAGGTTGGATCAAAGAGCTGGCCTGCAGGTTGTATTTCATTTTTCCGTTTGGTGGGATGAAGTGCAGTTGTTTTGATGTTCAGTTTGATGGATTTGTTTGCCACTGCATTCATTAGCTTCACATCAAAAAACTGACAGGCTGTTAAATGAAACTTTGACTTAGATTTTCAGCTTGACTGTTTGGAGACATTTGTGAAGATATTTTGTTTTTGTGTTGCAGCAGCCTCCAGCACTGTAATTGTCTCTAAGGGAAGAAAAGTTATTTACTGTACTGATTTTCTTGAGTAAAAAAGAATCATTGTCTGGGGGACAGTCATATCTAGGCTATGCCATTGGAAGCAGTGTATTTATGACAGTATGTGCAGCATGAAAGACTTATCTACGGCACAATAAATAGCCATATCTTCTTGGAAGGAAAGGTAATAGTTGGTGATTCCAAAATAATAATCTCTTACTTTGCATTAATTTTATTTTAAGTGATAATCTATTAACATGATATGGCAAAAAGTTGAAAAATTGTACTGCAGAGCTGGGAATGTTCTCTTATGAACTCCAAGAGCATTACTTCACTAACTTTAAAGCATTCTGACATTTGAATCCTCAGATGTTTGAACAACTTTTAAAAGAGGTGATAGAATTTTGAAATTGATTTTCTTTTAATGTGGGAGGGATTTTAACTATTAAATTGTCTTGCATACAAGAACCATGATATTGGCTCATTTTACTTTATATTTTTGTCCTTCTCTAAAATTAAATTTGGTTTTTCTTAAATCAGGTAGCATCTGTCCCCCCAAAAATCTTTAATCTTGGGCGGTCTTTATTAAAAAAACCAGGAACCATTTTTAACAGTGAGTCTCTAGGTTATATTTTAGTACGCTTTAGATGACAAATTACTAGTGTAGTGACATTTCTCTATTCTTTCTGCTTGTGAAGGAAAGAAAATATAGACTGTGTTGCACATTTAACAGTTCTTGGCATTCTAATTTTGAGAACTTAATTTCTTTGGTATATAAAATATGAACTTCAGTAGTTTAGTGATTTTATATTCTTCATTTTATCTTTTTACCTCTACTTTGTTTCTGTTTCCTCGATCCTGATACCAGTGTAGCAGTGGTGGTGAGTAGCACTGCTCTGCCTTTTTCTAGAGCTTAGAGGGAAGCAGAGAAATTACCATGTAGAGATAAAGAAGCATGTGAAGTCACGTCATTAGGAGTTTGTACGCTAACTGGGGACTTAGTGTTTGTGTATCTGAAAGATGTATGAAGGAAGAAAAAATTCATATTATGCCCCCATTATATTTTGATAAAGTATTGAGTTGTGGGATTCAGAAAACCCGAGACTTAGTGGTGTAACTAGGAAAGCCACCTGATTAGTATATATTGCATATCCAGGAGAGATGTCTGGGGTTGAGTCCTCAGAGATGGGGAGCTGATTTCATTTGCCTTAATTTAAATGTGCTGGATTATGGGGTATGAATGGAACGAGATGTGTGGTTTAGGACATTGATGTTTAGTTGGCTAATCTGAAGTCAAGATAGTATCTTTTTTGGTTTTAGTTAACACCTTACAAAGAAGTAAATTGGGTTTTTGAATAATTTATACACTCTACTGAGAAGAATGAATTTATCTTGAAGCCATTCTTATTTCATATAGTTTGAGAGTAATTGTGGCCAACATTGACTGTTCACAATATGTCATGCCTTGTGCAGGTCACTTTACACATGTTGTTTCTTGCCATCTCTGCCAATTCAGAGATGATCAGCTGTCTTCTGTCCTCTACCAGCCCCTTTCTCAAACCAAGGGAGTTGGAATGGTGCATAAAGTAAGGATGATGAGGCTGAGATTGGGGGCAGAAGGTTGGCGCCCCGGTGTCCCGTATCCTGGACTTATCTCCTTGGATGTGGTGACAGTTAAGTGCGTGATTTGTTGGATCACTTTCAGGATACTCAAGGATTCAGAATGATCCTGTCCCATGTAAGTCATAGTTGTAGTGGCTTCAGCTTCTCCCTAGCATTTAAAAAAAAAATTTAGATTCTTAAAGCCGATGTACACTTTATTTTGTACTTTTATGCTCTGTTCATAAACCTACATATGAATTTAATTTCTTTGGTATATAAAATTTTTTAGCTCGTAGAGCAAACCGTCATTAACACTCAGGCTCTCACCATCCTGCTCTTTGATTAGGTTGGGGGATAAAAAAGGTTCTCTACTTCTCTCCTTATTTTGAGGAGTAAGGGGAATTCTGAGCCATCAGTCTGGACAAAGAGCTGTATGTGTGTAGAGAATCAGAACAAAGTTGAATATGCTCCTAACTCGACATAAGTTTTTATGATTATCAGGGACCAAATTTTATTGCAGCACTTATTGAAACTTTGGGAATAATTTTGTTTACCATTTCTTTTGCCTTTTCCATTTTTTTTCGGTGTTTACAATAGTAAACATAGTAAAAATTTTTGTAGAAGGCTCTGTCCAAGATACGTGTTTGGAGAAGAGGTAGATGTTGGGAGTGGGTATTCTGGCCAGTGGTGAACCAGAATTCTGGGATAGTAGTGGGCAGAATACCTGCTGGTATTGAGGGAAGTAGGCTTCACTCCCCCTCCCGAAGAAAGGGATGATGGGAAAATCATTTGGGCTATGGGCACCCCCAGCATTTATAGCAGTCAGATTCCCTGGTTCCCCATAGCTTCTCATTCTTTCCCACACAAGATTTACTGTGTCTTCCTCCTTATGCACCTACCACTGAGAAGACAAAGAGTGGTTTATCTAGTAGGTGGGGTTTCCTCACTTGAGGGATTCAGAAGCAAATGGTCCTAGTGTTGGTTCATCTCGGCAGTGTCATGAGGTCCCATGCTCTTCTCTTTCTGTCCCCCGTCCTCCAAGGGAGGGTATTTTTTAACAAGCTTTCCACTGTAGTTGTGCTTACGCCTTCCACCGAAGAAGGCAGGCAAAAGTGCAAGAATGTGGGTCACCCACCTCCCTCTGTCTGGGAGGAAAATCTTTCCTTGAAGCCTGCCTGAAAAATTTCCTTTTGTATCCCACGGCCAACCAAAACCATAAGGAAGACTAGGGAAGTAAATGGCAAATTGTTCTGGGAGAGCGCCTGTTATTTTTTGGTCCCTGCGCTTCAGTTAAGAGTAAATAAAACCTGAATGGATGTGTGATCTCTGTCTGGTGGATCCATGCTTAGACTGAAACAGCTGTACTGAACTCTGTGGAGCTTTAAAAGAATGGACCGCTGGCCCCACCTTGACCAATAATATAAGAATCTCTGATGAAGGGGTGCATCATTTGCATTTAAAAAACTCCCTTCTTTGAGTCTGTTGGATGCTTTGGGCTGAGAACTATAGGTCTTTAGTAAATTAAGTAGGACTTTGTTCTTTTTTGCTTGTTTGTTTTTGTTTTTTTTGTTTCAACTTATGTTCACCAACAGCTCTGTCAAAGAGACCAAAATAATTATAAATGTAATTTATATATAAACATAATGTATACTGTTATTACACTTAAGAATTTTCTTTTCAGATCTTAAAGCTTTCCAGTCTGTATTATACATGACATCCATTTTTACAACCTAACTCATCATATCAATTCAGATGATGAAGGCTAAGATTTCATGGCAGGAAAGGAAATGATTGATTTGGAAGGGGTTTTTGGACAATGTAAGAAAAGGGAAACATGGACTGTTTGAATAAAGCCAGTCTCCTTCTCACACCAGTAAACTGATTTTCTTTGGGAAGATCTTTCTGCCTTGCTAAGACTGTAATGTTAAAATAGTGTTCTTGCTCCTAACTTTATTCAAAAGCTATGGTGGAATTGTCCACATATTGAATAGGAGGCAACATGGCGAGGGCTATAGAAAGCCCAGTTTGTAGCTGGTGGGGCTGGATTTGAATATGGGCGTTGCTACTTTCTCGCAATTGATCTTCTTGCTAGCAGTTTGATTCACTTGATAACTTGATGATCTATAAGCCTTGCCAACCAAGGTCACTGTTCCCTTTCCTTCAAGCTACTCGCAGGTGCTCATTCTTTGCTGATAGAACAAAAGCAATGAATAAATAGTTAAGATGCCCAGTTTGAAGCTTTGATGTGGGAGTCTTGGGTCCTTGATCATTTGATATGACCTCTTTGAAGCAAAAGAAAGTTTTAATGGAATTTCACTGAGGTCAGTTGCTTTAATTAGACTTTAATCTGTGGATCCACAGTCTTCCTTCTACTGCTCTGAGCAGGGTGTTAGAGAGTGTGAGCACACCTCTCCTTGGACCTGCTTGTGGAAACTGTAGCGTGGAAATTCCTACGGGGGCTATAGCCTTGGCAGCACTCCCACACCAGGGCCCCCTCTCAAACAGAAGGCTGTAAGTAATGAAAGTAATAGGTGAATAGCTAATCTCCATTACTGTCTTAACAGTTCTGTACCTTTGCAATTAGGAAGAGTCAGAGTGTGAACCAGTTCAAAGAGAAAGGAATCCCGGCCAGACAACAGGGTTTTAGTGTGCAGCACAGGTTGGAACTATATCTGGTCTCCTGGGATAGACCATGATGGAAAAGAATAACAAAAGGAATGTATATATGTGTATAACTGAATCACCTTGCTGTACAGCAGAAATTAGCACAACATTGTAAATCAACCATACTTGAATAAAACGAAAGAAAAAAGAGGAAAGGTGTCCCCCATTAGGCTGACTCTAAAAAGTCTGGTATAAGGTAGAAGCTCAGTGCTTGGTTTCTTCCCTCCTTCAGCCATGCCTCATATTTTAAATTTACTATGATTTTATCCCCTACAAACTGTGTTTGGTAATATTTTTCACCTCTTTCTGAAATGAGGAAGGGAAAAACAAGGGACACTCAGGATACTCTACAAGGATGATTTCCAACAGTCATGTGGAGCCCTGCTTGATTCTTTGTGTCTCTGTCTGTGAAATTTAGCGCTCACAACTAATTCTGTCCCACATTGTTTTTGTCTTTCATTTATATCGATCAGTTTACATTTTTCCAAGTGCTGTCTTTAAGTGAAGACTGTATCAGTACTTGTGTGCCTCTTGTTTATAATGCTGAGTGCAGTTTTTAGTATGGTTTTCTATCTTATTGTTTGATATTTTCATTTTTATCATACTTGAGTGTGACCAATGAATAAATAGTTAAGGGAAATTTCAACTTTGAGTTATGATGTCATTAAAAATATGAAGAAATGAAATCTTAATATTGGGGAATTGTCTCTTGTAATCATAAATAGCAGTATTTTGGTGGTCAGGGAATGAGGGTTATGTGCATATATCTCACCTTTATTGTTATTATTTTATAGTCTTTGAGGAAAAGGCTAGAAAAACATATTAAGGAAGAAAAATTTAGCATGCCTTATAGTCCATGTGTGATATCAAGGTTAGTTTTATAAAATTAATTGTATCTTGCATCTCCCTTTAAGATGCTTAATTAGAAATGCAGCTCAAGTAGTGATTGAGGTTCCATGGTCTGCCTCGTGTTGCCATCACCATCATTCAAGGGACAATACAGGGTGGTGGAGCGGCTCATGCTTCGGAGAGTAACAGACCCTCTTGACTCCCTCTCAGGTTGTATGTAATTCTGCTGAGCTTCATTTTCCTCCTGTATTAGAGGAGCATTGTCGTGCAGTGGTAAAGGCAGATGAGGTCAAGGACTGGCCAGGCTCTGATTCAAATTCTGCCTTTTCCTTTTACAACTCTGTGGGATTGGAGCAAGTTCTTAATCATCCTCTTTAAATATCCATTTTCCTGTATGTAAAATGGAGATGATCATTTCTTAAAAATTGTCCTGAAAAATAAATGAAATTAAATACATAAGGAGCCTTGGGAGTTCCCGTTGTGGCGCAGCGGAACGAATCTGACTAGGAACTATGAGGTTGCGGGTTGGATCCCTGGCCTCGCTCAGTGGGTTAAGGATCTGGTGTTGCTGTGAGTTGTGATGTAGGTTGCAGACACGGCTTGGATCCTGCATTGCTGTGGCTGTGGCCTAGGCTGGTGGCTGCAGCTCCGATTTGACCCCTAGCCTAGGAACCTCCATATTCTGTGGGTGCGGCCCTAAAAAAAAAAAGTAAATAGCCTTGCAGAGTTGTGGTGGGGGACTAGATAGGTGTGTGGTGGATTAGGATTGTGTTTTCTCTGCATCTTTCTTCCAAAGTTCCAACCGGGGACTCAACGTGGGCTCAGTGGTGGGCCTGGCTGGTGTAAGATAACGCCCATTTCCTTTTCCAGCAATGATGGATCAGATCAGTGGGCCAATTGTCGCCAAAGAGAAAGGAGAGTAGGGTTGGTAGAGATGTAGAAGAAAATGCCAGCTTGCCCTAAGAGAGTAATGGGAGGGCAAGGAAGCACTGAAGTCTGCAGCCTGTGATCATAAAGGGACCAGACCTAGCTTAACGGCCTGTGCCTTGGAGAGCAGGTTAAGAGCTGGAATGACTGTGTTTTAAATCAGAGCCTGGGGGAAGCTGGCCAGTATTTAATTTTTCATAACTTTCTCAAAAACAGAAGTATTTATTGTTCCATCTCCAGAGTACTTCTTTCTTTAATTAAAGGGGCTTTTGGAGGCTAGTTTTGAAGGCCAATTTGAGTGCAATCAAATGGAAATCCAATCCAGTCACACAGACTTGTGTTAGAATTCTGGTTCTGTTTGGGGTAACTTGTGTAGCTGCCTCCGTGAGCTGTAGTTTTTCCTGCCTGTAAAGAGGGCTTTACCTGGTGCCTCACTGGTCCATGGGAGGATGGGGGCCAGAGTAGGGGCAGGCACCTAGCACCGTGCCTCTCCCATCAAGTATGTTTTTAAAAAGTCATTCATCTTGGGTCATTTCTAAGTCAGGGAACTCTCTGCTACTCTTTGGGGAAGACTGGTGGAGTTCAGGTCCAAGGTACTGAGAAGCAGTGGCTGTGGGGATAGTGTTTGCAGCATAAGTGCTAACAGCAGGCTAGGCAGATGGATTGATTTATATATTTCTACTGAATTCTAAAATCCACTCACTTTTACTTTCTACCAAAAATGAGGGCAATATGAAAAGAAGTGACATCAACTAACAGTATTTGGGATTCTGCATGGCCAGATTGCTGAGAGGAGGAATTTGGAGGAGCTGTTGCTTATGTGTTCAAAAACATACTATGGCTCTTGGGCCCTTTGTTGAACTTGGAAGACCGTGAGTTGTAAATCTCTGGAAAGAAAACTATCATGGATGTTATAGATTCCTGCTAAACTTACTCTACTCCACACATGACTTTAAAATACTTCATACATACTTGAATTAAGATAAAAGTATAGGAGTTCCCTTCGTGGCTCAGTGGTTAACGAATCTAAGAACCATGAGGTTGCAGGTTTGATCCCTGGCCTTGCTCAGTGGGTTAAGGATCCGGCGTTGCCATGAGCTGTGGTGTAGGTTGCAGACGCGGCTCGGATCCCGCGTTGCTGTGGCTGTGGCGAAGGCCAGCAGCTACAGCTCCTGTTAGACCCCTAGCCTGGGAACCTCCATATGCTGCGGGTGTGGCTCAACATAAAGGCTAAAAGACAAAAAAAAAAAAAAAAGATAAAAGTATAGGTAGTTTCCAGCAACTTCCTAAATTTTCATGAAATATATTTTTATAAGACCCCATCATAATTTCCAGTGTTTCTTATTTACCGACTTCTCAAGAATATGTATTCTGTCCTTTAGGTGTTCATTTTTTTTTTTAAATTGGACTGTTCTGATGATTACCGAAATAGCATGAAAACCTGTTTCTTTGCAGTAAATAATATTGAAAAAAATTGTTCAAAGTTGTGTAATATTCACAGTAATAGTGAATGATTGCTTTTTTCTGTCATATTAGGGAAGACAAATGGAAAATTCCCATTGTTCATGAGAATGTGTTTGTTAGAGTTAGCACTGTGTACCTCTGTTGGGGGCAGTGTAATTGGTATAAGTGTCCTGAAAAGCAGGTAGGTAGTGTGTATCAATACCCCTCAACATCTCCTTGCCCTTTGACCCATTTATTACATGCCTAGAAAATAATTGGAAATGCAGACAAAAGTTCACTTACAAAGATGTGTTGTAGTGCTAGTTTTATCAGCAAAAATTGAATTATAACTAACATGTCCAAAGATACAAGAACTGTTGAGTAAATTATGGCCTGTTCAAGTCCTAGGATCCCTTTAATTTTACAGAAAATTATCTGAAAGGAGATCATAGTGGCTCTTAATATTGTTACCCGTTGTTAAAATATATAACAAGAAAAAAAATATGCCCATGGCCTAAAAAAGAGTACAGAGAAAAATTTAATGATATTCCAGTCCTTTCCTTAAAGGTAAAACTGTTAGCAATTCCTTATATCTTCCTTCAAAAATATTAAATGTATCTGTCTATATCTTTAAAAAAATCCACACAAAGTTAATCAATATTGTTCACATTATTTTCCAGTATCTTTCCTTTTAACATCTTTCCTTTAACACATCTTTCATTTATGGCAAGCAAAACATTATTAGAAAAATCTAGCTTATCCCAGTAGAGTATGGCAGATGGTTGTAGTGGATTTTTTCTGAGGGGCATCATAGAACCACCGGAGTTCAAAGAGTTCACTGCACAGATCTTGTTAACAAATCAGGACTCCTAAAATGAACACCTCAGTTCATAGCTCTGTTTCCATTCCCCCGTGCGGAGCAGATGGTGAGGTGGACCTGGGGTGCTCGTGCGTTTCCAGTCCTGTCTTTGTTGACAGCCCTGTTCGCACCAGCATCTCAGCTTATTCCACCACAGTTATTACTGGAAGGTAGTTGATGTCATCAGAGCTTCTGTTTTACTGAATGACAGCATTTCTGTGTCCTCATTTTTGAAAGACTGAATTGGTTAAATAAATTTTAATAAATTCCCTTAGACTTGTATTTCTCTGTCCTCATAAAGGATTATCCCAGTGAATTTGGGAAGTGTGACAGGAAAAAGGAGCTGAATGACTTTTGTCAACAGTTCTGTGATAAGGGGAAATTGAAATAGGAATGGCACAAAGAGGGGATAAAACCAAGCCAGGTTTCTAAGTATACACATAGGCAAGAAGCCTGTGTAAAATAGGGAAATGCCAACTGCAATAATCATAAATGAGACTCTAGATTTAAAACATGTATGTGAAGTAAGACAGGAAATTATTGCCCACTGTTGCAAGAGAGCAGATGGTGCTTAATTTTATGTCATTCTTAAAATCAGACAACCAAAGAGCATATACCATCTATATTTAAAAAGTTTAGTGCAAACTTTTCTATTTTGGGAGGATGCCAGAGTAGAACTGAAAAAGAACAAATGCAGCGTTAATCTGCCGATAAAGACACATGGGAGGCTCTCTTGGTGGGGAATTAGAAGCATAGATGAGGGAAAATATAACTAAGGAAGCAGTGTTCCAAGCTCTGCTCAGCTCCTGTTTGAACTTTTCTGTTCCGCATTTTCCCCTCAGTGGCTCTGGTGAGTGACTTGATGTTAAATGTTTAAATTCTGAAATGTTTAGATTATGTCTTTAAAGCCATATCCATTTAGTTACATGGTTATAATTTTTAGAAAATGTGATTTCTTGCTTTAGTATTTCACATTTGATTAGAGAGAACGTTAGAAAGGTTTTTTTTTTTTTGAATTTCAGTGCTATTTACACTTCTGAATGAGTGCTGAATTTGAAGTCCTAAAATGTTTAGTTTGAGTCAGCGTGACCAGGACCTCTTAGTAGATAAACTGCTGTTCTTAGATTTGTACGCAGGTTCACACTATAGCAGTGTGTCTCAAAAGGCATTTCTTTAGTGTAGTCACCTTATCATCAATTCATGGTGCTTTTTTTTGCCCAAATCTATACACCTGTGTTGCTGGGGCTCCTGAGATGGAAAGTGTCTGTGGCAAAGTGAAATCAGCTGTGATTACTCAGTGCTGCTGTGCTGAGCTGAACACAAATTCCTTTACAGTTCCTGTTACCACTTTACTATTTGTTCTCATCGGTGACCCTGCCTGTCAGAGCAGCCTGTGTGAAAATGAATACAGGGAATTGGAAATCCAGATCCATATTTCTAGTAATATTCACTCTTTGAGTTGTGCCAGTGAAGAATCTGAAATCCATACTGACGTACTTACATACCAGAAAAATCGGGGCAATGCAATTCACTGTGTTTTTAAAAGAAACTTTTTGAGATTGGGAAGTTTCTAGATCTAGAACTTCAATAGTTACATGTAGAGTTTAGGGTTTTTTTTCAGATTGATATAATGCACTTTGGGTTGATTTCATTCTGAGAGAGCCCTTTCCCCCCTTTTATATTCGGCATTTGCCTTCTGGAACCAAGTGACATGATAGCATATTGAATTAGATTTTATTGTTATTATTTTTTACTATTACAGTTTCTTTAATGATTCAGAAGATAACATCTGTGATATCTCTTTTTGTTAAATTTTATTGGAACGTTATTGATATATAATGTGTTAGTTTCAGGTGTATAGCAAATTGACCCAGTTATACACAAACACGCAAATATATATTCTTTATATAAATATCAATAATTTGTATATATATATATTTTTTTTCTTTTTCAGATTCTTTTCCTATGTAGGTTATTACAGAATATTGAGTAGAGTTCCCTGTGCTATATAATAGGTACTTGTTAGTTATCTATTTCATATATAATAGTGTGTATATGTTAATCTTAAACTCCTAATTTATCCTTTCTTCCCACATTTCCCCTTTGGTGACCATAAGATTAATTTCGAGATCTGCATGTGTTTCTGTTTTGTAAATAAGTTCATTTGTATCATTTTTAAGTCATCTTCCACATACAAGTGATATCATGATATTTGTCTTTCACTGTCTGACTTCACTTATGATAGTTTTCATGTCCATCCATATTGCTGTAAATGGCATTATTTCATTATTTTTTATGGCTGTGTAATATTCCATTGTATATATGTACCACATCTTCTTTAACCATTCCTCTAATGATAGACATTTAGGTTGCTTCCATGTCTTGGCTATTGTAAATAGTGCTGCAATGAACATTGCAGTACATGTATCTTTTTGAATTATAGTTTTGTCCAAATGTATTCCCAGGAGTGGGACTGCTGGATCATGCAGTATTTCTACTTGTAGTTTTTTGAGGACCCTCCATACTGTTCTCCTTAGTGGTTGTACCAGTTTACATTCCCAGCAACAGTATAGGAGGGTTCCCTTTTCTTCACACCCTCTCCAGCGTTTATTGTTTGTAGTCCTTTTTTTTTTTCCCCTTTCTTGACCACCCCAAAGCATATGGAGTTCCCAGGCCAGGGATCAGATCTGAGCCATGGCTGCCACCCAAGCTGCAGCTTCAGCAATGCTGGATCCTCCAACCCACTGTACTGGGCCAGGCCAGGGATTGAACCTGAGTCCATCGCTACAGAGATACCATCAATCCCGTTGCTCCACAGTGGGAACTCAAGTTTGCCGTTTTTTGTTGATGATCATTCTGACTGGTATAAGGTGATACCTCACTATAGTTTTCATTTTCATTTCTCAAATAATTAGTGATGTTGAGCATCTTTTCATGTGCTTTTTGGCCATCTGTGTGTTTTCTTTGAAGAAGTGTCTGTTTAGATCTTCTGCCCAGGTTTTGATTGGGTTGTTTGTTTGGTATAAAACTGCCTGAATTATTTGTATATTTTGAAGATTAATCCCTCATTGGTTGGTTGCTTTGTTTGCAGATATTTTCTCCCATTCTGTGGATTGTCTTTTTGTTTTGTTTGTGGTTTTTCTCTTTGCTGTGAAAAAGCTTTAAATTTCATTAGGTCTCATTTGTTTACTTTTATTTTTATTTTTGTTACTCTAGGAGATAAATTAAAAAAAAGAAATGGCTGCGATTTAGAGAGTGTCCTGCTTGTGTTTTACTCTAAGAGTTTTATAATATTTATCCTCACATTTAGGTCTTTAATCCATTTTGAGTTTATTTTTGTGTATAGTTTTAGAAAATGTTCTAATTTCATGCTTTTACATGTTACAGTTTTTCCAGCACTACTTATTGAAGAGACTGTCTTTTTTTCCATTATATATTCTTTCCTCCTTTGTCATAGATTAGTTGATCATAGGTGCATGGGTTTATTTCTGGGCTTTCTATCCTGTTCCATTGATCTATGTTTCTGTTTTTGTGTCAGCACCATACTGTTTTGATGACTGTAGCTTTGTAGTATAGTCTGAATCCAGGGGCCTGATTCCTCCAGCTCTGTTTTTCTTTATCAAGATTGCTTTGGCTATTCAGGGTTTTTTGTGTTTCTACACTAATTAAATTTTTTAAAATTCTAGTTCTGTGAAAAATGTTATTGGTAATTTAATAGGGATTGCATTGAATCTGTAGGTTGCTTTGGTACTATACTCATTTTAACAATATTGATTCTTCCAATCCAAGAGCATGATTTATCTTTCCATATGTTTATGTTATCTTTGCTTTCTTTTATCAGTATCTTATAGTTTTCAGAGTACAGATCTTTTGCCTCCTTAGGTAGGTTTACTCCTAGGTATTTAATTCTTTTTGATGCAATGACAAATGGAGAGTCAGACTTTGTGATTCTTTGACATTACAGTTATTAAGCTTTGAGTGAAGGGTGCTTCTTATTTATGGAAACTCCACAGAATAAAGCCAAACAGGTTTCGCTAGGGAAGGAATTGTCTTCAATGGATGTCTTGTGTCCAGCTCCCCACTGCTTGTTGTCTTGATTACTCAATAGGGTATGTGGACAAAATAGTTCTCAGTGGGTGTAACAGAAGTTCTGGGCCTTTTGCTTCAGTGTATCTGTCTCTAAAGCAAAAGGCTTGGAACCACTAATCAGCATCCACCAAATTTCTTAAGACTGACATTCAGTTTAATTCAACATCTATTAGTTACCTGCTGTGTAATGACTTGTAGTGGACTTTTGAGAGGAAGCCTCTAGTCTTAGAGTCTAGTTATTCTGATACTGTGGGTGCATAGAGTCAGTTTGATAAGGTCTTGAGCCCACTTCCCTAGGCTAGGCTTTTTGTCATGCATATAAGCATATTTTTTAAAAGAAGTGGAATATTATCGAATGTATAATTTTACAATTTGCTTATATCTTTGTCTTTGAATATTTTCTCATGCCACTTTAGAATTGTCAAAAATACTGTTTAAAACAGTGGAGTGTTTTATCCTATGAGTGTACCCTATTTTAACTATTTGTTTGTTGTTATAGAGTTTGGTTATTCACAAATTTCGGTATTACAAATTACACTGTGGTAAAGAACTTTATGCATAAATTGCTGTCCAACTTTTTCTCAAGAGATAGAATTTTAGAAGGGTAATTATTGAGTCAAATAATATTTGGACACATGTTGTCAGATTGTTTCCAGAATTTGTATTCACATAGGCAACACAAAAATGACTTTGCCAACACTGGGATTGTTATTAAAATAATTGTCCTTTTTTAAACAAAGTGTAATCTAATTTTTTATTTTTGTTTTCAAAGTTACTAGGGGATTTGAATAATTTTAATTGCCTATGTTTTCTATTCATATTTAATATTTGAAAATATTCTAGTGAATGTTATTATGATTATGGATAAGAACCTTTGGCTTTATTTTCCACAAACATCCTCAGTTTCTTTGCTTATTGTATTGGAGTATTTTTTGTGTTTTTATTTACAGGAGTCAGTGTTTGCTTATGGCCCAAGGACTGAGATTGTGTTCCTCTTTTCTTCTTAGCTGCCACTGTATAGCCACCTGCACTTCCAGTATTTTCACCAAATACTGATGGTGGAACAGGCATAGACTTCATAATTCCCACTCTGTTCTTGCAGCAAATTGTAGATGTCCTTTTGGATTAAGACTCATACTGCTAGTATTTGCAGGGAAACAGTGGATTGAATGTCACACTTTGTGGGAACCTCAGAGGCTCTAGGTGGGATTATGTCCCATCTGCCTTGTAACATCAGGGGACAAGGGTTGTCTTTCCCATGGTTCCTCTATCTATGCAGTTGAATAAGAAAGTCTTCACTGTTTCCAGGCTCTTGACCAACATTTTCAGCTCCATTGCCTAGTTTTCACCTCTGATGCTTCAGCTTGGCTTGACTGCTCTCTGTTCCCTAAAAATGTTTACAGTGTATAAGTTATTGATTATACATGGAAAGTTGTTTCGACAAAGCTTGCAGAAATTCTGGCCATCCTTGAAAGTTCAGCTTAGTATCCCTTCTCTCCCATGAAGCTTTTCCTGGGGCAGATTTGTTCTGTTACTTTTGTCCTTGCCCATCTCTGTCCCCTGCTGCATTAAAGAGTTGCTTTTTAATGGATTCATCTTCACCTCATGATCTGTCTTCATGATAACCCAAGGGGTCAAGGAGAAGTATTCCTCTACCTGTGATTCCCAGATGCAATGACTATAAAACCAGACCCAATTCAAACACAGTGATCTTGACTTGAGTTAAAAATCTAGGAGAGCATATAGAAAGGAAACTATATTCTTGGGGAAAGAGAAATAGCACCCAGAGGGAAACAAATGGGTATTCAACATGAAGTCAAGACAACTGTAGATTAAATGTTCATTCATTCACTAAGCTATATATTAACAGAGAATGATAAACTCTTTGGGATTGGAAGTTTTCAAAGGAGGGAAAAACTTACTGAAGATCTCTAGATCTGTGGTTTTATAAGGCGTATGTGTGGAGATGTGCAGACATTTGAGTATTGCCTCAACAAATTCAGCAGGTAGGAGCCTGATGACAGCTTGGGTGTTGGTGACTGTGCTGCTTATTAGTAAATCTTGAGTGTCAATTTATAGCTAACTGAAAGGAGGACGAAACCCGCCTGTTTGATGCCTTTGGTATGTTGTGGTTTAAGCCCCACAGCAGAACTAATCACTGGAATTGAATGGGTTATTGAACAAAGATGAGGAAGTTTGAACTTCAAGGAAGTGTGCTATTTATAGAGTTACTTGGATTTTCAGTTGGGGATTTTAACTGTGATATAAAATGAAATCATCAAATGAGAGATCATTGGGATGCTATATAGTTGTAAACGCATGTCATTCTTAGGGTTACCGTCTCACTGTTTTTAGGAGCTTTTGATATTTCTTTACTATAAAGCAGATATTTTCAAATAGTCAAAAACATATGGATATGCAGATAGTGTTATTCACAAATATATGGTATTCATTTTTCCTCTGTTTAGGTGAAGCTTTTGGTTTTTAAAGATTTGAACTTGAGTCACTGAAAAAGGTTGGCATTACATGTTTTTATGTATTAATTGTGTACAACCGTAGCCTGAAATGAGTTTTAAAATCAAGTCACTTTTAAATGTCAAGCTCTATTTTTAAAAAAATCATCTTAAAATTGTAAATGGATATAAAAAGAAATAAAAGGATTCATATGGTCATTTATGGTGGCCTTTGGCCAATGGAATGAATTTGAAGTGTGTAAATTAAGGAGCTTCATGTTTTATGTATTCTTTTTGTTTTTTAGGTTTTTATTTTTTTCTATTATAGTTGATTTACATTGTTCTGTAAATTTCTGCTGTACAGAAATATATGGGTGTATATATTTAACATACATAAATGTATGTGTGTTAAATATATGTGTATATATATGTGTGTGTATATATGAATATATATCTATGTATATTCTTTTTCTCACATTATCCTCCATCATGTTCCATTGGAAGTGACTATATATAGTTCCCTGTGCTATAGAGCAGGATCTCATTGCTTTTCCACTCCGAATGCAATAGTTTGCATTTACTAACCCCAAACTCCTAGTCCATCCCACTCCCTGCCTCTCTCCCTTAGCAACCAAAAGTCTGTTCTCCAAGTCCATGAATTTGTTTCTTTTCTGTAGAAAGGTTTATTTGTGCCATATATTAGATTCCAGGTATAAGTGAAATCATGTGGTATTTTTCTTTCTTTTTTTGACTTCATTTAATGTGAGTCTCTAGTTCCATCCATAGTGCTGCAAATGGCATTATTTTGTTCTTCGTTATGGCTAAGTAGTATTCCATTGTATATATGTACCACATCTTCTTAATCCCTTCATCTGTTGATGGACATTTAGGTTGTTTCCATGTCTTGGCTATCGTGAATAGTGCTGCAATGAACATAGGGGTGCATTTATCTTTTTGAATGAAAGTTTTGTCTGGATATATGCCCAGGAGTGGGATTTCTGGATCAATATGATAGTTCTATATTTAATTTTCTGAGGTACCTCCGTACTGTTTTCTGTAGTGGTTTTACCAATTTACATTCCTGCCAACAGTATAGGAGGGTTCCCTTTTCTCTATACCCCTCCAGCATCTGTAATTTGTTAATTTGTTAATGATGGCCATTCTGATTGGTGTGAGGTGGTACCTCATAGTAGTAGTTTTGATTTGCATTTCTCTAATAATTAGTGATGTTAAGAATTTTTCATGTGTCTATTGCCCATCTTCATATCTTCTTTGAAGAAGTGTCTGTATTCAGGTCTTCTGCCCATTTTTCAGTGGGATTGATGGGTTTTTTTAGTGTTGAGTTGTATAAGTTGTTTGTGTATTTTAGAGATTAAGTCCTTGTCAATTGCAATTTTGAAACTCTTTTCTCCATTCTGTAGGTTTTTTTTTTTTTATGGTTTCCTTTGCTGTGCAAAAGCTTATAAGTTTGATTAGGTCCCATTGGTTTATTTGTGTTTTTATTTCTGTTGCCTTGGGAGACTGACCTAAGAAAACATTTGTACAGTTGATGTCAGAGAAGGTTTTGCCTATGTTCTCTTGTAGGAGCTTGATGGTGTCTTGCTTTATGTTTAAGTCTTTAAACCATTTTGAATTTCTTTTTGTGCTTGCTTTGAGGATGTGTCCTAGTTTCATTGGTTTCCATGCAGTTGTCCAGTTTTCCCAGCACCACTCACTGAAGAGACTGTCTTTCCCCCTTTTTAGATTCTTCCCTCTTTTGTTGAAGATTAACTGACCATGGATGTCTGGGTTTATTTCTGGGTTCTGTATTCTGTTCCATTGGTCTGTATGTCTGTTGTGGTACCAGTACCACACTGTCTTGATTACTATAGCTTTGAAATATTATCTGAAGTGTGGGGAGTTATGTCTCCTGCTTGGTTTTTGTTCCTCGGGATTGCTTTGGCAATTCTGGGTCTTTTTATATGGGTCCACATACACTTTTGGATTATTTATTCTAGTTCTATGAGAAATGTCATGGATAATTTGATAGGGATTACATTTAACCTGTAGGTTGCTTTGGGTAGTATGGCCATTTTATAACAGTATTAATTCTTCCAGTCCCGGAGCATGGAATATCTTTCCATTCCTTTGAATCCTCTTTCATTTCCTGGATTAATGTTTTATAGATCTCAGCAAGTAAGTCTTTCATCTCCTTGATCCGGTTTATTCCTAGGTATTTAATTTTTTGGGGTGTAATTTTAAAAGGTATTATATTTTTATATTCCTTTTCTAATATTTCATTGTTAGTATACAGAAATGCAAGTGATTTCTGAATGTTAAGCCTGTATCCTGCTACTTTAATTTGTTGATCAGTTCCAGTAGTTTTTGGGTTGAGTCCTTAGGGTTTTCTATATATAGTATCAGGTCATCTGCATATAACAACAGTTTTACCTCTTCCCTTCCATTTGGATACCTTTTATTTCTTTTGCTTTTCTGGCTGCTGTGGCTAGGACTTCCAATACTCTGTTGAATGAAAGTGGTGAGAGTCGGCATCCCTGACTTGTTCTAGATTTTAGTGGGAAGACTTTCAGCTTTTCTCCATTGAGTGTTATATTTGCTGTGGGTTTGTCATAAATGGCTTTTGGTTATGTTAATTATGTTCCCTCTCTACCCACTTTGGTAAGAGTTTTTGTCATGAATGGATGTTGGATTTTGTGGAATGCCTTTTCTTCGTCTATTGAAATGATCATGTGTTTCTTTGACTTTTCTTTTGTTAGTGTGATGTATGATGTTGATTGATTTGCATACGTTGAACCATCCTTGGTCCAACCGTTGTTGGACCTGTAATGAGTCCCACTTGGTTGTGATATATAATCTTTTTTTATATGTTGTTGGACTTGGTTGGCTAAAATTTTGTTGAGAATTTTTGTGTCTATATTCATCAAATATAGTGGCCTATAATTTTCCTTTTTTCGTGGTACCTTTGTCTGGTTTTGGCATTAGGGTGATGGTGGCTCCATAGAATGTCTATAGCAATACAGACCTTCCTTAAAAAAGAAGAAAAGTCTCAAATCAACAACTTAACCCACCACCTAAAAGAATTAGAAAAAGAACAAACAAAACCTAAAGTCAGCAGAAAAAAGGAAATCATAAAGACCTTTTTTTTAAACAAGACTATTTTTTTATAACAATGAATTTTATTTCAATTATAGGTGTACAAAGATCATCACAAGTCAATGTGATAGATTTTGTGTCCCAAACCCACAGTGCATCCACCCACCCCCCAGATTGTCTTATTTGAAAAACCAAGGTTTTCCAAAATCTGTGAGTCGTTGTCTGTTCTTCAAAGAAGTTCATTTTGTCTCTTTAGTTTCCACATGTAAGTGGTAGCATTGGGTGTTGCTGTCTAATGTCTGACTGGTTTCACTTTGCATGATAATTTCTAGGTCCATCTATGTTGCTGTAAATGTTGTTATTTCGTTCCTTTTAATGGCTGAGTAATATTCCATTGTGTGTATGTACCATATCTTCCCTATCCACTCCTCCGTTAGATTGTTTCCATGACCTGCCTTCTTCCCTATCTAGCTGCTTTAGATGTAAAGTTAGGTTGTTTATGTGAGCTTTTTCTTGTTTCCTTAAGTAGGCTTGTTTTGTTATATACTTTCCTCTTAGAACTGCTTTTGCTGCATCCCAGAGGTTTTGGAGTGTCGTATCTTTGTTGTCATTTGCTTCTAGGTATTTTTAAATTTCCTCTTTGATTTCTTCAGTGATCCATTGGTTGTTTAGTAGCGTGTTGTTTAGTCTCCACATGTTTGTATTTTTGACCATTTTTTTCTTGTTGTTGATTTCTAGTTGTATAGCATTGTGGTCAGAGAAGATGCTTGATATGATTTCAATTTTCTTAAATTTACTGAGGCTTGATTTGTAGCCCAGGATGTGATCAATCTTAGAGAATGTTCCGTGCGCACTTGAGAAGAATGTGTATTCTGTTGCTTTTGGATGGAATGTCCTAAATATTTGTTTAGTCCATCTGATCTAATGCTTCATTCAGGGCCTGTGTTTCCTTATTGATTTTCTGTCTGGATGACCTGACCATTGCTGTAAGTGGGGTGTTAAATTCCCCCACTATGATTGTGTTATTGCTGATTTCTCCTTTTAAGGTTGTTAGCAGTTGCCTTATATATTGTGGTGATCCTATGTTGGGTGCATAGATATTTAAAATTATTATATATTCTTCTTGGATTGATCCTTTCTTCATGATGTAGTGCCTTTCCTTGTCTCTTAAAGTGTTCATTTTAAAGTCTGTTTTGTCTGATAGGAGTATTGCTACTCCGGCTTTCTTTTGATGCCCATTTGCATGGAATATTTTCTTCCATCCTCTCACTTTCAATTTGTATGTGTCTCTAGAATTGAAGTGGGTCTCTTGAAGACAACATATATATGGGTCTTGTTTTTGTATCCATTCAGCTAGTCTATGTCTTTTGGTTGGGGC
This sequence comes from Catagonus wagneri, assembly GCA_004024745.2. Lineage (NCBI taxonomy): Eukaryota > Metazoa > Chordata > Mammalia > Artiodactyla > Tayassuidae > Catagonus > Catagonus wagneri. The sequence continues at coordinate 10,545,734 of PVHT020000022.1, forward strand.
ATTCGGTTCATTAACATTTAAGGTAATTATTGATATATATGTTCTTATTGCCATTGTATTAACTGTTTGGGGTTTTTGTTGCTCTTTTTCTTTTTTTTACCCTGAAGTTTTGATATAGGAGTCTATATACAAATGAGATTGTTTTAAGTTGTTGGTTTCTTAATTGCATGTGCGTCTCCAGTGACCTGCATTTGTGCTCTCTTCTCACGACTTCTGATTTTGGTAGCATAATTATGCATGGATGATTTAGTATCTTTATTGTATATATGCTTTTCCTGGTGAGCCTTGTCATTTGTGGTGTTTTTGTTTCTGGTTGTGGCCTTTTCTTTTCTGCCTAGAGAAGTTCCTATAAGATTTGTTGTAAAGCTGGTTTAGTGTTGCAGAAATCTCTTAGCTTTTGCTTATCTGTAAAGGTTTTGATTTCTCCTTCAAATCTGAATGTGAGCCTTGCAGGGTAAAGCAATCTTGGTTGGAAGTTTTTCCCTTTCATCACATTTAGTATATCATGCCACTCCCTTCTGGCCTGCAGAGTTTCAGCTGAAAAATCTGCTGATAACCTTATTGGGGTTCCCTTGTATGTCATTTGTTTCTTTTCCTTAGCTGCTTTCAATATTTTCTCTTTGTCTTTAATTTTGGTCATTTTGATTAATATGTGTCTTGGGGTGTTCCTCCTTGGGTTTATTTTATATGGTACTCGTTGCGCTTCCTGGATTTGAGTGAGTGGTTCCTTTCCCATATTAGGAAAGTTTTCGGCTATAATCTCCTCGAATATTTTTTCTGTCCCCTTCTCTCTCTC
>PVHT020000022.1:10562952-10589410 GCA_004024745.2 Catagonus wagneri
AATAATAAATAAAACACCAGCACTCATACCTGGAAAAATAAATGTTCAGATTTCTTTTTAGGTAATATAATTCAATTGTAGTCTTTTAAATTTAGCTGTCCTAGGATAGGAATTGAGGGAGAAAAATTCCTGCACAAACATGTTTTCCTAGTATTAAAATTTAAATGCAAGAAAATTGGTTTAAAATTTAAAAAACAGGTTTAGGTGTTCTTGAAGCATTTGGTGAAACAGACACATTTGTTGTAATGTTATGCACATTTATGGAATCCAGGTTTGCAAACTGGATTTTTTTTTTAAGTATGTCTTTCTTTAGTCCATGCCTTTTGCCAGCTGGAGAAGAATACGTCTCACCTTCAGAGTGCGTCCCCATCAGGAGCAGCTGGAAGAGGATCCTTATTTGGCACCTCCTGGTGGAGGGGTGGGTCACTGGACTTTACCTTCCCTCACGCCCTGTAGGTGGGCTTGGCAGAAGCCGCTTCCGGGGCCTGTCTCAACTCTGCAGGATGCCCTGACAGCCTGTCCACCTCCCTTCTTTCCTTCTTCCTTCTGTTTCTTTATTCTCTTCTCTTATCAGCAAAGCTATCACTCGAGAAAAACTAGACAGCTTTTACTTATTATGCTAATACATGTAAACATAATTGAAAAACCGTAGATGAAAGTTCATAAAGTTACTATTAGAAACAAACAGCTGTACTTGATGTCTCCTGAGGCCAGCTGATGTCAGAGTTTATGATATTTTATGTGGTTTTAATTGAAACATATTATTGTTAATGTGAAAGAAAAAAATAGCATGACAGTTGTGTGCAGGTAGTAAATGAAGGGTCAGGATGCTAAAAAATATCTTTTAGGAGCAGCCATACTTTCTGCTTTTCCATTTGAAATTTGTTCCGTTGTCTTGGTTTGCAGTTCAGAGCCCAGTTCTCATCTTTGTTTATAACATTTCTAATTTTCCCAAAGTAGGGTTGTTTTTCCCTGGCCACTTGTAATAATACCATTATGTTGTGCCACATACTTTTGGTAAAAATGAGTCTTTATAGTGAGGAATGCAGAGGGGCCAATTTATGAGTACTCTTGACATTAAAAAAAAAAGCCCAGAATTAGTCACATTTCATTGTGTCTTTTTAATTTTGCTGATGACATGCCTTTCTGTTTTAAGGGTTGTCTTAGGCTACTTATAGGATTGGGCTGCAAATATAAAATTCTGGGGTTGATTTAACTTTGTTTTTGAAATTAACATTCCAAAAGCATCTAGAATGATAGCATTTTTTAAATAAGGTGCTTTTTAGCTTGTGAAAGTTTCTTTACTGCTTCTAAGATCTATCATGTTACTAATCTGCTAGAATGCATCATACTTTACTTTTTCTTGTTGTAGAAATATTCAAGCAGCACATTATCTGTACCTGCTGTTTAGATTATGCAAAATGGGTGTTCTTTCATCTACTTACCAGCATTTGTCTTAGGATCTTCACATTTCCATGATGGGAATAGGTGGTTTAATGGTAAAAGGGATAGACAACAAAAGAAATTAACCTTCCTCTAAACCAGTCACGTTCATTGCATTCTCTGCTAACTACCACCATGATGAGAAATTTGAGATGCCTGACACTTTGAGGTTGGAGGTTAAATTTCCTTTCAGTTCAAAAAGACAGAAATGATTGTTAGAGTCCAGTCATTAAGAAGTCATTGTCCTTATTGTACTTGGGAATTTTTATGCTATTACACTCCAAGATTTGATTGTTTTTAATCCTTCATAAAGAGAACAATCGTTTGGAGAAAAATCCATTTGTCTGTCTCAAGAATAAAGAGACTTTTTGGTTTGGGTTTTCTTTCCTTGAATGGTGTAGCAACTTATTTTTCCTTGGACCTTATTGGTGGGTCTATGTTACATCCAAGGTATAGCTTTTGAAGAACAAGCAAAGGGCTAGTTAAACTCTCAGTTTCCATTGTAAACTGTCCCTTAATAGAGTTACTGTTATCAGCTTGTGATAGTGGAAGGACCTGTTCCCGGGTGTGAGCAACTCCCTCTGACAGTCTTTGGGCACTTGAGTATGTTCAGGAGGCTGGACTTTCAGTGCTGATAAATGCCATAAAAAAGGTATAAGGTAATGTGGGAATACGTGATGGGGAGAGTTTAATTCCAGCATTGCAGGAATCTGAAACTTTTTTTTTTTTTTTGAGAGAACCGATATTTGAGCAGGTAAAGATCAGATGGGGTTTTGATGGTGTGGAGGTTTGTGTCTGAAAGAGGTAATCAGCAACTTAAATAAGTTATGGAGGTAAGAAAAACATGGTAGGAGTTCCTTTCGTGGCTCAGCAAGTTAAGAACCTAACATAGTGTCTGTGGGGATGTGGGTTCAATCCCTGGCCTTGCTCAGTGGATTAAGGAAGCTGCAGCGTAGGTCATAGATGTGGCTTGGATCTGGCATTTTTGTGTCTGTGGTGTAGGCCAGCAGTCACAGCTCTGATTTGACCCCTAGCCTGGGAACTTCCATATGCCACAGGTGCAACCCTAAAAGGAAAAAAAAAAAAAGGGACATGGTAGGATACTTTTGACAGTTGTCTCTGTGTGGTTTAAGATGTAGTACATTTATTTGGAGACAGGCTACAAATACCTTGAATATTATGTAGAGGAATTTGGATCTTTTAATTCTGTGTAATGTGGTGCCAGTGAACGTTTTAGAAGGGTTTCAATACCAACTTTTTATGAAACATAGTGGTTAAAATACAACAATAGTTAAGTTTGCAATTTTAATAAGAGCATTTTTCTTTTTTGGCTAGTTTTTTTTTTTTTTTCTTTTGTCATTTTAGGGCTACACCTGTGGCATGTGGAGGTTCCCAGGCTAGAGGTCTAATCGGAGCTATAGCCACTGGCCTACGCCACAGCCACAGCAATGCGGGATCCGAGCAACCTATACCACAGCTCATGGCAACACCGGATCCTTAACCCACTGAGCAAGGCCAGGGATCGAACCTGTAACTTCTTGGTTCTAGTTGAATTCGTTAACCACTGAGCCACGACGGGAACCCCTTGGCTAGTTCTTTTGACCAAATAAATTCTTTGCCATTTATTCGGCAAGTACATATTAAGTTTCAGCTACATGCAAGATCATTTATATATGGAAATAAATATAAATAAATCACATCTGGTCTGAGAAGAGCTTTTAGTAGGATGTTTCATTTTATTTCTATTTTAAGTATTGAACATTGCATACCTTTTAAGAGGACTGTGTTTTCCAAAATAGCCTACACTTTTAAGAAATTTTGTTCACCCTTGAATATTTTCCCTTTTGGTCAAGTGACTTTCAAAGCAGTAGCACTGTGTTTTCCTGTGCTTGGTGGATGACCAGATGATTGTACAATTACATTGGAAACATTCCAATTCCATTCATTTTTCTCTCTAAATTTTGGGAAATGACATAAATAGAGGAATTCATATTCTGTCCATTAAAGGTTATTTATGCCATCAGACTTTTTGTTTGTTTATATGCCTGGGCAGAGGGTTGCATCATTTATATTAGCATGAATTGTTTTCTTTCCTTATTTCCCCTTCCTCCCTCTCTCTCACCTTCCTTGTTTCTTTCCCTTCCTTCCTTCCTTCCTTCCTTCCTTCCTTCCTTCCTTCCTTCCTTCCTTTCCCTTTCTTTCCTCCCTCCCTCCCTTCCTTCCTTCCTTCTTCCTTTTTCCATTTTTGGCTGCCCGGTGGCATATGGAGTTCCCAGGCCAGGGATCAGATCCAGACTGTGGTTGTGGCTTATGCAGCAACTGTGGCAATGCTGGATCCTTTAACCCACTGTGCCAGGCCAGGCTTTGAACCTGTGTACGGGTGCTGAAGAGATGCTGCCAATCATGTTGCACTACAGTGGGAACTCCTGCACTAGTATGAATTATTTTCATTGGAAGGAGTGGCTTAGAGAATGTGAGAGGTTAGTGGTGAAATGCAGGACTGTGGGAGAGATGTTCCGAGAGGCCTGGAGAAGTCACTGATGGGAAGCTCCTGCCTTGACCTCCACTCCTACAGTGTTCTCGAACTCATCCTACCTGGTCGTGGTCTTAATATGTCTACCATTTTTACCCAAGAGGGAAATGTCACATCCTGGGACCTGCACGCGTCTTTAGAACAGGGAGAGAGTCTCCTGGCTTTGCTCAAGAAAGAATTAAAGAGCGAGCTGCAGGAAAGTGAAAGCCAGTTTATTTAGAGAGATACACATTCCATAGGGAGAATGCCCACAACTCAGAAGGGGAGAGTGGCCCTAGGACATGGGGTTGTAGGTTTTTATGCACTAAGTAATTTCACATGCTAATGAGTGGGAGAAAGATTCTTTTTAGGAAGTGTGGGGATTTTCCAAGGATCGAGCCATTGCCCACTTTTTTGGCCTTTTATGGTTCCCTTAGACCATGGCCCAAGAGGGATTGATTTTTAGAATTAGAGTGAAGGTATAATTAGTTAAAGGTTAATGACTGGGCTGTTCTCAAAGCCACTTGGTTTCAGCTGGTTCCAGCTGATCTTTATCACATCCCAACAGCTGAATCTCTTCTTCATTATCTAGCGTTGGTGTCCTTCCCCTACACCTCCTGTCCCACTCTCTTCATATGCCCAGCTTGGGGCATCGCATCCTATCACATTAACCTCTTGCTTTTTCAGCTCAGGCTCTCACTTCCTTCTCTATAGTTTATACACTGTGATGCATCATTTATACTTTACTTGGCCTCTTTCACTGTGTTGTACTCACCTGACAGAACTCCCATCTTGTTCCATCCAGCTATCTCCCTGCTATCCATGTATGTCCATGTGCAGCTGACTGTGGCTGGGGACAAGCACACAGCCACCCCACCTGCTTCTCTCAGGTCCAAGACCTCAGGGGGGGCATCTCATAGTGTCCAAAGATCCAACCACATTCCCCTAGTTCCTTGACTCTCCTCTTCTCCTCTGTCTCAATCCTCATTCTCTGGTAATTGCCTTGCTTTTCATTTCAATGAGAAAGCAGACATTTCCATGAATTCTCAGCAGCGCATCTATTTACTGACCAGCCCCGGTGCCCATATACCTGACCTCCCATTCTGTTACCCCAGAAAAATTGTTTTTCCTTCTGAGGCCACTTTGCACTTGACCCCAGGTCCTATTGTACCAAATTCAAGAACATTGCCTCACCAGTTTCCTACTCTTCTTCTTCCTTTTTTTTTTGGGGGGGGGCTTTTTAGGGCCACACCTGCAGCATATGGAAGTTCCTGGGCTAGGGGTCAAATTGAAGCTGCAGCTGCCAGCGTCCACCACAGCCATAGCAACGTGGGATCAGAGCCATGTCTGCGACCTACACCATAACTCACGGTAATGCCAGGTCCCCAACCTACTGAGTGAAGCCAGGGATTGAACCCACATCCTCATGGATACTGGTCAGATTTGTTTCCTCTGTACCACAACGGGAACTCTGGCAATGCTGGATCCTTAACCCACTGAGCAAGGCCAGGGAATGAATGCACATCTTCACAGATACTAGTCGGGTTTGTTAGTGCTGAGCCACAACAGGAACTCCTCCCCACTCTTCTTTCTGCATCATCAGTTTTTCTATCTTCACTGGATCATTCCCATCACCACATAAGCTGATCTTTTTCCCATCTGAAAAAGAACCTATTAATCCCTTTTCTCATCCTATTTATTACCTCTTTGCTTCCCTTTTTAGTAATGCTCTCTAAAGAAATTACCTGTATTTGCCCTTTGAATCCCACCCCCCATTCTCTCTTTAACCTTTTCCATGCAACCAGAACTGCTTTTTGTCAAAATCATTGGTAACCTGGTATTGCTAAATTATATTATTCTTCAGTTATTGTATCATTTGCTCTATTAGCAGCGTGAAACATTTTCTTTCCATTCTCCTTGAAGCATTTCTTCCCTTGGTTTATCTCTAGCCTGGACTTTTTCTCTGAACCCACAGATTCCTGCCAAGTAGTCCAGGCTGATTACTTGCCATCTCTACTTGGATGTCAATTAGGCTTCAGGTACTTTCACAAGTCCAGAATCTGCTCTCATACATTTCTCCATTATTTAATAGTGATTCCATTCCTCCAGGCGGTCAGACCATAAACTCTGGATTTTTTGTTGGTGTCTTTCTTTTTAATTATGTTTCCATTTTCTCCACAATTCTCCACCTTCCAAATCTACCTGCAAGTGACCACTTCTCTCATACTAACTGCTGCCATACTGGTTCAACCACTGACTCTGGCCTGAACTATCCTGATGGTTCCCAAAGTTTCCCTGATTCTTTCTATTCTTTATCTGGAGGTCAGAGTGATACCTTTAAAACTTTTATTCAGATTGTACACTTTTCTGCTCAAAATCCCCCTTGTGTGGCTTCCCATCCCACTCACTTTAAAGTTCTTACCAGGTGTACAAATGCTACATGGTCACTTTATAGCCAACGCCCACCATCTCCAGGCACAGACTCATCTCCCTGACTTCCACTGCTACTTCTCTACTCCCGGCCCCCTCAGCCCATGCTCGACCCTACACGTCTGCCCATTGGTCCCTGGATTCCATGATCCCTTTGCTGCACTTCCATCCCACCCGACATGGCTTGTTTGATCACTTCCTTGAAGTATTTGCTCATATGTCACTTTTTCACTGAGACCTTTCCTTGATTTAAATTGGAAGCTTATCCCTTCCCAGTCTTAGTTTTCTCCATAGCACTCATCATTTGACACGTCCTTTTGCTTATTTTTTTGTGTGTGTCATTGCCAACTTGCACATGAGCTCTGTAAAAGTAGGAATTTTTGTCTGTCTTATTCCCACCTGTGACCCCAGTGCTTGGCATCATAACTTGTTCATAAGTATGCTCTTCATAAATGATTATTGAATGAATGATTACAGTGACAACATGGATATAAACTTTAATCTGCCATAGTTTAGCCCAGTCTTAGCTGATGCTGATAAAAGTGTTTGTGAATTCCTCTTTTTTTTTTTTTTTTTGGCCATGCCTATGTCATGCTGAAGTTCCTGGGCCAGGGATTGAACCTGCAGCATGCAGTGACCCGAACCATAGCACTGTTAATGCTGAATCCTTAACCTGCTGAGCCGTCAGGGAATTCTATTTGTGAATTTCTATCCGATCTCCACTTTCACTTTTTTTTCCCTAACTGACCCTTAACATTTCTAATTTCTCTTGCCTTCAGAGAGTACCCTTTGCCAAGGTCCAGATTAGTATTATCATAGGTGTAATTGTAAGTAAAATGACTCTTTTATACTGTTCCTTACTAGTTCTGTATTACATTTATCAAAGGACAGCTTTCACTTTCTGTGAAAAGAAGAGGTAGAATTCCTGGAAATAGTTAGCTAACATCTAAAACAAACAAGCTTCCAACATTTCCAGAAAAAGTGAAATTAAACACATCGGCCAGATCCTTTCACTGGCAGTAATCATTGACCTTCAGCCTGATATCAGTGATGGGATGCGTGGCTCTCCCTTCCTGGTGAGAGCCACTGGAACTATACATTTGCTACAGAAATGGATGGCATATTAGACTTATTTACACAATGATATTTCCATACTAACTTAAAAGGCAGCTTCATATGGAGATTTCTCAATAAATCCCCTCATTTCATGGTTTGCCATAGGCTACAGATTCTCAGGTGTGAATTTTCTTCTAATTAGTCATTTTTAGGGTATTTATTTGGTAAAGATGGTGTGATTTAATATTTGTACTCTTTACTGAGTTTTGAAAAACCCTTTTCCTTCCACCTTTGACCAAGATTATAATTACATGGTGGCTCTGTTATCATCATAGAGCTTTTAAATCAGATAGGTTCTTAAACTCTTCAAAAAAATTCTCCTTTAAAGAATGTTGCACTGGATTTTCCATTGTGGCGCAGTGGTAATGAATCGGACTAGGAATCCTGAGGTCGTGGGTTCGATCCCTGGCATCGCTAAGTGTGGTTAATGATCTGGCGTTGCCGTGAGCTGTGGTGTAGATTGCGGACACGGCTCAGATCTGGCATTGCTGTGGCTCTGGCATAGGCTGGCGGCTCAGCTCTGATTAGACCCCTAGCCTGGGATCCTCCATATGCCAGCCCTAAAAAAAAAAAAAGAAATGTTGCACTGTTGCATCTGATTCTCTTTTCTGATTGATGTGACTGAGAGTTGGGCCAGTCATGTTTATATTTGCGGTTTTTATTAAAATATTATTTATTTTGTGATGCAGAATCATTTATACTGACTATTATTATTATTATTATTATTATCTTTTTAGAGCTGCATCCATAGCATATGGAAGTTCCCAGGCTAGGGGTCGAATTGAAACTGCAGCTGCTGGCCACGGCCACAGCCACAGCCACAGCAACTCTGGATCTGAGCCATGTCTTCAATCTACACCACAGCTTACAATAACACTAGATCCTTAAGCCACCTAGCGAGGCTAGGGATCGAACCCTCATCTTCATGAGTACTAGTTGGGTTCATAACCTGCTGGGCCCCAAGGGGAACTCCGATTTTTTTTTTATTTAAACATATATTTATTGATTTTTTTCCAAAATGAGATATTATAGATGCACATAATTTTTGCTTACATATATATCTACACTGTAATTTTTAATAGGTGTCTAATACGTATGTTTTAAATTTATGTGAGGTCAAATATATTTTTCTTTTATGATTATTTTATGTCATGTTTACATTTTTGCATCTATAATGTAATATAATATGAAATTACATAATGTATTATGCCAAGTATGTAAATATAATCTCTATATGCTTATGCACTTTTATAGTCTTACTTTTAAATGATTTTTATTTTTTCCATTATAGCTGGTTTACAATGTGCTGTCAGTTTTCTCCTGTACAGCACAGTGACCCAGTCACACGTACATGTATTCTTTTTCTCACATTATCCTCCATCATGCTCCATAAATGACTAGATATAGTTCCCAATGCTATACAATTGGATCTCATTGCAATTTTTTGTTTTTAGTGATTGTCTTATAAATGCAGCTGAAATCTTAGTTGTCCATAATGATTAAGTTTAGTGTGATTGTACATTGCTAGTGAATTATATTCTTGACTTTATTTGGATGAGTGAATGAATGAATGAATGATTACTGTGACAGAAGGAAGGATGCAAATTTTAATCTTCAATTAAAAATGTCTTCTTGAATGTATGTGCTAAGGGCCACCAGGTGACAGAACATAGACTAGCCAGATGTCATAGGCAAGTTCTGAGTCTTGTGGGATTTGGTATCTGGCCTCGTTAATAGTAATGATAAAAGAAAAAGATGTTCATGTAACCATATCAAGAGGCTCTAACCTGAGTTCCTGCATGGTGCAGTGGGTTAAGAATCCAGCTACAGTTGCTTGGGTCAATACAGAGGTGTGAGTTTTTACCCTGGCCTTGTGCAGTGGGTTAAAGGATATGGTGTTGCTGCAATTGCAGTGCAGGTTGCAGCTGAGGCTGGGATTCAGTCCCTGGCTCAAGAACTTTTATGGTACAAGTGCAGCCATAAAGTTTAAAGAAAAAAAAAAAAAAGAGGCTCCGATCTTTGTTGTTTATTTCACATGCTTTCTGTGTCGATGGCTACAGAACCCGGAATTGTCATTGTGGGGTCAGGGAATCAGAGGGCTACCACTGTCTTCAAACATGTCAGTTAATGGTTTTCATCTGTAGGAAAAGGAACAGAAGTCTGAGTACACACAGGGGCTTGTGGCAGCTTTAGCTTTGCAGGTGCGGCGTGAGGCTCCTGTTTTCCTTCTGATATTTGAAAATTTCTTGGTAATTTTGGGGAACATTTGCCAGCATGTATTTTCAGGTGCCTTAGGCAAGACAGTATTTACTTCTTACCAACCTCTGATGTGGTAATCCAGAATCCTCTTTCACACAGCTGCTGGCTTTCTCCTTTATAGAAAATACAAGCTGTGGTTTTATACTTACACTCAGAGTCAGAACATCCAGGAAGGAGGAGGTGGTTAATGGTTGCATGAGCTTTTGTTTGTTTTAACTCACCCTGTGGGCTTGTTACTCTACTGCCTAGTGTCCGCTTTGTACTGGTCTCCACCCTGGCGGTCTCTGTGGACCACAACGGACTCCACAGCCCTCTGGTTCCTGGTTGGAGGCAGGCAATGGGAGCAGGCAGGAAATTGGGTGGGGTGAGGAGAACGCAGACCACCCTCAGGGTTGCTTCAGGTCATCTGCCAGGGACTCTTCTGGATTCTGGTAATTGCTCCTGTCTCCAGGTCTTTTAGACCTGAGCTTTTGCGAATACTTGGCTGTTAGCAGGCCCAAGGTACTGCTCTCTCTCTTTGCACTCTGCCTGCACCTGTCCTGTCCCTTAATTCAAGATATTCTGATGATTCATATTCTCCTTATTTTCTGTTGGGACCCAGACTCATACAGTGTTAACCCAGGAAACTCCTGTGGGTTTTGTCTGGAGAATTTTTATTAAATTAAACATAAAGTCTGAAAATGTTTAAGGTCATTTTTCCTAGAAAACTATTTTTTTCCTTTGGTCTCTGAATTATGCTTTGCTATTAATATGGACATAAGATAGGTTGTTTACTATGTGTATTTATTTAAAAATCAAGAGTGGTAGCAAATGTTGATCATAGTAAGGCCTTCAGGTAATACTAATGTGTCCTGGTACTGGTTCTTTCTTTTTAAAAACACGTTTTGGTACCAGAGCTAGAATGTTGGTATTTTGTGTTAGTGAGTCTTGGTCTTCCTTTTTCTGAAGTTCTGAAACGAACTGTATATGACAGTGAATGTTCAGGGAAACCTATATTCTTTTTACTATTTAATGTTCTAAACCTCTTCTCGAGGGTTCAGTATTCCATTCTGAAGTTTTCATAGTGTGGGTTCTTAATTTCAGACTGTGTATTGTTTCTACTTTAGACTCTTTTGTGAGTACTCAGCTTGTGCTTCACTTAAGGGGCCAAAGATTAGATCATGTGTAAACATTCCGCAGCAGTCGCTGCTGATGACACATCTCACCTGATAGCCATGCAGGAGTTTCTGATGGAATAATTATGATATGAACAGCATTGTAAGAGTTAGGTTACCACAGAAAAATGTAATGTGGATCAAATAAAAGAGATACAGGCTTTAAGAAGTTGGCTTGGTTGTTTTCTTTTGTCCGGAATAAGCTCAATTCCAGAACTTTACTAACCTTCTGTAGTGGAATGATGGTTTACAACAGGCTCCTTCCCTGTATTGGAAAAATGCAGTTATAAACAGATTTTTAAGGAAACTTTTTACAGTAGGTCATTACTGTAAGTTCTCTGTCCTCCTCCCAGTTAACATAGCAGTTACTTCATTTTTTATTGAGATTCAAATTCAAATTTCCATCGAGATAGACATTTTTTTTCCCTGATGAGATTCAAGTTCAAAGTCAAGTTTTATTTTTAATTTTGATTTTTGTGGTAATTTTAATTTTGATTTTTGTGAAGTGATGTGGTCACACCTATTGTCCAAAACTATATTTTAAAATTGTATTTTATAAAAAGGCACTGGGATGTGAAAAAGTGCTGTTTTGTGTGTGTGTCTGTGTGTGTGTGTGTGTTGAGCAGCAGTTTAGCCTGGGTTACTGGGATTACCAGTCATTAGACCAGATCTTTGCAGCTGGATCCTTAAGGGACCCCTGATTCCCCTTCTTTGGATTACTAGGAAACAGCTTTCAGAGAACAGCCATTGTGAGCAATAAAAACTTGTGGTCAGAGACATCCTGTTTGGGCATATGCCTTCAGTTTGCTCTTACAGGTAACCTAGTGACCAGCTGGTGACAGCGAAAATACAGCCCCCCTCTCCTCCTCTTTGAAGGGTGCTTTGTTCATGACCCGGGTTTCTCCTCTTTGTGAGCAGATTATCCAGTGCTGCGGCGAGTTGGTGTTAGGCATTGAATCTTACAAGAAAACATTCCTGAAGCTGTAGGCTTCAGATGGGAGAGGCATTGGTGGTAGGGGTGGGGAAATAAAACTGGCTATGTCAGAATTGAGAGACTAGTCCACTCATGTCTTTGAGCTTCAGTTTTCTCCTTGCTCATATGAGAATGTCTGTAAAATGTGTTGGCATGAGAATTAAATGAGCTAATATAAGGGGGTTTGTAAATGTAAACAAGTATGAGATAATATTAGAGAAAATTTGCAGAAGAGAGATCAAAATGAAAGTGAAGGAGGGAGAAATACTAGGTGAAAGGTAGAATCTTATTCTTTGAGTTGCTTGTTTCGTTTTTTGCTTTGATAAGATTTTGTAGCCATATTTAGTTTTTTGCAAATCAAAATTATTTCCTGTGAGTGACAGTTATAATATAAAACTGATTATATCCTTCCCAATGAAAAGCCACAGGATCTTTCCAGTATTAACTTCAGACCCTCATTTATATCTCATTTTAACACTCGAGGGTAAATAAGGCCTGGTGCTAAGAACACATGCTGGGAAAAACAAATCAAATGCTTCCACACACTGTTTATCACAGATATGGACTAGGGAAATGGAAGTTCAGAATTCTAAAACAATTGGAATATTTTCAGTAGTTTACAAATTATTACAAGGTGTTCCTGATGTTTTGATTTATCCGAGAGACTTTGTTTTTATTGGGGTTTAGAATTTGTAGAATTTGCACTGCAAATTCTATTCAGATAATCTGACCATTTTCAGTGGTATTGTTGCCTTTTAATTATTGCTGACCTTCATGTTCATAAACCATATTCAATATTATTGGCACATGCAATTAAATATATAGGTGTTCATTTTTCTTAACTGATGTTTATATGATTGATGGAAAATATATTGGATGACTATAGCTTTTTTGTAAAATCAGGACCAATTTTTTACCATTATTCTAGAAGAAAAGAAACTCTTCAGGCTTTCAACTTGGTGATGCCCTTGATTGTTTTGACCTAGACTCTAATGTGATGGGGATAGCAACAGTAAGAATATAAGATGTTTCAAACTTACCTCCCAAGGCAAGAAGCTTCCCTTTGAAGTGGTCATCCATCCTGTGCCTGGAGGCTCCTGGCCCTTTTCAGGCACTCTAATCATTGTTTTGCATGACTGCTCCGCTGAAGCTGCTTGAACCCTTGGCCTGTACCTTATCCAAGACCGTGGTAGCTTTTGTTCTTATCATATTTGACCTTTTGTTCCCAGGGAGCCACTCTTCTGTTCCTGAAAAGCTTTCTTCTCTTGGCTCCCAGGCCCTTACCCTCCTGGCAGGAGTTGCACCGCTCACTGTCTCTATTTCCTTCCCTCGTTCCTTCTCTAGGGCACATATACTGACTGGGCTGTTGCAACAGCTTCTATCAAGGTCATCTCTGGGTGAAAGACAGCAGCCAGTTCTCCTTCATGTTACTTAACCTCTCAGCCTCTCCATCCACAAGGCAGGATCTTCTTTTCTCTTCATAGCACCACCCTCACCTGGTTTTCCTCCAGCTTCCTGTCACCCAGCCTTCTGTTTATCAGGCCTTCATATGTTAGGAGACCACAGAACTCTGTCCTGGGCTGTCTTCTCTGTCTTTAAGTTCTTTACTGATGTGGTTTTTTGTCTTCCCCATGCTAAGATGTGAGTCCCTTGTGAGCAGGCACTTTTCTCCGTCTGGTTGTGCTTGTATCTCCTGTGCTGAGAGAGAGCTGAGATAGAGCAGGTACTGATTGACTGGCTTGGCTCTTCATCACTCCTCTCACTGCTTGCGGTATGTGTCCTCTTTCCCCATCGTTTTGCAGAGATCATAGTCCATGGTCCTGTGATCATCTTGAAAGTTACTTAAGTGTCCTGGAATATGGTTTATATAGGTTATTACTTCACTTGACCTGTGTCCTCTTTTTCCACTATTGGTCCCTCCCCCCTTTTTGTGGCAGGTAAAAGCTGAGGCCATTTGCTGTGTTATCAACGCTTCCCTCATTTTTTATCCTTTGTGATCAGTCACTTTGCTTACTGCATTGTTACCCACCCATTTCTTTTCAAAACTATATTTTTCAACCACCTTGAAAGTTCATGGTTACCCTTTTTTTTGACTCTAGCCTCCCTCTTAGTATCTGTCCAGTTACCCTGAGAGTGCAAAACAATGATATTCATTTATGAAAGAAAGGATTCTGAGTAAGGAATCCCACTTGCCAGGATTCTAAGACTCTGCTTCCTTAGACACAAGTTCAAGTACCTCTGTAAGTTGTCTGTAGCCTGTTTTCCAGTCCTTTGGCCCAGCACTGCCTAGCAGGTGCTTTAGTGAGACTGTTACCTTGTATTCCACACTGTGCTTCTTCATTGCTCTGCTTTGCCTCGTGCTCTTACCTGAAATATGGTCTTTATCCAATCTCCCCATATACTTCAAGGCAATTTCAACTTTTTCTCTTTTGTGAGCATCTGTCTGCTCACCCTAAGCTTGAAGTAATTTCTCTCTGCTGTGAAATCCCTAGTTATCTTTACCTTAATTATAGCGCTTAGGCTTTTCTTTTTTGTGTTTGCTCATGTCTAATATCTCTTGTAGGTCATTGAAGACAAATGCTTAGCTTTTGCCTTTTGTTCAATAAATATTGAAGGAATAAAAGAGACTGGAACTCACTTAAAAAAAAGGGAATTGCCCTTTTACTATTTACTTACCTATCCTGGGTGGCAGTTCTCTTAATTGTGTTTATTCTTCCACTTCTAAGTTAATAACAGCTAACATTTGTGTGTATTGCTTTACTTTTCACAAACAATGTACATTTATCCTGTTGGACTTTTCTGCCCCCAGCAGTTGAGTAAGGAGAGAGTGTATGTAAACTATAAAAATAAAGCAGAAATTGAGGTGCAAAGGCTGTTTCTCTGTAAAGGGCGACTGTGCCCCAGTCAGTCTTATCAGCAGCCTCAGTTTTACGAATTGTTAAAGTATAGTTGATTTACACCATCATATAAGTTTCAAGTACACAACATAGTGATTCACAGTTTTTAAAGATTTTACTCTGTTTATAGCTATAAAATATTGGTTCTATTCCCTGTGCTGTTCAATATGTCCTTATAGCTTATTTCATGCATAGTAGTTTGGCAGCCCTGTTTTATAGAGGGGGAACCTGAAGACCTCAAGCCCTGAAGCCTGCCTGAGGTCACCTACCTGGTACCTCAATTAGATTTCCAACTCAGGTATCTTCTCTTGGGATATGGAAGAAGGAGGAATATTTTGTGGTTGCTAAAAGAATAAGAAGTTCATATTCCCTGTTTTGAAGAAGCTGTAGAGATTTTCTATCAAGTATTTTCTTTGATTTTTAAGGATTAAAATAGACTTGATTTCTACAACCCTCTGCCACTTCTTTCCTTTATGGCTCATAAGAGTCTCATTTCTGAAATGCCATTAATTTTATTGGCCCCTGAAGGATGTTACTCACCCATGATGAGTCCTGAGGGTCTTTGGAATATTAGTCTCATTTTAACTCTTCCTGGTGTAATTGGATCAGTGTGATGCTTTTGACTTAATTGGTTTCGGTTTGTCAGAGGAGAAAGACATTCTCCTTGGTGCTGTGCTAAAGTGCCTCTCCCAAGGCTCCCTGCAGAAATCACATTATTCAGAGTCAGCAGTTCTTGGAATCTCCTAGAAATCAGGTTCAGCATTGATGAGAAACTCCCCAGGGCAGCCACAGTTAGTTTTTTTTTTTTTTTTTGAGTATGTGTGTTGACTTTTCATATTTCCCAGATAACTTCTGCCATATCATTAATATTTACAGAATTATCAGTATTAGTTGCTTTTTATAAGTCTATAATCTTTTTTGTGTAAGTCCATTTTTTAATGAGCACATAATACAGAGAATGCATAGAAAACAAAAAGCACCTGTTGAATTTAGTGGCATTTATTTAAAAATATTTTTTTCCAAAGTATCTGCGTAGCATAATTCCTTTATACCGCTTAAGCAGTCAGTATTTCTCTGTTGTAAAAGGATCATCTCTCCAACCTAGGAGTCCTTCTTTCTCTTTAGTGTAATGGGGGGACCAGGAGAATGTGTAAGAAATGTGAAAGCTGGGTCCTACTCCTTAGTACCTACATTTTGCAGGAAGCACCTCAAGAGTATCCCAATGCCAGTGATCCTCTGAGGACACATTGTACACACTGTGGTCTCACCCATCTTTACTGCCTTCTTTTGCCAGAATCCTTCAGAACAACACTGACATTTACAGAGTCACTTCATTTCTTGACTCTTGGGTGTTTGGAGTACTCTAGTACTCTCATCTTCCACCCTGCCACACACACCTTGGGTCTTGATTTCCCATAGTGGGTGGAGCAGGCCTTGCTGGATTTCCCATTTAACTGCTCCTCCACCCCCCACCCCATGTGAAGCTACCTACCACTTCACTTCAGTAGGTTTATAGTTGCTCAGAGGGTGGTATATTTGTCTTCCCATTTAATTACATTTGTGTGATTGTTTATACATTTTGTTTATACACTTGTATAATTATATAATAACATTTTGTTTATACATTTTATACATTTGTATAACAATTTTCCCATTTAACTACCCCTTCACCGCCCACCCTGTGTGAAGCTGCCACTTCACTTCAGTAGGTTTATATTTGCTCAGAGGGTTGTATATCGAACAAGATAATTTTGGTGGGAAGTAGATGGGTTAACAGTTATGTAGTGATACACAACAAATATCTAGAGTTGCTAGATTTAATGTTTTAAAAAAGGTCACAGAAATCATTGTTTTATTAAGAAATACTCTTCGTTTGGTTAACAGGGGTAGTTTTATGTACTCAATTAATGGACCTCAACTAAAGTTCATGCTTAATAATAATCCTTCTATGTTCAATTGAATATTATTCTTAAATATTAGTCGTTGAGGCTGTGGATATCAGTTAAGCATTGGTCATATCCTATTGGCAGTCTTATCTGAGAAAAATGCTATACTAATTATATCTGTATATATGAAAATTGAAATCCATTCTCTAAGGTAGCTGTCCAATTAAAAAGATTTAAAAGCTGTTCAGTTAAAAATAAATCATAAGTAATAATGTGGCTAGAGTCCTGGCTGGACCCTGCAGGGTGGACAGAGGGGCATATGGACAGAAAAGGCACCTGAGGTTTAGTAGAGAAGTGAGACCCGGTGGGTTAGAGCCATCACTGAGTCATTTGTGCCCTGAAGAGGACAGTGCTATAAGAGAGATTTTGCCATGGTGTTTGGGAACTGGATAAGAGAGAGATGCTTCGGATGCCATCAGGAAAATACTTCATGAAAGTTGCTGTGTGTGTGTGTGTGTGTGTGTGTGTGTTTTGTCAGGGCCGCATCCATGGCATATGGAGGTTCCCAGGCTAGGGGTCCAATCAGAACTACAACTGCCGGTCTGTGCCACAGCCACAGCAACACCAGATCCTAGCTGTGTCGGTGACCTACACCATAGCTCACAGCAATGCCAGATCCTTAACCCACTGAGCAAGGCTGGGGATCGAACCCATCTCCTCATGGATACTAGTCAGGGTCCTTAACCGCTGAGCCACGAAGGGAAACTCTGGTGCTGTGTTCTAACAGGTATGTAGGTACACATGTGGTGGGGTCATGTTCCGCCTCAGAGGAGAGTGAGAGTCAGAGTACAGGGGGAAGAAAGTATGTGACTTTTCCAGTGACCAAGGTCATCCTGGTTCTCCAGGTAGGTCATAGGATTTGGGGGTCATATTCTTAGGGCCTACAATAGTAGGGTTTTAGGAGAGCTCTGTAAGTAATACACTAGCCTTGTCATGTCTCTTTCCCTACTTTATTTATTTATTTATTTATTTTTAGGGCTGCACCTGCGGCATATGGAAGTTCCCAGGCTAGCGGTGCAGTGGGAGCTGCAGCTGCTGGCCAATACCACAGCCACAGTGACGCAGGAACCAAGTCACATCTGTAACCTACACCAAAGCTGCGGCAATCCACTGAGCGAGGCCAGGGATTGAACCCACAACCTCATGGATCCTAGTCAGGTTCCTTAACCACTGAGCCACAAAGGGAACTCCTCTTTCCCCACTTAAAAAATGCCTTAGTTTGGGGTCCTTAAGAAAATTTTTGTTGGAAAAGTACACATTTGTAGTTTAGGGAGTCAGAAGTAGAAAGAGATGCTACAAAGTATATAGTCAAAACAGTCCTAGCAGTTGCACGTAGTCAGTATTCAATTCTTTTCTCATTTAGACCTTGAGATTTGAGAAACTGGGGCAGGAGGTGAAAGGTCTCTCTCTGGTGCACGTGCAAAGGAGCACAGCCAGACTGCTCCCTGCATGTGACCATCTCTACCTGCTGAACCTGAGATGATCTTTTCCCCAGGGGACATTTGACAGTGTCTGGGGACATTTTTGATTGTCATGACAGAGGTTAGGGCCACTTTCATCTAGTGAATAGAGGTCATAGTGTTGCTGATGCACAATGCACAAGACAGTGCCTCACCACAAAGGATCACATGGCCTCAAGACCTAACCTGTGGAGGTGGTGCTAACTGTACTGCCAGACTTGGTAACCACCATACATGCAGACGTCTCCAGTTTTCCTCCTAGTTGTAGAGCTAATTAAAGATAAAAACAGTTAATATTATCTTAGTTTTTTGATTGCGCAGGTGTAGTGAGGTGATTTGGATGTCTGTAGTAGTAACATCTTAAAGTATTTTAACTCCATATGAAATATGTATCTCCTGTACAAAGCAATACTGTATATAAATGGCATCAAATGATGATCAGCATAAACTGAATCAGCTTTTCTAAGGCATATTCTGTAATTCTCCTATGGGAACAATATGTATTAGGATGTTAACTTTAGAATGCCTCTAGTACCTTGTGACAGCTAATTATGTCTACAGGTTCCAAATCCCTTGGTTTCTTTAATTCTGCAGGTGGCGCCGTTTGCCTAAGGGAAAGATAAATACCGGCATTACTCGCCTGTCTGAAGCAGATCCTAGTTAGCTGCTGCATGCAATGCTGGTTGAGGGGCATAGCTACTAGTGGTTGGAATTAAGTGGATTTAGGAAACTGATGGCTTGGACCACCTTCAGGGTTGACTTAGTTTATGGCAAAAAGTGATTTTGGTGAGCGGTATTCTTCCCCTGGGAACCTGACTCTGCAGATAACTTTTAGGGTAAAGTTTTTGTATGCAATTTAAAAGAGAATGCTATGTTATTGTAATAAACTTTAAAAGGACAAATAAAAGACCCGCCCATATACTTGAACTTGGTGATTATTTGATTAATATTTACTTATATATAGTTTTAATATAGATGTGAGACAGTGTGTGAATCTCAAAAGGATTTTAGTCAAGAACATAGAGGCTTGACAGACAAGTAAGAAATATAATGTGATGATAAAGATTTTGGCATGTTTGCTTTTGGAATGAAAGGTTCTGTGAATTACAGTTTTTCCAGATCTTTCACATTGTAAAACTCGTTATCAAAATCAGAGTTGGATAATTTTTTTCTAAAATTAAATTTCTATACCACCTTATATGAGCTGATCCTTTTTTAAAACTTAAGGTTTTGTAACCAAGTTGAGGATTGCTATTATATTCAGGATTTAAAAATATTTCTAATATTTAGTGTGCCTGTATTCCCGCTTTTCTAATTTCTCATAAACAGTGTTTTTTTATTAATGAAGATCATCCAGGACTTTGTTTTTATTAGGAAGTGTGTTATAAAATAAGATTATAAAAGGCTAGTAAATATATTGTTTTAATATATCTCTTTGTAGTTTGTAGTCCATTGTCACTGAACAATGTTAAGTTCTTGCAGGGGGTCACTTGCTGAATAGAAAAGACCTGATTCCTGCTGAAAAGGAATGCAAATTCCAGATTTAAAGCTTGAATTTTTTGAAAACTTTATGACAAATAGCTGAACGGATAGTAAACAGTAGTAATTTTAAAATGTCAGCTTCATATTTAATAAAACCTATTGAATTATATTGGTTAACAAGTATACTTATGCTTAAGATTTACATAATTTGTTTAGATTAAAAAAATAATTTTGTTTAATTTCTTTTGGCTTTCAAGTGAAAGCTAGAATTACTTAGAGCCAGAGGTAGTTCCAGCACATGGGATTTATTCAGATCCTAGAGAGAAGAAGAAACAAACCCATAAACCAACAACATAAAAACAGAGATACCTTGTGATTTCAAGGTATCCAGATGTTTATGTGTTTTCTTTTTAAACTTACTACCTTGGTGTTTTTACTTAAATTGGAAAGACTTCACCTCCCCCGCCTCCCCTCAGCCCCAACTATGTAACTTTGTACTTGGGGATTTTGCGGGTTTGGTTCCAGACCACTGTAATAAAGCAAATATCACAATAAAGCAAGTTACAAAGATGCTTTCGTTTTCCAGTGCTGCATTTAAGAGGTATGTTTACACTGTTATTTTAGTTTATTAAGTGTGCAGTAGCATTGTGTCTAAAAAACAGTGTACATTCCTGAGTTAACATACTTTACTGCTAAATAATACTGTCTTCTGAGCCTTCATTTAATCATAATCTTTTTCGTAATAGTAGCATGAAAGATCACTAATCGCAGATCACTATAACAAACATAATAATGATGAAAAAGTTTGAAATATTGTGAGAATTACCAAAATGTGAAACAGATGTGATATGAGCAAATGCTGTTGGAAAAATGACGCCAGTAGACTTGCTGGCTGCAGGGTTGCCTCACATCTTCAATTTGTCAAAAGCATAGTATCTGTGAAGTGTGATAAAGTGTAGTGCAATAAAGTGAGGTCTGCCTGTACATATGTAAATAAAGTGTCACTTTATTTTGGATGTTTAATATTTTCACTTTACATTTCAAAGCGTCATCATCTCTTTTGTTGGTCCAGTAAATTAGGTAATATTGTCTTAAGATAAGTGGAAGATTTCCCCAAAGAAATCATTCAGTCCATTCGCTCGTGCTTTCTGGGTTGCCCCTGGTGCTGTGGTTGACTGGTTTAAGTTGAATAGTCTAGCATTCTGATGAGCGAGAGACCCTTGCTTTGATTATTTAGAAAATTGAAGTGTTCATTTTCCAGAGCCAGTTTGTAGAAAAGCTTCACGTGGGAATAGTGTTTTGGGAGGTACAGAGCATAATGGTTACAAGCAAGGGCTTTGGAATAACAGCCTTTAACTCTCATTTTTGCCACCTAATAACTGTGTGCCCTTGTATAAGGTATTTATCATCTCTGTGTTTTAGTTTCCTTATCTGAGATAAGAATACATACCTCATAAAGTTACTGTGATTTTGTGGATATCATAGCCACTTTTATCAGAGAAATAGAAAAGGGGAATAAAAAACTATGGTCTGTTATTGTATTCTGTTGGGAAGAGAATGAAAAGTTGATAAATAACCTTTTGTTCATTGTGTTTCCAACACTTTAGTGGTCTCTTAACTATGTAGCTTAAATGGTTTTAAAAAAGAAACATTATCATCATCATAAAAAGTCATTCCTGCAAAGCCTTAGCGTCTTTAATTTCATATCAAAATGCTCCTGTTAGTTTCATGGTTTGAAATATCTTTTATGGAGATAATTTTTGTAGTTAATACTGTCAGCACACCTCAGTAAAAATAGATTTTTTTTTTTGGCCCCCCCACACTTATGGAGTTATGGGGCCAGGGATCAGATCCAAGCTGGTAATTGCAGCCTACACCACGGCTGCAGCAACACTGGATTCTTTATCCCACTGTGCCAGGCCAGGGAGTGCACTGCAGAGACTCTGCCAATCCCATTGTACCACAGTGGGAACTTCTGTAAAAGTAGAAGTAAATTGTTTTCTTTCTTTTTTTAAAAAATTCTTCTTGTTTTGGTCTTTCTGTCTTTTTAGGGCCGCACCCATGGCATATGGAGGTTCCCAGGCTAGGGGTCCAGTCAGAGCTGTAGCTGCTGGCCTACACCATGGCCATAGCAATGCAGGATCCAAGCCACATCTGCGACCTACACCACAGCTCACGGTGAAACCGGATCCTTAACCCACTGAGCGAGGCCAGGGATTGACCCTGCATCCTCATGGCTGCTAGTTGGGTTTGCTAACTGCTGAGCCATGACGGGAACTGCTATAAAAGTAAATCTTAAGTGAAAGACTATACCCCTAATTTTGTTTTTATGGTGTTAAAAATATATTTGACTTAGAAATTCTAGTTGAATATTGGGTGTGTGTATGTATGTTTTGAATTTCAACATGGGAGTTCAAGTTAGACTGGTGTCATGGAGGAGCAGAAAACCCTGAGATATTCGTGGGAGGTGAAGAAAAAAAACACTCCCTAAAACAGCAAAAATTACAGAATCAGTATGCACAGTATAGTTTTCTGAAGAAGTTAGAACTGGTGATCTATACATAGCCTTTCCTATTTCCTCTCATTGTTTTTCTTGTAAAATTAAGTTTCACAGTTAAAATTTGAAACTCTGAAAACAGAAAATGCAGGTCAGATTTTAAAAATAGATGGCCATTTGGTTAGTGGAAGCATAAATAGTTGAAAGGTGCATATCCTATTCTCCTGTGGATTGTGTGTACCAGTGTACCCCTCAGGAAGGCATTTACCTTGGAGGTGATTGCATGCAGTTAGGGTTTGCTTTGGGGATACTGTCAAGAATTCAGTCTTTTTACTTGCAACATAGTAGAGTTATTCTTGTGCCTGAAAACAATGTTTAATATAATACTCTGTATTATTGGGTATTTTCCTCTTGTGAGCAGAGTAAGCAGTTGTTAGCTGTTGTGCCCAAGTAGCCGTCTCATGCTGAGAATCCACCCCACAAAGTGAACTACAGGACAGTACCTTGTCTCCTGGGTCCTGGGAATACCTTTCCCCTTCTCTGCTACCAAATAAATGTTTTAAATTTATCATCTTAGTGAATTGCTTTCACTACTTTTACAGATTGATGATATATCTCATCTAAATGGGACAGAACAGAGTAATTTAATGGTTACAAGGTATTCTTCAGCTCTGCTCTGCCTCCTATTCCAGCCAAAGGTTTCCATGTTTTTCATAAAAGATATGTATGTATGTATATATAATATAATATATATATAGGTATATCACATATCGAATAATCAGATTTATATAGTTGATATATAATATATATGAAATAATCATTCCCATGACATATCACCCATTTTCAGAGAGTTGCTTGTGATCATCCATAACTCCTGCTGGATAAGAAAGGTGACGGTTTTACTAGATGAGTAGACTCAGGTCTGAAACTTTTTCAGGAGGACAAAAAAGAAGGAGTAAGTCTTTGGTTTCCTTCTGAAGGAAGTTAATATTTTCTTTGCTCTTCCTCTGTAAAGGCTAAAAGGTAGTTTAACAGTGTCAAAGAAAGGGAAAATTGAAACCAACCATATAGGGCTGTTTTTGGAAGTTGTTTTAAATGAGAACAGTCTTCTAAAACAGCTGGCTTTTTAGTTGGGTAAGCCAGCTGATACTGTCTTCAGTCTCCCTGATGTTTATAGCTTCCCCTTGGGAAACCACAAGATTCAGATCGTCCCAGTGTGCAGAGCCCTTCAAAGAAGTGTGTGCAACTTAGAAGTTTATTTGCCAGTCTTCTTTTGTATAATTCTGAATGGTTTTTACTTTTCCAGAACTTGAGATAGAATAAATTTTGGGAAGAAGGAGGGTCTGAGAAAAGAAGAAAGATGTTTTTTCTTATATAAATATTTATTTCCCAGATATACCAATAGTAAAGTGGTAGTCGCTCTTTCATTGAAGTTAACTTACTCATGTTTCATATAATGGGAATGCATAAACCTTTTACTCAATAAAATTGTGTTGGATTTTTCAGTTCTGCTGTTAAGTTGGTTTCATTCTGATGTCAAATTCAGTGTTAGTTTTATTGATAACATTCCTTAAAGGGTGTTGACGTTAAATTTATTTATTTATTTACCTCATTACATTGATGACAGTTTCTTATAACTACAGAATGGATATTTTAAGATTGATGCATAGGTATCAATGTGTTTTTAATGAGTGTTTTAAAAGTTAATCATATTCATAAGGATACATTTTAGTATTATACGATGATCAACAAGTGATTCCACATATCCTACTATATATATGTATGTGTATGTATATATATGTATGTGTGTATATAAATAATATATTTTGGCAGAAGAAGTAATTGACAGAAGATACATATACTTTATCATGTGGGTAGAAATCACATTTCTTGTTCCTGTCACATGTGCTCAAAACCTAGAGATAATAATTCTCAACCAATGTGTCCTTTGAGCTTTAAAATGTGAACAATTACTACCCATTATTGTCATTACTCTGGAGAACAAGGTGAATACAACTTTTAAAAGTCTTTGTGATACTGCAGAAATAAAAAAAAAAACAGAGAATACTATGAACAATTGTATGCCAACAAATTTGACAACCTAGAAGAAATAGACAACTTTTTAGAAACTTATAGCCTGCCAAAACTGAATGAAGAAGAAATAGATCAATTGAACCGACCAATCACTGAAGTGAATATGTCATAAAAACACTTCCTACAAATAAAAGTCCAGGACCAGAAGGCTTCACAAGTGAATTCTACCAGACATACAAAGAGGAACTTATACCCATCCTCCTTAAACTTAAGGTTGAAGAAGAAGGAACACTCCCAAAGACATTCTATGATGCCACCATCACCCTAATACCAAAACCAGACAAAGATACCACAAAAAAAGAAAACTGTAGGCCAATATCTCTGATGAATATAGGCGCAAAAATTCTCAACAAAATTTTAACCAACCAGATCCAACAACATATAAAAAAGAGCGTATACCACAACCAAGTGGGATTCATCCCAGGTTCACAAGGATGGTTCAACATATGCAAATCAATCAACGTCATACACCACATTAACAAAAGAAAAGTCAAAAACCACACGATCATCTCAATAGATGCAGAAAAAGCATTTGACAAAGTCCAACAGCCATTCATGATCAAAACTCCTACCAAAGTGGGTTTAGAGAAAACATATCTTAACATAGTAAAAGCTATTTATGACAAACCCACAGCCAATATAATACTGAATGGAGAAAAGCTGAAAGCCTTCCCACTAAAATCTGGAACAAGACAAGGAGGCCCACTCTTACCACTGTTATTCAACATAGTATTG
Source organism: Catagonus wagneri (assembly GCA_004024745.2). NCBI lineage: Eukaryota > Metazoa > Chordata > Mammalia > Artiodactyla > Tayassuidae > Catagonus > Catagonus wagneri. The sequence continues at coordinate 10,587,951 of PVHT020000022.1, forward strand.
GAATCCTTGTCACAGCAATCAGACAAACAAAAGAAATAAAAGGCATCCAAATAGGAAGATAAGAAGTAAAACTGTCACTGGCTGCAGATGACATGATATATATAGAAAACCGTAAGAACTCAACCCAAAAACTACTCCGACTGATCAACAAATTCAGCAAAGTAGCAGTATTTCTGTATACTAAGTTGTCCATTTCTTCTAGGTTGTTAAATTTGTTGGCATACTTGTTCATAGTATTCTCTGTTTTTTTGTATTTCAGCAGTATCACAAAGACTTTTAAAAGTTGTATTCTGGAGTTCCCTTTGTGGCTCAGTGGTTAATGAATTCGACTAAGAACCATGAGGTTGTGGGTTCGATCCCTGGCCTTGCTCAGTGGGTTAAAGATCTGGCGTTGCCATGAGCTGTGGTGTGGGTCGCAGACATGGCGTGGATCCTGCGTTGCTGTGGCTGTGGCGAGGGCCGGCAGCTACAGCTCCTGTTAGACCCCTAGCCTGGGAACCTCCATATGCTGTGGGTGCGGCTCTACATAAAGGCAAAAAGACAAAAAAATAAAAACAATAAAAGTTGTATTCTAAAGTAACATTCAGAAATTACTTGCATTTCTGTATACTAACAATGAAATATTAGAAAAGGAATACAACAATACAATACCTTTAAATTGCACCCCAAAAAATCAAATACCTGGGAATAAACCTGACCAGGGAGGTGAAAGACTTACATGCTGAGAACTAGAAAACATTATCAAGGAAATTAAAGAGGATGCAAAGAAATGAAAAGATATTCCATGCTCCTGGTTTGGAAAAAATCAATATTGTAAAAATGGCCATACTATCCAAAGCAATCTACAGATTCAGTGCAATCCCTATCAAATTACCCATGACATTTTTCACAGAACTAGAACAAACAATCCAAAAATTTATATGGAACCACAAAAGACACAGAATTACCAAAGCAATTCTGAGGAACAAAAACCAAGCAGGAGACATAACTCTCCCAGACTTGAGGCAATATTACAGAGCCACAGTAATCAAGACAATGTGGTACTGGTACCAAAACAGACATACGGACCAGTGGAACAGAATAGAGAACCTAGAAATAAACCCAGATACTTACAGTCAATTAATCTTCGACAAAGGAGCCAAGAATATAAAATGGGAAAAAGATAGTCTTTTCACTAAGTGTTGCTGGGAAAACTGGACAGCCGCATGTAAATCAGTGAAACTGGAACACACCGTTACACCATGCACAAAAATAAACTCAAAATGGCTTAAAGACTTAAATGTAAGATAAGACACCATCAAACTCCTAGAAGAGAACATAGGCAAAACATTCTCTGATATCAACCTTACAAATGTTTTCTCAGGTCAGTCTCCCAAAGAAGCAGAAATAAAAGCAAAAATAAACCAATGGGACCTAATCAAACTGACAAATTTTTGGACAGCAAAGGAAACCATAAAAAA
>PVHT020000022.1:10590410-10626538 GCA_004024745.2 Catagonus wagneri
TTTTTTTTTTTTTTTGGCTTTTTGTCATTTTAGGGCTGCACCCGTGGCATATGGAGATTCCCAGGCTAGGGGTCTAATCAGAGCTGCAGCTGCTGGCCTGCACCACAGCCACAGCAATGCTAGATCTGAGCTGCGTCTTCAACCTACACCACAGCTCATGGCAATGCCAGATCCTTAACCCACTGAGCGAGGCCAGGGATTGAACCTGCAACCTCATCGTTCCTAGTCAGATTCGTTAACCTCTGAGCCACGATGGGAACTCCACAAATAGTTTTTGAAGTCATTTTGTCTCTAAAATTTCATAATTGTTTTGAAATATTTAAAAAAATCTAGCCAACATTTAAATACTTAAATTTTCATTTCCATTATATATTTCATCAGTATCATATTTGAACCAAATATTCATATTTTGCAGTTACATAGGTATTCATACATCACTAGATGTATAATTTACCACTTTTCATCTTTAGAAATTAACTTAATATCGTTTTAGTTTTTTTGATTGTCTTCATTGGGTGAACTTTATTCATTTACTTGATTTTCAAACCTCAAAATACCCATCCTATTGAGACTATTTCCTCATGCCTGAGAGAAGAGGGTGTGTCTCTTCCTTTGCAAACTGAGTCATGTGCCCTCATCCCCGCTCCTCCCTCCCAGTTTCCTTGGGTCTCAGCCTCTGGGGCTTCTTATTCTCTGTACACTAGTACAGCCTGATGACGGTCCTCAGCTCTGGAACTTCTTCTGGACACGTTCGTTAGCAGTGGGCATGCAGGTTTCACTCCTCACATGGCACTTGTTATCTCCTCACAGAAATTTGATTGCTTCCTTGTGTGTGTTTGCTGTTCAGTTCATGATGAAAAAATGTAATCCTGTTTAAAAACTTTTTAATGTTGATTTAGTTTAATCATAAACTGTCTTTATATAGTGAGGATGAAAGTGCTTTTTCATTCTTTTGGAGAACAGTGCTCCATAACTCATAAGACTTAATAAAAAGTACTCACATAGTGAGGATATGATTACTGATTTTATTCTTCTTTTCTCTGATCAGTGGTATCATAGGCGGTTAAGGAAATACATTCCTATTTGAGATGAGACTGATGGCTGATGAAGAATGGAGTTACTAGGAGTCCCCTGGTGGTGTGGTGGTTAGTATTTGGTGCTTTCACTGCTGTAGCCTGCGTTCATTCCCTGGTCTGGAAACTGAGATCCTAGATGAAGCTTCTGCATGCCAAGGCCAAAATAAAAAAATAAGAATGAAGTTACTGTATTTCTATGAATTTTATCCTAAAATATAGGTTGGATATAATTTGCAGTTTCTGTGGGAAATTGACTTTTTGAAATGTCTTTTTTTTTGTAGAAATTAATTTTGCTTGTGCTTCTGTCTGTGAAAATGTCTTTGTGCTGTCTTCTGGAATAACTTTTCTCTGCTTCCTGTGGCTTAATATCATAAAGGATTATTTTCCCAAAGCATTATAATTTTAGAAGTGAATGTATAATAGCCCCCAAATTACATAAAACAATTTCATTATGAGGTTACTAATGGAACATATTCATGGAACAATGGAACACAGAAACTAAAAAAACAAAAATGAAAAACCAAACTGTAGTATGTTTCATGGAACAATAATCTAATTTTGTTTTTACCATGAGTGTTATCAGTGAGAACAGAGCATGCTTGTAGCCAAGAGAAGCAAGAGAGATAAAGTGGAATGACTTGTTTGTTATCATGAGTATCATTGCTATCTTCATACTTGTCCTAACAGCAGCAGAGCCAGAGATGGCTGTCCGTTCTGTCCATGGTCATTCTCAGCCTGAAACCATACCAGATTCACCTGGAAGCCCAGGAATCTGTACCTAGCAGTCATGAAGCTATGACCAGCCTTCAAGTGTGTGCACGCACAGCTCATAGTTTGCTATAAATGTTTGTATTATGTTAATTGCCAATGTTTAAATATCAGGAGATTTCACATACACACACACACAAAACTCTGCAGTTGTAGATCTCTTAAAAACTGGGATGATTTGAAAATACTGCCCTGGAGTTCCCTTCGTGGCTCAGTGGTTAACGAATCCGACTAAGAACCATGAGGTTGCGGGTTCGATCCCTGACCTTGCTCAGTGGGTTAAGGATCCGGCGTTGCCATGAGCTGTGGTGAAGGTTGTAGACACGGCTCGGATCCCGCGTTGCTGTGGCTGTGGCGAAGGCCGGCAGCTACAGCTCCTGTTAGACCCCTAGACTGGGAACCTCTACATGCTGCCGCAGGTGCAGCTCTAGATAAAGGCAAAAAGCCAAAAAAAAAAAAAAAAAGAAAATACTGCCTTGATCTTCCTTCCCAGGCAGCATTTGGCTGGAGCCTGGCAGAGGCTGGCTCCTTTACACTGTGGTTCTCTCCAGTTCTCCCTCTTTCTCAGCAAGTCCTCTGCCAGTCGGACACAGAAGTTCTTTGGGCACTGCTGCTACCTGTGCCTGCCCAGTTATTTTAGAGACACTGGCACAATCTGCTCATTCATATTACTTGCCTGGTCCTGTGGCTATTTGACTTGGCTACCTTCCAATTTCAGTGCCCCTTCAGTCAGCCAGATAGTTAAATGCATCATTTTGATTGTGTTATTGTAATCTATTTCTTTGAAAATTGGGGAATGTAATGGTAATCAATTAGGATTAAACTAACAAAGCTTTGAACATCTATGTGCATAAAATACCAGGTTAATAATGTTCCTCATACCAAGTTACAGTAAGATTCAGCAGTGGTAAAGCTTCTAAAACATGAATTATCATCCCTTGTCATTTCTGAAAAGCAAACTCATTATAAAAGCACCTTCTCCACTGCAGTCTATGAAGGTGAATGTATGGACAAACAGGAGTTTGTTCTCTTTCCCTCCATGCTTCATGGATTTGCTTCCAGCTCCTGTACCTGAGCTTGTCCTGAGCTCTCAGCATCTGTGCAGTGAGCTTGGCCTCAGGGCATCACAGCCTTGAGCATGCATTGCATGACCCCTGCTTCTGGATGGAGAGGGTCCTGGTGACAAGGAGCCCTTTTTAAGGGGCTATGGATATTAAACAGTTATTTTACTTCCATCTTCCTTAGGAAAGCTTTTACCATATTAAGTTTGGAGGAAAATATAATTGCCTAGGATTTTTAGGGAAGCAGTAGAGTGATTCTCTAAGCGGAAACTGGTTTATCTTGATTTATCAAATGTATCCCAAATTTGGTTTCCATTCCCCTCCAATTTTACTGTTTGTTTCGCTATGTTGGTTTTCCTGTTTCTCATCCTCAGAATTTTCTTTTTTTCTCTGTAATTACTCCCAAATCTAGTAGCCACTAACACTTAAAATTTTTTTAATGGGAAGTATAGTGGATTTACAATGTTGTATTAATTTCTGCTGTACAGAAAAATGATTCAGTTATAAATATATCCATACCTTTTTATATTCTTTTCCATTATGGTTTATCTCAGGATATATCTATATCTATATCTATCTATCTATCTGTCTATCTATCTATTTATCTATATGTATTTTGGTTGCACCCATGGCATGTGGAAGCTCCCAGGCCAGGGATCGAAGCTGTACCACAGCAGTAACCCAAAGCTGGATCCTTAACCTGCTGTGCCACAAGGGAACTCCTATCAGGATACTGAACATAGTTTCCTATGCTATGCAGTAGGACCTTGTTGTTTATCTGTTCTATATGTAATAATTTGCATCTGCTAACCCCAAACTCCCACTCTGTCACTCCCTTGCCTACTTGGCAACCACAAGTTTGTTCTCTATGTCTGTGAGTCACTTTCTGTTTTGTAGATATGTTCATTTGTGTCATATTATAGACTCCACATAAAAGTGATATCATATGGTATTTGCCCTCTTTTTTACTTACTTCACTTAGTGTGAGATTCTCTGGTTGCATCCATGTTCCTTCAAATGGAATTATTTTGTTCATTTTTTATAGCTGAGTAGTATTCTGTTGTATATATGTACCATGCCTCCTGTATCCATTCATTTTTTGATGAACGTTTAGGTTGTTTCCATGTCTTGGGTATTGTGAATAGTGATGTTCTGAACTTAGGGTGCGTGTATCTTTTTAACTTATAGTTTTTGTCCGAAGATGCCCAGGAGTGGGATTGCTAGATCATACGGTAATTCTGTTTGTAGTTTTTTGAGGAACCTCCATCCCCTCTTCTCTAGTGGCTGCGCCACTGTATATTCCCAGCAGTATGCCACTAATCCTTTGTAATTGAGGTGGTTAGGCACTGCATCTCTTGGCTCCTGCTTTTACATTGTGTTTTGACTTTATAGCATGTCAGTACTCTTCTGGTACCAAGGAAGCAGGAGCTAAGCATAAACTGTGCTCTGCTGTGCTTTGCCTCAGTTATGATACTCTTTTCTTTATGGGTTGTGAACTAACTACTATTTCTTTCTTGGTTTTTGGCCTGAGGATGTTATTGCGAATATAATTATGTACTTTTATAAATGGAGGCCTCCATCTAGTGGCCATCTACCCTTCTTTTGACAGTTTTACCCTAATGTTATATTATAAAGCAAAGCTCAAGATAGAAACAGAAGTATCGAAAAAAGAATATTCTAAAATGCTGAGCAGTGATTATCTCTGATAGGATTTTAAGAAATATTTAATCTTATGTGCTTATCCCTATTGTCCAAATTTGAAGCAGCTCAACATGTTTTCCTTTAATCAGAATAAAAGCTATAGACGTTTTTGGAGCATAAATATAAGAGAAGTAAATAAGTTTTCTTCGGAAATTTGTAAATATTTTAAAGTCATCATCATTACATGAAAAAAGATTTTACAGAATTTTGGGTTCTTTCTTTGACAAAGCAGAGGACACCATTAGAAAAACTGCATAAGTAATTATCTGCCCTGGTGGAAATGCTTCGGTCTGCTACTAAAGGGTATTTCTGTGCAGTGTGTATAAGTATAGGTGTGTATAGGTGTAAGGCCAGTGGCCTTCCCTATCAGAACCAACTGAAGTGACTGTTAAAAGTGCAGATTTCTGGTCCTCATACCAACACTCACTGAACAAGAATCTTGAGACTACTTGAGAAAAATCTGCTTTTTATTTTACAGACTCTCCTGGTGTTTGTCATGCTTGCTAAAGTTTGAAATCTGTTTCCCTTTATTTGACTACCAGCAAAGAAGTGTTAAAGTCCAAACTTGATTTTTATCTAGATCCTTTCATTCATTCCTGGCTTAAGTATAAATGTTATAATGTGTTCTTTCAGATTAGCTTAAATTTGTATATCAGATAAAACTGCATATTTTTAAAGATTGATTTAGTTAAATTAAGAAATCCCCTAAAATGAAATTAAATTATCTACAAGAAGAGGGTGCTGTTGAATTGGCTCTGTATTCTGAATTTACTATTGATTGAACATCCCCATATTTGAATTTATGCTAGGTTTAGAAGGTCTAGGCGGTATGAGGAAATGTTTACTATTGCAGTGATGGTTAAACTTTTAAGTGTCTGGATGCTTAGGTGTTAAACTCCCTTCTGCAAACTGATTTTCATTTACAGGATTTCATGCATATAAATGATGGAACAGCAATGTCTTTTTAACTAGTTTGAAATCATGGTTCAATAGATATGCAAATCTACTTTGCAAAGTTTTGGTGACTTTTTAGAGTTTGGCTCATGTCTTTTTTGCTTTCTTCACCTAAATTAGAGTATAATCCAAATATATGAAAGCTATCAAAGTATTTTGAAACTCATCTGATGGTGAAAATTCTGTTTGCTTTTTCACTTATGGGTTACTTTTAGATAAAAATTAACTTGAGTACTCTTTCTGTGGATGTCCTCTAACTAAATCATTTGTTATCAGATAACATAGAATCTTTTGCCTCTTTTCAACAAAGGAAACAGCACATCATGGGGAATTAGGTATGCTAGGAGGTTTTACTGACTTTGGACTTGTCTGGGTGATTTTGGGGAGGGTTCAATGGAAGAGTGGTTTTGGTTTGTTTGAATATTGGCAGAGAGTGGGAAAAATTGTATGATATCTTTTTTTTTCTTTTCTTTTTTGGCTGCCCCATGGCATATAGAGTTCCAGGGCCAGGGATCAGATCTGAGCTGCAGTTGCGACCTATGCCACAGCTGTGGCAGTTTTGGGTCCCTAACCTACTGTGGTGGGCCAGGGATTGAATCTGTGTCCCAGTGCTCCAGAGAAGCCACCACAGTGGGAACTCTTCAACTGGATATCTTTTTTTTTTTTTTTTACTCAGTGTATAGTGATTTTTATTTTTCCATTATAGCCGATTTACAGTTTACTGTCAATTTTTCAGCTGTATAGCGTTGTGACCCTGTTAAGCACACATATATAGATTCGTCACAAGTGATTAGACAGTTCCTTGGTGCTATACAGCAGAATCTCCCTGCTTTTCCATCCCAAAGGCAATAGTCTGCATCTATTAACCCCAGACTCCCAGACCATCCCATTCCCTCCCCATCCCTCGTGGCAGCCACAAGTCTGATGAACTGGATATCTTAATAATTTTATCTATAGGACAAGAGAAACAGCAGACTAAATAAAGCTGTAATTGGTATAGAAGTAACAGTTCTATATAGTCATTTTAGCTGAAACTGGGGATGTTAGATTATAGTTGTGATTTGTACAGTGTTTTTTTGTTTGTCTATGTTTCAGCACAGTTGTTCACTGATCTTGTTTTTGTCTTATTCCATCCCGATCACTGAGTGGTCTTTTCTAATCTCTATCTCTCATTCTCACTTTGTGTACACACACACACACACACACACATACACGCACACATGCACACGCATGCACGCACACACGCACACACAGGGAAGTGTTCTCTTGAATTACAGAGTGTGTTCTTATATTTAATCTCAGGAGTGTTAAAGGAGACTTTTCTGGTCATGTAAAGGGCTGTATTATCTAAATGTATTTAATTTCATATAAGTCAGAAGTAGCACAATTATAACCTACAGATTTTAAGATAATTTGTTCGATGCAGATGTGTCTTTTCTGTTGGTATTTATGGCAAAATTTGTACCATTCAAGTGAGAACTTTATTTTGGTAAATGAATACTATTTTTAATAAATTTCTACCTACAAATTAATTATGTTCTGGGCACGTGTGATCTTATAGTATTGTTCAGAGATGCCAGAGGTTACTACTGATTTGAGAATATGAGGTGGGTGTTGTTGATACTATAGATGCAGGAATTTAATAGTCCATATTTAAAGAAATTATACTTTCTGCATTTTTGAATTTAAAACAATAGATTATGCAAAGTGGAGTTCTGTTAATATTATGTCAGTATTTTACTTTAATTTTGTATTTTAATTTTATTTTTTGATGTCTTTCCAGAATACTTTTTTGGGGGGGGGCTGCCTATCATTGATCTCCATTTTGTATCATCAATTTTGTAACATTTTCTAAAGAGAGTATAGAAAGATGACATTTTTTTGCTCTAATATAGTTAAAACGTTTTTTTTGCTTATTTAGTTCTAAAACATTTCCTCTGCTGTCACAACTTGTTATTTGCCTTGCAGAGTTTCAGGATTGATGACCAAACTAAACCTCTGTCTAGTTTCTGTCATATGTAAGCTTTTCAAAATATTTATCTGCATGTGTTTGTGTATGTGCATGTGTATGCAGTGAATACTTGTATATTGAATGTAATCTTTGAAATGATGGCACTCATTAGCCATTATGTCCATGATGCTCTTTTATAGTACCTTATGAATTTTACATTTTTGTTGATGTTAGTACTTAATATATCCCAGCAGAAAACTTGTTTTTCTCACTTTTCCTCATTAATTTGATCATCAAGTAATCCTAAAGTCTCATTAGTTATATTTAAAATTTTACCTCTGATCTCAAATTAAATGCACCCCAACTCAGCTCCTTTTTGGCCAGATTCCAGATACTCCAGCGGTACTCTCATGTCACCTGATGGAAGGTGAAGTGGGAGGAAGAAAATTAAATGGGAGAGTTCAGTGCTTTTAACAGAATCAAATGAAAATCTTTTACTTTTGTAGATAAACAGATGACACATAACCATGAGAATGCATTTCTAGGTCCTCCCAGGATAATCTTTGGAAAATATTTATATTCACTATTTTGTGCCAAATTTTTCTCAAGAATGTCAGTTTATAATCTCTACAGCTATATTCCTTTGTATGTGAACTTTATGAATGTGAACTCTAGGTTTTTTAATTTTATTGGGGAAAATGGAAGTTGTTTCAATTTTCATTTTTAAAAGATATTCAACATTTTCATCTTTATTAATTTTGTTTAAAAAATTCTTCCTTTTTGTCCTTTAAATTTTTTCCCATTGTGTTTTTCTTGATATATTATATGAGCTCTTTGTTTAGTTAAAGACAGTCATATTGACCAGCTTTCTTTTTTAACTCATATATTTCACATTTGGTATTATGCTCAGAAAAACTTTCTTTATTACAGTATTATAGCCACAGTCATGTAGATTATAATTTATTAGTTTAAATTTTTCTTTAAGCCCTCTAGAATTGATTTCATTGTACTATGTGAGGCAGAAACCAAACTTAATTTTTTCTCAAGTCTTTTTATTTCAAATTGTTTTTGTATTTTTGAAATTTTGTTTTAAACTCATTTTTAAAAAATTGAAGTATAGTTGATTTACAATATTGTGTTAGTTTCAGGTTTAAACTCATTTTTTAACCAGTTTATCTCTATCTTACTTATAATCATCTAATATGGCAGTGTATTAGAGTTACCTGGAGTTTTTAATCAGTATTTGAACCCTCATCCTAGAGTAAATATGAATCTCTGGGTGTGTGAATGTTCATTGATGTTTTCTAAGCTTGTCAGGAGAATGTAATATGTATCAGAACTGAGAGGCACTACTGTAAACTTTCAGTCATTTCCACTTGTGCCTGAGTTTTCATTTTGTTTTTATTGGTCTTTCCATCCCATATTTGTTTCTTATTTATAATAGATTTACTCATTGTTAGGCTTCCAAATATAATTTGATTTCCTTTTTTTTTTTTTTAAATCTTTTTAGGGCCGCACTTGCTGCACATGGAAGTGCCCAGGCTAGGGGTCGAATTGGAGGTATAACTGCTGGCCTACACCCCAGCTCATGGCAACGCTGGATCCTTAACCCACTGAGTGAGGCCAGGGATCAAACCTGAGTCCTCATGGATACTAATCGGGTTCATTACCACTGAGCCACAGTGGGAATTCCCTGATTTCCTTTTTATCCCAGGAGGGATGCTGTAGTGTCTTTCACGCATCTGAGTTTGAATGTCTTTATAAATTGAATCCCCATTTTTATGGTTACTTCTGAAAGGAAATAAAGTTACCTAATATTAATTGTAGTCAGTCTTTTGAATTTGTAATCTTAAGAGTTACTAACTAGGAGTTCCTGTTGTGGTTCAATGGGTTAAGAACCTGACTAGTATCCATGAGGATGCGGGTATGATCCCTGGCCTCACCCAGTGGGTTAAGGATCTATCTGGCATTGCCACAAGCTGTGCCATAGGTCGCAGATGTGGCAGATGTGGCTTCGATCTGGTGTTGCTGTGGCTGTTTCATAGGCTGGCAGCTGCAGCTCTGATTCAACCCCTAGCCTGGGAACTTCCATGTGCTGCAGGAGTGGCCTTAAAAAGGTGGATTAAAAAAAAAGAGTTACTAAGTAGCTGTATGAACAAAAATGTTTAATGTTTTGTGACATATGCAAAAATTGATTTTTTTTTCTGCCTAAAGGATTACTTTTTATTTTATCAAATTTTTTCTTCCAATTTTATAGAGAGATAATTGACATTTTCACCGCTGTTTAAGGTCTACAGCATAATGATTTGAGCCACATACATCATGAAATGATTACTGCTGTAAATTTAGTGAACATCCATTACATCATATAGACTCAAAATTAAAGAAATAGAAAAAAATTTTACCCCTGATGATGAGAACTCTTAGGATCTACTCTCTTTCATATGTGATATGCAGCAATGTTAATTATATTTATCATATTGTACATTATATCCATAATACTTTTTTATAACTGGAAAGTTGTACCTTTTGACTACCTTCATCTAGTTCCCCTTCTCTCAGTCCCTAGTCTCTGGTAACCACAAGTCTGATCTCTTTTTTTTATGATTTTTTTTGTTTTTGAAGTATAATTGATCTATAATACTATGTTAATTCCTATAACATAACACAGTGGTTCAATATTTTTATACATTTCAAAATGATAACCGCAATTTGATGTCATCATACAAAGATATTACATAATTTGATTTCTTTTCAATATGAATAACTTTGTTAAACTGCCTGAATTTTGTAGCAGTTATGAGGTTGTATTCATTAGCTTCATCCTACTCCTTAGCAGAGATCCAGCAGTAGTGGTAATTTTTTATACTAGATATTTGGTATATGTGAACAGTAGAATTATGCTCTGATACATACATATATATATATATATATCATATATACTATATATAAAATATATAATATACAGTTTCAGATACATATATATACAATTAGACTTTATAAAAAGGCAAATGATAATAGAGATGATCTATGACTTTTCCCTTTTTACTTTTTTTTAAATGAAGAAAGGGGATCAGAATGTGATAAACTGCTGTTCTTTTTGGATTTTATGATCCTGTAGTCAACCTCTGGATTAATAGGTAGAAGGGACAGCAAAAGCTTTTATTCTCTCGATATATTGTTTCATTTAATATGCCATTTTCAAACAGGTACTGTGTATACTTGGCTTTTCTAACCTAGAGGGTTCACATTTCTCAATAGTTAACTTTGAAACTTCCAAGGCCACCTGTATGCCTTTGAGCTGTAAATTAAAGCCTCGTGATGAACTCTGTTTTCTGGATTCAGAAACCCAGTAACAGTTTCTTCCAGCCATGATCTCATTTTGTTCAGTCGCTCATAGGGAGATTGATACAGCCCATGACATTTGGGCACCACTTACTGCATTTGTTTGTTATTGGGAGTTGACTTTTTAAGAAGCTGAGGAATATTTTAGGAACTGGCATCAAATATATCTACATGGTGGAGACTGGTAAGTATCTCTTATAACCAGAATTAACTCTTTTAGCTAAGTGTTAAGCTGTGTGCAGCCTTTTAGATGATTATAAAAGGACAGTGATACATAGGTATACAATTGAGAAATAACATTGAAAAAACACTACATTGAGAATCATATACATATTTTGTATATTTAAGCATAAAATAAGCATACAGGGAAGGGAGTTCACATTGTGGCGCAGTGGAAATGAATCTGACTAGTATCCATGAGGATGTGGATTCGATCCCTGGCCTTGCTCAGTGGGTTGGGGATCTGGCGTTGCTGTGAGCTGTGGTGTAGGTCGCAGACTCGATCCCACTTTGCTATGGTTGTGGTGTAGGCCGGCAGCTGTAGCTCTGATTTGACCCCTAGCCTGGGAACTTCCATATGCCACGGTGTGGCTGTAGGTCGCAGACGTGGCTCGGATCCTGCGTTGCTGTGGCTCCGGTGTAGGCCAGTGGCTACACCTCCGATTAAACCCCTAGCCTGGGAACCTCCACATTTTGCAGGTGCGGCCCTACAATGACAAAAAGGCAAAGTAAATAAATAAATAAATAAAATAAAAAGCAATAGATAAATAAATAAATAAATAAATAAATAAAATAAGCATACAGCATAGAGACCTTCAAACTAATTATCAAATAAAAGATAAAAATTCGTGTGATTTACTTCAGTTTAGTACTTTGTTAGTAAATTGGGAATAAAATCTTAAAAAAATCTTATTGTGCTAACTAGTAATACTATTTAAAAGATTTGTATTAATATGCAGTTTATGAAAATTGGCATGTTCTGTCAAGTATATTTAGGTGTCTTTCCTCTTCATTGTTTTAATATTAAGAGTAGAATAATATGATATTTGAAGATTGGCCTTGCTATCATTTAGTCATAATTTAAGAAATATATTAACTAGAGGTTATAAGACTTAAATTGGCTTAAAACATTGCTGGTGACATCATAAACTAGTTTAATCTATTTGAAAGAAAAGTTGAGAAAATATATTAAAAACTTTATTATTATTATTATTATTATTAGTCTTTTTAGGGCCACACCCATGACATGGCAATTCCCGGGCTAGGGGTTGATTTGGAGCTGTGGCTGCTTGCCTACACCACAGCCACAGCAACGTGGGATCCAAGCCACATCTGAGACCTACACCACAGCTCACAGCAATGCTGGATCCTTAACCCATTGAGTGCGGCCAGTTATCAAACCCATGTCCTCATGGATGCTAGTCAGGTTCATTACCACTGAGCCATGATGGAAACTCCTGAAAAACTTGAAAAAAGAAATATATCCTATGATCTGGCATTTTATTTCTAAGAATTTGATCTAAGGAAATAGATATGAAGAAATACTTAAACATGCAATATTTTATTTGTAAAAATGTTCAACATAGCATTATTTACAAAGTAAAACAAAATAGCAACCTGACAGCACCACTGTGGTCAGAAGTAGAGAATTAGTGACCTAAATCAGTGTAACGTTATGCAGGAGAACAGTTGGCCCTCCCTATCTGTGACTTCCATATTCATGAATTCAACCAACCACGTATCAAAAATATTCAAGAAAAATTCCAGAAAGTGCCAAAAAGCAAAACTTGAATTTGCTGGGGACCCAGCAACTCTTCACATAGCATTTAAGTTTTATTAGGTATTATAACTACGATAGAGATAATTTAAACTATCTAGGAGGATGTGTGTAGGTTTTATGAAAATACTATGTCATATAAGTGACTTGAGCTTCAGTGGATTTTGGTGTCTATGATATTGACAGTGGGGCTCCTGGAACCAATGTCCCCCCATTCACAGGGATACTGAGATATGACTATACATGGAGCCATTTTAAAAGAATGCCCTATAGTCCCAGCGACATAGGTATGCTTGGAAGGGTGAATGCAGGAAAACCACGTTAAGTAGTTTTATGGTTGTCCCCAGGTGGTTATTATTTTCCTCATGGTATGCTTTGTCATTTTTCAACATTACTCCAGTGAGCATGTTTTAAATATGCATTTGGGGTGTGGGGACCCAACACATATTTTAAAAATATTTTGCTTCTTGAAATGACTAGTACTTGCATTTTTATGTGATGTATTTTTATAAATGGTTTAAGGTGCCCAATGAGTATGATAATATGTAACAAAATATAACACATTATCGGAGCCATTTTCATGATTCATCAATACTTTTCTATTTTAGATGTTACAAAATTCCCTGCCAGCTTTTCTCTGTGAAATAGCTGAAATTGGCAATAGATCTTTTTTGTTCATTTCAGCACATTTTATGAATGGATATTTATTATGAAAAGCATCAAGCATCTTCACTAAGAGAAGCCAGCCAGAGTGTTCTCACTCGATTGAACTGATGGCCTATAATAATCTGTTTATTTAATCACTTTTGCTTACTCAGCAACTTTGATCCACAGTGCTAAAGGCTCTCCAGGCTTTTATCTTTAGAAGATAAAACTGAGAGATTTAAACATCATTTATTCTGCTTTGACCTATGGTTTGAATTAACTTGACTGTTTGCATTCAGTTTTAAGAGAAGCATTTAATCCCTGCGAAGCAATAACCTAATCAATCCCTTTGTTTTTCATAGTGCTCTGGAGACAGTCCTAAACTGCCTAGATTTTAAAGCTTTCTTTCATTAGAGTATGAAATATAAAATTGATTTTGATAGCTCATTTGGAAAACAGTATGTATTTAAGAGAGTAACATTTGGGAGTTCCCGTCGTGGCGCAGTGGTTAACGAATCCGACTAGGAACCATGAGGTTGCGGGTTCGATCCCTGCCCTTGCTCAGTGGGTTAACGATCCGGCGTTGCCGTGAGCTGTGGTGTAGTTTGCAGACGCGGCTCGGATCCTGCGTTGCTGTGGCTGCGGCGCAGGCCAGTGGCCACAGCTCCGATTAGATCCCTAGCCTGGGAACCTCCACATGCCGCGGGTGCGGCCATAAACCCGCGGCCATAAAATGACAAAAAGGCAAAAAAAAAAAAAGAGAGTAACATTTAGTTTCAAATAAGTCTAAGTGTACAATGTTATACAAACATTTAACCAATCCATGCTGACCTTTCTCGGTTGATCCTCAGGCATGATTAGTGAGCTTTGAGAGAACTAAGGATTTTTTTTCAATTGCTTTTATGAAATTAGTTCTGGATGATAGTAAATACAGTGATTTTCCTAATATTCTACTACCTTTTTTTTTTCCCCTAGCAATGCATATCACATACTTTCAGATGCAGCTGTTGAATGCGTATCACATACTTTCAGACGCAGCTGTTGGGGAATCAGCCAGCCATATCTGTGCTTTTTTTTTGCATTCCATTCTTGAATGCTGCATTTCATTCTGTATCCACATTAAACTGACTGGGAAGTCTCCCTTCTAACTGAAATGTGTTCTTCTTACCTTTCATGTCTTCATTTTCTAATGGTTCTGATCCTATGTGTCTTTCAATGTTTACTTCAACTAGCAAGCCCTGTTCCCCATGAGCTCTGACTTGCTCTGAGACTCCCTTTGAATTTCTTTTTAGTCCTTGGTCATGTAAATGTCTTTTGTCATAGGCCATTTGTTGTTGCTGTTGTTCTTAAGAAGAATGGGGCTGTGCTCTTACTGATCACTGTGCTTTCTTAGAATGCTGCAGAATTCCTGTACATAAAGGCCCCCAGTGTTTGTGTATTGAATAAAATTAAAGATTTTCTGTGGTAATAAACTAGTCTGGTAGCCACACTTGCCAGAAGGCACAGGAAAGGACTGTTGATTCTTCCTTTCAGAAGTACTTAGCCTGGGATCCAGGGAGAGGATATAATGGTCTGTGAGCCATGTAAAGTTAAACAAAAATTCTTATATATGTTCATATGTGTATTTTTCTGAAATTTACACTTGTAGCTTTTTATCTGATTGTAAACAGAAAATCTTACCAGGTTAAGGACATCTACTTTAAATGATTTAGCATTCTAAATAACTTCTTAAAATTATATAAGCCCAACAAAGGAGAATCAAAGTCAGCAGCTCATCTCAGGTAGGTTATTCAAAATCTGTGGTCCAGAATATATGCACCCTCTCCCTGTTTTATGGATTTTTGAACTTGGAAAACTTAGAAAACTCTTCATCAGTTTGGTTGTGGGTTAAATTGACCAGGGACAGAGCCCATGGCAACTTGAGAATTGATGGCTGGGTTCTGGTCCTTATTACTTTGCTTCCATCTCTGTTGTCTCCAGAGGCATCAGAGAATGTCTCTTAGTGGGAACTCTTAGCTTGCTGGTGTGAGCAGGCACATACTTGTGGAGGTTCAGTACTAGGTTCCTGTCCTCCCTTTTAGAATCAAATGAGTGTACTGGGAGTTTAAAGGGGATATTGCTGGGAGCTAGATGGTGGAAGCATCTGGACTTCTGGTGTAGAGCTCATATCTGGATGCTTACCTGTGTTTTAGCAGAAATTCTTCTACTGTGGGTAAGGGAGTGGGCACACAGTTTTTTTTTTTTTAATTGTTTTTTTATTTTTGGCCATGCCTGTGGCACATATACATTCCAGGGCCAGGGATTGAATCTGTGCCAAGCTGTGACAATGCTTGATTCTTTACCTGCTGAGCCACTGGGGAACTCTGGACACACAGTTTTAAGAGGATGATTTTTTGTGTTATAACTGAACATATTGTTGATTATAAGAGTAATCAATCAGTATTTAGGTAGGATAAAGGAAAGAAAGATGAAAGGCTCTATGAACAGCTGTCCATATTAGTAGGTTTTTTGCTTTTCATCCCTGCATGGAGATAGAGCTATTGGTTGTTTCATTCTTGGTTCTCCTTTTCTCTTTCGTGGATGGCAGTGGGCCGTGACTCAGGCCCCATAGAGCCATGCAGACTCTCCTTTTTCAAGAGCTGAGCAGGGACTCTTTAACCTGGATTCATTTAACCATTCAGCTCTCCCATTGTGTTGCTGGCAGATTTGCATGGAATTTTGTGCTGCAACCTTATCAAGTATGACTCCTGGAAAGGAAAGAGTGACTGACCTCTAATTAATGCTATGATTGTGATGGCTTTTAAATTGAAGTACTTGAAAAAATTTTGGCCCTCCCCCTTTTTTTGGTAAAATATTTATAATCTTTTGGTTTTTTTTTCATGCCTGCCTTACCAGTCAGTACCAAGTCACTTAACTCAGTTGTGGGGAAGATACTCTCTTTATATCAAAGTGTCTCATAATTTGATGTATTAACTTTAATTTCCATGGCAAATCATTAGCCTTGGATGGAATACAGCTACATTTTTGTCTAATACAAAGTTATTCTCAATCTTTATAATGTGAATACATGAGCACATTGAGTTAAAGGAGTTGTCTTTGGCTCAGGTTGGAAAAATACCAGAGCCACACCACCTCTGTCTGTGCCTGGTTTCCAGAGCCACCCTTGGTTCTTTGAAAACTAGCGCTTTGGGTGCTGGTAACCCCTGTCTTTTGATTTTGTGTTGACTACCCATTCAAAGAGTCAAAAGCTACCTCACCTGTTTCTCTGCAACTCCATTTTTTTTCCAAGGTAAAGGTTAGCAAGTTTTGGTTCCCTGCCTTTTTTGTGTGATAAAAGTTGTGTTGGAATACAGCCGTGCTCGTTTGTGTGTCGTGTACGGCGGCTTTCGTATTACAGTGGAGCATTGTGGCCAAGATCCTATGATCTACAAAGCTTAAAATAGTGACCACCTGGATTTCCTCAGAAAAAGATTGCTGACCCCTTCTTTGTGAGATTTGACTGGGCTCAGGTGTTACATATTCAGATGTTGTCTCCGTAGCTTAGGGAAATGACCTGCTGGCCTGCTTTCTGCTGTTGGTAGCAGAGAAATGTGTCTTTCCTTTCCCAAAACATGTGTAGTATATCCTGTTCTTTGGCCTAAGAACTCAGCTGGGGCTCTGTAATTCTCTGTGGCAGTGTTCCCAGTCCTGCCACAGTCTTTTTCAGCATCCTCAGGCTTGGCTATGTTTCTGAAAGGTGTCCTAACGGTGAGGCTGGTTCGAGGTGCAGTGAGCATTGCACTCTCACCCTTCGTTGAGACAGACAAGGGACCCACTGGCTTTGCTGACTCATTTCACAGTGAGGCTGATTAGCATGAAGCATAACCTCTTGTTTGTGATATTTTTCAGGCTGCAGCATCTCGAGCTAGAAAATAATGACTTTGGTGTAAGCTCTTTTATTTGTAATGCCCTGCAAACACGTGTAGAAATTCCCCCTAGTGCACAGCTGCTTTGGGAGATTATGCACTGCCTAATGCCACCCGCCATCAGTTTTGATATTTATTTACATCACAAATCCTTTACTGTGTCTTAATAATAAACAGTACACACTAGATCTACCATTCATTTTCTTTACAAAATGAATAGTTGCAAGACTGAAATCTGAGTCTTCCCTTTCATGGAGGTACTTGCCATTTGCCTCTCTATTCATCACTGAAACCTAGCTTATGGGACCTTATTCCCTCCAGGCAAAAGAGGGCTGCATTCTGGCCATTTTGAAGCCATTTAGAACTTGTCAAAACTGAAATTAAATTACAGAAAATTTCCCTTGTGGTAATAATGGCAGTTACGTGGTGGTCATGTCATCAGAGTATTTGTGGATGAAGATCCCACCACCGTGGTAAGAGATGAAACACATCGACTGCCGCTTCTCGGAAGGCTGTGCTCCCATTCTGTGCACAGAACCATTGTTCCTTCCCAGAGTTATGTTGCAAATGATCCCCACTTGACATGCCTCTATGGGCAGGTATTCTGTCTCACAAACTTGATGCCTGGTATGGTGGGTATTCTCAAATAGAGACATACTTTTATTGTCTGTGAATGGAACCCGGAATAGCTCCATTTTACCGAGGAGTCAGGTCATGAGAGCCAGGGTGATGACAGGGTGCCCTGTGCTCAGGTTTGGATACCGAGAACTGGGCCTCCACACTGGCTCTACTCTTCATTGGCTAGACAGCCTGGTACAAATTGCGTAACTCTTCTGCCCCTCACATTCCTCTACAGTAAAACACACATATTTAGAATGTGTATGTTTATGGTGGCAATGATAAAAAGTGTTATTAGGAGTTCCTGTTGTGGTGCAGTGGAAACAAATCCGACTAGGAACCATGAGGTTGCGGGTTCTATCCCTGGCCTTGCTCAGTGGGTTAACCATCTGGTGTTGCTGTGAGTTGTGGTGTAGGTTGTAGATGAGGCTTGGATCCTGTGTTGTTGTGGCTGTGGTGTAGGCCGGTGGCTGCAGCTCCAATTAGACCCCTAGCCTGGGAACCTTCGTATGCCTTGGGTGAGGGCCCATTAAAATTCCAAAAAAGAAAAGGTGTTATCAGAAACCTACAGAATCTGTGCTTGAGGGCTGCAGAGATGTTGTGTGGTGAGATGGTATGACCTTCATGTGTATTACTCATCAAAGGGAAAGAGAACAATTGTAGGCAAACAAGCTTTAGTGGTATTGAGCTAATCCTGATTTTGCAGCCAACATTTGAGGCTTTGCTATACGGCAAAATAGCCTTTTGTTTTCTGTTTTAAAATTTTTAAAATTTTTTTATGGCTACACCCATGTCATATGGAAGTTCCAAGGTCAGGGATTGAATCTAAGCCCCAGCTGTGATCTTTACTGCACCTACAACAAAGTCAGATTCTTTAACCCACTGCACCATGGTGGGGATCGAACCCACGCCTCCTTAGCAACCTGAGCTGCTGCAGTTGAATTGTTAACCCTTTTGGCCACAGCAGGAACTCCTGGTTTTCTTATTATTTATTTATTTTTGCTTTTTTTTTGTAGGGCCACACCCAAGGCATATGGAGATTCCCATGAGGGGTCGAATTGGCGCTCCAGGTACCAGCCTATGCCACCGACACAGCAATGCCAGATCCAAGCTGCAGCCTGTACCACAGCTCATGGCAGTGTCAGATCCTTAACCCTGAGCGAGGCCAGGGATCGAACCCGCAACCTCATGGTTCCTAGTCGGATTTGTTTCCACTGCGCCACAACGGGAATTCCAGGAACTCCTGGTTTCTTTTTAATTGTTTTTAGATTTGCTTTTCATTGCAGGGCAAATAAAGGTTTTATTCAGGTAGGTATTTCCAAAACTGATGTATAAGGCTGTCCTTTCCTTGTCAACTTCACGATCTTGGCAAACAATTAACAATAATAGCAACATAATTAGAAAAGAACTACTAAAAGTGTTTTCAGTAGAAATCACTTAATTATTGTGACAGCAGCTAAGGACGAATAATAATATAGCTTAGAGTAAGAAATCATTATTTCTTTTCTTGATTAGTTCAGCTATAAAGTTTAAGATACATTTACCTTCTTTCATATGTAACTTTATGGTAACATTTTGAACACAGGAGAGAGGAAATAATAGCATTTAGTAGAGGGTTTGTAAGGTCCTAAAGGGAAATCATAGGATCCCTCCTAATGCCTTCCTTTCAAAGCCTAGAGCCTGAAACAAAATATTTATAATCATTCCCACACCTTTTCTTCCCTTTCTGAGATACCTAGGGACCCAAAGACTGCACGACTTAGCTTGGTATGGCCCTATCCCAAAGTCTTTCTCTACAAGAAAGAGGTGAGAAAATGAGAGCTGGAGAGCCCCAAGCTTTCTACCTGGTTTTACCATCCCTTACAACTCCCTTCAGGCTTTATCCAATCCCCTGCATGTGGTAACAGATGGAGGAGAGGATGTCGGTTGCCTGTTTCTCTTAAAAATGTTGGTCTGTTTGTTTGCCTCATTGCCATTTTCTTTTGAATTTTAGGATCTGTCCGGGGCTCTTGGAGAATATGTCTTGTATTGTTATTTCTGAACTTTTCCTTGCCTAATAAGTGTTCAGCCTTCTGACTCTAACTTGCTTGTGGTTATCATAGCACAGTTGCTCCTGATGTCACATCTTTACTCTGAACAGCTTGAAAAGCCATTTAGTGGTTTTTTTTTTTCCACGCTGGTCAGATTTACTGAGCATGCATAGGCTACTATCATTCTCTAGATTTGTTTCAATTTACGAGTTCATAAGACAACTCCAAGGAGTGTAACTGAGTTGTAATTTATAGCCATGGTATGTTAATTGTGTGAAATTGTAGTCTAGTTAGTCTATACGAATTATGACTGCACTTATAAGTTGTTTACATGAAACAGCAAGATAGATATGTATGTCTTCCTTTGAATAGTAATAAAAGGAAATGCCTGTCAACTTAATTTATCGCCAAACATGTTCATATTCAAAGCCCTTTACTGTGAAATAAAAATTTGACCTAAAGATTATGGTTACTGCAGACTTGACAGCAGCTGTGACTATGGTATAAAATATTGTAGGGGCATTGACTGCCATAATAAAAGCTGGGTAGCTCATATGAAAAGCTGTTAGATGAGGTGAATGTTCTTGGACGTAGAAACGGTTGAAGTAATTCTTCCATTCAGAGATTTGAGAGGTCATCTGCTTCAAGTCCCTGTGAGGTCCCCATCAGGTCACAGACTTCCCTGGGTCACGTTGTCAAACTGCGTCTGGGTCAGTGTGTCTTCCCCTATGACCTCTGCTCCAGGGCATAACCGCAGACCTTACGTTTCTCCCAGATACACACACTCTCTCATTTTACAACCTCTCTGAGGCAGTAGAAGAAAGAAAAAATGGCAGAAGGTTTTGAGAGTTTCACATGGAAGGCAGTTGGTTTAAAATTCACAGTGGTTCGAATTTTCACGTACACGTGCATTCATTTATCTCAGACTTGGGTGCCCACCTCATGCCCAGCAGCAGGGTTGAGCTGAGTGCTGCAAGCCCTGGACAGACGAGCCCTGTCCTCAAGTAGCTGAGACTAGTCTAAGATTTCTTGACCTCAGCACTGCGGTCATTCTTCACAGCATCCTAGCGTCTGCACACAGATGCCAGTAGCACCTCCCTTTAGTGACGGTGAGAATGTCTCCAAGGCATTCTCAGAGATCTCTGGAGGTGGAAGACTCCCAAGGTTGAGAACCACTGGGCTTGTGGGCACTACTGGTGTGGGAGACAGGCAAGCATGAAGGAAAATAAGTACTAGGTACGTCTGGTAGGATGACTAAACATGAGCTGTGGAGTGCTGTGAAAGAAAGTAGGGAGTGGTGGCTTTTGGAGTACTTTCAAATTCACTGTCTTTCTCCCAGGCCGACACCTAACCACCCTGCAGTACGTCTTGAATAGCTAAACAAGTTTTGTAAACAGGCTCTATAATTACCTAGTGGTTATTACATAGTACAGTCCTACCATCATGTAGCTGCATACACATGTGCAGCACTGAACAGGGGCTGTTGAATGGAAGATCCTGTACAAGACAGAGAGGCAGAGGGTGAATCAGCTGGTTTGTTTCCAAGTTTAGCACATGGTATTTATTATTACTGGCCTAATAGGACTAACCACTGTAAGTTATCCACCTACTTTCCATCAGAGATAGAAGTGGTTGTACAACTGTCAAAAAAAAGTTTATTAAAGTTTGTTTTTATGTAAAAAGCCACATTATAACTATTTCTCATCAGAAGGAATGTAACATTTATAGATAGCATAGTTCATTGGTAATTCATAAACTGTCTTTTCATATCTTATTATATATATATTTTTTTCTTTCTTTTTAGGGTCGTACAGGTGGCATATGGAAGTTCCCAGGTTAGGGGTCAAATAGGAGCTGCAGCTGATGGCCTACACCACAGCCACAGCAACGCCAGATCTGAACCCCATCTGTGACTTACATCATAGCTCATGGCAACTCTGGATCCTCAACCCACTGACTGAGGCCAGGGATTGAACTTGCATCCTCTTGGATACTAGTCAGGTTCCTTGCTGCTGAGCCACGATGGGAACTCCCATATCTTCCTATATCTTAAACTGTGACTCATTAAAAGTTGTAGTGGTAATGTTTATTATTAGAATTCAGACTTGCAGTTATCATGTGCAAAGTAAAGGTTTGTGCTACTCTCAAACAAAAACAGAAATAAAAACTAGTAACTAGTAGAGTTCCCTTCATGGCTCAGTAGTTAACAAACCTGACTAGGGCCCAAGAAGATGAGGGTTTGATCCTTGGCCTCGCTTGGTGGTTAAGGATCTGGCATTGCTGTGAGCTATGGCATAGGTGGGCAGCTGTAGCTCTGATTCGACCCCTAGCCTGGGAACTTCCATATGCTGTGGGTGCGGCCCTAAAAACAAAACAAACAAACAAAAAAACCACTAGTAACTAGTGGTATTTAACGTTGTTTTTCTGTAGTCTGTTCATTGCTATAGTTATTTTTCTGTGTAATTGCTTCTCCTACATAGAAATTGCCATTATTTTATGCTCTTTCCCCTACTGGGCCATGGTGTTTGAAGGATGTTGTGAATGCAGTTTCCTTGCACTGCTGAGTGTATGCATTAATCAGAGACTAGGAAATGCCTGTTGTTCTTTCAGGTTCATTTTTAAATCATTATAAATCATAACCAAGCTCCTGGCTAGGTTATATTTGCTAACATTTACTCTGTTATGCACTTGTGTCTGAGTGGTGGAGAAACGTGGAGTCACAGTGGGATACATGACAGGCATAGGTACCTCCATGGGGCATGATTTTGAAGAAAATGAAATAAACTGACTAATAAAAGCAAGAGTAGGACTGACAGTGATTAAATGTCTGGTGCCCAGTGAACACTGCAGCTGAACCTGCCTTAGCATTCTGAATTTAGAGGTCCTTACCTCATGGCGTAAGCTCCCTTCCTATAACACTGTTTGTTCTAGTTAGCGGTGTTACCTGCCAAACTTGGGTCCACTCACCTGAGCACAGTAAAGCCAATCTGTTGACCCTGGGTTGTGGTGAAGGAGAGTGCAGCATTTATTGTAGGGCACCAAGCAAGGGGACCAGGTAGCTAATGTTCAAAAGGCCTGAACTCCCTGATGGCTTTCAGGGAAAGGATTTTAATACAGGGTGAGGGAGGTGGGTTGTGGGTATATGATCAGCTCATGGACATTCTTGTGATTTGTTGATGGCTTGGGTCCAGTGTTGCTTTGGCTGTGGTGTAGGCTGGCAGCTACAGATCCAATTTGATCCCTAGCCTGGGAACCTCCGTAAGCCAAGACAACAATGAAAAGTTACTGATATTTTCCATAATTCATTTATTTATATATAATATATATATGTATATATATATATAGTTGCCGAGCTAAAATGTGAAATCCCAGACCTCTTAAATATTTTACAGATACTTTCTTTCAATATTCTTTAATGGATATTGTTTTCATAGAACTGTCTTAAAATTAATTAGTAAAGAACTGTAGAAACCAGGCTGCCTGGGTTTCAATCTTGGCTCCACCAAAGACCTTGGGCAGATTACTTAACCTTTCTGTGTGTTAGTTTTTTCATTAGTTAAATGGGCATAATAAGTGCACCAACCTCCAGCAGTTGAATTATTAAATGTAATGTACCTAGAATTGAGCCTGGCATTTAGCATATCCATGGTGCAAGTGACAAGTAAATAAGTAAATGCAGACAAATGATATTTTTAGTGTTAACAATTTATTGTTGAAAATATACTCCAGGACACATTTTTTCATTCAATTTATTAATTCATACAAAAAGTGTTTATTGACCCCTTGGTTGAAAGTTGCAGTGATGAGCATGATATGCATGACTTTTGTCCTCTCATAGGCAAGGCTTAGAGACTGACATTTATAAAATAATTACACCACTGATTAGTTATGATGTAATTTGTGTCACATATTGATGGCATTGAGTTACATGTCTTAGGGGGAACTGACCTAGTCTGTATGCATTTAAGGTGAAATATGAAGAACGTTAGCTAGATAAATATGCTTGGTTATAGTAAGAGGATGAGAATGTTTCCAGAAGAGGCAGCAGTACATAAGACTGGTAACAGCATAAGAAGAATGGCGGAGAAAAATGACATTTGAGTGAATAGTGATATTTCTGTTGTTTTTTAATTCACAAAATCTGTTATTTCCCATTATGTGACCTGTTACCTGTCTTCTAGAGCACCTTCCCCTTTTCTTCCTGTTGGCTCAAGCAACCCCTACCTTTCTCCCTCTCCCACTCCCAAGTTGCAGTCCATATGTTCTTCTACTTAATGGTTTTTCCATCAACCTACCCCCCCTTTTTTTTTCTTCTTTTTTCGGCCACCCCATGGCATATGCAAGTTCCTGGGCCAGGCATTGAATCTAAGCTGGAGCTGTGACTTATGCCACAGATTGATCCTTAACCTGGGATCCAATTGGTGCCTCCACAGAGACAAGCCTGATCGTTGCCACAGCGAGAACTCTCCTACTCCTTTTTTCAATCCTACTTTTTATTGCTATCACTCTTTCAACTATTCCTAAAACAGCTATTCTTTAGTCCAAAGGAGTATTTAAATGGTTGAAAAATAGGTAAAAAGAACCTTCTTCTGCAAACCGTTGAAGCTAATAATTTAGACTATTTGAACAGTAAGAACATAACTCATAACTCTTATAGTATTTTATTTTATTATATTTAACCATTTTATTAAATTGAAATATAGTTAATTTATAATGTGTTAGCTTTATATGTACAGCACAGTGATTCAGTTTTACATATATATATATATATATATATATATATATATATACATACACATATATATAGCTAGATAAATATAGATACATAGATATAGTTTTTCAGGTTCTTTTCCATTATAGGTTATTACAAGACATTGAATGTTAGGCCCTTGTTGTTTATCTGTTTTATATATAGTAGTATGTATATGTTAATCCAAAACTCCTAATTTATCCCCCACACACACAATCTCTCTAGTAACCATAAGTTTGTTTTCTGTGTCTTTGAGTCTATTTCTGTTTTTTAAATAAATTCATTTATATCACTTTCAAAGATTCCACATAAAAGTGGTATCATACAATATTTGTCTTTCTCTGACTTACTTCACTTAATATGGTAATC
This sequence comes from Catagonus wagneri, assembly GCA_004024745.2. Taxonomy (NCBI): domain Eukaryota; kingdom Metazoa; phylum Chordata; class Mammalia; order Artiodactyla; family Tayassuidae; genus Catagonus; species Catagonus wagneri. The sequence goes on from PVHT020000022.1 coordinate 10,615,361, forward strand.
TCTAGGTCCATGTTGTTGCAGATGGCATTATTTCATTCTTTTTTATGACTGATATTTCCATATATATACATATGTATATAAAACATCTTTATTCATTCTTCTTTCAGTGGACATTTAAGTTGTTTCCATGTCTTAACTGTTGGAAATAGTGCTGCTGTGAACATTGGGGTACATGTACCTTTTCAAATTAGAGTTTTCTCCAAATATGTGCCCAGCAATGGGATTGCAGGATCACTTGGTAACTCTATTTGTAGTTTTTTTGGGAACCGCCTGCTTTTATCCATAGTCCTTGTACCAATTTACATTCCCTCCAAGAGTGTGGCAGGGTTTCTTTTCCTCCATACTCTCTCGATGGTATTTTGTTGAATAAGGAGATATTGCTTATTTTTTCGTTATTACCAAGAAATATTTTTAGTTCAGAATATTTTCCGTATCATTGAAGGACTAGCTTTTCCTAAGTAGTGTTTTTATACCTTGACACATGTTTTATCTTCTAATCTCTGTTTGAGATGACAAATCTTAGAAAAGTAGAAATTTCAAAAGGCTTCTTTTTATGGTTCCTTTCTTCATTACTACATCTCAGGAGTTATATCATTTTAATGTGAGAATAATTATTAGTAGGAAATAAAAGAGAAAGGATCTGCCTGTGTAAGCATAGGAATATGTGAACTTAAGTCATTTTGCAGGTGAATACCTAAAACCATACATCTATTTTATGTTCTTTAATACAGGTATATGTTATAGCTCAACTATGGTCAAGTGAGGGTAATGGATGAGTAAGTAGCATTTATCTCTAGAACACAAGTGTTTCATTCAGGTTTCTCCAGAACCAAAAGGATGTATATATGTAAAGATACTTATTATAAGCAATTAGCTCTAATTATGGAGGCTGAGGTGTCCCAAGATCTGTAGTCAGCAAGCTGGACACCAAGGAATAGGTGATATTTTAGTTTTGATGTAGATGTAGGTCAAAACTCTTGACCCAGGAGTTCCTGTTGTGGGTCAGCAGTAACAAACCCGACTAATACCCACGAGGATGTGGATTTGATCCCTGTCCTTGCTCGGTGGGTTATGTATCCTGCCTTGCTATGAGCTGTGGTGTAGGTTGTAGACACAGCTCCAATCTGGCATTGCTGTGGTTGTGGCATTGGCCATCAGCTGCAGCTCCAATTCAACCCCTAGCCTGGGAACTTCCATATGCCACACATACGGCTTTAGAACAAAAAACTAAAACTCTTGACCCAGCTCAATCAGTCAGGCAGAAAGAGTTCCATCTTATTCCTGGGATGGTTAAATTTTTTGTTCTGTTTGGGTCTTTAACTGATTGTATGGGGCCTGCCCACATTAGGGAGATCAGTCTGCTTTATTCATTGTACTGAATCAGGTGGTTATTTTATCCAAAACACCTTAACTGACACACTCAGAATAATGTTTGACCAAATGTCCGGGCACCTCATGGTCAAGTTGACACACAAAAAATTGGTTTAATATTTAAAAATAAGTCGGTTTTATCTATCAGATTAACACAATAAAGGAAAAAATATGATCATTTTAATAAGTAAGGATAAACACTCATTTCAGATTAAACACTCTCAGAAGGAACTTTGTCAATAAACTAAGTATAAGAAATCTACAATTAGTGTCATACTGTATGGTGAAATATTGCACAATTCCTTCCTAAGGTGTGACACAAAGTGAGAATTGTCTTTCTCACCACTACTGTTTGTTCTTTACTGAAGACCCTGGCCACTGCAGTAAGTCAAGAAAAGGAAGTAAAGGACATTAAGATAAAAAAGAAGTAAAACTGTTCCTATTTGTAGGTAATATAATAGTTTATAAAGAATATATCTACCTGTAGATCTAGATCTTCTTCAGTAGAAGAGAAGAGAGAACCCAAAGTAGACCTACACTTATATGGCATTTTAATTTTTTATGTGGCACCAAAGTGATCCAGTGGGGAAAAAGAGTCTTCAATATTTGTGAAAAAAATGAACCTTGAACCCCTCCATGTACTACTAGTAAGTAAAGATGGATCCTAGACCTGAAAGAAAACTGAAATAGGAAGGTTTTAGAATAAAATACAAGAGAATATAACTTAGAGATAGAAAAAGGTTTCTTAAGTCATAGAAAGCAGTAATTATAAAAGAAAAAAAACTGATGAGTTAGACCTCATTAAAGTTAAAAACTTTTGCTCGTTAAAAGACATCATTAAGAACACCCAAGTTAGGAGAAAACATTTACAGAACGTACAGCTGATAAATGACTCAGACAACTCAATAATAAACAACAAAAGTATCTCAATAAAAAGTGGGCCAAAAAATTAAGACTCATCATAAATGAAGATATACAGAGTTAAAATGTGTTCATAGAGACCTGCATACCAATGACAGTAGTTTCTAATAGCTTTGTTTGAAGTAGGAGCTAGGCTGCAACATTGTTGGAAGAACCGGAGGAGTAGAAGGGTGTGTAGGGAAACTGGTGTTACCTGGGTTCAAGAACAACAGGGAGCTTTGTTCCTCACCCTGGCCTGCGGCTCCCACTCCTTCAGCAGCCTGCAGCCTTATGGGGAAATGTCTTTTGACTGTATTCTGCCTTCAGTCTCTGCAGGTCTCCTTATTATCAAGACCACATCAGAACCCTTTTGGCCTGGGATGGCTCCACACAGGGAGGGGTTCAGAAGGACTGGGGTGGTGCTGGTCACCAGCACCGCATATGCTGTACTGTCACTGTATTCTCCATTGTTAGGAGCACTGATATTGATGCCAAAAAAGATACAGGCTCAAGCCATCACTCTAGTGCTTATTACTTAATTCATGACCTCTGGCAGATTATTGACTCTCTGTATACTACCTTAGTAGTCAAAACAGGGATATTAATAGTTTCTCATTGGGGTGTGAGGTTTAAATGAGATAGTGCAAGGACTGATGCAATGCTTGGTACTGATCACTGTGCCTGGCACATAGTAAGCACACAATTAATGAGAGATGCTTGCTATCATAACCATCAGCTTGAACTCTTTTTAATAACAATCAATTAAAATCTTTTTAAAAAATAACTTGTATGTAAGGTAGGTCCCCTTCCTTTGTCTTGTACTTGAGAATACAGGAACATAAAGGTACAGCAAAAACTTGCCATTGGACACAAAGTCGTGAGTGCTGTTGCTGTACTTAACTGATGGCTCTTAGGGAGACAGTTCTTCGTGCTGCATCCACTGTAGGGATTTCACATGATGCCCAGCCAGGCCGTCTCAGAGGCAGAACTGTGGTCTCTGATTGACAAGAGTCTCAGATGTTGCTGCTGCCAAATAGAAATTAAGTGAAACTGTTTCATTAAAAATGTAAAAGGGAAGTAGTTGAATATAAAAAAAGGAAAAATACATATTAACTTTGAAATTGCTGAGAGAAGTCCATAGTAAAAGTTATTTAAAATTTATTTTTGCCAAATAGAAAATTAATTTTATTAAAGAATTTTATTGGAGTATAATTGACTTACAATGTTGTGTTAGTTTCAGATGTACAGCAAAGTGAATCAGATATATATATATATATATATGTTCTTTTTAAAATTTGGGATTCCAATAACCTTTGTGGTTCAGTGCCCAAAACTTTAATATTAACTTCTGTTATATGTAATTCATTTTCAGGCTCTTAGTAATTTTATAACTTTCTAGTTACACGTTGCCATATTTCTAATATTTTATTATTAAAAATAGTATTTAGATCTGAGTATTAAAGTGAGATGGTGTTTTAGATTAGGTTTTTAAAATTCTTTTACATTGGGTTTTAAAAATGTAATGTTAGTTCTGAACATTGAAATATATAATTTCTGTTGATTTAACAATACCTAATTGCTATTTTGATGTTTCTTTCTTGATGATATAGAGACAGAAATGAATTAATGTGTATAAACTTTTCCTATTGAAGACTCTTTTTGTGTTACAACTGGCATTTAAAATCATAACTGTTTTTAACAGCCATATGGAAATCAAGTCTCTAGATTAAAAAACATAAACCAATTAATCTGTTTATCTTTAGGCCTGATATTCTAACCGTGCTAATTGACCTTAATTATTTCGAACATATGTAAAAGTGAAAATTTGAAATAGTCTTCTCTTTTGGCAAATTCTTATATATAATGTTCTGTTACTGATTTTATTGTTAATTTAACTTGTATGATTTGTTCTGGGCTCACAGTGTATGTCTGTCTCACCTGATAACCCATTTCATTTCATTCTGACTATGAAATCATTTTCTTGTAAGTTAAACACTTACTGTTATGCTCTGGTTTCAACTATAGATACAGTTTTAGTATTAGGCTAGAGAAGTAGATTGAAAAATCCTTTCTATTCTCGTAAATGATTTTAAGTTTTCTTCTGGGTATTTCTTCTGAATCTACATTTAGTTGTGTAGATTCTGTCTTAAAACAGTCTTTATGCATAAACATTCTCAACAAAAGTTGTAGCCTTCCAACTCTTTTTGGTACAGAAAGAAGATGGACCTTCTTGATGTATCTCTTCAGTTATCTCTCTGGTACCTCTTACCTTCTTTCTCAGGCTGTTGTTCTCCATATTGTGGCAAACATTACTGTTGACTTTTCTAGGCTAACAGACGAGGAGCAAGTCTTGAGATAATTCCCTTGGCATACCTGATCCAGTCACTATTGTCATTGGGATGGAATGTTTGATTGGCTAGTCTAGCCTCACTTCAAAAACAAGTCCTAATAAGCTGGGGGAGAATCTTTCTTAGTGCCCTTTTAAGTCAGAAAACGTTCTAATGAAGAAAAGTCATAGGAGGGTATATAATAAAATGTAGTAATTTAATTCTGCTACCTCAAATGCAGTAAATTTTTTGGAACCAACTAAATAATGAATAGTAAATTACAAATAAAAACAACCCTCTTCGGTTCCATAAAACTTAACCAATGGTGAGAATTGCAAACGTTTTCCAGATTTCTGCCCTCCTTCATGTAGCTGCTTTTTTATGAAATTTGGTTTGTAGTTTTCCCTTTTTGCTTATATTAGGCACTGAAATGTTTGTGGAATGAATGCTGACATGGCTTGTTACTGTGGATATTATTGCAGCAACACAAGTACTAAACTGAATTAATGTAATTTAATATTTGATTAAAGTACTGCATCTTCTGTTAGTTTTCTTTTCCATACGTTTCACAGAGTGGTGAGATAGGGCTAGGCTTCATGGTTCTGCACTGTAAAAGGAAGGCTTGCCATTAACAGTCTAGGGCCAGAGATTATATTGATCAGGTGGTCTACTTTTGCAGCAAAGTAGATTTCTCAAACAGAATAAGAATAATGGGGAGCCATTTTCAACTTGTTTTCTATGTTCTTGGACAAAGTAAAAAGGCAAAGGATGAGAAGACATGGTATGTGGTAGTTGTTTAATGCTATAAAAAGTCCTCCCTGACTCCTGCCTTGCCGTTTAGAATAACTGGGGCAAACAGTTCTTGGAATGCAGAATAAGCCAAAACTGAAGGGATGAGCTAGTACTCTAACCCTGCCGGTCCCCATGCTTTACCTTCCTCTTCTCTTTAATTAGGTCTCTCCAACTCCATGAGGAAAGGTTTTTGCATTTTGATTTAATGGATTTCTGCTACAGCTTGTATTTATTCAGAAGACAGAACATTCCTGGCTTTTTATTTCTTGACAGATGATGGATTGTAATAGGCAAACCACATCTGAGGAAATGAAGGAAACTGCAGCCCTGTAATAATTCCTTGTTACACCTTTAGATGAGCAATCTTTACTCTGATTATTGTGTAAGTTGGACAAGTGGGGGGCTTTTTTTGACATCAGAAATGTGGTTGGATAGAATTGTTTCAAAGTAGTCTTTTCTACTTGGCAGAGTTTGAGGCTGATACTGGCTGTATTTATGATTACTTTCTGGATTCAGTCCAGTTAGAATTTAAATATATTAAAAGTACATGTGAATATGAGGAAATGTAGATCATTAAAATTGCACTTATGTAGCTTTTAAAAAAATAAAACATTTGGACTGATTAATGAGTTTCTGTAGAGTAAAAATAGAGCACAATCTAGTGAATCACTTTCTGGATTATATCCATGTTCCCATTGCCCCTGAGGTAGTGAAGGACTTCTCTTGTCTAGCGCTTGTTAGTGGTCTTTACAACAGTGACAATTTTACATTTTATTTGATTTAACCAAATTCTTAGACATTAGACATAGAGAGTTAGAAATGTGAGTTGTAGTTTGTAGCTGCGTGTCATTTACTGGAACAGAAAAAGTGTTTCTTAACATTTATGACATATATCCATTAATCAAGGCAGAGTTCCCATATTTGCTAATGAAACACTTTGAGGCCTTTTAATCAAAGGTTCTATGTAACACTCTAATTCAATTTTAAATTAAATTATGTAAATAGAAATGACAAAAGTAAATAATTCAGATATAGTAAGGTCCACCTTAGATGTCCATTTTCATATTTGTCTTGCTTCTTACATTACTGGCAATATTCTAGTGTTTAGCAACCATTCAGCTAGTATTTATGGAGCTCATACTCTGTATTGGTGGTGGGGATGTACAGATGGATGTAAAGTAGATCTGAGCCCTGCCCTCACCGAACATAGGTTCTAGGGCAGGAAATAGACATTAACCAACTAAACATGCAAACATGATTAAAAATTGTTGTAAGTGATCTGAAGAACAAGGTGCTATGAAAGGAAACACTTTTGGTTTGGATAAATATGGAGAGAACAAGAGTGTTTTTCTCACTCTGTCACTTAAAAAGGCATTTTTCCACTCCAAGTATAGGGCTTTAGTTCAAGCAACCTCCTCATGCCACTCCCGCTTCTGGTTGTACCCACCACCTCTGTCCCATACTGCTCCCCCCAAATCACACTTAAGAAAGTGGATCAGTCTCTCACATATGTATGTGCATATAATAGGTAGATATATGTACATATTACATATATGATCATGTGTATAACCTGTTTTCTCCACGTCCTGGTAATGGCTTTCCCTATCATTAAATGTTCTTCCATAGTTGTACCATGAGTTTTGAAAGGAATATCCCATTTTTCCTAGAAAATGTTTTTTTATGTTTTTTCGTTCATTCGTAAACACTGTTGAGATGAACAGTCTTAGACATAAGCTAGTACATTAAGTAATAATTATTTTTTTAGTATGTTTCCAGCAATTAGTGACCACAGATTATTCATATTTTAAAAGGTTTATTGCATTTTTAAAAATTCTGTTTTCTGTTGCTAAGTTGTTGTCATGATTTATTCTTAACATGTCACATCTTTGAGATTTTTGAATCTAAAGTCAGGCAACAGTCGTGGAAGGTAGTTCTACATGTTGGGTGCTTGTTAGCCTTAAACTGATTCAAATACTGTTTTTCTAATCTTAATTTCTTAGAATAAAAATGAATCCTCTTATAAGAAATGTTTTACCATACTTCCCTATTTATGGTGATCTAAACTTGTACACAGAGAAATTGAAGAAACACTTAAAAATCTATTATGTCTCTGTCTATCTTGTTTTTCTCCAGTTCATACTGAATATATCTACCTTTTCCCCCTGCTTTAAATCATTTCACAGAATTAATAACAGAGATAAGATAATAGCAGTGCTAGACATATTCTCACACTTGAGTGGGAATGCAAGAACTGCCAGATAAAATGAATCTGAGATGCTGAATTATTTCCTTTTCGTGCTCTGTGGTTTTCTAAAGAAGTTTTGCTGAAAAAGTGTCTGTTGTCAGCCAATTTAAAAAATGTTATTTCCAACCAAATTGTTTCTTTTATTATTTAATGTTAAATTTCTGAGCATATTGTTAATGTTAGAAAACCTGAAGTAAATTATACCCCTTCCTAAAGGCATTAAATGTTTGGTCTAGTTAGTTTTCATCAGGTTGTTTCCTGTTACAGAAATAATGCCAGAGAATTTTTAGGTGGCAAGAGACATGTCCACTGAGTGTGAGATAGGGTTAATGACCTGACTGTTCAATAAATAAAGGCTTCATTTTTGCCTGAAAATATATTAAAAATTCAGTATGACTTATAGGACTTAAAAATATGATAACCTAGAAGTTACTTGAAAAATAACAAGCTATTTTTGTTTCTCCCAAGCAAGAGTGTCCTCAGTATACACAGTCAGCTCTCTGAATCCTCAGCTTCTACATCTGTGGGTTCAACCAACCATACACTGAAAATATTAGAAAGAAATTCTAGAAAACTCTGAAGAGAAAAACTTGAATTTGCCACCCATCCTGGCAGCTATTTGTACAGCATTTGCTTTGTACTTACAATTATTTCTATAGCATCTATATTATATTAGGAATTTTAAGTAATCTACAGGTAATTTAAAGCATTTGAGGGGATGTGGATGTGCATAGGTTATATGCAAATATTACAGCATTTTATTTAAGGGTCTTGAGCATCTTCAGGTCTTGCTATCTGAGGGCGGTCTTGGAACCGATCCCCCATGGATACCGAGGGCTTCCGTTTTGGGGCTTGTATTATGCATATATACAGCCATTTTATGATTTTTTTCCTTATTTGCTCCTCTCTCCTCTCTTTAGAAAAACTATTTCTTTATCAATAATATATCCTACATTGATATTAGTGTTTGAACTGTACAAAAAAAGGTGGAAGAGAGTTAGAAGATGTTGCCTTCATCTCTCATTCCACAGAAGTGAAGAGTTGAATATTCCCAGTGTTACATTTTTTTTCTTTTTTCTTTTTAGGGGGCACCTGCTGCATATGGAAATTCATGGGCTAGGGGTTGAATCAGAGCTGCAGCTGCCAGGCTATGCCATGGCTGCTGCAACGAGGGATCCCAGCCGTGTCTGTAACCTACGCCACAGCTCATGGCAAAGCTGGTTCCCTGACCCACTGAGCAAGGCCAGGGATTGAATCCACATCCTTAGGAATTCTATTGGATTCTTAACCTGCTGAACCACAATGGGAACTCCAGTCAGATGATTTTTTTTTCTTTTTTTTTTAACCATAGCCAGTATGCTACTGTGAAACCTGAGGGCTGGCTAATTCTGCATTCAGCCCCTTAAATTACTCAGCTTGTCCTGGTGTGCTTAGTGGTTGTTCAGCGAATGAGACGTTGAACATCCCAGAGATGCGTAACAAATCTTGCATCACTTGAACCTTTTTTTATATGCACTATCATTTTGATATCCAGCAAGTCACTTAGTGTTTTGTGCCTCAGTTTTACATTTATAAGTTATGATGATTGTAACAGATAATTTCACCTAAGGTTAACACCAGGTGTAGGATGAACTTCTAATTATGTCCATTTAGTCATTTAAAAATATTTGAAAGACCTGGCAATGTATCTGAGCATCCTAGGAGAAAGATTATAGGTTGTATATTTCTATGCCACTTCTGTCGGCTCTCTCATACATGATCTTACAGACTCTTAGGAGCAAGCATTTGTATTCCTAAAACATTTAGATCCTTGAGATTCTGCAGCTCTATTTTTATCAGATCTTGCCCAAATTTATCACCCATAGAAAGTGTGACATAGAAAGCGTGAATTCAGAACAAAATAACTTCATCTGTTCCCTGGTACTAAAGAGTCCATTTTCATGCTGTGTTTTACATGGCACTGTAGGAGTAGATTGTTTATTTATTTATTTTTTTAATTTTTATTTTTTTCTCACATTACTTAATGAATTTTATTACAATTATAGGTGTACAAAAATCATCACAACTCAATTTTATAGCATTTCCATCCCAAAACCTCAGTGCATCCCCCCACCCCCCAGATTGTCTCATTTGGAAACCGTAGATTTTCCAAAGTCTGTGAGTCATTATCTGTTCTGCAAAGAAGTTCATTGTGTCCTTTTTTAGTTTCCACATGTAAGTGGTAGCAGTTGATGTTGGTGTCTAATTGTCTGACTTGTTTCACTTTGCATGATAATTTTAGGTCCATCCATGTTGCTATAAATGTTGTTATTTCATTCCTTTTAATGTCTGAGTAATATTCCATTGTGTATATGTACCATATCTTCCCTATCCACTCCTCTGTCGATGGGCATATAGGTTATTTCCATGACTTAGCTATTGCACAGAGTGCTGCAATGAACACTGGAGTACATGTGTCTTTTCAAGTCATGGTATCCTCTGGTTAGATGCCCAGGAGTGGGTTGCTAGATCAAATGGTAACGCTAATTTTAGTTTTCTGAGGAATCTCCATACTGTTTTCCACAGTGGTTGCACCAATTTGCATTCCCACCAGCAGTGTAATAGGGTTCCTTTTTCTGCACACCCTCTCCAGCACTTATTGTTTGTAGACTTTTCAATGATGGCCATTCTGGCCGGTGTAAGGTGGTACCTCATAGTGGTTTTGATTTGCATTTCTCTAATAAGGAGCGATGTTGAACATCTTTTCATGTGTTTATTTGCCATCTGCATGTCTTCTCTGGAGAATTGTCTGTATAGATCTTCTGTCCATTTTTTTGATGGGGTTGTTTGTTTTTTTGGTGTTGAGCTGTAGGAGGTGTTCATAAATTTGGGAAGTTAATCCCTTGTCCATTGATTCATTTGCAAATATTTTCTCCCATTCTGTGTGTTGTCTTTTCATTTTGTTTAGGGTTTCCTTTGCTGTGCAGGAACTTTTAAGTTTGGTTAAGTCCCATTTGTTTATTTTTGTTTTTATTGCCATTACTCTGACAGGTGGATCTGAGAAGATGTTGCTGTCATTCATGTCAGAGAGTGTCTGGCCCATGTTTTCCTCTAAGAGCTTTTTGGTATCTGGTCTTACATCTAGATCTTTAATCCATTTTGAGTTTCTTTTTGTGCATGGTGTTAGGCAGTGTTCTAGTTTCATTTTATTACCTGTGGCTGTCCAGTTTTCCCAGCACCACGTATTGAAGAGGCTGTCTTTTGTCCAATATATATTCTTGCCTCCTTTGTCATAGATTAGTTGACTATAGGTGTGTGGGTTTAATTCTGGGCTTTCTATCCTGTTCCACTGATCTGTATTTCTGTCTTTGTGCCAGTACCATATGGTTTTGATGACTGTAGCTTTGTAGTATAGTCTGAAGTCAGGGAGCCGGATTCCTCCAGCTCCATTTTTCTTTTGCAAGATGTCTTTGGCTATTCTGGGTTTTTTGTGCTTCCAAACAACCTTTAAAATATTTTGTTCTAGTTCTTCGAAAAATGTCCTTGGTAATTTGATAGGGATTG
>PVHT020000022.1:10627538-10658364 GCA_004024745.2 Catagonus wagneri
GTCCCCCACTATGATTGTATTATTGTTGATTTCTCCTTTTAAGGTTGTTAGCAGTTGCCTTATATATTGTGGTGATTGTATGTTGGGTGCATATATATTTACAGTTATTATATCTTCTTCTTGGATTGATCCTTTGATCGTTATGAAATGTCCTACCTTGTCTCTGAAAATATTCTTCATTTTAAGGTCTGTTTTGTCTTATATGATTATTGCTACTCTGGCTTTCTTTTGATGCCCATTTGCATGGAATATTTTCTTCCATCCTCTCACTTTCAATTTTTATGTGTCCCTAGAGGTCAAGTGGGTCTCTTGAAGACTGCATATATATGGGTCTTGTTTTTGTATCCATTCAGCTAGTCTATGTGTTTTGGTTGGGGCATTTAGTCCATTAACATTTAAGGTAATTATTGATATGTATGTTCTTATTGCCATTGTATTAACTGTTTGGAGTTTTTGTTGGTATTTTTTCTTCCCTTATACTCTTGTTGTCTCCTCTCACAAGATGACTATCTTTAATGTTTTATTTGAGTTTAAATTTCTTATTTGTTTGTGTATTAGTTGTAGATTTTTGGTTTGCAGTTACCCTGAAGTTTCAATATAGGAGTCTATATATAACAGATTGTTTTTAAGTTGTTGGTTTCTTAATTGCACGTGCATCTCCAGTGTCCTGCATTTGTGCTCTCTTCTCACAATTTCTTATTTGCATGGATGATTTAGTATCTTTACTGTATATATGTCTTTACTGGTGAGCCTTGTCATTTGTGGTGTTTTCGTTTCCGGTTGTGGCCTTTTCTTTTCTGACTAGAGAAACTCCTTTAGGATTTGTTGTAAAGCTGATTTCATGTTGCATAAATCTCTTAGCTTTTGCTTATCTGTAAAGGTTTTGATCTCTCCTTCAAATCTGAATGAGAGCCTTCCTTTGTAAAGTAATCTTGTTGGAAGTTTTTTCCTTTCATCACGTTAAGTATATCATGCCACTCCCTTCTGACCTGTGGAGTTTCAGCTAAAAATTCGGGGCTCCCTTGTATGTCATTTGTTTCTTTTCCCTAGCTGCTTTCAGTATTTTCTCTTTGTCTTTAGTTTTAGTCATTTTGATTAATATTTGTCTTGGAGTGTTCCTCCTTGGGTTTATTTTATATGGTACTCGTTGCACTTTCTGGAATTGACTGAGTGGTTCATTTCCCATATTAGGGAAGTTTTTGGCTATTATCTATTCGAATATTTTTTCTGTCCCCTTCTCTCTCTTCTCCCTCTGTCACCCTTATAATAAGGATGTTGGTGCGTTTAACATTATCCCAGGTCTCTCTGAGACTCTCCTCATTTCCTTTCAATCTTTGATCTCAATTCTCTTCTGCATTAGTGATTTCCACTAATCTGTCCTCCACCTCACTTATTCATTCTTCTGCCTCCTGTATTCTGCTCTTGGCTGCTTCTAATGCATTTTTTATTTCAGTGATTGTATTTTGCATCTCTTCTTGTTTAATTTTTACATCTTGCATTTCTTCGCTGAGTGTTTCCTATAAGGTATCAATCTTTGCCTCTAGTTTATTTCCAATGTCTTGCATCATCTTCAGCCTCAACAGTCTAAAGTCTCTTTCTGGGAGGCTGATAATCTCCTCACCACTGAGCTGTTTTTCTGGGTTTTTTCTTTCTCCTTTATCTGAATTATAGTTTTCTGTCTTTTCATTTTTACAGGTTTTTTTTTTTCCTTGTTTGGGCCACACCTGTGGCCATGGAGGTTCCCAGGCTAGGGATCTAATAGGAGCTGTAGCCGCCGGCCTTCACCACAGCCTCAGCAACGTGGGATCCCAGCTGTGTCTGGAACCTACAGCACAGCTCACGGCAGCTCCGGATCCTTAACCCACTGAGCAAGGCCAGAGATCAAACCCGCAACCTCATTGTTCCTAGTCAGATTCTTTAACCACTGAGCCACGATGGGAACTCCTCATTTTTATAGGTTTTTGGTGTGGTGACCTTTTTGCAGACAATGGAGTTGTAGCCTCTCTCAGTTCTGGTGTTTGCCTCCCCTGTGGCTGAAGTTGGTATGGGCTGGGGGCTTGCTGTAGGCTTCCCGATGGGAGGGAGTGGTGCTTGCCCACTTGTAGGTGGGGTTGATTCCTATCCCTCTGATGTGTGGGGCTTTGTCTCTGGGTGAGATTAGAGGCTGGCTGTGTGCCTGAGGGGTCTTTAGGCAGCCTGTTTAATGATGGGTGGGGCTTTGTCTCTGGGTGTGATTAGAGGCTGGCTGTGTGCCTGAGGGGTCTTTAAGCAGCCTGTTTACTGATTGGTGGGGCTGTGGTCCCACCTTGATTATTGTTTGGCCTGGGGTTTCTCAGCGCTGATGGGAGGGACCAGATTTTCCCAAAAATGGGCACCTCCAGAGAAATGTAGGCTGATGAATGTTCCTGAGAGCTTCACCTCCAATACCATTTCCCCACAACTAGCCACAATCAACCCTCTTTTCCCAGGAAATCCTCCAAGAATTGCAGTCAGGTTTGACCCAGATTCCTTTAGAGACTTTGCTTTGCCCTGGGACCCGGTGCACGTGAAAGTCTGTGTGCACCTTTCAAGAATAGGGTCTCCTTTTCCTCCAGTCCTGTGGAGCTCTTGCACACAAGCCCTGCTAGCTTTCAATGCCAGGTGCTCCGAGGGCTCTTTCTCCCTGTGCCAGATCCCCTGGCGTGGGGATTTGACGTGGGACTCAGAACTCTCAATCCTGTAGGTGAATCTGTGTTACATTTACTTTCCAGTCTGTGGGGCTTCCCACCTGGGAGGTACGGGGTTGCTTCTATTGCGTAATCGCCCCTCCTACCTCTTGATGTGGTCTCCTCTTTGTCTTCTGGAGTAGAACATCTTTTTGAAAGTTTACAGTCCATTTGGTTGAATGTTGCTCGGCATTTGGTTGTAGTTTTGTTGTTTTGGGGAGAGAAGTTGATCTCCAGTTCTTCTATTCTGACATCTTAATCCAATCTCTTAGGAGTGGATTGTTTAATATTTATAACTCTGAACTTCCATAACCTTTTTATCAGATATTCAGGTAAGTGTTGAGAAGCAGAAATTCTAAAAATAATTCCTACAGAATTTTTTAGAGATCCTTGGAATACATTCTTTGAATCCATTCCTCTTCTTTTTGCATAGTTTTTCTTTGTCTGTTTCAGTAGTGTTCCCATAGTTCAGGGAGATAGGGTTTCTAGTCCCATAACTTAAATTGCTTTGTAATTGCCTTACCTTATAAGGGAGATATAACGTGGCGTGGTGAAGCCTGAAAATTTTCATAAGAAATTAATTTGAACCTATTAAAAGTAGAGGGAGTGGAGGAAACATATTTTGGAAAGTCTTTAGCTAGACTGGACAAACTCTATCACCATGGCATCATGTCATGCCTAACAGGCAAAAATAATGAGACCCAGGCATTTATTCTAAACTGCGATTTCAACTTCATTATGGGCAGAATGGAAAAGTATGGCTCACAGTTAAATTAAAAACCATTAAAGATGTGTTGAGTATTGTTTGATTTTGGAATGTCCACAGTAGAGTGGTTAAGACTATGGTGGTTATTCTAGATTTGAATCTGGTAAAAGCTATATTGCTTCTTAGCCATGTGACCTTGGGAAAATTAACTTAAATTGTCTGAGCCTCTCTTTCCTAATATATTTTAAAAAGGTTATTTATTGAAAAAATATTTTTAATGGCCTCCGATTTTCTAAGCCACTAAAATGTACTTCAGTTAAGACAGGCACAGTATACATTTTCATGGTTTAAAATAGAATGGAAGCGGAAGATCACATATGGCAAAAGTATGTTAAACAGTTTACAATAATTCATTGAAATGAGAATAAGAAAGTTCTGGTATCATACTTTCTTACTAAGACTGTGCTTATCTTTTTCGCTTTCAGGGATTTTTTTTTTTCTTTTTACCTCCACATTGGTGGAATGTGGAAGTTCCCAGGCTAGGGGTCAGATTGGAGCTGAAGCTGCTGGCCTGCATCCCAGCCACAGCAATGGCAGATCTGAGCCTCATCTGAGCCTACACCACAGCTCGTGGCAAAGCCAGATCCCTAACCAGCTGAGTGAGGCAAGGGATCTAGCCCACATCCTTGGGGACTCTTATTTTGGGTTCTTAACTCTGAACCACACCGGGAACTCCAGGCTTTTATGGATCTTTAAAAGCTGCTTTCTTCTTCATGTCTTTGAGAATAAAATATTTAGAAATTTTCTTTGGGTGTATATTTTGGGATCCCCAGAGCCTTTAAATGTTTTGTGCACTTTGACAAATCAGGGTTATATGAGTTCCGCAAAACAGTCTGGGTAGAAACAAGGGATGTTTAGGCCTTCTGCAGAACTTGCTTCTTCATTAATGCATATAAGGATAAAGGAAATGGTCTTTGTACTCTTTATATACTGACTTCGTTGATTAATATTGATCTTAGAATTGTATTTCTTTTTTCTCCCTGCTCAGTGTAAACATAGTGGTATAGTTTACTTTTCATGTGATTTGATGAAACAGTCCATTTTACTTGTCTTTGACTGATATTAGATGAAATGTTGCTCAGGGAAAAAAAAAGTGCTGTTCAAATATTATTTTTACCTTAGTTCCAAATATTTAAAGACTTTGTTTCTTGTATCAAAATAGTACTCGTAAATTGTTAAGGCAACTATGATAATTTTCTCAGAAAATTATTTGTGAATAGAGTACATGTTTAAATGAGCAGTGACTGAAGTAAATTCATGTTATGATGGCTATCACATGTGACTACAGGTAGAAGGCCAGCTCGGGTGTATACTGTTGGATGCCTAACTGTGTTCCATAGGTAAGAACTGGCAGGAAAATGGGGCAATACATGTTTTACTGTTTCATTAATCTCATGCAATTTCTTTTTTAGTTTAGTTGAAGAATCACATGACTCTACCATCTTTGACATTCAGTTCTGTACAATATAAGTATTTGAATCCAGACTGAAACTTTAAAACACTACATTGCTTTACAAAAGCATGTTGAGTTTACTTTTTTGTGTGTGATTAAGAGGGTTGGGGAGATCATAGTCATAATCATGTTTAAATAACTCAATTCATCAATTGTATTTACACACTTTAAAATTTTTGAACCCTTGTGAGAGAGCCAGGAAAATATTTTCATATGAGCAGGCCAACTCAGAGATCAAGGCTTACTCGCTTTTACTGAGCTAATAAGTAGAAGAGCTGTAGTCAAACGTTCAACAAATAGAACAATGTGGCTACACCTTATTAATCATATTAAACATAGTTTTATTCATGAATAGGGTGGAATAATTACCAGAGTGGACTTTTAAATTCCTGGTTTCTTTGGCTCAGCATCATGTACATTAGATTCATCTACGTTCATGATGCTGATTCTGAATTCCCCCCTTTCTAATGAACACTTAGCTTTGAGCCAGCTAAGAAATACTGGACTGGCCTGTGTGGAGTACTCCAAGCAGGGTAAAATTCTGTCCAGATTGTAATTGACAATGAAAATTTTATGGTAATAGAATGAATGGATACCAGAAGTGGAATATTCTACTTATCTTTCTAGACTTTAACTGGAGTAATTGCAATATAAATAGATTCTTTTACATTTTTATAGTTAATCAGCACATTAAATACTTTTATTCATTCTTAATTGTATGGTGAACATATAAAGAATAAAAGTTCCTTCAGAAATTTTTGTTGTATCTTACTTAGGTTAGATATTTCTACATGTAGTAGAAGTACCAATAGATAGCAATAGAAGTGTCAACAGATGTTGGTTATTAGCTGCATAATGCATCTGTTTTCTAAAATTGTTTTTATTTAATGACTCTTAGCAACCATTTAAATTAGGCTATGCTTAAAATAATTAAATTCTGTAAATATTGAATGCCTTCTTCATTGGAACATAATGCCAGAAACTATTGATCATAGAGAATACCATAAAAATTTCAATGCATGTTAGAAACTGTTGTTCCTCATTGATATTTGAAATGAGAAATAACGAGGCATAAGTGTACCAGAAAAAGCCCGGGGTTCCTGGAATTCTGCAGATTTAATATGAATTAACAGTGTGGCGGTTTTCTGAAGAGCTAGGCCTTTCTCTCATTTGGTATGATGCAGTGGAAAACAATTTATTTATATTGATCGAGTGTATGTTTTTGTAGTTGTGAGATGAAGATTCACGAGTACTAGTGGACTGATAATAACATAGTTTGTTTTAATGCTAACAAATCTACCAGTGGGTTATTTTTTACATGTGGAGGGAAAGAAGAATTTTTAGGTTTGGGACGTGACTAAGCTGAAAACAGATTAAAGGGTTAAAGAATAAGAAGGAATGAAAGAGATGCAAACCTGGAAGAATAAAGTGAAAATTATAGAGCAGTTAGTCAAAAAAATGTGCTTAAGAAAGACTCATTATAGCCTTGTCAATTTAATACCCACATTCTGTAATTCAAGATTTCTCTTGATGCTCTAGCCCTAGAGTTGTCTGAACCTTTTTTTCAGTGAGATATCTGAACTTACTGATGCTAAATTATCTATGTTACTATAAAAAAGTGGCTTGATGGTTTAGAATGTAATATATTTCAGGCCTAGTTACTGATTTCAGCTCTAATTGATCATCACCGTCAGTCACATTCATGGTTAAATAAGAGGTTGCTCTGTGTAATACTTTGCAATATCTTTGTTACTGCCTAGAATAAAAAATAATGAACACTTGTATCTAATTCTGTTAACACTTTTTTCTTAGTTCTTGTTGTAGCTAAAGAAAGTGTGTTGTTAGAAAATAGTGAAATGGAGAATATTTTTCTTCCCTTTGTTCTTTATTTATGAAATGCTCTCTTTCAAAGGGCAGCTTGTAACATGAACTTTTGGACTTTCAAAGCAAATGAATGATGATTTCAATGAATGTTTGGCATTTTCCCTTTTGATACACAGTCCCATATTTTTGTGGCTTATTGGTTTGGAGATTTAAGATAGTTTTGCTATATATTAGATAGGAAATGGATGTTTTTTTACTGCATTTCTGATCTTAATGTAGTAATTTGGTTGTGCCTTGAATGTAATTAATTGATAACCTTCCAAAACAATTTTCTGAGGGGACTAAATTTTGATAAAAAACGTACCTTTTTCAATTATTGGTTTGAATTTCTGAAGTAAATAGGAATTAATATGCTGTTTGTGTTTTTTAAATGAGCTATTTTTACTGAGTACAATCACAATGGTTGTTACAAAAAGCAGTGTCTTAGAATGTTCTTAGGTTTTAAGATACAATGATACAATGTGGCAGTGGAAGACAGCAATATATGCTTCACTGGACACATAAATCCTTACAAGATTTATCATTGGCTGCTCTCCTCTTTTTGATTGTCCCATTCAGCAAATATGATTCATCTTATGCATTGGCCCCTTTTTTTAATTGTTGGCAAATTAGTAATTTGTAAGAAATTTTAAACATTATGTTATGTTTGGGTGGTTGACACTCATTCTAATTTTATATGTAAAAAAGAGGAACATTTTCCTGTATATGTACAGAAAAATTACCTTTTAATTCTGAGATTCAAGTGGATAGAATCTCACGTCTCTTGAAATGACATACATGGAACCATCTCATACCAGGCTGTTATATACTGAGCCCTTTTGGGGGATACAGTAGAGAAGTTACATGAATTCAATCCCATCCTCATCTTTGTTCTGCTTTACAGTATCCCACCTGGCAGGATTCATTTGTATTATGGTATTTCCCCTCATAAATGTCTGATTTCTACTTGACCTTCAGTTTCCTTTGTTTCTTCCAGAGGGGAGGCCAAGGAGTTGAGTCTGGTAGGATCCAGCCACAAGCTGGATGTGCACTGTGCTGTGTCCTGTCACATTATCTCTCAGCCCCCTACAAGTCCTTAGTTGCTGCTCTTCATTCCTCAACACCTCTGTGTACTTCTCCTTTACTCTTAAGACCATTTGTTATGCATGGTAGCCTGATTCTTATTTTCCTAGTTGCTTCAACTTTCCCAGAACAAAATTTAATAGCACTAGGAACCTCTATATTCTTGTATTCAGACCAATTTAAGGCAATTTGGATAAAGCTTATCCTATTTAAAAAATAGACACAAATTTTACATTTATAGGAGTCAATGTTTTACAAATACAAAAAGTTTAATCCTTGTATCAGCCCTGTGACATAGTCACCATTGTTATGCTTAGTTTTTCAAAGGAGGAAACTAAGGCACAGAGAGGTTTAATAACTTGATCAAGGTTACACAGCCTGTTAGTGGGGAAGCTTGGTTATTTTTAGCACCACACTGTGCTGCATCATGTGTCTTGTAGTTCCTTGACAAACTGGTATCATGCTTTCTTATTTTATCTTCAAAGGCATTATAATCCAAATAGAACTTTAAAGGAATAATGTTATTTTTGTATATTATCTTTTATATCAATTAACAAGTAATATTTGGTGCATTTATGATGAGAAAAATTTAACATGAATGTGTTTTCTGGTTGATTGAATACCTCCATTAATATATCTTTAATAAAACAGGAATTCCCATTGTGGCTCAGGGGAAATGAACCCGACTAGTAACTATGAGGATGAGGGTTCAATCCTTGGTCTTGCTTAGTGGGTTAAAGATCTGGCATTGCTGTGAGTTCAGTATAGGTCACAGATGCAGCTTGATCTCCCGTTGCTGTGGCTGTGGTGTAGGCGGCAGCTGCAGCTCTGATTAGATCCCTAGCCTGGAAACTTCTGTTTACTGAGGGTGTGGCCCTAAAAAGAAAAAAGGAAGTTTATCTTAAATAAAATGTGTGACAGCATCTTCTATAACCCCCATGTGTTAGCTTGTTAGGGATGCCGTGCAATGATTTTGAGGATCCTTGTACAGAGGATTTTGGCTTAGTCCTCTTTATTGTGATTCATCCTGCCAGTCATTCTTCCTTCATTTTATCCTATTTCTGTCCCTTTCAGGCTGGCAGCATTTCTGCTGGTATAAAATTCTCAAAAGCTTGGTTGGTCTTTATGCAACTCAGGATGTCTACACCATAAGACAGGAGGGTCCTCCTCATGTCTTTTTTGGATAATCGCATTTCCTTTCCTGGCTTCTGCTGAGATGGCTGATTTGATCCATGAAGCATAAACTAATCTATTTAGCAAGTGTCTGTCTGGCCAAATCATTGACCCAGTCTCCAGAGCACACTATGTGGATAGGCTGAGAATTTTCCAAACTGGTTTCTTTTTGCTTAGCAGTTCCTCCCTCAGCTTCTTTCTTCTCCTGTCTAACAGTAAGCAGGAAAGAAAAACAGGGCTGAACCTTACATACCTGCATTGGAAATCCCAGCTGCGTATCTGGGTTTGTCACGTACAAGTTCTACCTTTCACCAACAGAACACAATTCCTCCACTTTTCATAACAAGGATTGCCTTTCCTCCAGTGTCCAGTATCAGGCTCTGCATTCCCATCTGGGACCTTGCCAGAAGCGCCTTTAACCTTCATATGTCTAGCAACATTCTGTTCTTCCTTTTATATATTGTCTATGATGACAGAAGCTTTCTCTGCTCTTCTCCTCTCCAAAGCCACTTCCATGTTTTTAGATGTTTATTACAAGAGTATTGATTGCCTAGTTCCAGAAATTTGTATTCATTTTCTATGGTTGTATGAGTTTCTTGGGACTGCTGTAACAAAGCCATAAACTGGGTGGCTTAAAACAAGACTAATGTATTGTCTCACAGTTTTGGAGGCTAAAAGTCTAAAATCAAGGTGTCTGCAGTTCTGTCCTCCCCCTGAAATCCTTCCTTGCCTCTTCCTGATGGTGGAGTTAATCCTTGGTGGTCCTTGCCTTGTTGATTCATTTTTCTAATCTGTGTCTCCATCTCCACATGGCCATCTCCGCTGTGTGTGTATCTCTTCTTTTCTGATAAGGGCACTGGTCTTGTTGGCTTAAGGGCTCAGCCTACTCCAGTAACACTCTGCATAATTACATTTGCGGTAACCCTATTTCCAAATTAGGTCCACATTCTGATATACTGGGGGCTAGTACTTCAACATCTTTTTGGGTTTGAGGGGGACAGACAGTTTAACATAACATCCCTATCAAGTGGCTACTAGGCTTATTATTTTATTTTAAGCTATTCCTTCCGTAGTTCCTTCGTAATTATCATTTGTTAAAGACTGAAAAGCAGAATAATTTCACACGTTTTTACATACCTTCAAAGCCTTCCTTATCAAACATTCACACATGAAAACTTTTTTCCTCTCCATAATTAGCCATCTGTGTAGTTAAAGAAAATATAGTGAAGTAATAGTACAGTTTGGCTCAGTAATAATACAGTTTGGTTTTTTGTTAAACATCACCTCCTTATTTTATTAATCATATATTGTGATTATCTGAAATTTCCAGTTCTGCAGTTCACATGACTAACTTTGTAGTTGCTGCCTTAGAAAGTGGCTGATTATTAGAAACACTTTCTTTCATCATGAAATGAGATCACTTATTTTCACTATGAATAATGGAGAGTATGAATTTGACATCCTGGGAGACAGGAGCAAATAGTCATGATTCTGTGTTACAAGTCTTAGGGTAGTGAAACAGGGAAGAATTTAGTGCATATAGACTGCTGACAGTTCACTTTCTTTTTTTATTTTTATTTTTTTGTCTTTTTAGGGTCACACTCTTGGCATATGCAAGTTCCCAGGCTAAGGATCAAATTGGAGCTGCAGCTGCCGGCCTATGCCACAGCCACAGTAGTGTGGGATCTGAGCCGTGTCTGTGACCTACAGCAAAGCTCACGGCAGCACCAGATTCTTAACCCACCGCGTGAGACCAGGGATTGAGCTTCTGTCCTCTTGGATACTAGTTGGGTTCACTACTGCTAAACCGCAATGGGAACTCCTGATAGTTCTCTTAAATTTGGACTTTATCTCCATTGCGTGCTACATAGCTAATATATATGTTCTTAAAAGAAACAATAAGAAAAGGCATTCATATTAGTGTTTTGAATTCATCTCCAAAATAATTGAGAAATGTTACCTATTATTGGTTATTCTTTGTATTAATATGTAGTTTGTAAATTTCTTTGTTTCTAAGTGGAACTGTTAATATCTTCCTTCTATACTAATAACACATTCTGTTAAATGTTTTCATTTAATCATTAGGGGTTTAGATGAGAGTATTATTTGTCAGTGCTGGCAAGAATAGATTTTCTCTGTGCTATTGAAGTTTACCTCAACTATTTTTGACTCTGGCATTGCTTCCTTGCATTATTTTGGGTATTTTATTATTCTGTTTCTCAGTATTTAAAATTAAAGGTAGGACGTATATTCTTTTTTCTTTCTTAAAAAATTTATTGAAGGATAGTTGATTTACAATCTTGTGTTAATTTCTACCATAGAGAGAATTGATTCAATTATACATAAACACATCCATTCCCATATAGGTTATGATAAAATATTGAGTATATTTCCCTGTGCTGTACAGCAGGTCCTCATTGACCATCCATTCCATATGTAGCAGTGTGCATATGCCAATCACAAGTTCCCAATCCATCCTTCCCCCCACCTTTACCCTTTGTATCATTTTTTTTCACATGTAAGTGATGTCATATCATATTTGTCTTTCTCTCTCTGACTTATTTCACTTAATGTGATAATTTCTAGGTCCATCCATGTTGCTGCAAATGGCATTGTTTCATTTTTTTATGGGTAACATTCCATTGTATATATGTACCACATCTTTATCTTTTCATCTGTCAGCGGACATTTAGGCTGTTTCCATGTCTTGGCTATTGTAAATAATGCTTCTTTGAACATAAGGGTGCATGTATCTTTTTTTTGGGTGGGGGATTTTTAGGGCTGCGCCCACGGCATATGAAGCTTCCCAGGCTAGGGGTTAAATCGGAGCTGCAGCTGCCGGCCTAAACCACAGCTACAGCAATGCAGGATCTGAGCTGCGTCTGTGACCTGCCTCATAGCTCATGGCCACGCCAGATCCTTTATCCATTGAATGAGGCCAGGAATCGAACCTGTGTCCTCATGGATACTAGTCGAGTTTGTTAACCACTGAGCCATGACAGGAACTCCGCATGTATGTTTTAGAATTATGGTTTTTCTCTGGATATATGCCCAGGAGTGGGATTGCTGAATCATATGGTAGTTCTATATTTAGCTTTTTAATAATCTCTTTTCTGTCCTCCATAGTGGTCGCACCAGTTTCATTCCCACCAACATTGTAGGAGGGGCCCCTTTTTTCCATATCCTCTCCAGCATGTATGGTTTGTAGAATTTTTTTTTCTATTATAGCTTTCTGTCAACTTTCCAACTGCACAGCGTGGTGACCTGGTTTCACATACATATATGGATTCATCACAAGTGATTAGACATAGTTCCCTGTGCTATACAGCCGGATCTCCTTGCTTTTCCATCCCAAAGGCAATAGTCTACAACTGTTAACCCCAGACTCCCATACCATCCCACTCCCTCCCCCACCTTCTTGGCAACCGCAAGTCTGTTCTCCTAGTTCATGATTTTCTTTTCTGTAGAAAGATTCATTTGTGCAGTATATTAGATTCCAGATAAAAATGATATCATATGGTATTTGTCTTTCTCCTTCTGACTTACCTCACTCAGTATGAGGATCTCTGATTCCATCCATGTTGCTGCAAATGACATTATTTTATTTTTTTTATGGCTGAGTAGTAGTCCACCGTGTATATATACCACATCTTCCTAATCCAATCATTTGTCGATGGACATTTGGGTTGTTTATATGTCTTGGCTATTGTGAATAGTGCTGCAATGAACATGCGTGTGCAAGTGTCTTTTTCAAGGAGATTTTTTTCGGATATATGCCCAAGAGTGGGATTGCTGGGTCATATGGTAGTTCTATGTATAGTTTTCTAAGGTACCTCCATACTGTTTTCCATAGTGGTTGTACCAGCTTCCATTCCCACCAACAGTGCAGGAAGGTTCCCTTTTCTCCACACCCCCTCCAGCATTTGTTGTTTGTGAACTTATTAATGATGGCCATTCTGACTGGTGTGAGGTGGTATCTCTTGGTAGTTTTGATTTGCATTTCTCTAATCATCAGTGATGTTGAGCATTTTTTCATGCGCTTGTTGGCCATCTGCATATCTTCTTTGGAGAAATGCCTGTTCAGGTCCTTTGCCCATTTTTCCATTGGGTTGTTGGTTTTTTGCTGTTGAGTTGTATCAGTTGTTTGTATATTTTAGAGATGAAGCCCTTGTCCGTTGCATCATTGGACACTATTTTCTCGCCTTCTGTAAGTTGTCTTTTAGTTTTCATTTTGGTTTCCTTTGCTGTGCAAAAGCCTGTCAGCTTGATTAGGTCCCACTGGTTTATCTTTGCTTTCGTTTCTGTTGCTTTGGGAGACTGACCTGAGAAATCATTTGTAAGGTTGATGTCAGAGAATGTTTTGCCAATGTTTTCTTCCAGGAGTTTAATGGTGTCTTGTCTTATATTTAAGTCTTTAAGCCATTTTGAGTTTATTTTAGTGCGTGGTGTGAGAGTGTGTTCTAGTTTCATTGATTTGCATGCAGCTGTCCAGGTTTCCCAGCAATACTTACTGAACAGACTGTCTTTTTCCCATTTTATGTTCTTGCCTCCTTTGTCAAAGATCAATTGGCCGTAGGCATTTGGGTTTATTTCTGGGTCGTCTGTTGCGTTCCATTGGTCCGTATGTCTGTTTTGGTACCAGTACCACACTGTCTTGATTACTGTGGCCCTGTAATATTGCCCGAAGTCTGGGAGAGTTATGCCTCTTGCTTGGTTTTTGTTCCTCAGAATTGCTTTGGTGATTCTGGGTCTTTTGTTGTTCCATATAAATTTTTGGATTGTTTGTTCTAGTTCTGTGAAGAATGTCCTGGGTAATTTGATAGGGATTTCACTGAATTTGTAGATTGCTTTGGGTAGTATGGCCATTTTTACAATATTAATTTTTCTGGCCCATGAGCATGGACTGTCTTTCCATTTCCTTGTATCTTCTTTGATTTCCTTGATTACTGTTTTGTAGTTCTCTGTATATAAGTCTTTCACCTCCTTGGTCAGGTTTATTCCCAGGTATTTGATTTTTTGGGGTGCTATTTTTAAAGGTAAAGTATTTTGGTCTTCTTTTTCTAATATTTCATTGTTAGTATACAGAAACGTGATTGATTTCTGAAGGTTAACCTTATATCTTGCTACTTTGCTGAATTTGTTGATCAGTTCAAGTAAGTTTTGGAGTTGAGTCTTTGGGGTTTTCTATATATAGTATCATGTCATCTGGGTTTGTAGAATTTTTGATTATGGTCATTCTGATTGATACCTCATTGTAGTTTTGATTTGCATTTCTGTAATAATTAGTGATGTTGAGCATCTTTTCCTTAAGACATATTCTTCTTCTCCTTTTTTGTTTTTGTTTTTTTTTGGCTGTACCCATGACATGTGAAAGTTCCTGGACCAGGAATGAAACCCATGCCATAGCAGAGGCCTTAGCTGCTGCAGCGACACTACCAGATCCTAACACACTGAGCACATGGGAACTCCAAGACTTCTCAGAGAGAGGAATGAGAAATTAAAATGTAAGACAAAATTCTTCCAGCCAAGGAAACTTAAAGCATCTATATTATCCACTTCTTTTTCTTCATGGAGCAAATATTAGTTACACTATATGAAAATAAAGTTTTCTGATGACTCTAAATTTTATCTCTGCCTTCTGTGAAAGGTTTCATCTTAAAATATCTTTAAGTTTCTGAGGATCTCGTTTTTCCATATTTCTAAGTCAAGGTAATTGTAGTAAAAATGACTTAGACCTCTCTCTTTCCAGGCATGCCTTGGAGATATTGTGTGTTCAATTTTAGTCTCCCACAATAAAGCAAGTCACACAAATTATTTGGTTTCCCAGTGGGTACAAAAGTTATGTTTACATTATGCTGTACAGTGTCTAAAAAATGTACATACTTTAATTAAAAATACTTTGTTGCTAAAAATGCTATCATCTGAGCCTTTAGTGATTTTTAATCTCTTTATAATAGTAACGTCAAAGATAACTGATCACAGATCACCATAGTAGTGAAAAAGTGTGAAATATTGTGAGAATTACCAAAATGTGGCATAGAGATCAGAAGTGAGCAAATGCTATTGGAGAAATTGTTAGGTCTGCTAAATGCAGGGTTGCCACAAACTTTTTTTTTTTTGTCTTTTTGTCTTTTTAGGCTGCACCTGCGGCATATGGAGATTCCCAGGCTAGGGGTCGAATTGGAGCTGTTGCCGCGGGCCTACGCCAGAACCACAGCAATGCCAGATCTGAGCCTCATCTGCAACCTATACCACAGCTCATGGCAACGCTGGATCTTTAACCCACTGAGTGATGCCAGGGATTGAACCCACAACCTCATAGTTCCCTGTCAGATTCGTTTCCACTGCACAATGACGGGAACTCCGCCACAAACTTTTATATTTGTAAAAAGTGCTTTATCTGTGAAACATGGTAAAGTGAAGTGCAATAAAATGAAGTTTGCTTGTACTTCACTAATAATAGAAAGCAGTGGTGTGGAGAAATAGTACTCCATTCAGAAGAATAATTGTTACAATTTGCTTTCACTGTTGAGGATGAATTTCCTTGGATAGCAGAATAGTGAGCAGGGAGACATTGTGATAGCCGGCTGCTCCCTGTGTTGAAGAATATTCATGTTGACTTGCAGGGAGAGAGAGAGCTGGAAATATCATTAGTGGAGTCAAAGCTTAGAGCCCCTGAGTGCCAGGCTCAGGAGTTTAGATTTTATTTTAAAGGCAGAGCAAAGCATTACATCTTATTAAATTCAGAAATGAAGGATTATGAGATATTTGAGGGAGATTAAAGTGACAACTATAAAGATGAATTGGTACCTATAGAGACTGCAGACAGGGAAATTAGTTAACTTTGCTATGCTAGGTTTCAGCACCTAGCAGTGAAGTAGTTGGATGGCTCCTAGTAAAAGGATTTATGCAGGTAGAGAAAGAGCTAATTGTAGATGGTGACAATGGATTTCTAGAGGTAGAAGGAAAGGGAGGGATGAGGACATATTGATTGTGAATATAGAAGAATAGAAGAATTGTCATTGATAACAACAGAATATTTGTTTGCAATTGAAGATGTTTGTTTTGGGCATATTGACTGTTAAGTGTTTTCTGAACTATTTTGCTTGTCTTATTTCCCTGAACTTTCAAGTCAAAATTGTAACTCTATGGTAGAAAATTTTGTTCTGGAGATTTTTAAGCAACTTAAAATTAATTTGCATGGAGATCATAATTGTATTGCCAATATATCAAAAGATTTACTGTTTCAAGGCTGTTGTTGAGTCGACCAGTCTGTCTCCAGGTGTGTTAGGGATTGTTAAGGTGCGTTAGTTACATCTTTGTCACTAATTCTGTTTCACTATTTGAATTCTGTCTGCCCTGTTGCATGGAGTATTAGCCCAGACACAGTTTAACCTGTGTGAGGCCTTTATAGGACACTTGCTTTCTAAGATGTGACTGATAACTATGTATTCTTGAGGATCAGAGTTCTAGTGGATTGAAAATAATCTAATCTTTGATCTTCTTACCGTAACATTATTCCTTCTTCCTAGTAGAGATGATTGTAGTGGTGTTGGTGGGTTTTTGATGTGATATGATGTAGAAGAGACTGTTTGCTTGCTCTTGATTGTTGGTTACTTTATGAGAGCATATTTGTTAATAAACATTATTAATGTGATTAAAATATATCATGGAGAAAATTTATCTCAATCTATTGGGTAAATTATGTAAACCACACATTTATTAGCTACTTTTATTCATTGCCAACCTAGGTTTCCAGCATTGCATACCTCTGTGTTTAGCTCACTGATGCATCTTGTGATGGGAGGGCAGTCCTTCTGCTGCAGGCGTGCTTTCAAATGTGTGCTCTTTCCTTTCAGATATTCTTGGTATGTGGTTCCCAGGAACTCTACAGTGCATGTGAACATCTTATTCTACCGTTTGTAGATGTGAACATACAGGTTGTCACCTCTACTAGGAAGAAATTGAGTCTATTACTCACGGAATGTTAGAAAATGTAAAACACTATCCTCAATCATGTAGGGACTGAGTGTTTGTGCATGGTACATTCAAAGGACAACTACGTGTGACTATGTAGTGAGCAAAATGTTTCAAGCACTCCAACTGCATTGTGTTTCAGTGCACCTGCAGGAAAGACATGGTGAAAATTTCTATGGATATCTTTGTGAGGAAATTTCAGCCAGACAGATACCAGCTTTGGAAGCAAGGGAAGGATATATACACCATTGATCACACAAAGCCTACTCCAGAATCTACCCCTGAAGTAAAAGCATGGCTACAAAGGAGGAGGAAAGTAAGAAAAGCATCCAGGAGGTAATGATTTCATCCTCACCCATCCCACTTGTACTTACTCAGTTAAAATGGGTCATGGAACATAATGTTCTCAAAGACTATTTGCTTTTTTTCTGTTTATTTGTCCAAGTTTACTTAATATCTTACTGAAAATTTGAGGCAAGTTATTTTTAATTCTTTGGAAGTGTAATAAATAAATAAATTGAATGTAAGAAGAGATTTATATTATTTGAGAATATTCTTGAAGTTGCAATGCATGGGAAATAGAATAATTCTAGACCTTCTCAACCCCTTACATTAATGTATTTAAAGTCTTATCAATGCTCTCTCCTCATCTCCTTATTTTTGTCAACTTCAATAACTAGATTTCCAGCTTTTTTATTTTGCTACTGATTTTGACCTACAGTAGTTTTCTTCTTCATTTGTCCAACATCTCTGATATTGCTTTTCTCATTGGGATGTCTGTATTTTGTTCCATTGTACACACTTGGCTCTATTCTTTCACAAGGTGTAAATTAGAGCATGTGGTATTTCTGTAACGTCGTTGTCCCTGTGCACTTTATTCTGCATCCCATTTCTGTGGCCAGGGCCATTTCAAAAGTCTTTAGGTCTGTCAAGGTCATCTTGCTGTCTTAAAACTCATTAAATAGGGTGTGTGTTACATTGCTCAGGTCCTCAGGCAACTTTTTTGGGCTCTTATATTTTCCAGGTTTATATTACATTTTTGCTCTCCAATATTACTCATTGTTTTTCTTTCAGATTTTAAAAGTATTATTTGTGATTGGAGAAAATTTCTAAAATAAGGAAAAGAATAATGAAGGAATCCCAAATCACCCATAACCTCACAATCCAGAGATAACCAGTGTTAACATTTTGTATATATCCTTTACATATATATTTTTAATTTATTATATAATATTATATACCTTTCCAAAATTGGAGCCAACTCTATTAATAATTTGATAACCAGTTTTGTGTTTTTTCATGTAATTGAATGGTTTGCTACTACATAATTTTTAATGCCTGCATGTGTTTGATCTCCTGTATTTGGACCTGTAGCTTGTTTCCAGTTTTTTTGCTACTAATCAAATAACACTGTAATTTTAAATATTTGCCCACACTTATGATGCTTATTTCCTAACTCTCTCTCTCTCTTTTTCTCCATGACAATTTATTTTCTGGTATTTTAGAATACTAGGGAGTGGAGGAACCTTAAGAATATGGAGTCAAACTTCAGCATTTATAAGAGATATACTTGAGGCACAGAATTCATTAATAGCAGAATTAAAACCCAGTTTTTCCTGTTTCACCCTATAGTTTTCAGTAGTAATTTTAAAACTTTTAGTTTTCAAATCAATTGAATAGGTTAGGGACAATATTTTTAAATTAATAAAGTTAAGAAGTTTAAAATGTATCATAGTCCTTCCCGTGAGGTAAGGGTAAGTATTAATTTATGCCATGTGAGCATGTGTGTGTGTGTATATTGTGTAATCATCTTGTGTAATCATCTGGAATGCATAACTTACTGTGGGTTAAATTCAAAAAAACTTTGGGGAACACTGCTTTAGAGAGTCACCAAGTGTTCTGAATGTGTTACTCTGCATTACCAAAAAAGTTCACTGTGGGAGGAGGCAGTAGTCAATCTTGAGTTCATTAGGCAGTAGGACATCTTGAGAGCTGTTCTTTAATGGACGGAAAACACAATACCCTAATTAGGCATATGATCTGGTCTCCTAGTTACTAACCACAGTGGTCCCTTTGCGTTGACACTGGACAGATTTGAAGTGCCTTTCAGTAGGTTAAAATAGTCAATGATCTTTGCTTACCCAGTTGGAAAGCCTAATGTTAAGGGGCTTGTTTATTATGCCCAGCTTTGTGCCTTGATCAATGAGTTTGCTGATCTCTCTTAAGTAGTATACTCTATCTAGGGAAACCTAAGGAGGGGAATGATTTTGTTGAAATCCTAAAGAGATGTCAGCCATCTTATTTTATGTGTACTGTGCTAGTCATAATGTAGAGATTTTCCACATGGACCAGTACATGGGTTCTCAATAAAAGTGATGATGACTCCCAGCAGCAGCCAAAGCTAATTTACGTAGGTTGTACCCAGGCCAACTACCCTGTTTATCTTAGAGTGACTTCCTACAGAAAAACACTAACGATATGTTTTTGTGTGGTGTGTGTGTGGGCTCTGAAATGCATGTTGCTTTGACTGGAGTTGCAAGTCTTCTTAAATGAAAGTGTTGGAAATGTGTCATATACAAAAGGCCTCTACAACAGAGATATCAAATACATTGATGTAAAATGTTAACTACATATAGTTAACCCTCCTCCTCTCTTAATTTCTTTAGTTAATGATAACTTGCTATTTAATCTTAATATATTTGTGTATATTTCAGAATTATACTAAACTTAGGGAAATGTAGCTATCAGTTTACCTTGGAATATGATAATCTACTCAAATTTTAACAGCAGCTTTATGGAATTTCCTTGTTTCCTTTTTCTTTCTTCATTACCTATTTAATATTTGA
Source organism: Catagonus wagneri (assembly GCA_004024745.2). Classification (NCBI taxonomy): domain Eukaryota; kingdom Metazoa; phylum Chordata; class Mammalia; order Artiodactyla; family Tayassuidae; genus Catagonus; species Catagonus wagneri. The sequence continues at coordinate 10,647,405 of PVHT020000022.1, forward strand.
TTTTATCCCTTTGTCATAATTTTTTACTTTATTTTTATTTTGAGCCTCTTTTAATATTGTTATAAAATTTTAATGACTTTTTCCAATGTTTAATAATCAGTGCTTTAGAGTTGTTTTAATTTTATTTTTAGTAAATTATTATTAAAACTGTTACGATCTCAATTTCACTTTTGATCTATTATTCATGAAAATTATCTTTGCATAATAATTAGAAACCCATCAGTTTTTCTTCTCTCAGTGCAAATAACAGTTGTATCTTTTTTCCTATCCATTTCAAGCATTGCATTCTGACTACAGCTTCTCTTGTTAATAGCTTCCACTGCGCTAGTTCTCACTCCAAGAGGCCTAAGAATGAGGAGAATGAGGAGAACAAGGAAGTGTCAGCTACAGTTGATGGGGCAGAGGTCCCCACTGCTGACTCAGACCCACAAGACTTCAAGGACTGTGAAAAGCCGGGAGAAGCAAAGAAACTAGCGAACACAGGAGCATTTTCAGAAGAGGCCTCTGTTAGCAGGACGCAGCTGGATCATAGTTTCTCAGATGAGATCAGACTCTCAGGTGAGAAACTAGTTGATTATGTTTCACACATCAGTGCTAGGTAGTTACTTATCTGCCTTAAATCTGTGTTTCCTAGGGCAGATATCTAACTTTTCCACATAGCTTAACCAGTAAACTGTCTAAAATTAGGGAGTAACTCAACCAGGAGACCAAGGGGATGTCATAAGCACCACTCCTACGGGTAATGGAATTGGGAGACAAACAGCCAGCAGTGACTGTTTTTTTGTTTTTTTTTTTGTCTATTTGCCTTTATCTAGAGCCGCACCCGTGGCATGTGGAGGTTCCCAGGCTAGGGGTCTAACAGGAGCTGTAGCTGCTGGCCTTCGCCACAGCCACAGCAACGCGGGATCCGAGCCGCGTCTGCAACCTTCACCACAGCTCACGGCAACGCCAGATCCTTAACCCACTGAGCAAGGCCAGGGATCGAACCCGCAACCTCACGGTTCTTAGTCGGATTTGTTAACCACTGAGCCACAAAGGGAACTCCCAGCAGTGACTATTTTGTTTTAATAAAAAATGAGATTGTAAAATGAAAAAAAAAATTTCGGTACAACGCAATTTATAACATACAATAGATTTTTTGTAAAGCTTCTCTTGAATTCATGCAGAATAAGGAAAACCAGTTATAGGTAAAACTTTGTAGATTCTTAGCTTTTGACTTAATTTTAAGAATAAAATAAAGATTAAATTTTTACAAAAGAACAACAAAAATCATTCAGTCCTGTGAAATGGTACATATAGTCCGCTGGTTATTTCTCTACGTGAAAACAATCATCTGTAAATCTCAACTGCTTTGCTCTCCACCCCCTCCCCATTTTATAGCATATTTCTCTGAACTGTTTTAATACTTTACCTCTTTAATATTGGTTGGGGATTTTGCTGTTTTATTAATCGAGCTTTTTGGTAACTCCTATCTTTCTCTCTTACCCCTCATCTGTGCCCTTCAGTTGTGGGACTCTCCCATATCTGGCCACCCCTTGCTTCCTCCTCATGCAATGCATGTTATTTCTTATCTGGACTATTGCAGAAATTGCTTCCTTCTTGTTTTGCCAGCACCTACTCTAGTCACTCCTAGCAGTCAGTTTTCCATATGGCAGTCATAGTGATCCTTGTTAGTTTGTTTGTTTGTTTTTGCCTCTTTTAGGGCTGTCCCGGTGGCATTTGGAAGTTGCCAGGCTAGGAGTTCAAATCGGAGCTGCAGCTGCCAGTCTACGCCACAGCCACAGCAACACAGGATCTGAACCGTGTTTGTGACCTACACCACAGCTCAGGGCAATACTGGATCCTTAACATATAGAGCCAGGCCAGGGATTGAACCCACATCCCCATGGATACTAGTTGGGTTAGTTATTACTGAGCCACACTAGGAACTCCCAATAGTGATCCCTTTGAAAGATAGGTAGCTTAGGTCTTGTCCCTACCATCTTCTTGCTGTTATTCCACTTAAAGTAAAAGGAAAAGTCCTACCATAGTCGTAATTAATTTGATTCTTAGCTGCTTCTCCATGCTTACACGTTTTGCTCTTGAAGTATCTGCATTAATAGAGTTTAAATTATAGCCCTCCCCACCCGCTGTGAGTTTATACTTAATCGGAGAGCTAAACAAATAAACATAATTCCTATCTAATGTGCTAAGTACCACTGTAGAGATGACATAGGGTGTGCATTGTATACCAAAGAAAGACCCAAAATAGACAGGAGGCTGGACTGGCAAGGTGTCTTGGAGTAAGTGACATCTGAATTGATTTGTGATGAATGCACGGAATATGAAAAGTAAAGAAGGTAGCAAGCAGTGCAGAGAAGATAGTTATGCAATACATATGCATATTTTTTCTTAAGCGGCCGCACCTGTGGCATATGGAAGTTCCCAGGCTAGGGGTTGAATCGGAGCTGCAGCTTCTGGCCTACACCACAGCCTTGGGAGTACCTGATCTGGGCCACATCTGCAACCTAGGCTGCAGCTTGTGGCAACACTGGATCCTTAACCCATTGAACGAAGCCAGAGAGCGAACGTACATCCTCACGGATACTATGTTGGGTTCTTAACCTGCTGAGCCACAACAGAAGTTCCTGCATATTTGTTTACAGTCCCTCAGCACAATTTTTTTTATTATACTGGGTTAACTACTTTTCAAATTATTGGGTTGGTTTAGGCCAAGCATACCCAGTTTTATTAGTTCTTTCACCACATGGTTTCTGCATTTTGACCTCCAGGTTTTGAGACCTGGCCGAGCATTTACTAGAAGACTTGGCTAGGTACAGCATCTGAGCTACCATGTGAGGGGTGAAAGGATGCTTGTGTGTGTGTGCATGCATGTGTATAAGGGAGGAGGAAGAATGGATTGAAGATGGCTTTAGAAGAGAAGTGCTTGTGATCTTCTTTCATATACTGTCAATGTATGATGCAGGATTAGAGTAGGAAATATTTTTTTGGACATGAACAGCTTTACATGTGTTCTTGAGGTATATCCTTGGAGCTAGAATGTTTCATCCCTAACATATATTAGAATTAAATTCTTACTTTTATAAAGATTTCAAATTGCTGCTGCTTTGGGTAATTAGGATTATTACCCTGGCTTTTGACGTTGATCTGCAGTGAAACCTCTTTTCATTCCCTTATTTTGTCAATAAGTCTGTTATTTTGCCAAGCTCCAAGGTCTTACCTTAACAACTATGAAGGCTGCATGGGACTTTGGTGACCTTTGTCACTCAGATCTCTAGTGGAAACTTAGAAGGGAAGTTGGAAGGTAGAAACTTAGTTGGGAATAGTGTAATAATTCTCAGCAATAACACAGCATAAGATTTATTAACATCCTTTTGTTTTGCCTCTCAGAGAACATCTGCCTAAGCACCTCTCTAGCAGAGGAAATCAAAACCGAGGCTGATCAAACCTGTGCCCCAGTTCCACCTTCGAATCCCAGGGAAGCCCACGCTTCCATGTCTAGTGGCCACGTGATGTCTGAGGAATCAGACCCACCCAAGCTTCCCTGGCCAAAGTCGCCTGAGTCCTCCTCCTCCGTAGCAGAGAGTTCCAGTGCTTTGACAGAAGGAGAAGAGAGTGATGTGGAGAGCCGCGGGAGTGGTCTCGAACCCGGGGAAGTCCCAGCGGTCCTCAGTGGCGAAAGAAATGGCTTCAAAGTCCCCAGTGTACGTAGCAGTGTCAACCTTTACCATATTTGTTATGTTGTCAAGGCACCCTCTGAATACAGCATGCTGTATGTCAGAATCTTATTTCAGGAAAGAAATAACATTTCACATTTATGGGCCTTAATCATGTTTACTTTGATGATTGGGAGGTAAGCCTCTGTGAGCTCTAGCTCACGTGGTTATAATTCAGATTACATGGAACTTGTGACTACATGTTGGAGCTTAATTTTCTTTCTTTTTACTTGAATTTTTCTAAAATTAAATTATTTTGAAATAATTATAGATTTATATGCAGTGGTAAGTAGATCTTATATACCCAATTTCCCCAAGTAGTATTTCCTTGGAAAACTCTAATAGGATGTCACGGTGATACTGACATTGATACAGTCAGGATACAGAATGGTTCTGTCACCTGTAGTATCAGCCAGGCTGGAAATAATTCACCTGCAGGACTCTGACTCCTTCTGCCAACACTTAATATCTCTGGGTCCCAGGTTTCCTAGTGCCTCTATTTTAGCATTAGAGTGGTCATGCGTTCCCCTCACTCTTTCCTCATGGATTCCAAATCTAGGACCAGGCTGACCCTTCTGGATCCTGCCCATTCTGCTGGAAACAGGCCTTTTGCCTCTAGAAAAACTCAAGATCCCTCTTGATTTCCCATCTCCCCATTCTGAGTCTTTGCATAGGGCCTCCTTGTTTCTTGTAGGTTCTTGTATAATGTTAATATTATAGTCTTTTAGTATAAATTCTCACTGCAACCGTAAGATTGTGAGTGTATCAACCAGGCTATAGTTGTGTATAGTGACGATCCGAATTTGGTAATCTCTTCTTATCCATACAACTTGGTAAAGGAATTCAGGTGGATGAGCAAGGGGAGCCTCACATCTTTGAGCAGATAAATTGTGCTGGCTGCTGATAAAGAGACCTGTTTATTGATGTTTCTGCTCATTTCACCTCCTCACAAGCCTTTTGTGTCTTTGAGCAGCAAAGGAGAGTAAATAAGACATTAACTTGGAATACTCTGTTTTTTTTTTTTTTAATATGGCCACATTCACAGCATGTGGAAGTTCCTGGGCTAGGGATGCAATTCAAGCCTCTGCAGCAACTCCAGATTCTTTAGCCCATTGCACTGGGCCAAGATTGAACTGCGCCTCCATAGCAACTCAAACCACTGCAGTTGGATTCTTAACCCACTGCACCACAGTGGGAACTTCTGGAATACTCTGTTTATAAATAGTTTTAAAATGTTTAGTAAAAGATAAATGATTTCCTAATTTCACCTAATAACTTCTATCATTTTTTTGCATGATTGTCTATAAAATATTTCTCATAAACATGAGAAATATAAAAATATGGTTTACTGTGTTTGAAAAGGTGGATAAGAAAAATTTGAAGATAATATTCACATACCAGTAAACAAAATTTACAACTTAATTTCACATGGGGATTACTTATAGCTGGACGTATAAGGATTCTGGAATGGTAACTAAATCAAATGGCCTGTTTATATTTGGTGAGATTCTTTAAACTAGAGTGGAACTGAACGTAACGTTTCTGTTTCCTTGCTTTTGGTGGAGGTAATTTGATTCTCAGTGCCTTTAACCTTCATCGTTATCGTTTCACTAAACAAAGACTGACCGCATAGGAAAGCAAGTACTGCTGTCAAGGGCTGAGTGACTTAGTGTGCCCTTGTCAGAAACAGCTGTGTGGTATTTTTTTCTCACACCATGCTGTCAGGCAGTCTTTCTAAGTAATATAGACCCATTTAGTTTTGTGTAGTGTGACCAGTTTTTCTTGGTACTAATTTTGATGCTACGTGTATGCTGGTGGTAGTCAGTTTTAGTCAGCCTTCTCAAGAAAGTGTTATTTTGTAAGGTGTCTGCCTATCTCTAACTGGCTCCATGCTTTTCCTGGAATAAGCCAACTATGTTCACACTTTACATGCTCTTCCTGCTATCTAAAATATTCCTCCCCCAGAGGGCTCTAAATGTATCGCTTCCTCATTGCACTCAGGATGCCTCTCAAATGTCTTCTTTTCAGAAAGGCCTCCTCTGATGACCCTGAAAAAAACAAAACAAAACAAACAAAAAGCCTCCCCCCCATCTATTTCCACCCTCTGTCATGCTTTATTTATTTATTTTTGTATTGCCTATTTGTTTATTATTACCTGATAGATATTTTCTTTTTATTTTTTTATTGCCTTGCAATCAGCCCCTCTATAATATGCTCCTTGGAAGCAGGGGCCTGGTATAATTTTTCGCTGCTGTAGCTCACTTAGAACAGTGTGGCACGTAGTAAGGGCCTAATAAATTTTTTTTTTTTTTGGCTTTTGTCTTTTTAGGGGTGCACCTGTGGCATATGGAGGTTCCCAGGGTAGTGGTCAAATAGGAGCTGCAGCTGCTGGCCTTCACCCCAGCCACAGTGACACAGGATCTGAACCACATCTGTGACCCACAACACAGCTCACAGCCACAGTGGGATTCTTAACCCACTGAGCAAGGCCAAGGATCGAACCGTGTCCTCATGAATACTAGTTGGGTTCGTTAACTACTGAGCCATTACGGGAACTTTCCTAGTAAATGTTATTGTTGTTGACTGAGCTGTAACTTCCCATATTACTTTTTAGCTATTTTTTAACCACAGATGAATCTCATTCAGTATTACTGTTTTCTGATCCTGGCTTTGATTAGAGTATTCTGACATATTTTTCTCATAATTTTGCTTTGGTGACAGATGTCAGCATAATTTTTTCTCCTTCAGGGCCCTGCTTCTTTAGCTTACAGGGAAATTTCTGAGACCTTTTTTTTTTTTTTTGTTTGATTGCTTGGATAAGAAAGCTTGTAAGTAGTTTCTGTCTGGAATGTGTTAGCGTGCACATAACTTTTTCCTCTGCCTTTGAAAGGAAAATGTAGTCTGGGCAGCTCAGGACAAGAGTTTATATAAAATGTAAGTGGTTTCAAGACGACAGGAAAGTGCCATATTGAAACAACAACAGCAACAACTCTTGATTTCTCATTTGATCCTCAGAGAAGTGGTGATTCATATTTGAATGGGAGGAAGAGAGAGCTCTCACCTTGGCAGTATTGCCAAGATAGAAAGCAAAATAACCTGCCACGTGAATATTCACATGGGAGCAAGTATTATGGTACTTATCGTTAGGAATATATAATCCAAAATGTAAAGTAGTTTTTTTTTAAATTTATTTATTTATTTTTATTTCTTTACATTATACCCAGCTGTACAGCGTGGTGACAGGGTTACACATCACAAATGGTTAGACATAGTTCCCAGTGCTATACAGTGGTATCTTCTTGCTTTTCCAGCCCAGAGGCAACAATCTACAGCTATTAACCCCAGACCCCCCTACCATCCCATTGTAAAGCAGTTTTAAAGAACTTTTGAAAACTTGGTAACTGCTGAGTTTAGTGTAGGTTGGAAAAATGTACCCTGCCTTACAGAGAGTGTTTTAATACGAAGTGGAAGGATAGTTAGTTAACTCACTCCTCTGTTAGTAAAACTAATAGAATAGATTCCTGTTTTTTTTGACTTGAAGGTTTCGGTTTCTTTAACAAAGGGCTAATTCCCCAGGAGGTAAATAATTACAAGAGTTCTTCATTATTAATTGTAATAACACATCATAACGGTAGTTTTTTTGTTTAAAATAAGTCTTTATTAAAGACATTTAATTTTATTCATTTTTGTTTTTTCCTATAACCAGAGAATAGAGGGAGAAACCAAAACTGCTAAAAGTTGGCGCCATCCACTTGGTAAACCTCCAGCAAGATCGCCATTGACTCTGGTGAAGCAACAGGCAACGAGTGATGAAGGTGAGCTTGGGCTGTTTTTCAGTATTTATTCTGTATATATCATGTAGTGTTCAGTATTTATTCTGACGGTTTGTTGTAATAAACTTTTTTTCATTTTTTAAAGTTTTATTAAAGTAGTTGATTTATAATGTTGTGATAATTTCTGCTATACAACAAAGTGATTTAGTTATACATATACACACACCCATTCTTTTTCAGATTCTTTCTCCCTGTAGATTATCACAGAATATTGGGTAGAGTTCTCTGCGCTATACAGGAGGTCCCCATTGGCTAGTCATTCCATATACCTCTGTGTGCATATGCCAGTCCCAAACCTGGAGTCCATTCCTCCCTCCACAACCTGTCTCCTTTGGTAACCATAGCTTTGTAATAAACTTTTCTCAAAAATTGCCTGGTAAAGAGGAAATGCAATCAGGTGGCAGATATATACTATAAGGAGGTCCTAAGTAATGCACAGTTTGTTTGTAATTAATGTTTTAGGCATAAAGTATTGTTTCACATAATCTAGCAGTGTTGCTAGTAAAGTCTTCCTTCCTTTCTTTTTTTTTTTTTGCTTTTTTAGAGCCACACCTGCGGCATATGGAGGTTCCCAGGCTAGGGGTTGTATCAGAGCTGCAGGTGCTGGCCTATACCACAGCCATAACATGGGATCTGAGACATGTCTGTGACCTACATCACAGCTCATGGCAATGCTGGATCCTTAACCCACTGAGAGAGGCCAGGGATTGAACCTTCATCCTCATGGATGCTAGTCAGATTGTTAACTGCTGAACCATGACCGGAACTACAGGTCTTCCTTTTTTATATGATGGGGTAAATTGGTAATTTCTGACATTTGCCTTAAGATCCTCCAGAAGAACTTGACAATCATTTCTCTAAAGATATCAAGTCACAGAATTGACATGCTGTGTATTTCATTGCATTGCCTTTGTCTTTAACATGAATCTTATAATTTTATTAAACACCGAGTAAGAAACTACATGCAGTGTTTCTATATCTTGTTATATCTGGTGTGTTGGGAAACATCATTGCTTATTGACTAGATTTTACTGATGTGGGTTGGTGTGAAGTAATTTTATTTACAACCAGTTGCTTTTCCTGGATGCAACATTTATCTTTTTGTTTTACTTCATTGCTCATTTTTTTTTTGTTGTTTTTTGTTTTTTGTCGTTTTAGGGTTGTACCTGTGGCATGCAGAGGTTCCTAGGCTAGGGGTCTAATTGGAACTGTAGCCGCTGGCCTACGCCAGAGCCACCGCAATGGGGGATCCAAGCTGTGTCTGCAACCTATACCACAGCTCACGGCAACGCCGGATCCTTAACTCACTGAGCAAGGCCAGGGATTGACTCTGCAACCTCATGGTTCCTAGTCGGATTCGATTCCACTGAGCCACGACGGGAACTCCCCTCACTGCTCATTTTACCTCTCTTTTTCCAAAAATATGTTTTCATTGCCTTCAATAAAAAGATCAGACCACTGACCAGATATTTTTTCCTTGCAAGTGATTCATAGCATTATAAGGGTTTTTTTTTAATTTCTAAAAGGATCAATTAAAGCAGGTTTTCTGTAAAAAGCCCTTCTCTCTCTTTTTTAAAATCAAATTAACTTTATTTTTTTAATCACTCAATGAATTTTATTACATTTATAGCTGTACAACGATCATCACAACCCAATTTTATAGCATTTCCATTCCAATCCCCCAGCTCACCCCCCCACCCCCAACCTGTCTCATTTGGAAAATATAAGATTTTCAAAGTCTGTGAGCAGTATCTGTTCTGCCAAGAAGTTCACTGTGTCCTTTTTTTAGATTCCACATATAAGTGATAGCATATGATGTTGGTGTCTCACTGTCTGACTGATTTCACTTAGCATGGTAATTTCTAAGTCTACCCATGTTGTTGCAAATGGCATTATTTCTTTCCTTTTAATGGCTGAGTAATATTCCATTTTGTATATGTGCCACATCTTCTTTATCCACTCCTCTGTCAATGGACACTTAGGTTGTTTCCATGTCTTGGCTGTTTTATATAGTGCTGCAATGAACATTGGAGTACATGTATCTTTTTGAGTCATGGTTTTCTCTGGATAGATGCCCAGGAGTAGGATTGCTAGATCAAATCGTAGTTCTAATTTTCATTTTCTGAGGAATCTCCATACTGTTTTCCACAGTAGTTGCACCAATTTACATCCCCACTGACAGTGTAATAGGTTTCGCTTTTCTCCACACCCTCTCCAGCATTTATTGTGTGTAGACTTTCTGGTGATGACCACTCTGGCCAGTGTAAGGTGGTACCTCACAGTGGTTTTGATTTGTATTTCTCTAATAATTAGTGATGTTGCACATCTTTTCATGTGTTTTTTGGGCATCTTTATGTCTTCTTTGGAGAATTGTCTGTATAGATCTTCTGTCCATTTTTTGATGGGATTGTTTGTTTTTTTGCTATTGAGCTGCAGAAGGTGTTTATAAATTTTGGATTTTAATCCTTTGTCAATCAATTCATTTGCAAATATTTTCTCCCATTCTGTGGGTTGTCTTTTCGTTTTGTTTAGGGTTTCCTTTGCTGTGCAGAAACTTTTAAGTTTGGTTAAGTCCCATTTGTTTATTTTTGTTTTTATTGCCGTTACTGTAGGAGGTGGATCTGAGAAGATGTTGATGTCGTTTATGCTGGAGAGTGTTTGGCTTATGTTTTCCTCTAAGAGTTTTAGAGTATCTGATCTTATATATAGCTCTTTAATCTATTTTGAGTTTATTTTTGTGCATGGTGTTAGGAAGTGTTCTCATTTTATTCTTTAACATGTGGCTGTCCAGTTTTCCCACTTATTGAAGGGACTGTCCTTTCTCCATTGTATACTTTTGCCTCCTTTGTCATAGATTAGTTTACTGTACGTGCGTGGGCTTAATTCTGGGCTTTCTATTCTGTTCTACTGATCTTTCTGTCTTTGTGCTAGTACTATATGGTTTTGATGACTGTAGCTTTGAAGTGTAGTCTGAAGTCAGGGAGCCGGATTCCTCCAGCTCCATTTTTCTTTTTCAGGATGTCTTTGGCTAATCTGGGTCTTTTGTGCTTCCCAGCAAACTTTAAAACATTTTGTTCTAGTTCTGTGAAAAATGTCCTTGGTAATTTGATAGGGATTGCATTGAATCTGTAGATTGACTCAGGTAATATAATCATTTTGACAGTATTGACTCTTCCAATCCAAGAGCAGGGTATGCCTCTCCCTCTGTTTGTGTCATGTTTGATTTCTTCCATAAGTGTCTTATAGTTTTCAGAGTACAGATCTTTTGTCTATTTAGGTAGGTTTATTTCTAATTATTTTATTCTTTTTGATGTGATGCTAAATGGGATTGTTTCCCGAATTTCTCTCTTTGATCTTTCATTGTCAGTCTATAGAAATGCAGTCAATTTCTGTGTATTAATTTTGTATCCT